>OY730180.1:39221692-40421692 GCA_963422495.1 Polyommatus iphigenia | reverse complement strand
CTGTAGATACGGCATATTTGAAAAAAACGACATCTATAAAAGTGACTTGTAACTGCATCAGCTGTCTACAAAAAAAAAATCAGCCTGATCCTTCAATCCGAAAATTCTTAATGTCCCATTTATTTTACTTTGGGACCAGTGTGCGCCGCGCCATGCCAGTGCCTATTGTGGCCGCGCCGCCTCATATAAAATTGTATGGTATGGCACACGGCGCCGTCCGGTACGCTCCGGCACTGCACCGCATGCGCACCGGAATCGAGACGAGGCGGGGAGCTCGAGTCCGGCACGCGTCGCTGCTATAAGGGCGGGGACACAAAAACACGGAACGACGTCGTACGACGTCGTACGGCGCCGCGACGCGCGTCGTAAAAAGCCACGACGCGCGTCGTAAAAAGCCACGACACGGCACCGTACGGCGTCGTACGACGTCATGACGTAGAAATTCAAGATGCGTTTCTACGCGTTTCTACGACGCCGTGTCGTGGTTTTTTACGACGCGCGTCGTGGATTTCCACGACACGGCGCCGTACGACGCCCTACGACGTCGTACGACGTCGTGCCGTGTTTTTGTGTCCCGGCCCTAACAGCTGTACTGCTAATTGCAAAACGTTGCGGTGCCGCACTCACCGTGTGGCCGGTAGTCCGGCAAGATGGCCTCCGGTGCGGCACCGCACCGCGTCGTGTGGCATGGCTGTCACACTTGTTCTGATAGTACATATTTTTGTAAGCTGCGAAGATAAACATTCTTTTTTCGAATTTTGCAAGCAAAAATACAAAAGTAACGTCACGATTTCGCTTTTGGAACAGTCAGTTTGAAACCACAAATTATGTTCCTCTTTAGGGCGAAGCCAAACGAGTCGTGAGCCACAGAATTTCTGCCGGGCAGATTTTTTTCATACAAATGACAACTCATTTTGAGTCACTGTGTGAATCAAACATGACTTTTGTATGAAACTGAATGCAGCAGAATTCTGCCCGGCAGAAATTCTGCGACTCACAACTCACAAATTACGCTCGTTTGGCTTCACCCTTATAGTTTGTGCTATAGTTAAACTAAAGTAAAATATTTTGTTGCAGATAAGCACTATGCCGCTTGGCAACGTGTGTCACAGTGAGATGGAACTCCCCATAAGTCCGATCAACATAGTGAACATAGTGCTGCTCGCGTGTCTACTGCTGGTGGTCGGTAGGTTCCTGTACGATTGGCACAGGTTCAAGACAACGGGACAGCTGCCTTGGATATCTAAAATATTGCCTTGAAGTTTAAACAACTGTGGACGAATTGAAAGAGTATAGCTTATTGAGGTCCTTGAGGTACGCGCTGAAGAAGCAAGAAAAGTATGAAGTGTTCACCAAAGCAGATGTTTGGATGCCCCTGATATTGCCTAGTTAAAAGAAAGCTGATTATGAATACTTAGTTCATTTTTTAACTCTAAGAATTAATGTGATAGCACATCAATCAATAATTATTAATTAATTATTATGTTTGAATGTTACGAAGTCACAGACGGACATACATACGTCATAATGTTTACATCGGGAATTTTATCATATCTCTGGATTGTAAAATATTGTTTTACCTGTGCGTTGGTATAGGAACGAAAATAATAAAAAACTTTTGTTTTATTACTTGATATTTATTTGACCTAGTACGTTAATAAATGCATTGCAACGTATTAGGTTGTGGCAAAAGTTTCTTCGCATCTATACTTCTATACTTATTATAAAATGAAGTCACTTTTTTTTCCCTCGTGTCCCTTTGTTCCCTTTAATCTTTAAAACTACGCAACGGATTATGATGATTCTTTCAGTGTTAGATAGCCCATTTATCGAGGAAGGTTATAGGCTATATTTTATCACGCTAAGATTAAAGAAGCGAAGAAGTAGAGGAAAATGTGGAAAAAACGGGGAAAATTATTTGAAAGGGCTAACTTGAACGCGCTAATCTCAGGAACTACTGGTCCGATTTGAAAAATTCTTTCAGTGTTAGATAGCCCATTTATTGAGGAAGGCTATAGGCTATATTTTATCACGCTAAGATTAATAGGAGAATGTGAAAAATTATTTGAAAGGGTTTAATCTCGCGAACAACTGGAGCAATTTTTATGTTATTTGGCACAGATAAGAAGTAGACCACATGAAGGATCGTGATAGGCTATCGATTTTAATCATTTTTTCAGTGGCTATATATTTTATTCCCGTGCGACGCCGGGGCAGGTCGCTAGTAATATTATAAAGGGAACAAATATAATGACCACCAAAAAATGCACTGATACCCTAAACTTGTTTACCAAAAAAAAGATACTTAACACCAAAAAATAAAGTCTAAAATAGCAATGCTAATTGCTACCAGAGTAGCTATTTTAGTCATGACAACACTTCAAATTGTAATCGAACACCAAATATAGTAAATGATCACCAAATATAGTAAATGAGCACCAAATATAGTAAATGATCACCAAATAAAGTAAATTATCACCAAATATAGTAAATGAGCACCAAATATAGTAAATGATCACCAAATATAGTAAACTAGCTGTCCCGGCAAACGTTGTTTTGCCATTCAAAGTATTTCTACTTCATCAGTTGATACAAAATCTTACCCCCTATTTTGTCCCCTAAGAGGGGTGGGGGGAACATTTTTATACACCAGATGTTGGAAAAGCAGTTAATAATATGAAGTAAGTCCATTAAAGAAAAAAGTTTGATACAAAATCTGACCCCCTCTTTGCGCCCCTTAGAGGGGTGGGGGGGGTGATTTTTATACACCAGATTTTGAGTTGGAAGAAGACAAATATATCTGCGAAAACCGTATGCAAATCGGATCAGTAGTTTTCGTGTAAAAGCAAAAGTCTTATACAAAATTTGACCCCCTCTTTCGTCCCTTTAGAGGGGTGGAGGGATTTTTTTTTATAGACCATATGTTAAGTTGGAAGAAGACAAATATATCTGCGAAAACCGCATTCAAATCGGACTAGTAGTTTTCGTGTGATAGTGGAACAAACATATAGACAGACAGACAGACAGACAACAAAACTAACCACATTTTTGGCATCTATAGCGATGTAGTAACACCCCCCCGCTTATTATTTTTTGAATATCTTTAATGTGCAGAATTTTCATTTCTACAGTTTTATTATATGTATAGATGATCACCAAATATACTTAAATGATCACCAAATCTTTGTAAGCAAATCAATGCGATATTTCTGTCCAAATAAATCACTACGATTGACAAAAAATATAAGCATAATAATATTATTAATAAAATAATTGGCTAAGTGTGAGTTGGACATGGAGGGTTTCGTACCGTTATAGAGCAAAATTAGACCTGAAATTGTGTTTCTGTATGGGAGCCCTCTTTATTTTTTT
Source organism: Polyommatus iphigenia (assembly GCA_963422495.1). Lineage (NCBI taxonomy): Eukaryota > Metazoa > Arthropoda > Insecta > Lepidoptera > Lycaenidae > Polyommatus > Polyommatus iphigenia. The sequence goes on along the minus strand of OY730180.1, from coordinate 40,418,320 downwards.
TATATTTTTATTTATTATTGAAGTAAACATATAAACAGCCTTTGCGAAAATATCAACGTGCTTACTGGTTGCCATTATTGATATTGAGCAAAAAAGGCCAAAAAAATCACGTTTGTAGTATGGGAGCCCCCCATAAATAATAATTTTATTTTGTTTTTAGTACTTGTTGTTATAGCGGCAACAGATATACACAATCTGTGAAATTTTCAGAAGTCTAGCTGGAGTGGTTCTTGAGATACAGTTTAGAGAAAGACAGACGGACGGACAAGCGGACATATTATTATAGAGTCCCGTTTTTAGGGTTCCATACCCAAAGGGTACAAACGGGACTCTTTTACTAAGAATTCGATGTCTGTCTGTCCGTCTACCTGTCTTAGGATTGCTAAATAAAAATAGATTTGGTTATAGTTTTGGTTTTAAATGCCAACGTATAATGTTGGTGATCATTTACTAATTTTGGTGATCGTTTACTACTTTTGGTTTAACAATGATTTGGAGTCTTTGAATAAATCTTTGGTGAACATTTTACATAAAAATGCTAGTATAATGTTGGTGATCATTTACTAATTTTGGTGATCATTTTACATTAAAATTCTAGTATTATGTTGGTGATCATTTACTAATTTTGGTGATCATTTACTATTTTTATTTTTAAGATGTTAAATCTTTGGTTATCATTTAACATTAAAATGGTGGTGTGTATTTTGGTGATCGTTTACTATTTTTGTCTGTGAAATGTTACTATTTCTGGTGATCAGTTTTTTTTTATTACTGTTTTGGGCTCCTTTTAAAGGATATTTTTTAATACAGCTTCAAAAATTTTGAAAACTCTTTAGGTTTCCGATATTTAGAGACGTATATTATCGAAAGGTAATAGTCTATCCGTCTTATACCAAAGAAAGTTAAATTTCGCGAGTTTACGATGTATCGGTGAGCGTCAAAACAGGGCGAAACTACCACTATCGCGACTGTACGTGCCCTCATCAATAAATAACACTTTATGTGATTTGAAACTATAGGTTATGTAAATTTGATTTTACTTTATCTTTATACAGTTTTAGTAGCATTAAAAATGTTTACCGTGTAAATTATTGAAACGGGCAGATTCCATTGTTTAGGCCGTTTTTTCGTCTCTCAATTTTCGATTATGTACGTTGTTTTTTCGTACATCAGTTTTATCGAAAATGACCATTTCGATTCTATACGTCGTGTTTCAAATAAAAATCTTTGTCACTTTCGATTTTTTTAACCGAAAGAATACTTATATTTTTGGAAAAATTCGACAGTTCTTCAATAAAAATGAAGTACCAACTTGTTTTTTTTTTATTATTTAGTTTTTATCCATACTTAACATAATGAATGCAAAAGTGTGTCTGTTTGTCTATCTGTCTGTCTGTTACCACTTCACGCCCGAATGCTGAACCGATTTTGCTGAAATTTGGCATAGAGATACTTTTAGTCCCGGGAAAGGTCATAGGATACTTTTCTCCGGAAAAATTTACGGTTCCTGCGTGATAAACGAATTTCTAAGCAAAAAAGTAGCGGGCGTCATCTAGTGATTAATAAACCTGGTTTTTAAATGTAATATAAATTATTTTTTATGAAATTTCATATATTTTTAAAGATATATTATCTATAAACTAATATTAGAAATGCGAAAGTTGTTTGTCTATTTGTTTGTCCTTTCTTCACACCCTAACGAAGCAACCAATCGACTTGATTTTTGTCATAGACTTAGTTAAAAGGATGAAGAGTAAAAAAGGCTACTTTTGGTCTCGGAAAACATCATTTTCCCAAGAGAAGCGCAATATCATGATTTTTTTTATATCATGAAATATGCGCTCGGTTTCCACAGTTTGAAAGCTGGTCAGATTCTTTGCATACAGAAAAAACCCCAATCGTCAAAAAGTTGTAGATACTGCAATGGTTAAGAGTGTTTTTGATCATGTAGCTTGCTTCCAACCAGTATAATCACAGTATACACGTAAAGATATCACTAAATTGTACTCAGATAACAATTTGAATATGAACAGGATGCTTTCTCGACACAAAGAATGGGGCCAGCCTTCTAACTATAGCAAACCCTTCGCCAGTACAGAGACATCAGTAATGCTGGCATAAATACTGGGTTTATTATTCCTAAATAGGATATCTGTGATAAGTGTCATAGTTATTCTGAAAATATTATGTTTCCGACAGAAGAGCAAATACTGGGTCGTAATAAGCAACTAGAGAATGAGATGCTAGCTAGGCAGATAAAGAATAATGTATGTACTACATTATTCTATTACGCCACGAATACTCATCCACAGATGAAATTCGTGGCACCAACCCCAACCATATCATTCAATTTATGAGCAATATTGGGTTGGGGATGATACTCTAGTGCGAAGGAGTCACAATAGATCCTCATGGGTCGCAGTGACGTCAGGGCTACAGCGACCTGCCTTCTATAAAAAAATGTACTACATTTGACATTCAAATTTTTTTTTAATTATCCAAATGGAGACGTTGGTTTATTCTATTAATAATGAAAATTTTCTGTGTTTAACTTTATCGTTTTCAATTTAGCTTTAAAAGAAGGCACCTGGCATATGCTACATGTGGAATATGCTCAGACCGGTGAAAGGGGAGCCTAAGAAGTAAGATAGCTGTTTGATGTATTTTGAAAACGTAAAGATATCATTCGAAGATGCCAAGAAATTCTCATTTTGGTCCGATATTTGTGCTGGCCAAAATAGAAATACAGTCGTATGTTTGTTATGTAATATTTACAGATGTTTTATATATATTTTGTTGTTGATACTATTACAAAATAATAGCAAGTACAAGTAATGTACGCCAAAATAAATCGAAAGTGACACTTTTAATAAAATATTCCTAACATAATCCAAAGAAGCATATCGAAATAGGCAGATACGATAAATTTTTGTATTTATAGTTCCCTGTAAATAATCGAAACTGCCACTTTCGACACATAAAGATAGTTCAATTGCGAAGTAGACTATTGTAAGTCAATTTTCTCGAAAACTACTCATAATTTAAAATTTTTGCTTTCATGTAATAATTTGTTAGGCCAACACAACTTTCTATCCTAATTTTTATAAAGATTCAATCACCCGTTACAAAATTATGCAAAAAATAAACTTTAAATCGCTCTCCTGTAAAGTAGCGTTTTTCAGATTCGATTACTTACCTAGGGACCATCGAAATCTTTCAGTGTTAGATAGTCCATTTATCGAGGAAGGCTATAGGCTATATTTTATCACGCTAAGACTAACAGGAGCGAAGAAATAGAGGAAAATGTGGAAAATTAAAAGGGCTTATTTGAACGCGTTAATCTTAGGAACTACTGGTCCGATTTGAAAAACTATTTCAGTGTTAGATAGTTCATTTATCAAGAAAGAAATATTTTATCACGCTAGTATTAATAGGAGCGAAGAAATAGAGGAAAATATGGAAAAAACGGGAGGAAATTATTTGAAAGGGCTTATTTAAACGCGCTAATCTCAGGAACTACTGGTCCAATTTGAAAAATTATTTCAGTGTTAGATAGCCCATTTATCGAGTAAGGCTATAGGCTATATTTTATCAAATTATCAAGCTACGACTAATATGAGCGAAGAAATAGTGGAAAAACGGGGGAAATTATTTGAAAGGGCTTATCTCACGAATAACTACTGGAGCATTTTTTCTGTTATTTGGATCAGATAAAAAGTAGATCACGTGAAGGATGGCTTTTTTGTGGACATTTTTTTCTGTGAAATATATAATTTACGCGGGCGAAGCCGCGCGGAACGTCTAGTTTTGTATAAAAATTTAAAAGGTTTTGTTATTTTATTTACAATTGACTAAAGTTTAGGTGCCTTTTCTTTCGATAACTTATTGCCATCTTGTTAGTATCCCTAGGGACGTGATCCCATTGCTATAAAAATTTTGGGGCTTCTGATGAAAAAACTGCGACAAGTGGTTTTGGCCTGGTCCTCTTGTGATGTCAACCTGAAACTGCCTTAGGAATTCTGCAGCGACCGAAACAGGTGGAAATCTGAAGGTGCAAAGTCAGGACTATAAATACGCCTGATAGGCCTGGAGATGGTGACACAATTTCTTGGTCATTTGTACCAGGCTGGCGGTTCTACAGAGGTATAATTATTACGTAAAGGCAAAAAGGAAAATGATGGTCATAGCACTCGCACTGGCAGCCCAAACGCGTGGGCGTTAATCGAACGTGTCGGATAAAAAACGAGTGTCGAACGATTTGTTCCACAAAAATGCTTTTATTTTCAGATAGTCGAAAAAAATATATAAGTAGGCGGTAGCGTAATGCCATACTTCTCGGGTGTGGCTTACAGCCCGCCATACCGACGCGAATACGTTAATTTTAATGAAAAAATTGAATTTGTATCAGGCTAATTTTTGCATAGCTAATCATCGTCGAGTAGTAGGAGTTCGTATTCACGAAAATCACTTTGCCATACTTTTCCGACAGGTCCCAATGGCCGCCATACCACTGCAAAGGTGTAATTTTTTTTTCGCCAAACGATTTGTACCAGTATTGCATTTAAATTTTTGGAAAGTATTTGACAAAATATGACCGTTATTATTTTTCCCATACTTCTAGTAGGGGGAAAAAGTGCTGCCATACTTGAAATAGTTATTTATTTGACACGTTTTAAAAATACGACTATAAAATACGTAAAATCATTTTTTACATCATGGCATCATTGTATTCTCATTTGGATGCAATTGTACCTAAAAAAAAGACGGGTTGCACTCCGGGAGTGCCGGAAGAAGTGAAAACTTGATTATTAACGTTGTGCATTCTTTTTTTTACCCATTTTTTATGAAAATTGATTTTTAAAAAATCGTTTTTTTTTTTAATTAATCGAAACCCTTACAATCGACTAAATTTTAAACCCATTTTTATGAAAATTGATTTTTTAAAAATCGTAGCCTGAAACTTTTTTTAACAGTTCCCTGTATGATCATAAATAGGAGTCTGATAATGCCATACCTGTGGGAGGTGGCGAATGTGAACAATATTATTTCAAAATCCTAAGATTTTATTCGTAATTTCAAACGGTTTTTCAAGTATGGCGCCACTTTTTCCCTCTACTACAAGTATGGCAAATATAATAATGGTCACATTGTATCGTATAATTTCCAAAAATCCAAATGCCATCCATGCTGGTACAAATCGTCTAATTTTTATCACTTTTTTGCTCAAGTCTGATAGTCATCCGCCCCATGGTTACAATCTATACTTTTTATTAATATTATTATAAAGCGGAAGAGTTTGTTTGTTTGTTTGAACGCGCTAATCTCAGGAACTACTGGTCCGATTGGAAAAATTATTTCAGTGTTAGATAGCCCATTTATCTAGGAAGGCTATAGGCTATATTTTATCACGCTAAGACTAATAGGAGCGTATAAATAGAGGAAAATGTTTAAAAAACAGGAAAAAATATATGAAATGCTTATTTAGTAATAGTTTGAACGCGCTAATCTAAGGAACTAGATTTCAGTGTTAGATAGCCTATTTATCGAGGAAGGCTAAAGGCTATATTTTATCACGCTAACACTTATAAAAGCGAATAAATAGAGGAAAATTATGTGAAAGGGCCTAAATAAGTAGAGGAAAATGTGGAAAAAACGGGTAAAATTATATAAAATGCTTATTTAGTAATAGTTTGAACGCGCTAATCTCAGGAACTACTGGTCCGATTTGAAAAATTATTTCAATGTTAGATAGCCTATTTATCGAGGAAGGCTATAGGTTATATTTCATCACGCTAAAAATAATAGGAGCTAATAAATAGAGGAAAATGTGGAAAAAACGGGGAAAATTATATGAAATGCTTATTTAGTAATAGTTTGAACGCGCTAATCTCAGGAACTACTGGTCCGACTTGAAAAATTATTTCAGTGTTAAATAGCCTATTTATTGAGGAAGGCTATAGGCTATATTTTATCAAGCTAAGACTTATAAAAGCAAATAAATAGAGGAAAATTATGTGAAAGGGCCTATTTGAACGCGCTAATCTCAGGAACTACCGGTCCGATTTGAAAAAATCTTTCAGTTTTAGATAGCCCATTTATTGAAGAAGGCTATAGGCTATACTTTATTACGCTAATACTAATAGGAGCGAATAAGTAGAGGAAAGTGTGGAATAAAACGGGGGGAAATTATTTGAAAGGGCTTATTTGAACGCGCTAATCTCAAGAACCACTGGTCCGATTTAAAAAAATCTTTCAGTGTTAGATAGCCCATTTATCTAGAAAGGCTATAGGCTATATTTTATTACGCTAAAACTTATAGGAGCAAAGAAATAGAGGAAAATGTGGAAAAAACGGAGGAAATTATTTAAAATTGCTTATTATCTTGAGAAACTACTGAAGCAATTCTTATGTTATTTGGCACACATGAAGAATTGACCACGTGAAAGGACATTGGTTCCTTTTTTTGCGGAAAAATGTACGGTTTCCATGACATTCCTAAATTACGCGGGCGAAGCCACGCGGAACATCTATCATACCATAAAAGTATATTGTCCCACACTATATTATACTTTCATGATTTGCGCGTTAACTATTCAATCGATGTACGGGACGGGCGGACGAAGTGGCGGGCAACAGCTAGTCTGTACTAATTATTGAAGTGAAAACTTCTTTAGCGGCGTTGAGCACTTTTGTGGGATGGGTAAAAACTGTGAAACTCGCGTCAGATTCTCGTGCTGATCGAAAAACCGTAAGACGGTTGGAGAGTAGTGTTGTAACATTGAAATCGATTAATCGAACAATCGATGGTTTTTTTTTATTGTCCATATTTTATTATTTTTTAATCGATTGTAAGGGTTTCGATTAATTAAAAAAAAAACGATTTTTTAAAAATATTTTGTCATAAAAAATGGGTTAAAAATTTAATCGATTGTAAGGGTTTCGATTAATTAAAAAAATCGATTTTCATAAAAAATGGGTTAAAAAAATTGTAAGGGTTTCGATTAATTAAAAAAATCGATTTTCATAAAAAATGGGTTAAAAATTTAATCGATTTTAAGGGTTTCGATTAATTAAAAAAATCGATTTTTAAAAATCAATTTTCATAAAAAATGGGTTAAAAAAATAATGCACAAGGTTAATAATCAAGTTTTCACTTCTGCCGGCACTCCCGGAGTGCAACCCGTCTTTTTTTTAGGTACAATTGCATCCAAATGAGAATACAATGATGCCATGGTGTAAAAAATGATTTTACGTATTTTATAGTCGTATTTTTAAAACGTGTCAAATAAATAACTATTTCAAGTATGGCAGCACTTTCTCCCCCTACTAGAAGTATGGGAAAAATAATAACAGTCATATTTTGTCAAATACTTTCCAAAAATTTAAATGCAATACTGGTACAAATCGTTTGGCGAAAAAAAAATTACACTTTTGCAGTGGTATGGCGGCCATTGGGACCTGTCGGAAAAGTATGGCAAGGTGATTTTCGTGAAATGGCTACTCGACGATGATTAGCTATGCAAAATTTGGCCTGGTACAAATGGTTCAATTTTTTTATTAAAATTAACGTATTCGCGTCGGCATGGCGGGCTGTGAGCCACACCCGAGAAGTATGGCATTACGCTACCGCCTACTTATTTTTTTTCGACTATCTGAAAATACAAGTATTTTTGTGGAACAAATCGTTCGACACTCGTTAATTATCCGACACGTTCGATTAACGCCCACGCGTTTGGGCTGCCAGTGCGAGCGCTATGGCCATCATTTTCCTTTTTGCCTTTACGTAATTATACCCCTGTAGAACCGCCAGCCTGGTACACATGACCAAGAATTTTGTGTCACCATCTCCAGGCCTATGATGCATTAACACCTCCTAAGCTCCAGTGGCTAAATAAGTGTGAGGTCTAGCGTTATCATGGTGAAAAACCACACCCTCTTCTGTTGATGAATTCCGGCCGCTTTCTCTCAACTTCTTGCTTAGTCACAAAATACCTATTTTAGTCGCAACTAACAAGCCTTAACCGAGAGTTAGACGGTTCGTTTACAGTTTTACGGGCTTGCTGGCGCTTACCAACAGCGCTGTCGTAAGCGTTACTGTAAAACCACACTTAATGCGATGAGAATCTTATTTCACTATTCCTTGAAGAAATATTTCGCACTTTGCACTTTTAAACAAACATGGACGATACTTGTCAACACCTGACTCAAGAGTCATGTTACGATCGTGCTGAACGCCGACCCGACATCCATAAACAATGCAAGGTCTCATTTCTGCGTCGTCATAACTTCCACTCAGCATTATACGAAAGCAACATTTCTGTTAGGTAATCACTGATCAGTAATACTACACGGTCTACATTTACATAATATTAAGTACTTACCTACTAACAAAATTGAAGATTTTTAATAATTCTTATTCGTAATATTCTATGTTCATACAATAGTCAAAATAGCTTTAGTTGGCACCGGTGGTCATTGACCTTACTAGTTTAAAAGAGACTTGAAAAATGCTCGCATTGTATTCTGTTAACTAAAGAAAAATTGAATTCTTATAATGATACATATAAGTATTGATGATATTATAAGTATTCTTATAATGATACATATAAGATAAAAACATGCTTTTCTACCAGATCTATTAAAAGTTGTTTTTTGATGAAAGCCAATTTGGACTTCGTTTTCTTTTTTCGCTGTTCATCTTTATTACCTATACCTATAGGTATATTAGGTATAATATGTACGTAAATCGTAATACACTGCGGTCAGCGAAAAAATCGAACAAAACATTTTACTGTATTACTCTACGAAATTAAATTGTTATGGCGTACAAGTCATTCTAATACAAACAATAGCACATGAATTTTTGTCGGTTTATACATTCGTTCATTGTTCATTTTAAACCACTGAGTAATAATACCGAGCATTGTATACTCTTCGAGTAACGTGGTAAAACGCAAACGAAGATATCCTAGAGTAAATTGAAGGAGTAAAATTATTCTCAGTATAGTTACACTCGTGGAACTTCAAGTTTGGTCGAATCGGGCTTAAGTGGCACTTGACGTCGTAAATTTAGTTTTTTAGCCAAAAGTCCAACTGTTACGGTCGGTGTCATTGTGATGGGCCATTTTTAAAAAAAGAAGTGTTGTATTTTATATTTAATTTTAATTGTTCCTAAAAATTCGACGCAATGGAAGTTGGAACGTTAATTATTGTATTAAAACGGCTATTGTATTCTATGGATATTACTTGCCATTCCGCGAGTTTGAATTTTATATGTTAAGTATATTAAAAATATGCTTTTCTACCAGATCTATCAAAAGTTGTTTTATTGATGGAAGCCAATTTGGACTTCGTTTTCTTTTTTTGTTGCTCATCTTTATTACCTATACATTACATGTACGTAATACACTGCGGTCAGCGAAAAAATCGAACAAAACAAACACAACCTTTGAGAAATAACGGATTTTTTCTGGATTTTTTTAAATTTTTTACATTGAACTTATGCCATAGGGAAAAATAAACATAAGACTACGTCAACGTCATGCATTTAACATTGACATTTTACTGTTTTACTCTACGAAATTAAATTGTTATGGCGTACAAGTCATTCTAATACAAACAATAGCACATTAATTTTTGTCGGTTTATACATTCGTTCATTGTTCATTTTAAACCACTGAGTAATAATACCGAGCATTGTATACTCTTCGAGTAACGTGGTAAAAGGCAAACGAAGATACCCTAGAGTAAATTGAAGGAGTAACATTATTCTCAGTATAGTTACACTCGTGGAACTTCAAGTTTGGTCGAATCGGGCCTAACTCACAGAATAACATACCTAAAATGATGCCGCACGAGCGAGTAAAACTAGTTTTTGTTGCTCGCACCACGGGATAGTTCATTACCGGCAAAGTAAAATGACGGGAAGTAGGGTAACTCCGGCCCAATCCGCGATTTAATTACCTACTGTCTTAGGGTTGTCAATTTTAGGCGGCGGCGCGGCGCGCGGTGTAGTGATGTGGGAGCGGCAAGCGGCTGTCCGCGCTTCGTTCGCAAAATCGCAACCGCATGAACAGCGGCAACGTCGCGGTCTTCCGACTTAATAATAATTAGTGACTCTTGACTGTCCATATTTCGGCCAATTTTCGTGCATATTTGCATGCATATTTCGGCACTTGGATCGTGCATATAATCCGATGTCTAAATAAAATTATAAATATACCCTTTAAAACAACATTAAAAACTAACACCTGTCTCTTATAGGTACCTACTATAAACAAATCTGTTGTTATGATTCGAACTTTGCTTTATGTGTATAATTAATATCTGATTTACAATTTTTTTTTTTTTTATGGACGCTTCACACCACGTCAATCTGGCCCCGTGCTAAGTACTTGAAGGACTTGTGTTACGGGTACCAGACAACGGAAATATATTTAATACTTTTTATACTATACATATATTTAAGATTTTTATTATATCATACACATATTTAATACACATCCATGACCCAGGAACATTGAAAAACTTTTTGTTCCGTCGGCGGGATTCGAACCCGCGACCCCCGGCTTGAGCTGCCACACACTCTACCCATTGAGCCACAGAGGTCGTCATTATTATTTAATAATAAGTAATTAGTCAATTACTTATTTTTAATAACGATTTTTAAAATAAGTAATTGACTGTAAGTAGTGAGTTAATATACCTACGATACAGAGAAATCAGCATTACTAATTGACGTAAGCAAAGCAATAGCGGCAAATTAGTTGACTGATCAAAAGTACTTAAGTACCTAAAACATTCTCTTTAAATATTTTTCACTATGTTCTAGTGGGAAAGTTTGTGTGATAAAATACTAATACAATAAAAAAAAAGTAAGTAGGTATCTGATCATCAAGTAAAAATTATATTATGCTAGAATATTACTATTAAAACACCCAAACACACAGCAATATTTATTACTCCTGCGATTATGATCGGACAGTTTTGATTCGTTTGGCGCGGCGTGGCGCGACGCGGGCGTGCAGCGTAAAGTAGCCCCGACTGGTATGGTCCGAAAACGGTCCGAGATTTTAATAAGTGTGCGTGCGGCGACGCATTGATACTATGGCGCACACATACAAGCCGCGCGCGGTGCCTTTGTATGAAGATAACTTACTTCCCCTCCTTATACTATGTTACCGGCTATAAGCATTAATCATACCAGCAATATAAAATCAAGAATAATAATTATTATTTATGTGATATAGCTTTGATATGATTCCACGAACTCGAGCGGATGTTTATTTAAACGTTGCACGTTGTTAGTAATAGTTGTTGTTAATTATTATCGAGGTCATATTAATAATATTTTAGCAAATGGCCGCTCGTTAGTCAATTCATAATAACTTACCTATGCCTAAAATCTAAAACTCAGTTTCAAATAAACTTTATATCATTGTTTCGCCATTAATTCTTTTTTTTTTTATATATTTTATATGGTTGAAGGTTTGCAATTTGCAGGTCGTATAGAAAAATAATATAATTAGTATGGATGACTCATTTTTTTACGTTCTTTTGTGATTGCTGGCGAATTTTTAGGATTTAAGTAATAATAATAATAATAATAATAATAATAATAATAATAATAATAATAATAACTCTTTATTGCACACCAAAATACAGTACATAAACGAAAGATACAATAATATATATTATTATACTAGTAGTAGGTACTAATTGATGTACAAAAGACGAACTTATTGCTACTAAGCAATCTCTACCAGTCAACCTTTTGTAGATACGATTGAAAATTGGAATGAGGTAAAAATCGTGTAGGTGCGCAAACTAAACTAATCCTAGTGCTTAAAGTATTACTAATACTAAAACTAAGACAAATTCTAAAACTATTACTACTTGTTACTAAAACCAGAACTATTTATGCTGGTAGTTAACTATTTGATGACAAAGCAGAGATGTGACAACTGACAGGAATGAGCTAATGCATAATAATATTAAGGAAATGAGATTTAAGTTTATGTTTAAAAATATTTATTGAACCGGCTTGTCGGATATCTAGAGGCAGAGTGTTCCAAAGAGTAGCAGCACGAACAGCGAAAGATTTGGAATATAAGGAAGTAGAGTGCAGAGGGATCTCGAGTGTGAGATTGCTTGAAGAGCGTAATGTTAACTGGTGAGTATCATGCAATTACTAATAATTATTTTTAACAAAAAATTTAAACCGACTTCCAAGGCAAAAACAATAATAGCATCCTTATAATATGAACTAAAAAGTATTAAATAATTATTCCTATCTAATAGTGCCTTTTTCCTAATTCGGCTAAAACTCAAATATTTCTGTACTCAATCTTCAGTTCTCTGACAGAATATTTGAAACTTTTGGAACTAGCACCGACTTCAAAATTATGAAGATTGAGTACAGAAATAGTTGAGTTTTAGCCGAATTCGCAAAAAGGCACTATTAGATAGGAATAATTATTTAATACTTTTTAGTTCATATTATAAGGATGCTATTATTGTTTTTACCATGGAAGTCGGTTTTAATTTTTTGTTAAAAATAATAATTTCACTCTTTTTAGTTACCGAGTAAGCCATCGCGTACTATATGTAGAATAATACACCAGCTGTATATTATTCTACGTAGGTATCTTATTACAGTCACACTTATAAAATATAATATCAGCTGCAGCCTGCAGATAATTTTAAACAATACATTAAAAAAAAATCGAAGTGAACACGTGTGACGTGCTAAGTAGCCGGTCACCGGACTAGTTTCAATAGGGTGCTCGCTCGACTTGTCGCACACGCCTCGAACTGTATAGTACGGTCACAATAGACATAACTACCAGTAGTTCGACTGCAAAGAAACGGACAGGTTTCAATATCTGTCAAATTCGTCGGGTTTTAAAATAAAGATTTCAAAATTGGATTCTGACAATTTTAATCGCATGTGATAAAACACAAGCAACAATACGACCAAAGAGGAACACGTCCAGCGAATATGTCAAAGTTTTAAATTCGTAGGTAACAAGTCAACAACCCTAGCGACGATTTTCGTCATAATACGTCAAATTTAAAAATTTCAACATCAGTTCTAAGTCGGCATACTCTAATTCTGTCTACTCTGGTACGGTACCCGGCCCGCGCCGCGCCGCCGCGCCGCGCCGCTCGCTTGACAGCCCTGGCAGATATGCGAGACGACAGTTATTCTACTATGAACGCTAAACGCAATGCAAAAGGTTGAAATTAGGTTGTTTTCCAGAATATCTCGGCGAAGTGAGGCATAATGTTAAATGATCGAAGCAACTTTAGCTTCTCAGAAGTAATGTCAAATGTGTGCCTTATGCTCTAGAGATAAGGTTGAATTTGGTGACATTGGTGACCCTGACTTGGTAATGATGATGATAATGATGATGATGATGATGAATGTAATTTGCATAGTAGCATATGCTTTCTGTTCTTAAAACAGCGCCTAAACTCCCAAACTTGTATCTATAAGGAATCCGGAGTTCTCTTAGTATCTTCGGAACCATAGTATACCTCGGTACAAAATCTTGCGTTTTGGTAGCATATGCTTAGGATGCTTCTCATAAAACCAAAATCACCATATGTTTCCATATAAATTTCGAGGAGTTCCCTCGTTTACTCATGGATCCCATCATCAGGTCACCACTTTTGTGAACATGGTACTAAATTGGAGTGAAACCTAATACAACAAAACAAAAATTTCGAAAATCGGTTCACAAACGGCGGAGTAATCGTTGAACATACAAAAAAAAATCCACAGCCGAACATATAACCTCCTCGTTTTTTGGAAGTCGGTTAAAAAAATTTAAAGCGGTTTTTAAGGTAGGACGGCGAGGATGGAACAAAAAGGACGTTGTACAAAAGGGAGAGGACGTGACAATCTCGACGCAAGCGAATAGGAAGCACCTAGTCACATAACTTTGAAACTTATCAGTTATTTGTATTCAAGGAATGCGGTAAAATATTTTAATGGCTGTTGTTAAAACTTTTACAAAAAGCTTTTTAAAAATTACGATGTCTTGAGTAGGGTTACCAGGCCTCAAAATGCAAAATCCTGTCTGACATGTCTAAAAATCCTGATTTTGAAAAAAAAGTCCGGTCACGCACCTGTATTATATAAAAATCATAGTATTAAAAGTACATTTTTATTTACTTAAGTACTAGATGATGCCCGCAACTCCGTTGCGCCAAAATTCGTTTATCGCGCGGGAACCGTACATATTCCGGGATAAAAAGTATCATATGTCCTTTCCCGGGACTTAAAGTATGTATCTCCATACTAAATTTCAGCAAAATTGGTTCAGCGGTTCGGGCGTGAAGAGGCAATAGGCAGACAGGCAGACAGACAGACAGTCAGACAGGCAGGCAGACGGACAGTCAGACAGACATACTTTTGGTTGCTAGCAACCGCATGCATGTTTATTAGTTGTTAATTGTTATATTGCGTAAGCAATAATATGGCTCTCACTGATCCACTGAAAGTCAGTTTCTCTCTTTGATCCACTGAGAAGTGCTTGCGTTCCGGGACTTCCGGGCTCAGTACGTGCGGCACTCATCGCTTGAGCGGGCGGGAGGACATGCAAGTATGACAAAAATCCGGTCTGACGTAAAATCCGGGCGGAGTCCGGTCTAACACCTAAAAATCCGGTCTAGACCAGCTTTATCCGGTCAGATGGTAACCCTAGTCTTGAGCTCTTTAGTGATAATATTATCTACATTAAATGAAATTGATGTGAAAAATGAGTCAGGTGAAATAGATAGACTGCTGAGTGCTGCGTCTTGGGAAAAAAAAACTGGTTGCACTCCGGGAGTGCCGGCAGAAGTGAAAACTTGATTATTAACGTTGTGCATTTTTTTACCCATTTTTTATGAAAATCGATTTTTAAAAAATCGTCAATCAAGTTGTTTCGATCAAGTTTCGATCAAGGTTTCGATCAAGGTTTCGATCAAGTTTCGATCAAGTTTCGATCAAGTTTCGATCAAGTTTCGATCAAGTTTCGATCAAGTTTCGATCAAGGTTTCGATCAAGGTTTCGATCAAGGTTTCGATCAAGTTTCGATCAAATTTCAATTAAGTTTCGATCAAGCTTCGATCAAGGTTTCGATCAAGGTTTCGATCAAGTTTCGATCAAGTTTCGATCAAGTTTCAAATTGAGTTCGAGTTCGAGTTCGACACAAAACACTACTCTCCAACCGTCTTACGCGTTTTGTATGGTTTTTCGATCAACACGAAAATCTATCGCGAGTTTCACAGTTTTTACCCATCCCACAAGTGCTCAACGCCGCTAAAGAAGTTTTCACTTCAAAAGATGTAAACATAAGAAAAGCTTGACCAATCCTTCTCGCAACAACTACATTGCAGAGAAAAATACAAATAATGAAAAACAAATAGAAAATGAAATCAACTTACTACATTCCTCAGTCCTCATGATTTACCGAAAGCGGTGTCACAAAAGAAGAAGGAATCCAAGATTAAAAAAGGCAAATATAGAAATGAAAATAAGAAAAGGAAAAGAATTGACACCCCTATCCCCAAAAACCAGAACTTTGCAACTTCGAAGGTTCCAAAAACAACAAAAAAGAAATTTCCAAAAAGATGTAAACAAAATAGATGCCTTTCAATCTAATATATATAAATCTCCTGTCACGATGTTTGTCCGCGATGGATTCCTAAACTACTTAACCGATTTTAATGTTTTTTTTTAATATGTGCTTTTTTCCAACTTGAGAGATAGGATAGCTTAGATCTTTAATTATAGTCGCAATTTTATTTTATTGCAAATTATTTGTCTATAAAGAGCGACCATTGTTTATGCGACGCGGGTCACGGGATAGCGATGGAAGTTGCCATGGTGTCTGGTGACATACTTATTTAGTCACTTATTCAATAAAATAATACGGGCGATATACTTTATAAAATATGGCAAAGAAACGTTTGCCGGGACAGCTAGTATATTATATGCGAGAAAGATCTTACTCCTCCGAAAAAACACATACAGGAACACGACTGGCAAAAGATCGCGTAGCGTAGGACCAGGTAGGACTGGCAACTTTTTACATGCCCATCCGACACTTGGATCATCTAACTTGTCAGACTTAATAATAATAATAATAATTTCATAATAAGTTGTCAGACAATCAGGTGATCAGCATGCATTGTCCTAACCAAACTTGAAAATATGTAACATGTTTCCAACATGGAAATCGAACCGACGACCTCCGAGTCAAGAGCCACGCTCTAAGCCACTAGACCATGCGTCAAGGAAGAAGGTATTGGGTAATGAAAACGGTATTGGGAAGGGAAGGTATTGGGTAAGATAGATCATCAAAGCATGTATTTACATTCGGAAGTTACAACTGACATAAGTTGCCTATGTCTTTGCAACTACAGTGCAACATTCTTTCTCACGCCATCGCAACAATAGCAACTTACAAACAAAACAAGTATCCTAAGCTATTAACACACAATAATATGTAATAAACACGACTTGTCTTTAATCCCTTACTAAATAATATTATTAACTTATTGTTTTACGTCTAACAGCTGAACGGTGCACGGCGTTTACAGTAAATTATTATTACAACTACTGCGGCTTTTTCAGAGAAAACAAACATTACAATAGAACAATGACCAATAAAACAATAAAACAGCTTTGGAAACATAAGCAGGATTCTCAGAATCCTACAAATTACAATTATTTCTCACCACTGTAAATTTTATAAGCTTCTCAAGCTATCTGTTGAATTGAAAAAATATATTAGAGACGCCTTCGGGAACAAAATTTTAAAATGGGATCAGTTTTGATGACCGCGTCAACACGCGCTCGGCAATTTCTTAGGCTGGTTTTATTGTTAAGCGTTTCAGCAGCGCCGTTGGAGCGCCGCGCGTTCGAAGATGTATGGGGGTAGTAGTTGCGTTGCAGAGTCGCGCGCTTGAGCAGCGCCGTTCGTCCGTACGTTTGCGCGCTCCAACGACGCTGCGAAACGCTTAACGATAAAACCAGCCTTAGCAAATAGGTTAAGGAAGGCGAAATTTTGCACGTAAGTTTTGAATACATTTATTTGATTTTTTGTAATTTCTATTGATTTCATTGGATCAATGGTCATGTTGTTTACACTAATTAATGTTTATTTAAGATTTTTAAATCCATTTTCCCTAACAATATAAAGGGTGTCTACTATTAGTTCTTGAAAATGTAAAAAACCTAATAGATGACATGGATCTCATCTTTGAGTTTTGCAATACATACTAAAGTTATTTTGTACTTTATTCTACTGCAAAAATCATCACTATTCTCTGAAAATATAATTCTATTAACAATCTAAGAACTTAGAACTACTGCACCTAAAAATGGACATGGTGTCTAATATTAGACCTTGTACTGATCTAAAAATCGATTGCTTCAGTTTTTTAGCAGTAAAAAGAAGAAGAAGGAGAGCTGAGAAAAGAAAGAAGAAAAAAGAAGAGGCAAAAGAAGCATGGAGACTAAAGACTGAAAATAAATTTGCTAGGAAAAAAATATGAAAAATAAAAGGAAAGATAGTTTCAGCATGGAACAAGAATGAATAGAATCTGGAGACAACGTGGATAATATTTCTGATGCATGTAGTTACTATGATGAAGTAAATGAAATCTTTTGAAAAATGGCAAATAAAGACCTAATAATAGGAAAAATGTAAAAGTAATGTAATGTTCTATGTCAACTATTAGTTCATATTGGTGTCTATTATTAGTGATGTTCGTTTCTTGTGATGTCATCTATTAGTACTTATGACTAAGTTTACAAAAAGACCAATAATATATTTTTTAATCGATTTGTCAGAGAATAATTATCATAGTTTTATTTTGTAAGAGTTACTGAAGACATGGAAGAAGTTATCAATCCTTTATTTTCATAAATATATATTTTATAACATTCAAATATTTCATGTTTCCATAAAGTGTCTGCCATTAGGTCTTTTCCCTTAATATAAAATTGATAAAAAAGATTGAAGGGCAAAAATATTATTTAGAAATAAGAGGTTGTTATACATAATATATATCCCATCCCTATACATACATAGTATAGTTATAGTTATATTATTATATTTCTTATTTTACAAATTACATCGCACACATATTTCCTTTATTCTATTTTTATTTTATATCAATGTTCCAAAACAAAAAATCTTTAGTTAATATCTACATTATCATTACCAAAGTTCAGCACTATCTAATGTTATGCTTTCTCACAGGACCTTGTTTTGTAAACAAGTCATTAGGACTTCGTCCTGTTCGTATATAAACCACTGTAAGAACATTAAAATCACTTCTATTCTAACCTTAGTGGTAGTAAGACTTCTCAAAATTGTATAGTTCTTAGTTTCTCAATAAAAAAATATTTTTTAAAAGAGTATAATTTTGTCACGACTCACGTAACAAGTTATTATACCATTATTGCCTGATATCATTTAAATTTAAATGGTACCTACAGAACTCTACGGACACGCACTTGGCCGATTTTTAATAATAGACAACTTATATCTTTAAGTGCAGTGTTATTTATTTATTTATTTATTTATGCTTTTTGCACAATGTTGGTACATAGGCGGACTGGCATTCTCTACCAGTCAAACCTTTAGGTGTAACAGATTGTTTTTCTAACTTACTAAACTTAAATAAAAAGTCAGAATTTCTAACTAAAACAATAGAAACAGATAAAACAATGAGTTGGGCAATTCTTTGAAAAGAAAAAAAAAACCATTCTTCTAGAAGGATAACATCAATAATAATTAACATCTGGCCACCAAATGCCACAATTAGTTAGGCAAAGCTCATCAGGCTTCAAGGAACATACAATTTCATGAAAAACTAGATGACGCCCGCAACCCCGTTGCGCCAAAATTCGTTTAATTCGGGGGAACCGTACATTTGTTGAAACAGACAGACAGACAGACAAACTTTTGAATTAATCATATTATAAGTAATATTAGTAAGTAATTAGTATATATTATTAGTGCTTTTAATCCTTCGATCGCGGAAAAACGAGACTCAATAGCCTTTCAAGTTTCAATTGTTATCGCGGCCCACTTGGGCCTTACGGGAGTTGAAGCGATATCAGTAAATTAGTCATAATTAGTATAATAATAATTAATATTAGTATGGATGCGGCCCGCCCCGCTGCGCCTCGTCACTATGTGCGGTAACCTTAAATCATATTACAATAATTATGTATAATTTATGGCCCCGGCTAAAATAACGCGGCCCTTTACATGTAACGCCAGTTGAACCTTTTTGTTTCTTGTGATTTCGATTGTTATTACCCAAAGGGTAATAACGGGACCCTAATACTAAGACTTCGTTGTTGTCCGTCTGTCTGGCTGTTTCTCAATTACCGCCGAAAAGTTACACAAGAGTTTCACTACGCCAGGGTTTCTCAAAGTGGGGTACGCGAATCACTACGGGTTCGCCATTCGACGGCAGGGGTTCACGACAAGATTAACGTAATGGTGGCAACGAATCATTCATAGATTAATCATTGGTCTTCGTAGCGCCGCGCGCGAAGACCAATGATTAATCTATGGAATCATTATTAGAAATGTCCGTAGATCTCTTCAAGCTGATTTCAAAAGGATGTCTTTGATAGATTTTTGGGTAGCTAGACAGGCAGAGTATTTCGAACTCTCAAGCAAAGCGATGATTTTCCTTTTACCCTTTGCTAGAACATACCATGGGCGTGCGTACCATGAAGGCATAAAAGCACTGCTTACCTAATGATAAATACTTGCTATACACATATTTTAATTTAACTTTCGCACGTTAATTTAACGTGCGAAAGTTATTTACATTTAGATGACGTTAGTTATTATATAAAGTAAAAAATGAATACACTTAAAACGCCTAAATTTATAAAATAGCAAAAACTAATTTGCAAAACTTCATAAAAACATTATTATTTAATCGCAACGGCCCGCCGAGCGGAGATAATATATGCATTTGAGGCCTCGCAGACCTCGGGCATATGTGTGCGATGAGATTTTGGTATCGGTGCACAGATTGCAAACGCACACAGACATGAATATCTCATTTGCCTAGTACGGGCAAGTAGCTTCAAGGACTGCGGCAGCCGGCAGGTCTTCCGATTTCCGAACTTATCCGAGCGCTTCCGACGCGGCGTTCGGTTCGGGTTCGTTGCACTTCACACTTCGTTGCCTATTATAATCCGAGTAAAAATAATGGACGGAAATCTAATCACGCGTATGCATGTATAATGCATTTTTGTTAAGTAAGGGTTATATTTGTTTACATTACATTAATGTTTAGTATTTTTGGAACGCCATTTTCTTTTTTCATGTGATGAGCACTGTTACGATAATTTTTGTGTGCGCAAGTTTATAGTTTTCTAAAACGACTTTTTTGTTTTAACATTTAAAAGTTTGCACATTTTAACAGTTTAATAGTTATTACTGAGTTTCTATAGTAAGTGCGTTTTTGATTTCTTAAAAATGTTATTTGACTGTGAGGTCTGTGTTGAGAATGTGTGTTTATTAAAAATTAAAAATAACAAGTTTTCACAATTGTCATTCAGTGAAAAGATTCAAATTGTGTCGAAAGGTAGGTGTGTACCCGAGTTACAATTAAACCAGCAAAAAGGCAATGTAACTCGGAAGTTTCATGTTAAAAGTTATGAATCATATAACTGGCTGTGTGGTTGTGTGCACACGATTAAATTATATTGTTTTCCTTGCATATTGTTTAATAATTGTAGTTCAGTGTGAACTGATTCAGGATA
Source organism: Polyommatus iphigenia (assembly GCA_963422495.1). Taxonomy (NCBI): domain Eukaryota; kingdom Metazoa; phylum Arthropoda; class Insecta; order Lepidoptera; family Lycaenidae; genus Polyommatus; species Polyommatus iphigenia. The sequence continues at coordinate 40,397,523 of OY730180.1, read as the reverse complement.
TTCAGATTTAAATAATTTCTATAACGCGGCAAAGAAGCATGACCATACAGAAAAACATCTGGAGACCTGCTTAAAATTAAATACTTTTGGTAAATCTCGTATTGAAATGAGTATCAACAGTCAGTTACGATTAGATATTGAGAGGCATAATGCTAAAGTCGATCGCAATAGAAACATTTTTCATAGGCTGATCGATGTTGTTTGCTTTCTGGGAAAACAAGAATTAGCTTTTCGCGGTCACGATGAGTCAGTATCGTCGTTAAATAGGGGTAATTATTTAGAAATAGTAAATTTATTAGCCAAGTATGATGGAGTTTTAGAAACCCATTTACAGAATACGAGTACCTCATTCACGGGCATGTCGAACCGTACGCAGAATGATTTGATCTCGAGCCTTGCATCTGTGATGATCGACCGCGTTAAAGCCGAAATTAAACAGTCCGATTTTGTCGCCGTCATGGTAGATGAGACTCCTGATGTTAGCGGCCGTGAACAATTAGTATTAATTTTAAGATATTTTCGTGATTCAGAAGTAGTTGATCGATTTATCAAATATGTTGATGTCAGCGCGGATCGGACTGCTGTAGCCTTGAGTTCTATAATTTTGTAAGTTTTAGAAGAGTACGATTGTGTATCCAAATTAGTTGCACAAACTTACGACGGGGCAGCAGTTTTATCCTCACAAGCTAATGGCGTGCAAGCTTTGGTGAGGCAAAAATGTCCACAAGCTATGTACGTTTGGTGTTCAGCACATGTATTAAATTAAGTTTTATCGAAATCTTTCGAACGAGTTGCTGAAACAAAACGCTTTTTTAGTATTATAAAATCAATCGCGGCTTTTTTTCACACTAGTACAAAGCGAATGGCCCATTACAACAACTTTGCCGATATGAAAAAGCTGCCTCGTGTCGCGGAAACAAGGTGGACGTATCACTCGCGCACGGTTAATGTAATTAATAATGAGTCCACCCACCTCCTAGAATTGTTTGAAAATATGAACGAAAATACACAAGACTGGGATGGTGAAACACTGACACAAGTCAGTTCATTTTTATTTAATATGAAAGAATTTGAATTTAATTTTCTATTAAAATCTTTTGCAGAAACGGATATTCTGTACGATATTTTGCAAAAAAAAAAAACTAGTGACATCGCGTATTGTGTAAGAAAGATAAAAGAGTTAGAGTCATTTTTAGAACGTTTCAGAGAGAAGTTCGAGATCTATTATGATGCCGCCGTTCACATAACCGGACCACCTAAAAGAAAAGGCAATGTCGATGATGTAAAAATACATTATCGGCGAATTTTTGTTGAAATAATTGATAATGTAGTGAGTGAATTAAGAAATCGTTATAAAAACACTAAAGATTTAAAGTTTGTTGAGCTACTTTCTTGTGAGAATTTTAGAAAATATAGTGAATGTTTCCCTGAAAATGAAATCAGAGAATTCACTAGTAAATATCAGGCAAATTTTAATTTTGATAAATTGAAAAATGAATTGCCCTGTATTTATAGATCACCTTAATTTGCAAATAGTTGTGTATTTAGTATTATGTGTATTTATTTTATTCAAAATTTGTATAATGACAATTTGAATAAAGTTTTTTCTGAAGTGTTACGATTAGCGAAATTCATTGTGACTATCCCAGCAAGCAGCGCATCGGCAGAGCGTTCATTTTCGAGTTTAAAACGTATCCACACATATTTGAGAAACACACAAAATCAACAACGACTCACAGATCTTTCCATGATTTCTATAGAAAAGGCATTAATGGTAGAATTAAAACGCAATCCAACTTTCTATGACGATATCCTAAAATTATATTTAAAAAATCTATAAATGAATGAGTAGTTTGTTTTTTACGAACCCATAGTTTTATTATTAAGTTTATTTATATATTTTGCGAATCACATGAAAATCGGCCTTTTTAACGGCCACATCGGATATCTTGCGAGGGACGTGTTCTGTAACTATCACTCACTTGCATAAGATATTTGAGGTGGCCGAAATCTAGCATCGATAGTATTTACATCAGAATATAGTAAATCTCAAGTAACCGGAGTCCGGAACCATGAGTATGTGAAAATTGAAGCCGATTGGGTGAGTACTTAAAATAGTTCTCGATGTTCTCGATAGATGGCGCTGGCAATATTGCTGACGCTGGCTACATTGCGCTATTAAGATTTTTTCCGACCATATAATATAGGCCATCCAACTACTCCGCTGGGCCCCGCATACCCTGTGTCATATTGCTCTGCACGCCACTGGAACATACTTATATCATATTATGTGAGAGTATTTAGAGGTATATTATAGAGGTTTTATTATTAAGTAAGGGGTTCGCTGTCACCTGGAAATTTTAACAGGGGTTCGTGGAGCCGAAAGTTAGAGAAACCCTGAACTAAGCCAACCATGGCACTGACTTACCACTCACTTACTCGAGAGTAATGATATCTACTACTTCTACTACGAGACTATTATTTTTAACAAAAAATTTAAACCAACTTCCAAATGTAACCAATAACATTACCTCTTACCTATATTAATAGTTATTCGTAAATGAACTGAAAAGAATATAATTCTTACTCTGTGATAGTGCCTCTTTCAGAATTCGCCTAAGCCTCAAAAAACCAGCTAAGAATGACAAAATATTTTTAATGTTTGGGACTGGTACCGACTTCTACATTATGAAGATTGTGTAGTTGAGGTTTAGGCGAATCCTGAAAGAGGCACTAGAATTATTTAATACCGCGTCCGAAACTCGACCGACCATAGTTGCTGGTCGTTCTTAGCTCTGTAAAGGTTATTACTATGTAATATGTATTCTGTGGTAAAGGTTACAATTATTGAGCTTTTATAAAATAAGGAAAGTGAGGTGGCGTAAATGATAAGCAGGTAGTGAGGGGACCCTCATTAGGAACAATAGGACGCCGAGGCGAGCATTATTTAGATTGCGATAAACTTACCTATATAATGAGTCATTAAGGAACAATGAAGCGTGGAGATAGTAGATAATGGGGGCTACTGGGTGTGTGTAGGTAAATGCAAAAGGTAACTTTGGAACCGCAAGAGATACGGACGACAGGAATCGATTCAGCAACCCCCCAAAACCTTTTAGGGTTCCGTACCCAAAGGGTGAAAACGGGACCCTATTACTGAGACTTCGATGTCTGTCTGGCTGCCCGTCTGTCTGTCTGTCTCCAGGCTGTAACTCAAGAACCGCTATAGCCAGACTTCTGAAATTTTCACAGATTGTGTATAATATGTATCTGTTGCCGCTTTAACAACAAATACTAAAAATAAAATAAAGCTTAAGTTCAAATTGTCGACCAAAATAACCTTGTGGGTTTTCCGCCATCTTGAAAAAGGGTTAAATTCAGTTTTTTCATCATAACTCGGTTCCCGGTCGAGATAAGAAAATTTTTATACATTACTTTTTGTTGCTCTTTGTACGATCTACCATAATGGTCTTATAAATTTTTCACGCATCGATCATCGTTATCGAGTTATCGATAAAAAAAAACTTTTTGGGAGAAAAAATTGTTTTTCGCTAATTTCTTTTTTCTCGTGAAAGATATCGAAAATATCTGGTATGGAACTTGTAGATTGTGTTTAGACCTAAAAATTCGTTTTTTTATTTTTCATTTTCAAGAAAAATTACGACCTCTAGCGCGCCGCAAAGTCAGTAAGACTGTGCCCGGTTTCGATTTAGCCGCTTGCACGGTTGTATCCACACGTAAAAATTGATGAATGGTTGTTCAGAGAATTATTGCTATACAATATAAATTAATAAACCAGCCAAATTATAACTCAAACACATGAATTAATCAAATAATTTTTTGAATTACATTTGCGAGCAACTAATTCCTGCTTTCCTGCACCCACAAGCAGCCCCACACTTTTCTTTACATTTGCACGAAATGAGTTTTAAACGTTGAGGTGGAGCGGGTGCGGCTGTGGTGCAAATTGGTTCAAGCACAGAATACATAATAGTACCTTACGGTAGTTCAAGCCCGTAATTCGTCTGTCACCAACCCCATTCCTGAGGATCTTTAAAAATTCCGAGCCACGTTTATACTTGTAAGTATGTCCGGAAAACGTGTTGGCGGACTGCGCTTTACCGTTGGTGAGAGTAGTGAAAGATTATTCGCCTTATTTGTCGTCATTGATTTTGCAAAGCGTTGGAATCGCAAAATATCCATCGTTGTGTCTTCTTTACGCGACACCGATCGAGTTATGCTGAAAAAACCGTCCAAGTGCGTTTCGGGCCACGCGCAATATAGGGTTCTGTTATAGTACCGCTAGTTTTTGATAATTTTTGTATAGCTGTTAATGAATGCACATTTATAACGTGTTTTACACTACTAACAACATCATCTCATATCAGTTACGTTCAAAGGAATTTGAACGAAAATTTCCTTTATACTTCTCCAAATACATTTTTTTTTATTGATCGACTATTACTCAATAACTTATGAAGTCTTCTTAGCCGTGATAGTTTTTCTTTTAGATTCAGCATATTTCCTACCCTCGTAAATTTTTTCACATTTCCAGAAGCAACCGTTTAGCTGGTAGAACGAACAACGGACACTGGACTCAACGATTTTTTCCACTTTAAAACTTCATAATTCACAAATGACTCCCTTAATCGGTAAATGGTCTTTGAATACTCATAATATTTTTAAAAACCCTTGCTAATGACACCCCACACGGTGAGGTGGACGAGGAAAAAGTAAATCCCCCCCGCTTGGTGTGTATGGGAGGTACCATACAATTTTTTTTTTTCAAATATTTTATATACCATTTTGTCGGCGTCATTAAGATGTACATACATGCCGTGTACAATACATTCATGCCGAATTACAGCTTTTTAGGCCTTACAGTCTCTGAGAAAAACCGCGGACAGACAGACGGACAGACAGACGGACAGATAGACAGACGGACAGACAGACAGATGGACAGACAGACAGACAGTCCAAAACTATAAAAAGGGTTCCTTGTTGACTACGAAACCCTAAAAACTGAATTTAGCCCTTTTTTCAAGATGGCGGAAAACCCACAAGGTTATTTTGATCGACAATTTGAACTTAAGGTTAAGGTAATTTGGCTTTCTCGGTTCATTTGTATTTTCAAATGTATTATAATTATTACTGGAGTATAAAGAAAACAAGGACAGGTTTATAATAATTAGCACTGAACATTGCTGGACCGAAACACATTCCGCCTAGCCACTGCCCTGCGTCTTGGTGCTCCCCATGTCATCCCCCATCAGTGTGTTTGCGGCGCGCACGTAGACAGCTACGGTCACCACGGGTTGTGCTGCTCGCGAAGCGCTGGACGCCTTTCGCTGCATCACAGCCTGAACGACCTCATTCGTCGGGCTCTTGTCACTGCCAGCGTGCCAGCGATACTGGAGCCCTCCGGTTTGGCGCGCGACGATGGCAAGAGACCCGATGGAATGATCCTGGTCCCCTGGAACGTGGGACGGGCCCTTGTGTGGGACGCTACTTGTGTTGACACATTCGCCTCGTCCCATGTTCAGGGCACCTCGAGCTGTGCGGGCGCAGCCGCAAACCAAGCTGAAAACCTCAAGCGGCACAAATATGAGAACCTCAGTGGAGATCTCATATTTGAACCGTTTGGGGTAGAAACCCTAGGCGCATGGGGGCCGGGGGCACATAAGCACGTAATTTTAGACAGATATCTAAGAAGCATATTGAAGCCACCCGAGACCCCAGAGCCGGGAGCTACCTGGCACAGCGGATAGCAATTGCCATCCAACGTGGTAATGCTGTCAGCTTGCTAGGCACTCTGCCAGATGGGGATGACCTGGGGAAGTTTTTCTTTTTATAGTTTTTATATTTTTAGTTTGTATATGTTTATGTATTGTGCACACACTTGGGCACTATAAAATTACTCCTGCGTAACTGGCCTAGTTTCATTGAAACCAGAGTGCTCTTGTGTATTGCGCACACACTTGGGCGCTATAAAATTACTCCTGCGTAACTAGCCTGATTTTATTGAAACCAGAGTGCTCTTGTGTATTGCGCACACACTTGGGCGCTATAAAATTACTCCTGCGTATCTGGCTTGGTTTCATTGAAACCAGAGTGCTCTTGTGTATTGCGTACACACTTGGGCGCTATAAAATTTCTCCTTCGTAACACGGTGATTTCAGAACGCGCGTGTGGTCGAATAGCACGTCAGCCACGACACGAATTTCGCTATGTGGTATTTCTGTGATTATAGTCCGCGCGCAACTAGTTGGCCGCTCTACCCGTATACTCACATACCGGCAGAGCGGCCAACTAGTTCCGCGCGGACTATACCAGAACGCGTCGTGGCCGTTTTCACTAGGGCCACGACGCAAATTTCGCGTCGTTCACAATGACCACAACGCGTTGTGAGCCATTTTTTCGCTCACTGAGCGTTTTCGGTCTTTGAGCGTAACATATTATATATACAAAATGTTGCCGACTCTGTCGTGGGGGAATACTGACTATAATTAAAACACTGAAGTTAAATGTAAAGAATATAATATGTATTAGTTAATAATACAGGTATAGTTTTACAATTAAAATCAGACACAATATGTGCCTCTGTCTCGAGCCTAGGTCAGAATCATAGTAAAAGGAGGGGAAGTAGGGTAACTCCGGTCCAATCTGCGAGCGATACCGGTCCGTCCACGTCGTGTCCCTGGGCACCTCCCCCGTGCCATCGTGAGCTTTTTCACGGTGACACGGGAGGGGTGGCTGAACGCCGGTATAGGCGAGTGTTTGCGTGTGTGTTTGTGGTGCGTGTATGGCAGAGCTCACTGCCGAGAGAGAGCCCGCGACCCGGGGTGTCGGTGTTTTGAAGTATGGATAAGCGCAGCAAGCAAAATAATCTCCGGGTGGGTCCCAGCTCCGAAGGGGCTGGAGAATCCCATACGTCGCCTTCGGGCGGCGGGCGGTCCGTGTATACGGAGGGGCCACTTTCTGCGAAGACGAAGGGGGAGAGAAGGGTGGAGAAGGACGAAAAGAAGGAGGAGAGGAAGGGTAGCGCTAAGAAGCGCGCGGATCCCAAGCCGGTGCACCCAACCGCACCGGAGGGGGAGCCGCCTACCGATGATGACAGAGACAGCGAGGTCTGCTTCTCGGCATCCGGCAGCAGTATGTCGCTGGACTTCGTGGGGTTGCCCGCACAATCCGGACGAACGACTCCCCTAAAAAGGAGACACCTGGACGAGACAGACGAGGCGCCGTTGATTAGCAAGTCGACGGTGCCGGCACCCAAAAGAGGACGTGGCCGTCCTCCTAAGACCGGCCAGTGCGTCGGCCTGGCTAAAGCGCAGGCCGACTACAACCGTGAAAAGGAGGAGGCTCTCCGGCTTCAGGCCGAAGAAGTCATGATTGCCGAACAAATGAGCAAGGCGAGGCTAGCGAGTGCGTGTCTCAGCGCCGCCTTCAGAGGGTCCGAGCTCTCCGCCTCTTCTCTTTCGGGAAAAGAGGTTGAGAGGCTGTGGAAGGGCGCTGATATTAGCAAGACGGTGGCGGAGACATTGAAGACCATCAATATGGTCGCCACGAAGTCCACGAACCTTAAGGGAACATATCAAAAGTACCTTAAGGAGTCGGTGGCGACTATAAAGATAGTTTTCAACAAGTTAGCGGACCTCTCTACAACAGAGCAGGTGAAGGAGCTGGAGGCCCGAAACACGCGCCTCGAAGGGCAAGTGGCGGCGCTACGCCAGGAGCTGGACGAGGTGTGGAAGAGGGCCTCGCAACCTACCGGAGACGACATGCGTCAGCTGTTGGCCGAGGTTTCCCGTGCGAACGCGGAGACCTTCGGCAATATGCTGAACGCCAGGCTCGCCGGGCTGGAGGACCGCCTCCTGCCGGAGCCGAGACGGAGGCCGCCGCTGGCGTCGGACGGAGTTCGGGTTGAGGACTTACCAACCGCCCCCGCGAGCGTCGTTGCGCCCATTGAAGAAGAGTTGCTGGGACCCCCTCGGCCGAAAAAGGCTAAAGAGAAACCGGCCAAACCGGAGAAGACGCAAACGCCCGTTGCTGCAGCGGCTCCTGCAGAGGCTCCTGCTGCACCCACGGCGCCCGGGCCTCCAAAGGCCAAGAAGAAGAGAAAGAAGAAGCGGCCTTCAATGGCAGCTCAGGAGGCGGCACAAGGGGGAACGAGCACCAGCTCCCCCAGTACTGAGGCCCCATGGACCACAGTTGGTCCCAAGGCCAAGAAGAAGAAGGGGGCGGCTACACCATCTACAGCCACCCCTAAGAAGAAGAAGAAGCCAAGGCTTCGCTTCCCCGCCACTGCGGCCGTCGCTCTCACCATTGAGGAGTCGGCCGTGAAGGCGGGTTTGACGTATGGCAAGGCTATTGAGACGGCCCGGCGGTCGATGAGCATTGCGGAGTTTGATATTCCGCAAGTCCGCTTCCGTCGGGCCCGAACTGGAGGGTGCCTTCTCACCATAGCTGGTGAGGGCGCGGAGAAGAAGGCAGACGCCTTTGCTGCAAGGCTCAAGACTATCTTGCCACAGGAGGTAAGGGTCGGACGGCCGGCTGTTTGCGCAGAGATGCGCATCGCCGGCCTGGACGACTCTGTGACGGCCGCCGATATCATGGAAGCGGTCGCACTTAATGGAGAGTGCCTGGCCGGCGATGTCCGGGTAGGGCCTATGAGGGAAGGGCCACGGGGGGATGGGTCGTGTTGGATCCGCCTCCCAGCCGCGGCCGCCAAGAAGTTCTCGAGCTCTGGGCGGTTGCGGGTTGGCTGGGTGTCAGCGAGAGTGACGTTGTTGGCCGCGAGGCCGACGCGTTGCTTCCGCTGCCAGGACACCGGCCACGTGGCTGCCAAGTGCCAGTGCCCGGTGGACCGCAGCCGGACTTGTTTCCGGTGCGGGAAACCGGGGCACAAAGCGGCGGAGTGCGGGGCTGCAGAGCCAAACTGCGCCCTGTGCGAGGCCGCTGGCAGGGCAGAAAGGGGGCACGTGCTGGGCGGCAGAGGATGTCCATCTGCCGTGAAAAAGCCGGCCCCCCGAGAAGAGAAGGCCCCGTCCAAGGCTCGGCAAAAGCCGAAGCCTAAGGGCATGCGGGCTCCGCACGTCTCTGCCGCTATGGAGACGGAGGCCTAGACCCGCGGGCGGCGATCGGGGAATCCCCGCCCGCATAAAGGGTCCCGAGGTGACAACCCCCCTATAGCCTGGGGGGCTCTCGGTGAGGTCAGCGGTCAAAGCCGCTGGAAGAAGATGCCGGTTGCGGCTGCGCGCGGGAAGGGGCGGAATTGAATTGCCCCGCGGTACCCGTCCCTCCTGCACTAGACGCATGACGGAGGGCTGGGGGGGTTTTAGTGGGTAGACCTCTTGTAGGGAGTCCCACATACCCCCGCCCCTTCCCCCGAAGGGGTTGGGGATACGCAAAGTATTTCCCCTCCTTAAAAAAAAAAAGGGTTGTCAATTTTAGGCAGCGGCGCACACTGGTCCCAAAGTAAAATAAATGGGACATTAAGAATTTTCGGATCGAAGGTCAACGGATCAGGCTGATATTTTTTTTGTAGACAGCTGATGCAATTACAAGTCACTTTTATAGATGTCGTTTTTTTCAAATATGCCGTATCTACAGAGATAAAAAATAATTATTATTTTTTTGTATGGACGAAATCATAATTTTGTCATTTTATTCCAAGATTCAAACGTATTCAAAATAAATCATAGCACAGCTTATAGAGGGACTCTTGTCGTACATTTTTGTCATAGACGCTCAACTGCGATTTTTGCGCCAAAAAAAATTCAAGTGCATGTAGCTCTAAAGCTACATGCACTTTAATTTTTTTTGTCAGCAGATGAGGCCGATTTTTTTTTGTAGCATCTGATGCAATTACAAGTAACTTTTATAGATGTTGTTTTTTTTCAAATATGCCTTATCTACAGAGAAAAAAAATATGAATTATTTTTTGTATGGATGAAATCATAATTTTGTCATTTTCTTCCAAGATTCAAACGTATTCAACATAAATCATAGCACAGCTTATAGAGGCACTCTTGTCGTACATTTTTGTCATAGACACTCAACTGCGATTTTTGCGCCTTTTAGAGCTACAGGCACTTTATTTGTTTGGTCAGCGGATGGGACTGTTTTTTTGTAGCATCTGATGTAATTACAAGTAACTTTTACAGATGTTGCTTTTTTTTAAATATGCCGTATCTACAGAGAAAAAAAATATGAATAATTTTTTGTATGGACGAAATCATAATTTTGTCATTTTCGAGTATTTCATATGGATTTTAATAAATATTGTTTAGGATAAACAAATAATAATGTTTTCTTTATTGAATAGTAAAGTAACTCTTACTAATGTCTTATTCATAAAAAAATCCTATATAATATATACTTAAACTAAACAAATTAAAGTAGAAATTTCAAAACATGTACGTGCAGGTAAATTATTTTATGACTCATCCAGTTTGCAAACATTGTTTGGTAATGACTCATTGCCTAATTACCTCTGTACTTGGAATTTGTGCTCTGTTTTGTTATTCAGCGCTAGCGAACGCTTCGAAAACGCTAAATAATAAATAGGCACATAGACTGCAATTCAAATTTTCCCTTCGTACTTTTACGGGCTTAGGACCGTCAAAATACAAACTTGTATGATTATTGATTATATAGGTAATGTATTTAGGCGTACTTACTTAAAAAATTTGAATTACCTCTAAAGTTTACATACAATTATAATTATTTTTTATTATTTAATATACAGAACATCAATTAATAATAAACGCCTTTGCACCATTAAACCTATAAAGGTATGTCTCGGTACTAGACATCCCTTTTATAATAAATAACTTTAAAATTAAGAACTTAAATAAACTATTAACTTACAAACTTAAATAAACTAACTAATACTTGATTACAATGTGATTTATTGTAACGGATCTTATGGGGGGTTATTTTCAATGTCAACGTATACTTCTTCCTCTTCAGTAACTTCTATTCCAAGGTCGCTGGGCGAATCATCCCTGACAAGATTTTCAGTTTCTTCGAACTTCTAATACGGATGACTCACGCAATAATCCTTCGAGCCCCAAGCGGTCGCATGCGACCGCGATAACAATAGAAGCCTTCCTATTGTAATCGCGCGATAACAATAGAAGCCTTTCTATTGTTATACCGCGATAACAATAGAAGCCTTTCTATTGTTATCGCGGTCGCATGCGACCGCTTGGGGCTCGAAGGATTATTGCGTGAGTCATCCGTATTGCAAGCATTTTTTTATAACTCATTGTCTAATTACCCCCACTACTTGAAGTAATATTATGAGGCTTTCATGATCGCGTCTTGTGCTCGTAAAAACAACAACTTTTCATCAACTATCACGCTACGTTTGTAACTAATTTAGATATTTTTACATTTTTAAAAAATAGTGGATGCCTTAAAAATAGTGATTTATTGTTTCAAACCATTATTAAATATATTCCAAGTGAAATTCCAAATGAAGAGCTCAGTATTATCAAAAATTTTGCCAAAATTACACGTCAAACCTAGCTAGAAGATGGGAAGGATCAAGTAGGAACAAACAGTTTGGTGAATCAACTAAAAACATAAAGTGGTTGGAGTCTAAAATTGTTTGGCCAACTTCTACTTCTGTGAATTTCCTTAGTTATTTGATCCAGAATATACCATAGAAGATGTAGAAGTAGAAGAAGAGCATAATTTATCATATGAAGAGGAAGCGGGTGCATCTACATCAGAAGCTGCCACAAATACCCCTAGCTCAAGAAATAAAAGACCATTTGAAGATTTATCAAATAAACAGAAGAAAAGACGTTCTTTGTCTCTTTTGGAGCATTCCGAAGAAGAACTGTTATATACTTGAGCACAAACGGTGCGCCCGCACTTAATAAAGTGCCTCTCTAATAAGCCAGAAAAAGTGCAAGAAGTAAGTGACTTTTTATTCAAAGACTGTAATCAATCGATTCCTGAGGAAGAAACTCTAGCCCTTGTCACTGCATTAAGTTTATCAAAATGGCAGTATCTCACTTTGAGGTCTATTTTAAATACAAATGGCATAGCGGCTTTTCCATCTTACCAAAAGTTACTGTTAAAGAAGAAAGAATGTTATCCAGCTAAGGAATATCAGAATCAGGAGCGAAAATTAAATCAAGCAGTTTTAGATTTAACAGCTGAAAAGATTGTGAAAGTGACCGGTTCGAATATTAATAGTGGTGTTTTGAAGCTAGTGAGTAAATGGGGCTGTGATGGAGCTTCGTCACAAAGTTGTTATAAACAAAAACCAACTGGTGATATTTTTTCAGAATCTTCTGTATTTATGGTTAGTTTTGTACCACTTCGCCTTATGAGTGACGATGTCATAGTATGGGAAAATCCGCGCCCTTCGTCAACAAGCTATTGCAGACCAATCATGTTTGAATTCAAACAAGAAACAAAAGAATATATTCAGCAAGTAGAAGCAACAATAGACGAAAAAAATCAGAACCTTATACCGACGAAACTATTATATTTTTCATGAGTTGCATATGACGATGATCGATGGCAAAGTATGCACAGCACTTTCTGAGGCAGATTCTGCAGCCAATTGTAATATATGCTTAACAACTCCGAAAGACATAAACAACTTGAACCACGTTTTTAACAAACCAGTGAACGATGATATGTACAAATATGGTTTATCTTCCCTTCACATGTGGATGCGATGCATGGAATGTATTTTGAATATATCTTACAACTTAGATTTTTAAAAATGGGCGGCTCGTGGAGGTGAGAACAAACTGCTACGAAAAACAAGAAAAGAGTTGACGCAGAATGAGTTTTTTGTTGTAACTGGTTTAATGATTGATATCGTCAAACAAGGCTTTAGGACAACAAACGATGACAATACAGCTCGGCGGTTTTTTAAAGATTACGAAAGGTCATCAGAGATAACGGGAGTCAACAGTGATTTAATACAGAGATTTGCTGTAATTTTGCAGGCAATATCTTCTGGGAGAAATGTTGATATTGAAAGATTTAGAATTTATTGCAGAGAAACAGCGGAACTTTATGTCAGGGATTACTCTTTGTACTACATGCCTTCAAGTGTATATAAACTTTTAGTGCATGGGGCAGACATTTGCCAGCACTTTTCTTTTATCCCAATTGGTATGATGTCCGAAGAAGCGTCAGAAGCAAGAAATAAAGACTTTCGTTCAGTCAGAGAAAAGCATACGAAAAAGATAGGCAGAATTCAAACAAACGAAGACATTATACACCAGTTATTAATCAGCTCAGATCCGTACATTACGAACATCAGACCTAAGTTCACCAAAATTCAAAAGCAGCAGAGGTTCGAAGAAACTGAAAATCTTCTCAGGGATGATTCGCCAAACGACCTTGGAATAGAAGTTACTGAAGAGGAAGAAGTATACGTTGACATTGAAAATAACCCCCCACAAGATCCGTTACAATAAATCACATTGTAATCAAGTATTAGTTAGTTTATTTAAGTTTGTAAGTTAATAGTTTATTAAAGTTCTTAATTTTAAAGTTATTTATTGTAAAAGGAATGTCTAGTACCGAGACATACCTTTATAGGTTTAATGGTGTAAAGGCGTTTAATATTAATTCATGTTCTGTATATTAAATAATAAAAAATAATAATAATTGTATGTAAACTTTAGAGGTAATTCAAATTTTTTAAGTACGCCTAAATACATTACCTATATAATCAATAATCATACAAGTTTGTAAGCCCGTACGGTCCTAAGCCCGTAAAAGTACGAAGGGAAAATTTGAATTGCAATCTATGTGCCTATTTATTATTTAGCGTTTTCGAAGCGTTCGCTAGCGCTGAATAACAAAACAGAGCACAAATTCCAAGTACAGAGGTAATTAGGCAATGAGTCATTACCAAACAATGTTTGCAAACTGGATGAGTCATAAAATAATTTACCTGTACGTACATGTTCTGAAATTTCTACTTTAATTTGTTTAGTTTAAGTATGTATTATATAGGATTTTTTTTATGAATAAGACATTAGTAAGAGTTACTTTACTTGTCAATAAAGAAAACATTATTATTTGTTTATCCTTAACAATATTTATTAAAATCCATATGAAATACTCGAAAATGACAAAATTATGATTTCGTCCATACAAAAAATTATTCATATTTTTTTTCTCTGTAGATACGGCATATTTGAAAAAAGCAACATCTGTAAAAGTTACTTGTAATTACATCAGATGCTACAAAAAAAAACAGTCCCATCCGCTGACCAAAAAAATAAAGTGCCTGTAGCTCTAAAAGGCGCAAAAATCGCAGTTGAGTGTCTATGACAAAAATTTACGACAAAAGTCCCTCTATAAGCTGTGCTATGATTTATGTTGAATACGTTTGAATCTTGGAAGAAAATGACAAAATTATGATTTCGTCCATACGAAAAATAATTCATATTTTTTTTCTCTGTATATCTACAATTCATTTTCAAATATGCCTTATCAGGCATATTCATATTTTTTTTCTCTGTATCTCATAAGCTGTGCTATGATTTATTTTGAATACGTTTGAATCTTGGAATAAAATGACAAAATTATGATTTCGTCCATACAAAAAAATAATAATTATTTTTTATCTCTGTAGATACGGCATATTTGAAAAAAACGACATCTATAAAAGTGACTTGTAATTGCATCAGCTGTCTACAAAAAAAATATCAGCCTGATCCGTTGACCTTCGATCCAATTCGATCGGGACCAGTGTGCGGCGGCGCGGTGGCGTTGTGATATGTGGGAGCGGCAAGCGGCTGTCCGCGCTTCGTTCGCAACCGCATGAACAGCGGCAACGTCGCGGTCTTCCGACTTTTAATTATAATAAGTGACTCTTGATTGTCCATATTTCGGCCAATTTTCGTGCATATAATCCGATGTCTAAATAAAATTATAAATATACCCTTTAAAACAACACCCATCAGTCGTGGCAAAACGAGACACAATAGCTTTTTCATTGTTATCGCGGCCGGATGTGGCCGCTTGGGGCTTCATGAATTAAAAACTAACACCTGTCTCTTATAGGTACCTACTATAAATAAATCTGTTGTTATGATTCGAACTTTGCTTTATGTGTATAATTAATATCTGATTTACAATTAGTCAATTACTTATTTTTAATTACGATTTAAAATAAGTTATTGACTGTAAGTAGTTAGTTAATATAATATACCTACAATACAGAGAAATCGGCATTACTAAACGTAAACAAAGCAATAGCGGCAAATTAGTTGACTGATCAAAAGTACTTACCTAAAACATTCTCTTATATTTTATACTATGTTCTAGTAGGAAAGTTTGTGTGATAGAAAACTAATACAATAAAAAAAGAAGTAAGTAGGTATCTGATCATCAAGTAAAAATTATATTATGCTAGAATAAGTGAGTACTTAGTACTTACCTTTCCTGTTCAACTTGTAATTTAAACAAAGACAATTCTGGAATTGTTGCATTACTATTAAAATACCCAAACACACAGCAATATTTATTACTCCTGCGATTATGATCGGACATTTTTGATTCGTTTGGCGCGACGCGGGCGTGCAGCGAAAGTGTTAGCCCCGACTGGTATGGTCCGAAAACGGTCCGAGATTTTAATAAGTGTGCGTGCGGCGACGCATTGATACTATGGCGCACACATACAAGCCGCGCGCGGTGCCTTTGTATGAAGATAACTTACTTCCCCTCCTTAAACTATATCAGAATGCCGAATGCCCTTCCAACCCCCGGCTCTCTCTGGCTGGCGTCGACAGGAGTTCATGTCATATGGTTTACATTAAATTAATAATAATAATAATATCTATGGACGCTTCACACCACGTCAGTCTGGCCCCGTGCTGAAGGACTTGTGTTACAGGTACCAGACAACGGAAATATATTTAATACTTTTTATACAATACATATATTTAACATTTTTATTATATCATACACATATTTAGGGCCAACGCTAAAACACGAGCGGACGCACGCGCGGGCGCACGCGTCGGACGACCGCCGCGTGCGAGCGGGCACCCGTCGCGTGCGTCATCTCATTTAGCGCTGCTATTATAATTTTTATCTCGAGCGTGTACAGTTGTGTCCAGTAGATTACCATGTATTATTTAGTAATTTATTATTTGGCAAAAAGACGTCAACGGAAACAACGTCGATTGCGAAAAGCGTGCGCACGCGACGGGCACCCGTCGCGTGCGCCCGCGTCCGCCCTCCGTCGCACGCTCCTGCGCTGCTCATACTATTTTTAGTTTGAACACACGCGAGCGTGCGCCCGCGCGAGTTTTAGCGTGCGCGCTTATACACATCCAGACCCGGGAACATTGAAAACTTTTTGTTCCGTCGGCGGGATTCGAACCCGCAACCCCCGGCTTGAGCTACCAACGCGCTCACCACTGAGACACGCAGACCTGTGACCACGTGAACCATTAAATATTTCTTAGGACTGTTTTTTTATTTAGTTCAACTCCTATTTCAAATGGACGTGATACTTTAAAAACTTGTTTCGTTGTCAACTTAAAATAATGAATGTTTGTGTTCCTTTAAAAGTCCATAATTCTTATATTTAATGTTCCTTGTCACAGATTAAGATGTTTACATGTTTCAGGGTTCCTTAAGTAATGTGATTTTGTACAATAAGTTTTTAAACATAGTTTCAGAGTTTAATATAATTCCCAACAATATTATGTAAGTATTTGTATATTTTAGATTGTATTTTTTAGTGTTTTAATTGCTAGTATTATACTTACTGTTATTAATATCATATTAATATGAAATATCATTACTTTGTACGTAATAAAATATTATACATAATACTAATTAGCACTCATATTTTTTTATTTGGCAAAAATCTAAAAGTTACAAATGTGATTTTTGTGACTGCATAGTCCATACTCCATACTAGGTTTTTGGAAGCTTTGGACCCAATTTTGCTTATTAGATGGATTTTAAGGAAACTTTGCAGTACTTACCTAACGTAGGCTACTTTTATCGTAGGAACCACCGCGCGCAATAAACTGAATACAATACAATTTTAAATAAAATTGACTTATAATTTATTGCTTTATTATTATTATTGCTTAAAAAGCTCATGAATCGAAATGAATGTTTCTCTTGAATTTCTAAAATACTCCTGAAACTTCTTCGTTGACAGATATTGATAAAGGTTAAATTCGCCGCAGGTTTTTCTCTTTTTTATGTGAGGCTCTATCCAAATGTTTCTCCTTTTGGAATGTGCTACTGCAATCTGCATTTCACATTCTATATCAGAATCATCGTCTGAAGAGCTGTCTAACAAATCAAGAAGTAAGGCAGTATCAGTTATTAGTTATCAGTTATCACTCATTGTCAATCACCCTGTATATAGAACTCTAACAAGGAATACGTGTGGCACCAACGCAGACTAGTAAGGAAATGAACAGATTTTTAATATTATCGTATCTTAGCCGTGTGTGATAGCTTAAGATACTATAATATTTTATATTTGGGCATCTTAAGATAAAATATTATATTATCTTCACCGTGTGTGATGCGCTTAATGTGTTATCTATGGTTGTACCTAAGGTCATTGGCAGCTTGCAGTGTCTTTATTTACAAGTCAGAACAAGTTTAAACGTGCATACAAAATGCGGCCCGCCCCGCTGCGCCCCGACACAATCTGCGCGATTGTGAAGCTCCTCCTCCTACTTCCGTTCCGCACGAAAAGTTGGAAACGCAATTAGTCGGTTAGAACCGGAGCTACGGGCAACACGTGTTGACTTGAGAGATATTGTTTACAAGCTAGTGTTAGTGCTTAAACAGTGCGGGAAACTTGTGTTCATTTGTGAGTGAAGTGCAAATAAAATTTATGTTTATTTTTGTGAATTACGTGCAAATAGTTGGAATTTATTTTTATTTACCGTAGGTATGTGGATTAACTTTAATAATTAATATTATGTTTTCTGTTTTCATCATTATAATATAGGTACTTGCTAAAGTACTAATAAGGATAAATGACCGCAACGCGACGCGTAGATGCATTTCTAAATTTGTATGGATTTGACAGATTTGCAAGACTTCTCACGCAATTGAAGTCTGTCATTTCAGTGCGTTTTAAGGGTTCCGTAGCCAAATGGCAAAAAACGGAACCCTTATAGATTCGTCATGTCTGTCTGTCTGTCCGTCCGTATGTCACAGCCACTTTTCTCCGAAACTATAAGAGCTATACTATTGAAACTTGGTAAGTAGATGTAGTCTGTGAACCGCATTAAGATTTGGTTACAAAAATGGAAAAATTATTAAAAATTTTAGGGGACCCCATAGGTACAACTGAAACAAAAAAAAATTCATCCAACCTATGTGTGTGGGGTATCTATGGATAGGTCATTAAAAATCATATTGAGGTTTCTAATATCATTTTTTTCTAACCTGAATAGTTTGCGAGAGAGACTCTTCCAAAGTGGTAAAATGTGTGCCCCCCCCCTCTAACTTCTAAAGTAGGGGCATTATAATTCTAAAAAATATATATGATGTACATTACTATAAAAACTACCAACGAAAATTGGTTTTAACGAGATCTAGCAACTAGTTTTTTTTTATACGTCATAAATAGTAAACCTTAATTTAACTTTCATTAAATCAACTGAAGTATAAAAATAAATCAAAAAACCTTTTAATTTCATAGAAATAAACCTTATTGCTGCTGCTGAGTCCAACTCGCACTTGGCCGGTTTTTAAGCAATAGATTAACAGCTAATAACTATGTTTTAAGCTATAACAATATTATTAACTTGTTATAACTTTAGATGAGGAAACAGACAAACACACTTAATTAATTTATTATACATATTAATAAGGATTGTGCACAATAATATTATAAATTATAATGTGCTTCCATTATATATATATATTTTTGAACAAATATATATATATATATATATATATATATATATATATATATATATATATATATATATATATATATATATATATATATATATATATATATAATATAATATAATATAATAATATAATATAATAATATGAAGGCTCCACTGCAATAATGGGCATTGTCCAAAAAAAAATCACATGTACTTTTTATATTTTTTTTTCGTTAAAATAGGGTATTTTAAGAATATAAATTAAATAATTTTGAAATTCATCGGC
Organism: Polyommatus iphigenia; assembly: GCA_963422495.1. Classification (NCBI taxonomy): domain Eukaryota; kingdom Metazoa; phylum Arthropoda; class Insecta; order Lepidoptera; family Lycaenidae; genus Polyommatus; species Polyommatus iphigenia. The sequence continues at coordinate 40,378,356 of OY730180.1, read as the reverse complement.
TAGTTTTTTCTCAATAAATTTTTAAAGTTTCGCTCTGACGTCATCGGCGGCCAATTGACCTCTGCAGTATGTTTTATTTCCTTTCAATCTTATTTATAATGGCTGGTTCGTCAAATACAAGTTCTCATTATGTGAAAGCTGATACGAGAAGCTTACCAAAAGTTCAAAACGTAATGTTGGTCGAATTTATTGCTAATTTAACGCCATTGAAGGTCAAACTAAGGTTAAACATATTTGTTCAAAAATATAAGTAACTAATGGGTATTTTTTTCGTTTATATACAGAAAAACGATCACTGACCTTATTCCTCGAAATGTTTTTGTAATGAGCAAAATTAAAAAAATGGACAATCCCCATTACGAATGTCCTAGGTTGTTAGTTATACTCAAGATAATTGGGTTTTTAAAAGAGCGGTATAACAAAACTTGGAATTAAAGATTACTAGATCCGTTCCGAACTCCGTTGCGCCAAAATTAGTAAATTTCATCGCGCTGGAATCGTACAGTTTACCGGGATAAAAAGTATCTTATGTCCTTTCCCGGGACTCAAGGTATCTCCATACCAAATTTCAGCAAAATCAGTTCAGCGGTTGGGGCGTGAAGAGATAACAGACAGACAGACAGACGGACAGACAGACACACTTTCGCATTTATAATATTAGTATGGATTTTGGAGTAAACGTCTGTGACGTTGAGCGTTTTAGCCGTGTAGCCGAAATATAAAAAACATATTTAGGTACCACGGAACTACAAACGATATTGCTGATTTTGTAAATAAGATTTTAAATATTATATTATTTCAAGTAACCGAATGGCATTACTCGTTAAGCTTTTAATTTTTTTGGACGTTTATTATTATAATTGCAGGACCTTCATATGAAACCCCGCTCGAGTCTAATTATTGTTATGAAACTATAGCGCTTATTCCATTTCACTAAATTTAGATATCTAAATGATTTAGTGACTAAATTTAGTCAAGTGGAATAACATTTAGTAACTTTCTAAATGTTATTCCACTTGACTAAATTTAGTCACTAAATCATTTAGATATCTAAATTTAGTGAAATGGAATAAGCGCTTAAGCTTACGTCATGATTCATGAATAAGTCATGATGCCCGTTAACCGTAACTACGTTGCACAAAATTCGTTTTTCGCGCACCGTTCATTTCTTCGGGATAAAAAGCAACTGGATCTCAAAATATCTCCATACCAAATTTCTTTAAAATTGGTCCAGGCTTCAGCGGTTTAGGCGTGAAGAGGTAACAGACAAACATACATTCGCATTTCTAATAATTAGCACGAATTGCAGTCTTGTTTTATTCTTACTTTGATAAATACAAATACAAATATTTAGTTACCAAAAAATTTTAACATAATATGCGATAACGGATCCCCACACTAGGCGATGCCTGTCCTGTGGGGACGAAACGTAGTATAATAAGGCCGATTTATAATAATAATAAATAATAATAGTAATAAGTTATTTATTCAGCTTAAAACATAATTTAAACCATTTTAAACCTTCATCTAGAGTCTAGACTCTAGACTTTATACATTTGTTTTTTTGACGTGATAACGTCTTATAATTCCATATGGGCTGCGCGCCCGAAAAACATGACAGTTCATGCGGCGTACCTCACTGACAGCTCTGAGGCGTTCCATTTACACTCTCAAGTCTCTCAACAACCGTAAGGGGGGTATTACATTATCATTTATATTGGATCATTTATATGATAAATAAATAAACAATCTGTGAGCTATTAGTATTATTTCGGTTATTCAAAATTGTGCTCTATTTCCTCCGTGTCAAGGTATGACTTAATTTATGAAGAATAAAGTATTCGTTTATTTCTTCTGAACATGTCACTAATTATAGTTTCGAAAGTTCATAATTGAGAAACTAATATCACATCGGACTAAATACTATATTATGATGGCTTGATAGATAGAAAATTTAATATATATTATAATGTAGTTCACACAAACATAAAATATGGATTATATGTAAGGATATTTCATATTACATTAATTTTACAAAGAGGGTAGGCCAGGCGCCATTTTTTTTTGCACATTGACCTGCCAACTTTTTTGCATAGATTTTTCCCGGAACTGAGGGGTTAAGGCTATGACGTTGTCACGTTCAACTATCGTCAGACAACCGATTTTTTTTTATATTACATAGTATCATAGACGAGTGTATATTTACTCCAATGATAGTATGTTAAGGCTTAAGATCGCAACCGGTAGCATAAGCTAGGTTATAGTCAGGGTAGAGCTGCCACGTGCTGGGGACTAACGGCTGTATCACAGTCGGCAAACCTCCCGGCACGAGACAGAAGCGGGCCCTCCAAAGCTCGGACGCGGAAGCGTCCTGGAGCCGATAAGGTCGGGGCGAGCGAAGTCGCCCCCGCCATGGAGGTTGAAGCGTAGGCCTGTGGGCGGTTGATCGGGGGATCACCACCTACAATATAGGCCCCGAGGAGATAGGCTCCCCCGATGCCCGGGGAGCCTCTCGGTGAAGACAGGCGGCGGCATAGGCTGCTGCGGGGATGTGGTGCCGGAAGCGGCAAGCGCTGCGGAGGACGCGGTGCGATTTCGATCCTGCTCCTACGCGTGTAGCGTTGACGAGGGCATGGGGGGGTTTTAGTCGGTAAACCTCTGAAAAGAAGGTTATAGTCAGAGAGCCCTAGAACAATCTTTTTTTTTTATTTAGTACTATCAAGTTATTTTTTTGTGAGTAGCTTCATTTTGATAAGACGAACAACATTTTTATTTGCGAAAAATCTCGAAAGTGGTAGCTAACAGAGATAGAAAGGATTTTATACTTTGAATTGATGTACCTAAAATATGGACTGTTTTATTTGTAGGACAATGTTACTCTTAAATTATATAAGTATTAACCTATCAATGTACAAAAAATCAGCTTCTTAGGGGTCCGTTTTCGGGTTCAGTAGTCAACCAAGTTTTATTGATTACAGAACCCTATATAACGGAACCCTAACAAGCTGTTTTTTTGTATATTGATAGATTAATAGTCATATAATTCAAGAGTAATATTGTCCTAAAAATAAAACAGTCCATATTTTAGGTCCATCAATTCAAAGTATGAAATCCTTTCTTTGTCTGTTTGCTACCACTTTCGAGATTTTTCGCAAATAAAAATGTTGTTCGTCTTATCTAAATGAAGCTACTCACAAAAAAATTGCGTGATAGTAATAAAAAAAATTGTTATAGGGCTCCCGTACTATCAAAGCGCACGGAAGTGCGCAGGCCTAGTTCCTTACAATTTACAGCAATGGGCGTTTTCACACTGCGACGATAACGACACGACACGATACCACAGAACAGATAAGGGCCACCGCACATATACAATTTCAAGTTGGTCGATACTATCGTACTTAAACTAAATTGCGTAGTGTCACAATTTAATTGGACAACTTCATCGTGTACGCTGCCAGCCGCAGACTTTTAGATTTAGTTGGTAACGGTGTTGCTAGCCTAGCGACGTGCGTGTTAAAATGCGTAAAAATCATGCTTTTATTGTGGCACTAATAAAACGAAGGCGAAAAGAAAGGAGAATATTTTGGGCGCATTCAATACTAAGTGACAGATTTTAAAATACCACTTTTTAATTTCTTCACTTTCTTGACAGACTATAAAAGTCTGCAGCTGGCAGCGTACACGATGAAAATGTCCAATTATTAAATTGTGACACTACGCAATTTAGTTTGTACGATAGTCGGCCAACTTGAAATTGTATAATATGTGCGGTGGCCCTCTATTCTGTGGTATCGTGTCGTGCCGTTATCGTGCAGTGTGCAAACGCCCAATGCATAACCTGTTACAGCATAGCCACCGCCCACCGGTCCCTTTCCCAACTAATGGCATAATGTCGTTGAATTTAAATAGGGTACTACATAGTACTCTATGGTACTATGTAAGTATGTAGTTATTAAAATTAGGTTAGAACTTTCATAAAATCAATGCTTAAAATTAATTAAAGTTTATACAATAAATTATAAAACATAGTATAAGAATTCAATCCTTCGATCGGGGATTTTTGAAAATGCTATTGTATTCAATTGTTGTCGCGGTCACCGGTGTCCTTATGGGGCTTGAAGGATTAAGTTTCCGTTTATACATATTAATCTATGGGATCATGACGTATTCCTTTCGTTCTTAACACCTGCATCGTGGGTATCGCAGACACAATAGTTTTCAATTACCGCGCCGCTTAGGGATTGATGGGTTAAAAGTTAAAACAACGCCGAAACTCCCAAAATTGTACCAAAGTATATTATATAAAGAGTCAGAAGTTTTCTCAGCGCCTTCCGAACCATTTAGTATACGGTATTCCATGTAAACCTCGGTGCAAAATCTTACTTATTGGTAGCATATGCTACCAATACTTCCCACAAAATCAAAGTCACCACATGTTTCCATATAAATTTTGAGGAGTTCCCTCGATTACTTATGGATCCCTTCATCAGGTCACCACTTTTGTGAACATGGTTAATGGTACCAAATTGGAATGATGCCCTATATACCAAAAGAATAATTTTGGAAATAGGTTCACAAACGGCGGAGTAATCGTTGAACATTAAAAAAAATCGGTTGTCTGTAAAGTCGGTTTACTGACGATAGTTGAACGTGACAACGTCATAGCCTTTGTTGAGATTTGTAAACTTCATAATATTTTATGAGTAAATTTAGTTCCGCGATTTGATAACAGATGTCGCTGTTAGGCCTCTAGATCGCGCTATCGCTTACCCGACAACATTTGGTATAATAATATGTAATTCAATGGAATAAATTTTCGTATATTCGCTGACACTCACTGGTTGTTTTATTTATTATTACGCCAGAGGGATTTGCGTCCCAGGGTAACCCTACAGAACGGATTGGACCAGTATTAAGCCTAGTATCCACTTGAGCATGCTCGGGCGAATGAGCCGCTCATTCGTGCGAGTTCGAGCGTGCTCAGGCGTCTCCACTTGAGCGGCTCGGCCAAATGAGCGGGCTCATTTGGCCGAGCCGCTCAAGTGGATACTAGGCTTTATATGGAACGCCTCAGAGGCCAGAGCGAGGTAACGCCGCATATTGCGTCATGTTTTTTCGTGCGCGCCGCCCATATCGAATTCTAAGACGTTATCACGTCAAAAACCGCACATAACACCTCCTCCATTCTGAAAGTCGGTTAAAATTGTAGCCTATGTGTTATTCTGATGTATAAACTATATTATTGTAAAGTTTCATTAAAATCCACAGAGTAGTTTTTGCGTGAAAGCGTAACAAACATCCATACGTATACAATAATTGAATCGGTGATTTCTAAAACCCCACATGTTACATTTTTTCCGAAATTGAGTTAGGACCGGATTCATAATCTATGGACGTAGACCTATCTATCCCTGCAAAAAACACACTTGTGACATTGGTTAATAGGTGTGAAAAAGCGTTCCAAAACTCTCGGTCATTTCAAAAACACCACTTGTGCAGTAACATGTGGTGTTTCTGAACGCAACTGTCACACCAAAACTCTCGGTCATTTCAAAAACACCACTTGTGCAGTAACATCAAGTAACATATAGTGTTTCTGAACGCAACTGCCATATATTTTTAAGTTTCTGATTTTAAGAATTACTTTTTACTAACCATTGTCCATTGTTGCCGTGTTCTTAAGAAGTAGCCGTAAGATGTAAGCAAATAGGGTCATAAAATGTAATAAATTATTGTTGGAAAATTGGTTATAATAGTAAACCATTTTATTAATGTTTTTAAAATAGATGCCGACGATATGATCTTGTTACTGTTTAAGGTTGAGACAATAGTTATTTAATATTTAGAATATTATAAAGACGAGCCGACGTTTTATGATATTATTGTGCATCTTTAGGAATTTTTTTACTATTTTCCTAGCGTGGGAAATTAGAATTGAGGGGTGTAAGCCCGAGTTTAAATAAGATGTCTTTAGTTGTGTTAAGTTAGTTCCAAAGTAGAGTTCAAGACTTGCAGCTTCGTTAGTGATTTCTGTGATTACGGCTTATAATGTCTTCTAATGAAGTCCATGGAAGCCCTGAAACAGTTGTGCGATCCAAGAAAAGGCCGAACAATACGGAAAACTATAAAAAAAACAAAATCAAAAAGGCTCGCGTCCAAAATGAACCGTATTACAACCATCGAAACCGTTATGTACAAGAAAATATGCACGGTAATGATTGTCGGTAAGTTATTAACATCCTTATTATATCATATTATCCTCGTTATATTATATATACAATGTCAGCGCAGTGGCAGTGCCTCCCAAACATATTAGAGCATATTATTCTTCGCCTACCCCTTTTTTTGGTGCACATGCCTATCTAGTTTGAAGTACCTATTGTTTTGTTATTATGAGGTAGGTACCTAGTTATTCATCTATATTATTACTTTCAGTTGCAAACTAAAATGCTTCGAGAAAATTTCTGAAGGGGATCGCACAGAAATTTATTCGAAATTCATTTCATTTACGACAAAAAACGAACAAGACGCTTATCTCCAAAGTCTGATTCGAATAAAACCATTCAAAAGGCAGCGCAAAAGATCAGCAGAGCATATTGCGAAAAAAGATAAAGCTGCATCCTTTAGCTATCAAGTTTCCCCTTCCTCCGGAGCTGAAACTGTGTGCAAAAAAGCCTTTATAAGCTTACATGGAATCACATCAGACAGAGTTCGGCGCCTACAAAAACTAACTCTTCAGGGAAAAGCACCTCGAGACATGAGAGGAGTTGGCCCATCTGCTAATGCCATTTCAGGAACAACAGTCAATGCTATAAAAGAACACATTTCAGAATTCCCCGTTAAGGAAGCTCATTATTCCTCAAGGCAATACAGATACTTAGATGAAAAATTGAACGTAAAACTGATGTGGCAGGCGTTTTCAGAGAAATATCCAAATATTCAAGTTAACTATCCATTTTACTTGAAAGTTTTCAAAGAAAATTTCAATCTTTCATTTGGTAGACCACAAGTGGATACATGCTGCCAATGTGAGGATCTTAAGTTGAAGCTTAAAAGTCCAAGTTTGAATGATGCTGCCAAACGCACTGCAGCAGCTGAAATTATGATACATAAACGACGAGCAAAAAAGTTTTTCTCTAAGATGAAAGAAGTTACAGAAGAATGTAAAGCTAATCCGGAAGTTTCAGGAATATGTTTGGACTACATGCAAAACTTGCAGCTACCTGCTATACCTATTCAAGAAACTTTTTATTTGCGTCAGTTAACTGTCAATGTCTTCAATATTCATGACTTGCTCAGTAGCAAATCATTGTTTTATGTATATCACGAAGGTCAGGCGAAAAAGGGACCCAACGAGGTGTGCTCCTTTATGATGAAATACATAAATGAAAATATCCCAAGCACAGTGAAGCATTTATACGTATTTTCTGATGGATGTGGTGGGCAAAATAAAAACAACACTGTCACTAGGTTTCTGTTAGCATTGGTGGATTCTGGAAGATTTCACTCGATAAATCAGTACTTTCCCATCAGAGGCCATTCATTTCTGCCCTGTGACAGAAATTTTAGTGTTGCTAAACGTAGACTCCGTGTAATGGATCGGTTGTATTCTATGGAACAAATATGCAAAATTATTGAAGAATCTTCAACTAAAAAGAATTTCACTGTAGTTCAGATTGAAAGTAGTGACGTCTTAAATTTCAAAGATTGGTGGGGTGCCTACTACAAAAAAAATATAATATCTCTAGAGTCACATGGGAAAAAGGTAAAAAAAGATGCAAAAGAAAATTTCAACATATCAACTTACATGCACTTGTTTTATCAAGACAGAGGAATAATCATTGCACGCAAATATATTGACAATGATATCAATAAACATACTTTCAAATTTGGAAGTAGAAGTGATGTGTCTCTTCCAATTTTGAAGGTATATAATGAGGGCTATGTGCCTATCAATATAAAGAAGGTGAATGACCTGAAAAAACTTTTCCCTTATGTCCCAGAAGAATACAAAAACTTCTATACTGAAATTTTTGCTCGACCAACATGTGATGTCGAAATTACCGAAAATTTAGACTAAGGTTGCTTTGGATTGTAAGATTAACAACTTTTTATTTAATGAATATATTGTTCATGTATATATTTTTTGTTTTAGTTGCATAATTTTGTAGAAACTTATTGATTTCTTTACCAAAACCGTAGTTTTTGCGAAAACCCCACATGTGATCCAATTTTATCTTGGTTTCATACAATATAGGAATATTTTAAAATACGAAACGAACCTTCACATATCTTGTTAGGCTATATATTTTACATATAAACTGAAAAAACGACTAAATAACCACAAAATAAATTAATAATTAGTTTTTATTGTCTCCTGAAAAGTTAGGTCTGTGTCACATGTGGGGTTTTAGAAATCACCGATTCAATTATACATCCATACATCTACACATCCACACATACAAACTTTCGCCTTTATAATATTAGTAGGATACTCATATTTCGTTGTGTTATGACTTATGACGTGTATTCGAACTATTTAGCCGAAGTGAAAGAACTGATTATATTTTTTCCCTCCGGCTTGGTACAACTTACGCCAGTATTATAGTACTCTGTGGTACAACTAATATAATATATTCTGCAGGTGCTCCGGCTAAATAGCTCTTTGTTTAATAACAAAACAATCATAAATCTGGCTGCCGCTCATGTTTATAGTTTTAAAATATACGTTAGCCTTCATATCACCAAAGCTGATAACAGTCAGGAATTCGTCGAACCATCGGGAGAATTTTGACCAAATTATTATTTAGGTATCGATGGGAATACAAAAAAGAGTGTTACTTTTAGTCTGAGAGCCAGTTTACACAAAAACGCGATACAAAAAATAGTTTTTCGGGCATCATTTTAGTGGACCTACAAAAAACTTCAGTCGACCAAACAAAAAAAAACTGAAGTGTCGAGTGTTGATTTTTGTATTTTGAAAGCTTTATCTTAAGTTGTTACTTAAGGCGAGGATCAACCCAATTTGTTATTCCGTGACTCCCAGTTTACCTAGTTCCAATATAATAACGAAATGTAAAAAAATATGAGATATAAAGCACAATATTTAAAAGACTACCATAAACATTTTTATAAAACGTAATACTTTGGCTGTAATTAATTTACAAACTCACCTCTGACAAAAATCTAATTCATCGAAATATAAGTATTAACAAGGATAATTATACATTTTATTTGAATAAATTGTTAGTAAATCTATTTTAAAATATTCTGAACCGAACAATTTTGTTTCTTAATATTTATTTCCAAAGATATTTAAAAAAACATGAAAAATAGAGAAGATAGTTACTAGAACTACAGTTTTATGCTAAGCTAAAATGAATCTTATTGCGATGCGTATACGCTTGGTCTTTGGTTGTGTGCAAGGTTATCGTTTTGGATCAAAGCGCACGGAAGTGCGCAGGCCTAGTTCCAGCAGGCCGCGCGCATGCCGTGCACTATTTACACGAACTGTTTTGACGCACTTTTGACCCCCCTGTATCTCAGTGCCTATTGGGAGAGCAAAGATAAAATTATACCTACGTAATTATACACTAGTAGTTAAGCAGTATACCCAATTTCATAGATATAGGTTCGGTAGATCTATTAAGTAGAAATATGTCCCTGTAAAAATAGCTAATTTTGGCACTCACTCACTCACTCACTGACCGGTAATCAAAACCTCTAGGCCACTTCCAATTGTCCTAGCGTTATGAAATTTGGCACACAGGTCGCGTGTTATATGTAGATTAATAAAAAATTAAGAAATTTTAGTAATTGGTCAAGCGCGAGTCGGTCCATCTACGAATTTCAGATTCCACTTCCAATAATTGTCGTAGCGTTATGAAATTTGGCACACAGGTCGTGTGTTATATTATGTAGATCGACAAAAAAAAATTTAGAAATCGGTCAAGCGTGAGTCGGCCCATCTACGAACTTTAAAGGCTACTTCCAAATGTCCTAGCGTTATGAAATTTGGCACACAGGCCTTGTGTTATAAATTATAATTATGTAGAAACGAAAAATTAAGAAATTTAAGAAATCGGCCAAGCGTGAGTCAGCTCATCTACGAACTTTAGATAAAAATTCTTATGTACCAGTGATACAATGAGGCATCTATTGAAAGTATTGTTTATAATAGTTTATATCAGGCGTGGCACAAAAAGAAAAAATATGATTTCTTGAAAAAAAGTATTAAAATCCCACCAAAAACATACTTGTTAAAATAGGGCCTAGTTCCTATAGGCTAATTGTTGGTCTTAAAAAAAGAGCTGAAATCCAATCCAATGCCAAGTTCAGATGCACTCCATCGATCATAATCATCTTCATCAACAGCCTGATCCATAATACTTCTAAATTTGAACTTGGCAGGTTTTTGTGGTATACGTTACACTTGATTAATGATATTATTAGACAAAATTTATAGAATTTAATTAACCTGCCAAGTTCAAATTAGAAGTATTATGGATCAGGCTGTTGATGAAGATGATTATGATCGATGAAGTGCATCTGAACTTGGCATTGGATTGAATTTCAGCTCTTTTTTTAAGACCAACAATAAGCCTATAGGAACTAGGCCCTATTTTAACAAGTATGTTTTTGGTGGGATTGAGATTAATCCCTGCCTGTTGGTTAAGCAAAATCAATCGTCAATCGTGGTTTGAATTTGACAAAAACTATACCTAAAGGAAAGCTATGAAATAATAAAACCTGTCTCGTTGCCCAAGTACGACCGGTTATTACTTATTAATAGTTTAGTACCGGTCCTTTACTTAATTTAATGGTTAAAATTATTTTGTCAAACTCGTTTCGGCATGTTGTTTTTTAATGTTTCCGCCAATTTAACTGGTCCATTTTTTTTGCAGCAGGCATTTAAAAACAAATAGTAGTTCTCTTAGTTCATAAATCATAATATTATCTCGTCTTCTGCTCCCATTTCATGCCTCCTGGGTGGCATCAATGACGCTTAGTAAATAGTAGTAGCATCAAATAAGTACCTAGCCCGGTCTTCGTCCTAATTTTTTCCTTTGTTTATGTACAAAAAAAATATATGAAATAATTCTCTACAACCATGAACGTAGAAAAAAAGGCGGACGGAGTCTTGTCGTATACAAAACTGTGTCTTCACTTTTCTTCAGAGTCGGCCACGCACACATTCTGACGCCTGTCAAATGGTATGGACTAGCGCAAGAATGTGTGCGTGCGGACCGTGTAATACAGCCAGCTGGCCGACTCTGAACGACACAGTTTTGTGTATGGTGGGACTCCGTCCGCCTTTTTTATCTGTAATACCTTGTTAATCTGCAGTATAACTGGTTTACGCACATTAGCGGTAACATATTATACAATATTAATTAATTCAGACAGTAATAAATAATAATATAAACTGTGACCTGCAAGGTCAACAAAAAACGTTCCCACTTCCCATGCCAAATGTCAACCTTACCATTAAAAAAATAAATTATAGTTTTATGGCCTTGGTAACATTGAGTACTCTTGTTTTAAGAATTATTAGTCGTTTATTATGCTTCACACAATTTCTTGACAGCAAGATTAACATGTAGCATACAGTGGGATTTGGGACCCAAATGGTGCCTACTTAACTTTCTCAGAACCTAAATCTTTCAATACGATATCAAAAGACAGAATTTTTTGTATTGAAATTTTAGTAAATTCGACAGTACTCAATTATAAACAAAACTTCAAAAGTCGCCGGCGATCCTCAATTTTATAATATTAATTTTACAGAAAACGTACATTTTCCTGAAAAAAAAAAATAGCCTATGTCCCTCCACGTGGTCTACTCTACTATATATGTGCCAAATATCATAAAAATTGCTTCAGCAGTTAGTGAGATAAACCCTTTCAAATATTTTTTCCTGTTTTTCCACATTTTCCTCTTGTTTTTCGCTCCTGTTAGTCGCAACCTGATGTTATAATATATACCTACCTAAAGCCTTCCTCGTAATAATATCACATAAATAAAACTCCAACACAAACAAAAATTCAATTCGAACCAGCAGTTCCACAAATTCTTCAGCTTTCATAAACTAAGTATATATTATAAACTGTATATCTATACTAATATTATAAAGAGGTAAACTTTGTTTGTTTGTTTGTTTAATTGTAATGAATAGGCTCAAAAACTACTGGACCGATTTTAAAAATTATTTCACCATTCGAAAGCTACATTATTTACGAGTAACATAGGCTACTTTTTATTTTGGACAATGTAGGGTTCCGTAAGATATTGGGTTTTTCTGACACAAGGTGAAAAAAATCATCTAGAAAAGTTACTTATTTTGCGTACGCTGCCTAAACTATAAAAGATAGAACCATACAATGTTCTAAGTAAATGTAGATCTATATCTACAAAAATGTCCGCGACACACTATACCTAGGTATGTCAAGTGAGGCACAACAACCATTTTTTTTATTTAAAAATCTTGATTTTTTTTTGGACTACATTTAAACACATTTATTTTACTCATGCTGATAATCCTTATCAAAATAAATTATTTCATCTTAGTGATGACCAAATATTATCTTAACAAACTGTACTTAGTACAGTTTGTTAAGATAATATTTGGTCTTTGAATGATTAAAATTGGACGTTTGGTTTAGGAGTTATGGCGAAATTAAAAATTGCAATTTTCCGAAGTGGGCGCTAGGCGCTACCAAGGCGGGGTGCGCAGTAGCGAAGATTATGACCGGCACTGCAGCTGGTGAATTAGCTTGATCCCTACTGATTTGCCTATACTCTTCAGAAGGCTCCAATTTCCTGTAAAAATTTCTTTTGGGGTTTAAGATTTTGTATCGGCTAATGAAGTAGAAATACTTTAAATGGCAAAACGACGTTTGCCGGGACAGCTAGTTATAAATATTATGATTTATGACTAGTCCATTGAAATGTTACTATTTTAGGACCGAATATTGCATTTATTAGAGGACGCAATTTTATTTTTGGAATATGTTAAGGGGGTCGATAGAAGCTTAACCTCAATTTTGTGGGGTCACCACTCTTGTCCCCCGGCCGCCATCTTGAAAAAAGGGGTGACAACACTATTTTCGTGATAGCTCGGAAACTAAAAAAAAATTTAAGGACATAATTTGTTGCAAATTATTTTTCCTACAAATCTTAATATATAAAACTCAAAGGTGACTGACTGACATGGTGATCTATCAACGCACAGTCCAAACCACTGGACGGATCGGGCTGAAATTTAGCATGCAGGTAGATCTTATGACGTAGGCATCGGCTAAGAAAGAATTTTAATCAATTCTACCCCCAAGGGGTTAAAATAGGGGATGAAAGTTAGTATATTATAATAAATAATAATACTTCTTAACGCGAGCGAAGCCGCGGGCTATAGCTCGTATGTTCATATAACTTTTTACCCTAAATTAAAAAAATTAAAAGTTACAAGCAAAAAAGTGATAATTTTTTTAAAAGGTTTATTATTACTCTTTAACTTTGTTTAATACATTTTCAAATAATTACCTTAGACCAAACTTGTAGATGATATTTTGAGAAAAAGATCCCCCAATCCCCCACGATCTCATGAAATTAATTTTCTGCAGATGCAAAGGAAACTGTGAAAGCATGTGTGGCTGCAGAAAAGCATTCATAAGATGCTCTACAGTATGCCTACTATTCTGTAAAGCATTTCAGGCCTACTTTTCTGCAGCCACAGTCTACACTCTACAGTATGCCTACTACACTACATAAATAAAGTCAAAATCTGTTATAACGACATCGAAGGGACTACTCATATTTAGTCGTAAAAACCGATAGTCGTAATAACCAGTGACAGGTAATAATAGGAAAAATATGGTGTAATATTCATGTAGGAAATTAAACAGACATTTTGTCCTTTTATTTGTCATTTGATATTTAAACCATTTTAACAAAGCTTCCTCAATCTTCGTATGCCGCGTTGTTCTGGCTCATTTCATTTTCAAAAAATTCTTATCATAAAGGATTTGAATTTTTTCCCTTTCTCTCCAAATGGTTGAAATTGTTGAGTGTGATACACCATATTCTTTTGCCAGATCTTTGTTTGGAATTCCTTTCTATAGATTTGAAATAATACGCGATTTTTCTTCGATATTGAGTTGTTTTCCTTTTGTTTGCGACATGTTACAATTTTCACAGTTAACTCAACAATATTTGGGTGCGTCTTGTGTAAAGATAAGTAACAAACTGACTTAAGAGATATGACGAAGCGGGCCATGAGGCGACGGCATGCATGTGCTTTTTTTTTTTTAATCTTTATTTATTTAGAGGTTTTTATACCTAAGTACATGACAACCCCATCTTATCTTATATAATTGTAAATACATTAGCTTAATACAAATTCTTAACTACTAATATTAATTGATAAGCTGATAGATGCAAATCTCACCAAAAACTTAAGCTCATTTGAGTTATTAACTTGCGACAATAAATGATGAAACATTCCTACGTCAGTTCTGTTGAGATTTAGGTCTAGCAGCAGCTGCCGACGTCGCGGCTCGTGCCGGACACACTCCGTCAGCAGATGGTGTGCGTCCTCCACCACGCCGCACTCTGAACAGTTCGGAGAATCACTCAATCTCATCATGTGCTTGAATCTATTAAGCGGAATGTGTCCGGAACGCAGTCGATACAAAATAACGCAGTTTTGTCTGCTGAAATCGGTATTATCGCACCAGGGTATACGAGGAGGTTCGGCTTGCAGTGTCTTATACCATATACCTTTCTCTTTGGAACTCCTATCGAAATATTCCTTCCATTCTATTCTACACCTATATTTATATGCATTTATATGATCTAAAAAAAGTAGCTTTATACGTAATTGTATTACCGTCTATAGAACCCTCTTTCGCCAGCTTGTCGGCCTCCTCGTTACCCGTAAGTCCAATGTGCGACGGGACCCATTGCAATGTTGCAGTATGCTATATGTTGCAGTGAACTTTTACTATCCGTGCAGATAAGAATGTATTTAGAAGGTATGTGCTCCGCATAACTGAGTGCCTGTGAGATTGCAATGAGCTCCAAAGACATAATAGAAGTAGT
The DNA here is from genome assembly GCA_963422495.1 of Polyommatus iphigenia. NCBI lineage: Eukaryota > Metazoa > Arthropoda > Insecta > Lepidoptera > Lycaenidae > Polyommatus > Polyommatus iphigenia. The sequence goes on along the minus strand of OY730180.1, from coordinate 40,363,259 downwards.
AGCGAGTATTTTAAATTTATTATAACTACATTCCCCACTACACGAAGGATCATAAAATGCAGCTCCCTGATTACCACCCGACTTAGAGGCATCGGTATATAAAAAATGGAAATTTTGATATTTATTTCTTAACTCCATAATAACTTTAAATTTAAGTTCATTGTAATCATACAATCTCTTCGGATCAGTCAAGCTCTCCAAAGTGGAGTGGATCACACTATTCGCATCAAAGTTACTGACCCATGTATTTAACGAAAACATCTCTAGCGGGTAACACGATTCTATTATTTCATTACTTGTTTGATCCCACGTTTCTATAAGTAGGGGTAATTTTTTATTTCTCCAAAAAGTATTATTTTTACAAAATACTGAGAGCTCGGACAGAATATTTAGTGTCGGGTTATCTTTAAAAGACTGCGCCTTCAGTAAATATTTATAAGCTAGATATTTTCTACGTACATACAGTGGACACACACAAAGTTCAGTCTCCATGACATAAACTGGAGTGGTTCTGATGAAACCGCCTATGACACGCAAAGCCTGGTTTTGTATCCTGTCGAGTCTATCCAAATGAACTTTAGCACTATTATTATAAAGGTAGCTTCCATAATCTATCCTACTCCGAAGTAAGGAAATATAAATCCTGCGCAAGTGCTTGGGATGTACACCCCAGCTAGACCCTGCTAATATCTTCATAACATTTAATATTTTTTGTGTCTTTTCAGATATTTCTTTTATGTGTTTACCCCACCTTAAGCCCTTATCCAGCCAAAATCCTAAATATTTATAATTATCAACTACTTCTAACTCTTGTGAATCTAATTTTAATGAAAGTGTATAGTTTTTACGTCCCCTATTAAATAAACATACTTTAGATTTGTTAACTGATAAAGTTAATCCTATATCCTTTAATAATGATGAAAAAACGTTTAGGGCAAATTGCATTTTTTCAACACATTCCAATATACTGTTCCGGCAGCCACTAATATAAAAAACAAAATCGTCAGCATACTGACTTTGAAGAACCATCTTAATTTTTTTAACAATTTCTGCCGTACTGATATTAAATAATTGAGGGGACAAGGGGTCCCCCTGTGCTAATCCTCTAAAGGTCGTTCTTATAATTTTTAAAATATTTAAATTTCGTTGACTTAAAAAATTCCACAAATAAATACATATTCTTTTACCTATTTCAAGCCTAATTCAGTAACGAGATTTTCTATAAGTAAATTATTATATGCATTATCTACGTCTAAAAATAACACTAATGTAGGAACTTCCTTCGAAAATCCCAATTGAATATATGAAATCAGTCTAGCTAAACAATCCAAAGAACTCTGACCTCTTCTGAAACCCGTCGTACTGCGAGACAATAACTGATTCTTTTCTATGAACCATTCTATGCGTTTTTGTAGTAACAGGTGAAATGTTTTACATAAACAATTAATCAAAGATATTGGTCTTAATTTTGGTGGTAAATTTGGGTCACTACAAGCTTTTGGTATGGGCACTATTTTAATATCTCTCCACTGAGTCGGAATTACTCCGGTTTTTAAAATTAAATTAAATATTTTAAGAATATAATATTTACAGATGTAAGGAGAATAGTAAATCATGGAGTATGTAATTTCGTCAATACCTGGTGCAGTATCATTTTTCTTTAAGATATTGCATAACTCTGGGTAGGTGAATTCAGCTTCCATGACCGCATTGCTAGATGTAAGAGATGGACACTTCACCTGTACATAGTCCGGTGCCAAACTACAGAGTAATTCTTCATTTCTTTCCTGTGACACAATATAAGAACTTTTCCTTATTCCTTTAATCCAACGTAATTTGTTCCACATTTCAGTGGCTGTTGATGAGTTATCTATCGAAGAACAATGCAACTGCCAGTCATCAAATTTTGCCTTCCTGATTTCTGTCTTAAATTCGCGGATAGCCTTTTCAAATCTATTTAAATTCTCCGGAGTAGGATTTTTACGAAATTTACTTAAGGCCAACCTTCTACAAGCTACGAGGCGAGATAATTCTGAGTTCCAGTACCTTTTCGGTGTAAAATTACTGGTTGGATTTTGACAAATTTTAATGTAAGGTATAAATTTATCAGCGGCCGTATTCATTTGAGTAACGAGGCTATTGTACATTACTTCCACTTCAGATAATGAATCTGGCACACTGCAAAATTCACTGCAATATCTGAAGAAACAAATGCGATATCGGGGCTAGAAGTCTGTAAAATATTATTAACCAATTTAATTCTCGTTGCTTGACCACTATTAATACAAACAAACCCATATTCTAAAGCTGCATCATTTACTAAGATACCTTTATTATCTGTTCGATTTGACCAAATTGAATGATGTGCGTTAAAATCGCCAGCTATTAAACAATTTTTAGGAAATTTACTAAATATGTCATCCCAGTCACTTTGCGCAGTGTTTATTGATGGTGGACAATAAATTAAAATAATGTTTCGTAATTTGTGACAATTGGATACAACAACATGGATGACCTCTATAGAACTATTTTTTAATTGCACAGGATTTTCGAAAATTTTAATGCTCTTATGTGACACTATAGCTACCCCTCCATAACCATCTGGGCGGTCTTTTCGGAATATATTGTACCCATTAATTCGAAAATCAGTGTCATATTTCAGCCATGATTCTGATATTAATGCAATATGTATTTTTTCTTGAGTTAAAAGTTGTTCTAATTCCTGACATTTTAATTTAACACTTTGTGCGTTCCACTGTAATATGTTACAATCAAATATTTTATTAGGATTTCCTGTCATTATTAGTTGTAAAAAGTTTATCTATCACGTCAAAATTTTTAAAGAACTCACCAACAGAAGACAACAAAACTTTAACAAATAAAACTATAATGTCCTGAATCTTTTCTTGCATTGGCTTATCTTCAAAAAAAATTATCTTTGCTTCCGAAAAAAAATGCTTGAAATTATTTTTATTCTGCCTAACATCATTAATTTCTTCAGTATCTTTTTGTTCTTGACTCCGTATTTTCATCGTCGTCTTTCTGAACGGGATCCTTCTTCGTTTTAAGAATCTTTCTATCATTTGTGTTCTTCTTTGCAGTATTTTCTTCTTTGTTTTGTTTATGAGCTCCTCCCTTTGTTATTCCATTTTTTGTTGTGTTTTCGTATTTTTCTTTTTCATCATCTAATTCTGGTACTTCCTCTCTGTGAATAATGGCATCTGTGACGAGTACTTCTTTGTATGATTTTCTAGTAGTATGACTTATTATGGGGCTCATTTCCCTTTCTGAACCGTCCTGTTGTTTCTGGAGGGACACTTTATGTATATAAGCACCTTCTCCTCTTCTCGTAGCTAAATATACTGTCAAAGCTCTGCGATACGTATAATTCTCTCGGGTCATAATTTCTCGAATTTCTTGTTCCTTCTTAAATATCGGACACTCTTTACTTAACGAAATATGCGGACCTTTACAATTAACACACATAAAAATATCTGTGTCACAATTAGCATGCTTGCCTCCGCATTTCGGACAAATAATCTTCCTAGTTGGACACTGCCGACTCAAGTGCCCAAACTTCCAACACACCGAACACTGGGAAACAGGAAATTTAAAAGTATTTACTCTGAATCGGCATCCATAACCATATACATAAGATGGTACGGAACTGCCCTTAAAGCCTAAACGCACCGAATCACTGTCAATCCAGGCTCCATCATCGTCTTTCCGTTTTAATCTTTTCATAGAAATAATAGGATACTCGCATTCAAAATTTTCTAAAATCTCCTTTTCATCAACCTCTATTTCTACATTTTTAATAACTCCATAACATATCGATACTGAGTTGCTTCTTTGGCACCTATAGTCTAACTCTTCAAATTTTTTATTTTTTACCAACTTTTCGGCCATTTCTTCCGTTTCGAATTGAATACTAACTTTGTACGGCCCTTTGTATTTAATACGTAAAATATTTTGTATATTTTCTTCTCTTAACAACTTGGCAAAAGCTATTTGTTTCGGCAATACCTGTTTCGAAGTCACCAAAACTTCGATATTTCTATCCTCATCTGACAAACTTCTAATTACTTTCTTACGGCTACGGCATACAGTTGTAAACCCCTCATCATCTAACATCTCGTCGGTATCGGAACTGCGTCGCTTTTCTGCAGATTTAGCTGAAATACATTCCCCTTCCATAACTTGTTGCTCACTGTTTACTTGTTGCTCACACTCAATTACTATGTCCTCATTTAGACACTCAAAACCAATGTTATCCATTGTTATTCAAAAATGGATCATTCACACTCATAATTATTTTATTTAGATTAGGTAAGTTCAAGCCTACGGCGCGCGGCGCTGAATAGCGCGGCGTAGATAACGATAGACACAAACAACTTTATCTGTGCCCGGCAAATTCTCGACACACGTGCACTTGCGTACGCTTATCGCACCGGACTGGCATGTGCTTTGTTTCTAAGAATTACAAAGGCCCCTTAATTTTGTTTACTTTTACGATAATAGCCATTGACCATTATACTGTGCCAGATGCGGATACTGTTACTTATTCAAATTGTTTACAATACAGCTGAGCTGGTCGTTCTGCAGATACAATTCTCCGAAATCTTAACCAAATGTGGTCGATTAATGCGGTATGTCGTAGTAAACAATGTCGTAAAAACCAATGTTTTTGATAAGGTGGTCATATAGCATTCAGCCGGGACCTTTGATTTTGGTCAATTTAACCGGTATGTTGTTCTAAACGATGTCGCCATAAACGGTTTTGACTGTATATGCAAACTATATTATGGTATGCCTAATATACTAGTCTGCACATGCATGCCTACTATACTATAAAGCATTTCAGGCCTGCTTTTCTGCAGCCACACACGGTTCCACAGTTTCCTTTGTATCTGCAAAAAATTAATTTCATGGGATCGGGGTATCTTTTTCTCAAAAGATCATCTACAAGATTGGTCTAAGGTAATTTTTTTTTTGTAAAATGTATTAAACAAAGTTAAAGAGTGATAATAAACCTTTTCAAAAATTTACTCACTTTTTTTCTCATAACTTTTAAATTTTTAATTTAGAGTAAAAAGTTATAAAAACATATTTGTAGGCAAAATAATTTGCAACAAATTATGTTCTCATAAATTTTTTGTAAGACGATACGTTTCCGAGATACCACGAAAATAGTGTTGTCACCCCTCTTTTCAAGATGGCGGCCGGGGGACAAGTGGCGACCCCACAAACTTGAGGTTAAGCATCTATTGACCCTCCCAACATATTCCAAAAATAAAATTGCGTCCTCTAATAAATGCAAAGCAAATGTAATATTTCAATGGACTATACTGTTTATAAGGAATTGTATAAGTCGTACGAAAAAAAGTGTTTTGATATTTTTGTAGAGAATTCTATGATCTCTTGTCCTTTGAAAAAAACGCAGGAAAAACACGATTTACAAATTACATCGATGCAGATGGGAAAAACCGCATTTTCATACATTTGACCGGGACCTGATTTAAAAAAGGGTTTATAAACATGAATTGCAATGGAAATTTTTGTAGGTCTTTTTAGATTATTATTGTTTTTGTAGTACTTAGGTGATTTAGGTGATTATTTTTTTGTATTTGCTTTATATTGAACTCTTGGCATCAAAATATGTAATCTAATTATTACATACTTACGATGCATAGTTTTATGAAAAAATCTGTTTATTATTAGAGATAAACACAGAGAATTTTGATGAAATTGTGACCTCTGAATTAAGAAAATAAAAGATTGCGCACTGTCTGGAACAAACTTTCACCAGCAGTATTTCCGGACCTATACGACCTGCAAACCTTCAAGAAAAGCGCGTATTCCCTCTTAAAAGGCCGGCAACGCACCTGCAGCTCTTCTGATGTTGCGAGTGTCCATGGGCGACGGTAGTTGCTTTCCATCAGGTGACCCGTTTGCTCGTTTGCCCCCTTATTTCATTAAAAAAAAAACTAATCAGCGCATTTTTGAGCAGACGAGAATATTGAGCTCATTATGCGCTGAACAGATTATTAAATTAATTATTTATTGCCATAAACTAAGCGCACAAACACAACTCGAAATGACATTGGGCACCGAAGAGCTGTTTTTAACGCTTGATTTACTTAAAAAAAATAACTATAAACCAGCTATTACTTATATTAAACGAAATAATAATATTATTATTTCGTGTTATTTTATTAGTTAGTGTTAGTTTGTCAAAAAAATATTACAAAATTGCGCAAATCGATGCCCCCAAGCAAAAAGTCCATAGTGTGTTATTATGGACTTTTTTCTGTTATGTGAAATTCGTAATCAGAAGACTGAAATACACCTTGTGAATTTTTTCTGGATTTTTCTTAGTGATATTTATGAAGATATAATGAAATATAAGTTTATTGCACGGAAATAAATAATAAAACTTTACGAGCAAAAGTACTGTATTCTAATCTTACAAATAAACGTTTTTTTTTAAGTATAAAGAAGAGTAATTAATGTTCGACTTCGACCCCACTCCCCAGTTTTTAACCCCCTACGCAAAAATAGGGACGTATCTAGTTATTAAATAGTATATAAATAACAGCAATGCAACAACTTGTCATTGCATCTCATCGACATGCATAAAGATTCTTGGTAATCTGCTCCAAGGTTTTTGGAACGAAGTTACTTATCGCGCGTTGCGGAAGGGGTTAGAGTTTAGGCGGAACGACACTTTTTGACCGACACTTATTTTAGTACCTGCGAAGTAGGACAGAGGACGTTGATGTGGCGATGACGTAAACTGGCGGGAAATTTAAAACACTGTTCCATCCGGGTGACCTTTGACACTTCTCAAGTTTTTTTTTATAAAATGAGGGGGCAAACGAGCAAACGGGCCACCTGATAGAAAGCAACTACCGTTGCCCTACACTCGCAACATCAGGAAGGATGCCGGCCTTTTAAAAGGAAATACGCTCTCTTCTTGAAAATTTTCAGGTCTTATTGATCCGGACTCCGGAAATACTGCTGGGTAACTATGTATTTAGTAATCTGTGGTGCGGGCGGCTGTTTTCAGTTTTGTGCTGTACGGTATTCCGCTCAGTGTGGCCTGACCCTGTCTTCGGGTTTTCTGACTTATGACCTTAGCTATAAATACAATTTATATGCAGTTATGACGTTGGTGTCTGGGAATTTGTTTTGAATGATGTCATCGACCTTATCGTAAATATTCGAAAGGTATTTCAAGGATAAGCCAAGTAAACACATCGTCCTTCACATTTAAACCCTAATTTACATTATAAAACAATCACTAATAAATAATAATTATTAAGGTCTAACACTTTAAACTTAAAGTCTGTAAAATATATTATTTCATTATTTTTTAAAGTTGTTTGGCGGGGGTTTTTTAAATTTCTTAATTTAATTTTATTTCATGCTTTTTAAACTTGTGTTATTTATAGTGCAGAATAATTCCTACCAACAGGATCAAATTATATCAAAAAATCCCAATGAATACCATCAAAGAATGTCCTATTGGATGAGGCCGTCAATATGAGTCCAAACATGAAAACTCCACTTTGGGTTCATATATGAAGCTCAGCTCCTATAGAATCCAGATGATGCTGCAGCATTAGCATGGAAATATTTACTGTTTATCTACGTCTTACCAGTTGTCGCAATTAAAATGAGCCCAAACACGAAACCTCTGCTCTAAGTTGGTGAGGAGTTGGGTATCCTATTGATTACCAGATGATGCTGCAGCACCAGGTCAACTTTCCACTAATGTGTATATATTCATAAATATTACGAACTAGAATGCAAAATATAAAGCCCACCAAACGACTGCAAGCTGCTAATCGGCCTTTCACGAACCAGATGAACCGCGATCTTCCAGCACTGCGCAGGCTGATGATGATGAACTATAGCTAAGAACACTCTCGATTAAGTCAGCTTTCAAACAAAAAAAACAAGATCAAAATCGGTCCACCCGTTTGGATGCTACGATGCCACAGACAGACAGACAGACAGACAGACAGACAGACAGACAGACAGACAGACAGACAGACAGACCGACAGACAGACAGACTGACAGACAGACACGTCAAACTTATAACACCCCTCTTTTTAGTCGGGGGTTAAAAATGTCATTTTATGTGTGTTTTTTTAATTTTTTGGTTACCGAGCGAAGCTCGGTCATATAGCTAGTATTATAATAAATGCGAAAGTGTGTCTGTCTGCTTGTTACCTCTTCACGCCTAAACCACTGAACCGATGCTGCTGGGTAACAAGATACTTTGAATCCCGAGGATGGAAAGGACATAGGATACTTTTCTTCCCGGAAAAATGTAGGCGCCTGGAACGTATTTTGGTGCAACGGGGTTGTGGGCGTCATCTGGTACCTAATGAATATGTCGCAGCCAACTGGTTAAAATAGCCGTCCAATCAAACAGCTAGCCCTTTGACTGAACAACGCCATTCAATCTCACGGCTAGCTTTTTACTTGAATATTGCAGTCGCTCGAAACGTTCAACACTACAGCTGATTCAAGCCGCCGCCATTTGATTGAATTAGTTCAGCGCTCACCACCGCGGCGCTAGGTGCGTTTTGTTTACAATGTGGCGTCAACTAGCCGGTGTTTTGTGATTGTATTAAGATATTTTTCGTAAATATACGTTACAAGTGTTATTAAAATGACAGAAATTATGGGGGCACATACGAGTGAATCAAAATTTAAACAAATATTCGAATTTCGAGGAGAAATTACGGGATTATGAAATGCATCACGAAGGTATTAATTGCAATTGTGTTCAAAATGAGTTAGAATACTATTTATTCTGCTTATTATCATTGCACTTGTGTAATAATAAAAGTAAACCAATGGTCAGCTTAGTTCATTTTCCATTTAACTAGTTAGCTAAGCGTCGTCTAGCTGTAGTGTTGAACGTTGCAGTCAACAAGTCGGCTAAACGACGTATAGCCGTGTGATTGAATGGCATTGTTCAGTCGAAGGGCTAGCTGTTTGATTGATTGGCTATTTAAACCAGTTGGCTGCGACAAATATATTATGTCGCAGTCCACTGGTTAAATTCGCCGTGTAATCAAAGAGCTAGCCCTTTGACTGAACCACGCCATTCAATCACACGGCTATACGTCGTTTAGCTGACTTGTTGACTGCAACGTTCAACACTACAGCTAGACGACGTTGAGCTAACTGGTTAAATTGTAAATTAATTACTAATGTTACTATTACTTTAGTGTATTATTACACAAGCGTAATAGTAACAAGTAAAATAAATTATTGTATTCTAACTCATTTTGAACACAATAATAATTGCAATAAATACCTTGGTGATGCATTTCATAATGCAGTAATATTTTCTCCTCGAATATTTGTTTAAATTTTGATTCGTTCGTATGTGCCCCCAAAATTTCTGTCATTTTAATGACACATGTTACGTATATTTACTAAAATATCTTAATACAATCACAAAATACCGGCTAGTTGACGCCATATTATAAACAAAACGCACCTAGCGCCGCGGTGGTGAGCGCTGAACTAATTCAATCAAACGGCTGCTTTTGAATCAGCTGAAGTGTTGAACGTTTCGAGCGACTGAAATATTCAATTAAAAAGCTAGACGGGGGATCGAATGGTTATTTTAACCAGTTGGCTGCGACAATTCCATTGGGTATTTCGCTTTCGTATAAAAATATAATGTATTACATAGTTTTTTTGATTTCAGATTTACCAAAAATGCATCAAATCCAAGCAGAAACTGAAGGTCTGTAGGAATTTGTATTAAATACTATTTTTAACCGACTTTAAAAAAAGGAGGTTATCAATTCGACGCGTATGTATGTAATATTTGCAGAACTGTCCAGTTTTTGTATAACTTTAACTACGTGTCTATAGCAGTGTCTGGAATCCTAACAAATGTGCCAAATTTCAAAAGTGTATAAATACAGGGTGTCAAAAGACCGCTTCCGATAACTTCGTGGGGTTATTATAGGGCATGAGATATATCCATTGGTGCAAGTAATTTTCTTTAAATCGCCAGTTTTTAAAATAGTCAAAATTTTCAACTCGCAATGTATAATGCTGATGTAAATGCGCGATAATATCGCGCGCCAGTGGAGCCCCGCCGGCCCCGGGCTGCGCCAGCCCCCCCGCGCCGCCCGCGCCAAGTCCCGCGCGCGCGGCCCTGCGCTAGACAAAACAGCTGATCGTGGTGTGCCCTAGGCCCTAGCCCGTAGGTAGTGAATAAACCACCAATATTGTAATGATTATTAAATTACAATTGTTTTCACGATTTAATAAAATGTTAGAATTTATTAATTACCGTTTCTTAGGTTTATTACTCAAAAATACTCAGTTTTTACTTCCGGCCAAAAAGGAAAAGTAATCATAATTCACATCCGAATCAGGTTGTAAAAATACAATACACAGTTACTATGGAAAAAAATACTTGATAACATGTCCACTGACCTGTGATCAGCTGTCTGCTTTTATGAAATGCAGTTCGAGCTGTGCTCCATCTAACTCAATGTAGATTGCAGAGTTTTTAAACACGAAACAAAAGTAAACAGGAGACATTCCAATTCTTTTAAAAACACTTTTTACTGCACTGTTTAAACCGCACTATCGTCTATCGACGACGATGTTCACCCTCGTTCCATAACGGTTTACGAGTATTAAAAGTTCATACACATTTCATCGCACATTCTTCGGACGTATCACGTGAAAAAATAGTTAAGAATGTCACAAAACAAGCAATAAGACCAGAACATCCGTAAAATTACAAAACTTAAACAAAAACGTCACAGTACACCAGCGCGGCGCGTGTTTACAGCAGACTAAATAAAATTAAAGAAAAAACTTTGTTAAATAATAGGGATGTATCACTCTGCATATTTTGAGTTATCGATAATTTTTTATCGATAAATCGTTATTAATTGTTTTACATACGAGTAAGTATCGATTACAGTCAAACTAAAAAAAAAACAAATACCTACTCAATGTTAAGAATAGCGACAATAATAATAAAAAGTAATTTAAAATTAAATAGGTATTATTAAAGTATTTTCATTGCATGCGTAAACGCGTATACGCGCATACGTATAACGCATAACGCGTACCATAGTATAACAATCACTTTATCACGGTAATGTAGGTATCGAAATTATCGAATGCCACTTGACTATGTATCCCGATAAAATTTTCTGAATTTATAACCTCTTAATAGAGTTCATTTTAAAAATGAGATTACATCTACTAAATAATAGTTATAATTTTTATTACTTAATGGTAATTTAAATATCTACTGAAATAAATAGTTTTGAATTTTAAATAGGGTACAACACTTAGATTGTCCTTGAAATGGATTAGCGACACGTGCGTTGTGCTAGGCAGAGCGGCGGCGCTTTGTCGGGTCCGCATCAAAGGACAAAGCAAGCCGCCGCCCGTGTCGGCAGGTGTCGGTGTCCTTTGACGTCTTCACCGAAAGCCGATAAACATTATTATAAAAATTAAAATAGATTTTTCTAATTTAGTAGCCATTTGGGCATTGAGGTAATAGGTTATTGTTAGAGATAAGTTTGATTATTTAACAATTACTTCAAGTATCAAAACGTGGTAGTAGTTATTGTGTTAAGTGTTAATTGATTATTATTTCAGTTGTGTTAAAATACTTTGTGGTGTGCCGTGTGATAGATTTCGTTTAAAACGTGATGTGTTTTTGACGTTGTTGGTGGTCACTGGTCTTATTGCTTGGTATTAAGGACTATTTTCAAAATACATAAAGAAGTAAGAACACACTCAACATTTTTCACGTAAGTTAATTGCCAGTTTTATGTATGAGGTTTTTTCGTGTATCATCTGTAATTTCGATTGATAAGTGACGATTGCGGATAGACAGTTCATCCGCATTGGTTTCGTTATTTAGTAGTTTAGTTAGTTTAGTTATTTAGTTTAGTTTAGACAGTTGCTTACAGTTTTCTACGAGTTACCATTAAACTATTAACACTGCAAGTAACTTAGATAAGAGGTCAGAGGTAAGAGTTCTAAGTTCCACGTCATGGCGACCTTCATGGGTTTAAAATTGAAAAGACACCACATACATTAGGGTTTCTGTGTGTTCTGTCGTAGTGTATCTTCATTCGCCGCATACGACCTTTCGACGCGTGCGTAGGCAGGAGCCCGGAGCTAAGTGCTAACAGCTGATTGCGCGGTCAACGTTCTCGAGTTCGTAGGTACTTCGTACACACGAGTACGTTGACCGCGCGCTGCTTATTGCATAATGGAGTAAAAATAATAAAATTTAAATAGTTAATGGAATCAGGCGTTACTTTGCGGAAATCCATAGCTTAAAATTTAGTTTGTTATTATTTTTAGCAATATTCCGCGAAATAAACTTCCACCTTTAAGTAAATGAGTGAATGTACGCATAGGCATGCGTACAGCACCTCCCTCCTCCCACACTGCCTATGCGTACACTCGCATGCAAGAACTTGCAAACACCACCACCACACAAGCAATAATGTTGGCAAATCCGTGCAAGGCCCCTCACCACCATGCAGGTTGAAAACCTCGACGCGCGTTTCGCTCCAACACCGGAGCATCCTCAGGATGTGGACTCTACGAACAACGTCCGTCAAGTGCCGCCACCGGCCAAAACACCGCCTTTTATACCCTATCGAGCCCCTCTACTACCCCCACTACCCTCACCAGTACCCCCGAACATATTAATAAGCGGTGACGTAGTCAAGCAAGTTTGGTCATTCAACAATGCAAATCTGTTATTTTTCTTTTCTTTTATGATCTCTAATTGTTCCAACACGCTCAGCCGAAAGCCTTTATCGCATTTATGTAAAACTTTATAGGAATGGCCATCGGGCACGGTATGATTACTATCTAAAAGATGTTTAGCAAAATGTGACTTATCAGGATGACCATTCCTATAAGTCGCGATATGTTCTTTATACCGAGTCTCAAAGCTGCGTCCAGTCTGACCCACATATACACTATCGCATTCAGGGCAATCGATCTTATATACACCGGACTGATGTTTTTCATCAATCCGGTCTTTGTTATGACATAAATGATGTTTTAAAGTATTATTTGTCCTGAATGCGACATGCATATCGTTGTTTTTCATTATTTTGGATAAGCGTGCAGATACCTCTCCCATGTAGGTCAAACTGGACTTATATCTAACTACCTCCTTATCAATAGGACCTGCGTACAAAAACTTAACCAGTTCTTTCTTGTTTTTATTTTTCAAAATATTATTAATAATTTTTGGACTATATCCGTTGGATATCGCAACTGGTGTGGCGGCACTTGACGGACGTTGTTCGTAGAGTCCACATCCTGAGGATGCTCCGGTGTTGGAGCGAAACGCGCGTCGAGGTTTTCAACCTGCATGGTAGTGAGGGGCCTTGCACGGATTTGCCAACATTATTGCTTGTGTGGTGGTGGTGTTTGCAAGTTCTTGCATGCGAGTGTACGCATAGGCAGTGTGGGAGGAGGGAGGTGCTGTACGCATGCCTATGCGTACATTCACTCATTTACTTAAAGGTGGAAGTTTATTTCGCGGAATATTGCTAAAAATAATAACAAACTAAATTTTAAGCTATGGATTTCCGCAAAGTAACGCCTGATTCCATTAACTATTTAAAATCGGTGAGCATGACCGATCAGGCACGACTCTACATTAAGTTAACAAAATTACATCGTATAGCCGCCCAAAATGTTTGGTTCAATCAACAATGCAAACGTCTAAATGTCGTTCCTAATTATATTAATGTAAGAACCAACACGCACAGCCGAGCCTCCAATATTGCTATCAAAAAAGCCGAGACTATCTGGCTTAACGAAGAGACACGTCATTGGTTTACCGTTAGGGATAATTTAAAATTACATCTCAAAGTTCTTTATACCGAGCTCTCTTTTAAATTACATAATATCGAATTCGATCGCTTAGATGAAAAGGCACGCCATTTCGCAGCAATCGAAGTGCACGATAAATATTTAAGTCAAAAGAAAAAGCTTCAGACTTTGGTAAATAAAAACAGGATTGTCCAATCACATACAGAATCCAGGTCTGAACCTTTTTCCTTCCACCCTCGCGTCAAAAACTTAACCAGCGTACAATTTGCCAAGGATGAGATAACACTTTTGGAAAAGGGTCTTAAATATAATATTACTCCTAATATTAATCAGAATGCTTTGGAAATGCTTGCGGTGGATTCGGAAATAACTGCCGTAGTTAATAAGAAAGATAACATGGTTAAGGGCCTACTAGCCAACGAAATCAAAGGTACTCCTTCCGGTTCCTCTTTTAACCCCGAAAGAGTGGCTTTGAGGTCATTAAAACAAACAATAGATAATAATAACTTAGTAATATCGAAAGCGGATAAGGGTAACACAGTAGTAGTGATGGAGCGCGACGATTATTTGGACAGAGTTAATGACGTGATTCAGGGTGAACAATTTCTAAGGGTTCCTTCTGACCCAACAAACAAGTTTTTAGCTAAGCTTAAATTAGCAATTAATAATAATCAATATTTCTTTCAAACTGAATCATCAAAGAAAAAACTCATCCCAATGAATCCTCGCGCACCATCACTGTACGGCTTGCCAAAGATTCACAAAACTGATATTCCCATGCGTCCAGTTGTCTCATACATAGGTGCACCAGCATACGAGCTGGCAAAGTCACTTAATTTCATAATAAAAGAAAAGCTCTCATTTCGGCCACCTTATGCCATAAAAAATAGTCTACAATTAGTCAACAAAATTAAAGATGTGACTTTGCCACCTCGTTGCAAATTAGTTTCACTTGATATCGATAGTTTATTCACTAATGTTCCACGTAAGGAAACATTGGGTATGTTAAGGAATGCATTAGAAAAACGTTTACCTCCTGGTGAAAGTAATGAATTGCTTACTCTTACTAAAACCTGCATGGAACAAAACTACTTTCGATTTAACGGCGAATTCTTTGTTCAAGACGACGGTCTAGCTATGGGTTCACCTTTAAGTCCTTTGATGGCCGAAATATTTATGGACGATTTTGAACAAAGAAATATCGTCGTTAATAAAAGTATTTTATATTACTTTAGATACGTAGATGATTATTTTCTTTGTTGGACGGGTACACAGAGACAACTGGACGTATTTGTTAAAGAACTAAATAAAAAACATATTAAAATTAAATTCAAATTAGAATGTGAAGATAATAACACCCTAAATTTTCTCGATTTATCTATTACTAGAGTTAATAATAAACACAGTTTTGGAATCTTTCGCAAGCCGACATATACTAATACTACTATTCATGCATCGTCATGTCATCCTTGGCAACACAAACTCGCGGCCTTTCATAGTTACATTCATAGATTATTATCGATCCCTCTTAGTAAAGATAATTATCAAAATGAGCTTAATATCATTTTCCAAATTGCGATATCCAACGGATATAGTCCAAAAATTATTAATAATATTTTGAAAAATAAAAACAAGAAAGAACTGGTTAAGTTTTTGTACGCAGGTCCTATTGATAAGGAGGTAGTTAGATATAAGTCCAGTTTGACCTACATGGGAGAGGTATCTGCACGCTTATCCAAAATAATGAAAAACAACGATATGCATGTCGCATTCAGGACAAATAATACTTTAAAACATCATTTATGTCATAACAAAGACCGGATTGATGAAAAACATCAGTCCGGTGTATATAAGATCGATTGCCCTGAATGCGATAGTGTATATGTGGGTCAGACTGGACGCAGCTTTGAGACTCGGTATAAAGAACATATCGCGACTTATAGGAATGGTCATCCTGATAAGTCACATTTTGCTAAACATCTTTTAGATAGTAATCATACCGTGCCCGATGGCCATTCCTATAAAGTTTTACATAAATGCGATAAAGGCTTTCGGCTGAGCGTGTTGGAACAATTAGAGATCATAAAAGAAAAGAAAAATAACAGATTTGCATTGTTGAATGACCAAACTTGCTTGACTACGTCACCGCTTATTAATATGTTCGGGGGTACTGGTGAGGGTAGTGGGGGTAGTAGAGGGGCTCGATAGGGTATAAAAGGCGGTGTTTTGGCCGGTGGCGGCACTTGACGGACGTTGTTCGTAGAGTCCACATCCTGAGGATGCTCCGGTGTTGGAGCGAAACGCGCGTCGAGGTTTTCAACCTGCATGGTGGTGAGGGGCCTTGCACGGATTTGCCAACATTATTGCTTGTGTGGTGGTGGTGTTTGCAAGTTCTTGCATGCGAGTGTACGCATAGGCAGTGTGGGAGGAGGGAGGTGCTGTACGCATGCCTATGCGTACATTCACTCATTTACTTAAAGGTGGAAGTTTATTTCGCGGAATATTGCTAAAAATAATAACAAACTAAATTTTAATAAAATTTAAAAAAATATTTTAAATTATTTTTCTATGTGGTTTATTATCATGTTTAAAAGGTATTAATTATAAAAAATAAAAAATTTAAATTTAAAAAAATAAAAAAAAATACATTTTCGTAATCAGAAAATGTAGTATAATCATACCCCAAAGTTATCGGAAGTGGTCTTATTACACCCTGTATAATAATATTATGTATGTTTTTATGTTTGTCGCATGCGCATGCCGCATATCTCCGGAACTACAAGTCCGACTTTAGAAATTATTTTTTGTTGTACTAGGTATTATTCAACTTAGGGAATACTGCAAGTTTCATTAATATCAGTCGAGTAGTTTTTGAGATAAGGGAATTTTAATTCTCAATTACATACAAATTGAAGTCAGTTTTTTATTTTTAAAATACCACTTTATTATTATAACATAATAAAGTTAGTCGTAGAAGTGTTTTAAAACGATTTTTTTTTTCAGATGACATATTGAGAAAATTAGAAGCATTTGATTGGAGTAAAAAATATACCGTAGCAATCGATGTGTTAGAGAATGACGATAATCAATATAATTCGTTGGTAGGAAAGGCAAACACCAATCATAATCCAGAAAACAATTACAATCAAAACACTAATCATAATCAAGACACCAATCATAGTCGTGAAAACGGTAGAAAACACCAAGAATCTAATTCAGAAAGCAATAAACAGCAACCTCCTCTTTTTCAAATTACTAATGTCGGTCAACCGAATGTTAATACTAGTCTCCGAGGACCACAAAGAGTTGAAGATCTACATGAGTCGTTGAATATTATATCGCACAACTTAATTTTAATCGCTAGAAAATATGAGTCATTGTCATTTAGTAATTTTCAAGAATGTACAGAATTCAAGAAAAACGTTTTTACGTTATTAAATAATATGGTGTCTAATATTATTATACCTCGAAGTAATGATCAGAAATTTGTAAGTGATTTTCTTCGCCGAACAGTGAGCATGGGCTTGATAAGATATAGGTATTACGCTTCATATATCTGTCTGGAAGTATTATTTCAGGAGATGATCAATTTTACAAATTTACAACAAAACAAACGAAACGAGACAGATAAAAACCAAAGCAATAGTTCTAATTTAGATAGCTTAGAAAATGTAACAGTGTCTAGTTTTTTCAATGAACCAATAAATATAAGTAATAAAACGACTAGTCCAAAAGCAAAACAAAGAAAATCAAATCCGGAGGTAAAAAGAAAAGCGAATGAAAGTAATGACAGTCAACTACATGGCCGAGACGCTATGAACTCACTACGTTCTATGGTGGAGGGTAGCTACGGTACACATTACAACAGCAGCGACCAGAGCAACATCGGGCAACAGGCCATTACACATTACAAGAGCAGCGACCAGAGCAACATCGGGCAACAACAACAGGCCATGAGCCGCGGCCAGCCCCCGCCGTATCCTTGTCTGAGTGAAGTCGCCATGTCACCGGTCTCCCTCGATGTAAGTTCAACTTGTGGTATTCGTCGATATTTCATTTTCAAATCAAAAAATGGAACTACTAAATAACATGTAATTTATCATTTGCACTAACATTATTATTAATCATGTTTGGCGTAAGCTGGATGAAGGAGGTGGCGCACGATCCAAGTGTTTCAACTTTCAACCCATATTATAAATTGAAAATAACATAGGTATTGCGGTTATGTGGTATGATATACTTGATATACGTGTAGATTTCCCCCTACTGTCCTTGTCAAGTGTCATTTGTCTCACGTTTTGGTTGATTTCACATCCCATCTGCTGGCGTTGGTGCAACATCGAAACTGCGGTTGTTGTTTTTAGATATTCCAGACCGGTAGCAAATTATAGAATTTGCACCTTTTCCTTAGTTCTTTGACTAATTTACTTATTTTTTTGGTATTATTGCCATTATATCGGCTTTTGATCCAATATCAAGGTGCAAATCTGTCGAATTTGTTAGCAACTTTGCCGATTTCATCCTACTACATAATATATATTTTGAGTCTACACTATACAGACTGCCTACTGTCGCGGCAGACAATGGGACAACTTATGTGAAAGTAAACATGTATTATACTCCCCTTTACCTTTTTAGGGTTCCGTACCCAAAGGGTTAAAACGGGACCCTATTACCAAGACTTCGATGTCTGTCCGTCTGAAAGCGGTTATTGAGATACAGCCTGGAGATATATCTCCAGGCTGTATCTCAATAACCGCTTTAGCTAGACTTCAGAAATTTTCACAAATTGTGTACATCTGTTGCCGCTATAACAAAATATACTAAAAACAAAATAAATTAAATATTTATGGGGGGCTCCCATACAACAAACGTGATTTTTTTGCCTTTTTTGCTCGTAATCAATAATGGCAACAGGTAGGCACTTGAAATATTCACAAAACACTCAATTGTATTCAAACTATAATAATTAATCATAAAATTTAAATTTACTAAACTGCTCCCATACAAAAAACACATAATATTTTGCTCTATATAATATGCTCTATATATGGTACGGAACGTGGCCGGTTTTTTATTATTTCACCATATCACGAAAAGGCTACTTGACCTATATTTAATTTCATTGAACAAATACATATTTCTAGTAGAACTTGGCCTAGGAAATCGTATTTTTCACCCTTATCATCAAATAAAAACTTAAGATTGATAATTAATAAAGTCGATTTGAAAAAATGATTTTATATTTTTTAATTTGTACTGACGAAAACGCTTTTGGTACTTCCGATTTGGATTTGAGTTGTGACGTCATCACTCATCAGTCATCACACTAGTAATTTAATATTTTTTATGTAACGCGCTCGTTATATTATTATGTAAGTTTATCTGTACATAAATATTAGGAATAAGCCTAGAAAGATTTGTAAACATATATTTTTTTAATAAGTAATTCAAATAAAACATCAGTTTTATATTAAGTATATTATTATGTATATATAATTATTATATCTCCATTTACTGTAGTTGGGAAATGAACTTTTCTCCAAAAGTTTTGACAGTAAAAATGATTTCTTATTATTTTCTTATTTAATTATTTTACAATTTTTTGGCACTTTAGTGTCTAAACACACTAGGCCGAAGTTACGCGGCGTAAATTACGTCCGCAATGTCAAACGCATACAAAATACGGACGGAACGCGACGGAATAGTGTGTTGCCGGCAATTTAAAATATTACATTGCGGGCGTTTAATTTAAAAACAAATTTTCGTTGTACGTAGGTTGCGCAAATTACGTGAGGTGTTTTTTTTTAATTTTCTGACCCTCCCTCCATTAAGGCGCTATATTGAAAACAATTACTGTCCTTTTTGACGTAATACTATATATAATAGGACCCTCAGATATGTTACAAATCTCGTAATGAGATATACATATCTTCATTTCATAGCCTTATCTTCTTTGTAGGCCAGTCATTAAAGCCAAAACCCGAAAGAAATTAGTAACTTGATAAAATTTTAGGGGGTTGTTAAAGAAGGTAAAATAACTTACCGTGTGATTTTGCAGCGTTCTGGGGTGTACGGAAAGGGTTGAAAAGGGGTGAAAAAGGTTTTTTTGTTAATAACAGGGGTAAAAAAATTAGTAACACGCTGCAAATTTGGAATTAGGTTGTTCTTATAGTCTGTTCACTAGGAATTAGTCTAATTAATAGACACCTTTGCAACTCAAAATCGTATAGAAGCATTTTGCTTAAATGCTCCTAGTTATTTTTTTTAATAATTATAATTACGTTTTGTCGCATCTTTTCCTAGCGAGCCGATAGCTTCTGGCCGCAGCGTATTCACGACTTTATAGTCATACAAATTAAGCATAAAATTGCCCTTGCGGTATAATTTATTTTCGATATATCGCCTTAAGGTGACGCAGCGTTAAAGTAAGAAACCGTGTTGGATATGTTTTAGATTGCTTGTTTTCTATGAGAGGCTGGCCCAACCTCTCATAGAAAACAAGCAATGGAACAGCAAAAAATGGAAAGGGCGTAAGCGACAAAATGGTTTTTGTCGCATAATTTAAAAACCATAAATACATTTCATATAAGCTATGCACAAATTAAAGTGCATGCTTGAACCAATTTATGTACAAATTTTGGAACCTTAAATCACTCTCCTCTGTTGGAAAAATAGGAATCCCTTTTTTTACAGAGGTCTTTTCGATTGATTATTCTGTGCTATAAAAGTTGTCCAATCGTGTTATGCTATGGGCAATTCAAAGACAAAGACATGATGAATACTGACAATGAACTTCAATTTCTTAGCTTTAGTCATTGCTGAGAAAAATCGGCATCGCTACAGCCAAATTATCAAGGCGTCGACTTAACTCATCAGTCGTGGCAAAACGAGACACAATAGCTTTTTCATTGTTATCGCGGCCGGATGTGGCCGCTTGGGGCTTCATGAATTAACCCTGGAGTGGTCGCGTGGACTACATAATATGTAGTCCACGTAAACAAAATCAAAAATATCTCAAAAACTATAAGCGTGCGTCTCTTGCGCGTCTACTTACTTTCAAATGAACAATCTAGCGGTACTTTCAAATGAACAATCTAGCTACACATTCAGTTCAGCGCAAGCCTCTATGTCGCGTATTTTCGTGACGCTCAAATATCGTGGACTACTGACAGGGTCCGCGCGACCCGACACGTAAGTAAAATTTTTGGTTCAATTTTTTTTTAATTTCTGTATAAGTGTCTAAATATTATATTACTATAAACTAGTAAAGTAAACTCTGTTTTATAATTTCGATTTGCTTTAAAATAATATTTCTTTATATATTTTTTAGATAAAAAATGGACGAACGACAAGCTGCATACATTGAGGCGTGGTTGAATGAAGTCGATGATGATAGCGGAAAGTATCAAGCACAGTCAAGCTCTTTATTTTTGTTATTTTAATAAACTTTTAAATTTTAATACAGATGTCGTGATGTTTTGTTGTTTTCTTTCTGATTAAGATATATATTAAACTTATTATATTTTAATAAGTAAAATAAATAAATATTATTTAACAATATCTTCATTTCAAATTGGACCACTCCCGAGTCCCGTCACATTCAGGTGCGCGACCACTGCAGGGTTAAGCCGTATTGTCACTAGGGGACATTTGTTTCGCGACATAGTCGCGCGACACGATAATATGTACCTACGTGTCCCGCGACATGTGCCCGACGTCGCAGCGACATTTACGGGTTTCGGGACTTGTCGCTGGCGACATAGGTACTGTTCACCACTGACTAGTGTGAACAAGTCATATGACGAGGGACAAAGTTGCAGGGACAAACCTACGTGTTGCAGGGACAAACTACGTAAATGTCGGATGACTTATCTCCGCGACATGACATGTCCCCTAGTGAAACGAGGCTTTAAACACCTCACGTAATTTGTGAACCTATGGTAAAATACCAGTCATTAGAATTTTTCAGTAGTGGGACACTTTATACTTATATCGTAAATATAATAGTTTGTGGTTTTTATATGACGTAAATAATAAAGGAATTAATATTGGGAGGCATTCACGTTACAATAAAAATAGAGTATTTTTTATCAGGTTGCGGTGTAACCAAAATAAAACATCTTTTTGTCGCCATGGTCATCACGTGCGCCTTGGTTTTGCAAATGAAAAGAAAAAAATCAGAAACATGCTAGTTTTTAATATTATTTTTTATGATACACATTGACAGATATTAATAATTATTATAAACGTGTTATTTTATAAATAACAATCTATTAAGTATTTTTGGACATTCTTAAATCTTAATAACTTTTATTAGCCTGACCTACTACTGGTATATAAAAAGTTTTGTTGTCAACCAAGTTTTGTTGATTACAGCCCTAAAACGGAACCCTAACCAGCAGATTTTTTGTATGTTGGTAGGTTAATAGTTATATAATATTTTAAAAGTAGCATTGTCCTACAAACAGAACAATCCATATTTTAGGACCATCAAATCAAAGTATGAAATCCTTTCTATCTCTGTTAGCTACCACTTTCAAGATTTTTCGCAGATAAAAATATTGTTTGCCTTATCAAAATGAAGCTACTCACAAAGAAATCAGCTTCTCAGCTAATCAAAAAAAAATTGTTCTAGGGCTCCCTGACTATAAACCCGACAGTCATCGCTATATGAAAGATGAAATCGCTAGATGAAAGAATATTAAAAATTCATATATGGTCAATGGGCCCACTGGGCCCAATTGCCCAAGTACATACTCTAAAATGCTACGGTGAATTGCTGATATATTTTTAACAACGCGTTAATTTTTTTTTTGTTTTCATAGAGGAATTAGAATTTTCACAAAATCAGCTACCATTTTCGTTTATTAGCTTAGTAAACGAATGCCCAAAATGGGGGTCTGGTCTGGTCTTGGTAAAGTCGAAAGTAGAAATTTTAACTTTGGTACTTTGTTTAGAGTAGTTAGGAGATAAACATACTAAAAGTCCTGTCCCCTCCGAGGTGAGCCCGAAGGAGGGCGGGGGGGGGGGGGGGGGGGGGGCAAAGAAGGTCCCGTTTTTTGTTTTTTGCTTACTCATCAAAAACGGTGCTTCGTACAAAATTCTCTTCGACTACATAATAAAAGCTAATTAAATTCTCTACAACTTCGTCCTTTACACTTTGTATCTATCTCCAATCATTGCCTCGCTATGAGTCAAGTTCGTTGTATGAGAGCCCCCCTATTAATTCATTACTACCCGTGGCCCGCATTAATGGCCGGTACCGCCGCAAAAGCTATGTCGTATGTAAGCTACGTCATACGACATAGCTTTTGCGGCGGTACGGACCAATGCGGGCCATGGGTAGTAATGAATATAATATGTAATTAATAAAATCGGCCAAGTGCGAGTCGGACTTGCGCACGAAGGGTTCCGTACCGTTATAGAGCAAAACTAGCCCAAAAAAATGTGTTTTTGTATGGGAGCCCCCCTTAAATATTTATTTTATTTTTATTTGATTATCAATTATTGAAGTACAAATATAATAAAGGATTTTGTAAAAATTTCGTGCCTAGCTATAACCATTATTGATATCGAGCAAAAAATTGCAAAACAATTACGTTTGTTGTATGGGAGCCCCCTTAAATGTTTAATTTATTTTGTTTTTAGTACTTATTTGTTTTTATAGCGGCAACAGAAATACACAATCTGTGTAAATTTCATCTCTCTAGTTATTACCGTTCTTGAGTTACAGCCTGGAGACAGACAGACGGACAGACAGACATCGAAGTCTTAGTAATAGGGTCCCGTTTTTACCCTTTGGGTACGGAACCCTAAAAATTACTGAATCGATTTTAATCATATTTTATGCAGTGAGTGACATAGGCTTTAATATATTTTATACCCGTGCGAAGCCGGGGCGGGTCGCTAGTAAAATATAATTGTATGCTATGATATTACTTATTAGTATCAAGGTATTTCTGTAATTGTACAGTTTTTCTTTGGAATAAAGTGTATTGTATTGTTGCTTCTTTAGTTACCCTCCAATAATATTAACTTTGTGAGCTTCTGGCGTTTGCTAGTATTTTTTTTTTTATAATTTGTGGCATGCAGGTGGTGTGTTTTTACAAGTAATACTTGTCAATAACCGTTACATACATACATACATTCATACATACATAGCCTGTGAGAAACACAGCCCTTACTTTTTGCTTTGCTGTAGTCGGGTAAAAATTATTCATCTATTGTGAACAACTATGATAGTTACCTGTGAAAGCTAATCCCTGAAGATTTATTTGATTTACATAATTATGTAAATCTTATAACACAAGATGGCATTTTGCCCTTGATTACATTTAGTATCTAAAAATAAAACAAAGTTTGTTTTAAAAATTAGCTTGCTAACCGTACACACGTAGTTTCGCATAATATGACCGTCGCGCGTCGCGTACAGCGCGCCAGTGAACACTGAGTCCTGCAATGGTGTGAATTAGCTCTATTTGAACGGCGGAACATTTGGTGCGTATGCCCCGTCTACCTCAGTTTAAATAGACGTCTTTGGTTAGTGTTTCGTACCTCTATTGTCATATTTTAGTGTGCAAAAAACTACGAATAATAAAAACTAAGGAAACGAAACTCCCATATACTATTACCGTTTAAAATTTGGTTCCTTGCGAACTATCATGTAACGTCAGCCTTTATACCGCTCAAGGCCACCTAAATATTGCAAATGTATCGAAATGTGTACCTAAGGTACACTTTTTTGACAAGTATTTTGGAGCATGTTTTTTGACGGAGTTACTCTTCCTTAGTTTTTTGGGTTCCGTACCCAAAGGGTAAAAACGGGACCCTATTACTAAGAGTTCGATGTCTGTCCGTCTGTCCGTCTGTCCGTCTGTCTGTCTGTCTGTCCGTCTGTCTCCAGGCTGTAACTCAAGAACGGTAATAGCTAGAGAGTTGAAATTTTCACAGATTATGTGTTTCTGTTGCCGCTATAACAACAAATACTAAAAACAAAATAAATTAAATATTTAATCCCATACAACAAACGTGATTTTTCAAACATTTTTTGCTCGGTATCAATGATGACAACAGGTAGGTACTTGAAATTTTCACAAAGGCCTTAATTATATGTGTTCTTTAATAATTAGTAATAATATTTAAATAAAATAAAAATTTAAGGGGGGCTCCCATACAAAAAACACAATTTTTGGCCTATTTTTGCTCTATAACGGTACGGAACCCTTCGTGCGCGAGTCCGACTCGCACTTGGCCGATTATTATTACTCGTAGGCAAAAAAGAACCAAATTCAAAACGATTGAAGTGTGGGAGTTACGTTTCCTTCATAGACGAATTAGTTTCCTTAGTTTTTATTATTCGTAGGTTCTACAAGTAGAAAAGTCAAATAAGAATATAAAACAACATTATTTTATTGTTACTTAGAATAACTATATATATTGTTAATTAGTTTTAATGAATGTTACTGCACTAAAGACTGATTTCAGCCTTCAGGCATTTAATACTAATTGATTTATAATTAGATTAACAAAATATCATTATGATTATTTCTTATGAGAAAATCGTAATTTTATAGAAAATTAGAAAAAATAATGTATGAGAAGTATTACTCAGACTTGAATTATTTTATAGTATTAAGTACATAGGTAAGTAATATTATTGAGTGACCTACTGGCAATTCTAATATTTTAAAACTTAGTGAATTGTATTATTAACAATAAGTTCATAATTACAAGGTACACCAAAGATTATTCCATTAATAAAACCTGTGATTTTAGTTGATATAAGATAATTACCTACTTTAGTTTAATTTTAAAGTTTTGAAACAAAAGAAGTACTAACTAAGAATCTTAATATTATGTTATTAGTTTTTATAGTACTTTATTTTATTATTGGTCAAGTATTGATTCATTTCCTATTCTTTTTACCAATTGTTTGAAGTTTTAATTTGTCTTGATCCTTGACCGATGTCAATAAATGTTTTCATCAAAAGTAATTATTTTTTTTTTATTCAAATCTACAACTTTTTTGCTAGCCCTATGGACATAAACCCGACAGTCATAAAAAATAATTACTTGGGACCAATCGCTAGATGAAAAAATTTTAAAAATTCATATCTGGTCATTGGGCCCACTGGGCCCAAATGCCCAAGTAAGTACTTACTCTAAAATGCTACGGTGCGTTGCACAATGGCTGGTATATTTTAAACAACGCGTTAAATTTTTTTTCGTTTTCATAGAGGAATTAGAATTTTCAAAATCAGCTACACTTTTCGTTTATGTTTTATTAGGAAGTCACTGGATTGTGTAGGACGTTCCTATTATTTTTGTTTCCGAAGTAGGCAAATGGCAATACTTTAGTTTATATTTCATGAAATCCCTCGACTTTGTAATGATTTAAATTAAACAAATGGCATACAATTTTTGCTACCCATCACTATAATCCAAACTCGAGAACATGTGCAACCTGTGGGATCTATTTCACATCCTAAAAGATATTTTTGTTAACGCACAATCGTTATGTGCATGGCAAGTAGGGCATGCCGGTATTGGAATTTTTGCATTACCGGTATAATACCGGTATTGATTTTACTAAAACCGGTTTTCCGGTTTTTCGGTATTTTTTCGGTATTCGTTTTAATTCATCTTTAAAGCTCTAAATCCTTTATAATTTAATCGAATGAACAAAAAACCATTAAAATCAACTTGTGTATTTAAAGTTTAACAGTTACACAGTGTTTAGTTCCTTACACAAAACAATAACTAAAACAATTTTCCATTTAAGTATACTTAAAATAACCATATTATGCATAACCATAAACATAAAAAACGCGACTATCATTTACATAATATTATAAGTAAAATATCAGCTGTTCTGTAACTAAGAAAATAAAAATATCTATTAGTCAACATTAAAAAAACCCAAAGGTATCTTTCATACAACAAAAAATAAGATATTTGTTTAACTAAAGCTTTAAACATGCATCCTCTCTGAATCTGTAATAAAAATATGATGTTATTATGTAATTTTGTTATTTGCTGTTGGAAAAGTGTCCTCAAGAAACATATGGCATCTAAAGTATCGTCATTTAATGAAGATCGTATTTTGTTGCAATATAATTAGCTGCCGAAAAAGCTCTCTTGATTCAACGCTAGTAGGTCGAGATACCGTCATCCATTATACTGATCTATACTAAATATTATTAAGCGGAAGAGTTTGTTTATTTTTTTGTTGAACGCGCTTATCTCGGGAACTACTGGTCCGATTTAAAAAATTCTTTCAGCGTTAGATAGACCAATTATGGAGGAAGGCTATAAGATATATTTGATCACGCTAAAACTAATAGGAGCGAAGAAATAGAGTAAAATGTAGATAAAACGGGAGAAATTATTTGAAAAGACTTATCTCACAAACTACTGGAGCAATTTTTCTGTTATTTGGCACAGATAAGAAGTATACCACCTGAAAGATCATAGGCTATTTTTTGTGGACTAACTTGTCTGTGAAATATCTAATTTACGCGGGCGAAACCGCGTGGAACGTCTAGTTAAAATATGTTCATACAGTTTCTAAACAATAGGCTCACAAAACAGCACTAGTGAGAAAGAGTGTACGAATAATTATGTTATTAACTTATTATAATAATAAGTGTGACAAAGAAATATGCCAACACAGGACTCACACACACACACAGCAAAACTATTATTTTACTAGCAGTTGATTTTGAGTGTCTTGGCATACTTTTAATTGTTTCATAAATCATATTTATTGTGTTGAAAACACGTTTGCGTATACAAAAATACATTAAAGCTAAAATACCGAAAAACCGGTATTTTTCTCTTTAACACCGGTATTAAAAAATGGTCTAAATGGTGCGGTATTACCGGTTTTCCGGTAATACCGATTACCGGTATCTATGCCCTAATGGCAAGACAAGCCCAACTCCCTCCTGAAAGTAGAGTACGGCCACATAGGCCTGGAGATGGTGACACAAAATTCTTGGTCATTTTTACAAGCTGGCGGTTCTACAGGGGTATAATTAAGTAAAGGCAAAAAGGAAAATGATGGTCATAGCGCTCGCACTGGCGGCCCAAACGCGTGGGCATTAATCGAAGGTGTCGGATAAATAACGAGTGTCGAACGATTTGTTCCACAAAAATGCTTGTATTTCCAGATAGACGAAAAAAATAAGTAGGCGGTAGCGTAATGCCATACTTGTCGGGTGCGGCTTACAACCCGCCATACCGACGCGAATACATTAATTTTAATAAAAAAATTGAACCATTTGTACCAGGCTAATTTCTGCATAGCTAATCATCGTCGAGTAGCCATTCACGAAAATCATCTTGCCATACTTTTCCGACAGGTCCCAATAGCCGCCATACCACTGCAAAGGTGTAATTTTTTTTTCGCCAAACGATTTCCTGAGATAAAAAGTACTATTTTTCCTTTCCCGAGACTCAAAGTGTCTCCATACCAATTTTTTGCAAAATCCGATCAGTGGTTTGGGCGTGATGAAGTTATTGACAGACAGACAGAGTCGTAATAATTTAGTATTTACTATTATTTATTTAACAAAATATGCACTGATCAATATAAGAAGTAGCCAGTAGCACATTCAGTTCTCTATAATATTATGTTCTTTGTTTGTTCACGGATAACTTCGCCGTTTGTGGACCGATTTTCAAAATGCTTTTGTCGTTGTATAGGATATAGTAGTTGGAATTTAGTACCACGTCCACAAAATTGGAGATCGGATGATGCGATCCATAAGTAATCGATGGAAACTTAAAATTATATGAAAACATATTAATACCTATAGTGATTTTGACTTTTAATACATACATATAGAATTTGTCGGCGTGGCGTAACGGGGTAGAGGTTTATTCATGATTATTAATGATCGATAGGTCTGATATTAAGTCACAGGTAAATACAGCAACACTGTTATTCGTAGTCTTCGGTTTGGATTACAAGCGCAGAAATAAATCAAGTTAGAAAGGCGACGCGCGTGCGTTGCTAAGGAATCGCTCGTGTCAATTTTTGCTTTGCTTTTAGTTAAAACAAATAACTTACCCGTGGCAAGAAATACCTCCTTTTGACCGATTCACTTTCGTTCTTCTGTTTTTACAATTAGACACTGCACAATGAGGCATTTTTGCACAACCACTCCGGTGTAATCAAGTCGAGGCACGCGCGCTGACTGAATGAACGTTCAACGAATCTTGCTCGACAGAGCAAGATTGAAATACGCGTACTCCACCCGCTTAGCCGTTCTATCTTGTTTTATTTCTGTGGTTACAAGAGTAGTTTACAGATATAAGGTTCTCAGTTGTACTTCACAATAATTGTCTCCAGTTTGCAGATGATTATTACTGATGACTCGTAGCCTCAGAACAGGAAAATAAGGAGAAGTGTTATGTAGCGCCGTTTATATGGAAACCTATGTCGCCAACTGCAGTGACACTACATTGTCAGCATAGTATACACGGTCTAGTGATGTGCGGTCTATCTACGGTGTCGATTAATTATTACCATATTATTACGACGATATCGATGCATTTTGGTAGGTAGGTATTTAAATACTACTTATTAAAAGAATGAAAGTGATAAATAATATTACAGAGACTAACAAAAATAACTTAAAGGCTGAAAGGGGTTGAAATGATCCATGATTAAGAAAAACTTTTACAAGGGAACCAACTCAATTCGGCAAAATAAATTACGAAAACTTTTACTATGAGAATCGTAACTAGGCAATAATTGCCTAGTTACGATTTTGCCAAACAGCTGATTAATTATTTTGCCGAATTGAGTTGGTCCCATAGTAAAAGTTTTTCGTAATCATGGATGATTTCAACTCCTTTCGGCCTTTGAGCTATTTAATATCGAAGTCTTTAGATAAACATGCATTGTGCATACCTATTATATAATTTTTACGATTCCGTACCCAAAAGGTAATTAATTAAAAATCAAAAAACCCGACTGCAAAAAATGTTAACTAAAAAGAACGAAACAAGACCTAATTCTGCCGGAAGCATCGAATCCATGTTTTAATTGATACGACTCTTGCTTACGAGTTTCATGCAAGGATAAATAGAAGGTTACATAGAAAAATGTAGAAGAAGAATTTGGATAATAAAATGCAGTCGGAGACATGTCGCACCAAGTTTAACATTAATTCATATATCATAAAATATTATGCCTCCGACTGCATTTTATTATCCACTTTCTTCTTCTACATTTTTCTATGTAACCTTCTATTTATCCTGGCATGAAACTCGTAAGCAAGAGTCGTATCAATTAAAACATGGATTCGATGCCTCCGGCAGAATTAGGTCTTGTTTCGTTCTTTTTAGTTAACATTTTTTGCAGTCGGGTTTTTTGATTTATAATTAATTTATTTTATTTGCGACTTTCTAGTTGTAGTCATCTTACCATTTCGACAATCAATCTAATAAAAAATTGAAAAACTGCCATGCTAAAATAACCATATATCGCAGGTACCTACACTTAGAGAAGTGTACCTACAATTATACGTTATAATAGGTTCATAGGTTTGGTACTGTTTCAATGTATGTTTTTAGTTTTAACTTTTAAGACGTACCAAATCATTGTTTTTTTTTAATAATTTGTCATTGAATTTTCATCTTGTTTCAGTAATGTCAGATAATTTTTAATTAATATTGGATTTATCCATGCAGGCGGATTTTGATTTTTTCTTATTTTATTACTAGCGGTCGGTCGGCCGCGGCTCCGCCCGCGTGGATGTCGGTGAGCTCTGCAAAAAACATACCCAGGAAAGACTTGGTCAGCAAAATGATTCCCAGGTCAATTCACAGACTCCGACACTAACATCGACGACGCAGTCATTATACGCAGGCTGCACCCTGCACAGATTTTCTTCCTCCCGCACGCGCACACGCCAACTATCGTAATATTTTAATTTCGCCATAATTTCAAAACCAAATGTCCAATTTTATTAATTCAAAGACCAAATATTATCTACATAAACTGTACTTAGTAATGGAATAATTTATTTTGATAAGGATTAAAAGAATGAGTAAAATAAACGCGTTTAAATATAGTCCAAAAAAATTTCAAGATTTTTAAATAAAAAAATGGTAATTGTGCCTCACTCGACATAGATAGGTATAGTGTGTCGCGGACTTTTTTGTAGATATTTGTAAGTTCTACAATTACTTAGAATTTTATGGTTCTATCTTTTATAGTTTAGGCAGCGTACGTAAAATAAGTAACTTTTCTGGTTGATTTTTTACACCTTGCGTCTGAAGAACCCAAATATCTTACGGTACCCTATTTTTTCCAAAATGAAATTCAGCCTATGTTCAACAAAAATAATGTAGAATTCCAATGGTAAAATAATTTTTCAAATCGGTCCAGTAGTTTCGGAGCCAAACAAACAAAAAATCAAATCTTTCCTCTTTATAATATTAGTGTAGATTTATTGTTCTATTTAATATGAAAACTGTAAGTTATATACATATTTAGAATCAGTGCTTAAAATCCTTTATTTTGATACCCCACTCGATATGCTTGGTAGAATTTTTATTTTTTTACCTCACAATATGGCGTCAAACATCTGCCATTTTGTTTTTTTTTTAATGTCACCTATCTAAGAACACTTGGGTCATTAAGACAAATCTAACGATATCTCAAATGTGAAAATCCGTTCAGCGGTTCTGAAGATACAAGGTAAGGAAGAATATTACAAACATACAAGATACGCGCTAAACACATAACCCTCCCGGCAGTCGGGTAAAAAAAAGGGACCCTATTTCTAAGACTTCGATGTCTTATTGTCTGTCTGTCTGTATCTCAATAACCGCTAGACTTCCGAAATTTTCACAGATTGTGTACGGTATGTCTGTTATTCCGCGGCCGCATATGTGTATTGCTTCGCGCTAAAACCGATACTATTGGACGATATGCGTGTATCGTCCAATAGTATCGTCTCATAGCACGAAGCTTCGGACGATAGACGCAGGTGCGACCGGGCCGTGACCGCTATAATAATAAGTACGGGAGCCCTAGAACAATTTTTTTAGTGATTACTAACAAGCTAATTTTTTGTGAGTAGAGCCTACATTTTGATAAGACGAACAAAATTTTTATTTTCGAAAAATCTCGAAAGTGGTAGCTAACAGAGATAGAAAGGATTTCACACTTTGACTTGATGGTCCTAAAATATGGATTGTTTTATTTGTAGGACAAGGTTACTCTAAATTATATAACTACTAGCTGTCCCGGCAAACGTTGTTTTGCCATTTAAAGTATTTCTACTTCATCAGCATACAAACTCTTACCCCCTCTTTTGTCCCCTAAGAGGGGTGGGGGGAAAAATGTTATGTAACACCAGATGTTAAGTTGGAAAAACAGTTAATAATATAAAGTAAGTCCATTAAAGAAAAAAGTTTACTTAATACAAAATCTGACCCTCTCTTTGGTGGGGGGGGGGGGGAGATTTTTATACACCAGATATTGAGTTGGAAGAAGGCAAACATATCTGCGAAAACCGTATGCAAATCAGATCAGTAGTTTTCGTGTTAAAGCAAAAGTCTTATACAAAATCTGACCTCCTCTTTCGTCCCTTTAGAGGGGTGGGGGGAAATTTTTTACACACCAGATGTTAAGTTGGAAGAAGACAAATATATCTGCGAAAACCGCATTTAAATCGGATCAGTAGTTTTCGTGTTAAAGCAAAAGTCTTATACAAAATCTGACCCCCTCTTTTGTCCCTTTAGAGGGGTGGGGGGAAAAATTTTTATACACCAGATGTTAAGTTGGAAGAAGACAAATATATCTGTGAAAACCGCATTCAAATCGGATCAGTAGTTTTCGTGTGATAGTGGAACAAACATACAGACAGACAGACAGACAGACAGACAGACAGACAGACAAAAAACTGACCACATTTTTGGCTTGTATAGCGATGTAGTGACACCCTCCGCTTATTATTTTTTGAATATCTTTAATGTACAGAATCGTCATTTCTACAGTTTTATTATATGTATAGATTAACCTTCCAATATACAAAAAATCAGCTGGTTAAGGTTCCGTTTTAGGGTTCTGTAATCAACAAAACTTGGGTGACTACTGTACTCACAAGAAATTAGCTTGTTAGTAATCACAAAAAAGTTTGTTGTAGGGCTCCTCACTATAACAGATATTTAAAAAAAATTAAATATTTTTTTCCCATACAACAAACGTGATTTTTTTGCTATTTTTGCTCGATATCAATAACGGCAACAGGTACCAGGTAGGCACTTGAAATGTTCACAAAAGACTCAGTTGTATTTATACTTTAACAATTAATAATAAAATTAAAATAAACTAAATAATTAAGGATCCATACAAAAAACACATTCTTCGCCTAATTTTGCTCTATTATGATACGGAACCCATCGTGCGCGAGACCAACTTGTACTTGGCTAAATTTTTTCATACATTTATTGAATACTAGCTGTTGCCCGCGACTTCGTCCGCGTTAACATAGTATAATAACAAAGATGGATAGTTTTCCCCCTTTTGTGGTTCCTTATACAAAGGGTAAAAACGGGACCCTATTTAAGCAAACGTCGAACGCAAACATCAAAGAACTTTCATGTTTCTAACTCAAGAAATGACGGACTTTCATTGAAACTTTCTACCCCAATTTCACCCCCTTGGGGGTAGAATTACCAAAAACGCTTGAATACGTATCCATTCATTTTTAATCAGTAGCACAAAAATAAAGTTTCATGTTTCTAACTCAAGAAATGACGGACTTTCATTCAAACTTTCAACCCCAATTTCACCCCCTTGGGGTTAGAATTTCCAAAAACGCTTAATTACCTATCCATTCATTTTTAATCAGCAGTCCAAAAATAAACTTTCATGTTCCTAACTTAAGAAATGACGGACTTTCATTTAAACTTTCAACCCCTATTTCACCCCCTTGGGGGTAGAATTTCCAAAAACGCTTAAACATGTGTTCAATCTTTCTTTTGATACTCGATGATACTAAAACCAGCGTTATCTCTAGCAAGGTTGGGCTCGTTCATAACTTCGCCTCCCTTAATTCCTAGTACAGACTATAACTCAATGTCCAAAAATATAAAACAATGACAAACTTAAAGACAAAGACAGACTCCCACTGTGCGTGGAGCGTGTTACATTCAATACAATTAACTCTTAAGGAAGAGTTTAGAATTTTACATCAACATGTGTTTGTGACATATTTCGACAAAAACTATAAACTGTGTATTGTGTAAAGAAATTTAGCAATAAATAAACTAACTTTAGCAGGGTAATATGAGTTTTAGGACCCTTTACAAAATGTATTTGTAAGGTGAGAACATTATGCAATAATAACTTAAGTCTTAAACTTTTCTTTATTTTTAAGAACTAATAAATTAATTAAAAATCAAAAAACCCGACTGCAAAAAATGTTAACTAAAAAGAACGAAACAAGACCTAGGTAATTCTGCTGGAGACATCGAATCCATGTTTTAATTGATACGACTCTTGCTTACGAGTTTCATGCCAGGATAAATAGAAGGTTACATAGAAAAATCTAGAAGAAGAAAGTGGATAATAAAATGCAGTCGGAGGCATATCGCACCAAGTTTAACATTAATTCATAAATCATAAAATATTATGCCTCCGACTGCATTTTATTATCCACTTTCTTCTTCTAGATTTTTCTATGTAACCGTCTATTTATCCTGGCATGAAACTCGTAAGCAAGAGTCGTATCAATTAAAACATGGATTCGATGCCTCCAGCAGAATTACCTAGGTCTTGTTTCGTTCTTTTTAGTTAACATTTTTTGCAGTCGGGTTTTTTGATTTTTAATTAATTTATTTTATTTGCGACTTTTTAGTTGTAGTCAATGATATTCTACTTATACAGATCTGTTACGTTCATACTATTTTCCGGCTTAAATCTCTTCCGAACAACATTGACAAAGACAGACAAGTGAAACTAAAGATACGAAATGCCATTTACATAAAAGAGACAGACTAAATAAAAGACGACCCAATTGGGTCGTATTTGAATCTTCACAACGCGCGCGGTAGTAACATATCTGCTAAATGAGTTTTTTTAATATAATATCATTGGTTGTAGTCATCTAACCATTTCGACAAGCAATCTAATAAAAAATTAAAAAACTACCGTGCTGATATAACCATATATCGTAGGTACACTTAGAAAAGTGTACCTACCTACAATACGTTATAATAGGTACATAGGTTTGGTACTGTTTCAATGTATGTTTCTAGTTTTAAGTACCAAATCATTGTTTTTTTTAATACTTTGTCATTGAATTTTCATCTTGTTTCAGTAATGTCAGTTAATTTTTAATTAATATTGGATTTATCCATGCCGGAGGATTTTGGTTTTTTCTTATTTTATTACTAGCGGTCGGCCGCGGCTCCGCCCGCGTGGATGTCGGTGAGCTCTGCAAAAAACATACCCAGGAAAGACTCGGTCAGCAAAATGATTCCCAGGTCAATTCACAGACTCCGACACTAACATCGACGACGCAGTCATAATACGCAGGCTGCACCCTGCAATTATTGTCTTCCTCCCGCACGCGCACGTCCGTCTTGGTGACACCAAATATCGTAATATTTTAATTTCGCCATAATTTCAAAACCAAATGTCCAATTTTATTCATTCAAAGACCAAATATTATCTACATAAACTGTACTTAGTAATGGAATAATTTATTTTGATAAGGATTAAAAGAATGAGTAAAATAAACGCGTTTAAATATAGTCCAAAAAAATTCAAGATTTTTAAATAAAAAAAATGGTTATTGTGCCTCACTCGACATAGATAGGTATAGTGTGTCGCGGACTTTTTTGTAGATATTTGTAAATTCTACAATTACTTAGAATTTTATGGTTCTATCTTTTAAAGCTTAGGCAGCGTACGTAAAAAAAGTAACTTTTCTGGTTGATTTTTTACACCTTGCGTCCGAAGAACCCAAATATCTTACGGTACCCTATTTTTTTCCAAAATAAAATTCAGCCTATGTTCAGCAAAAATAATGTAGAATTCCAATGGTAAAAGAATTTTTCAAATCAGTCCAATAGTTTCGGAGCCAAACAAACAAAAAATCAAATCTTTCCTCTTTATAATATTAGTGTAGATTTATTGTTCTATTTAATATGAAAACTGTAAGTTATATACATATTTAGAATCAGTGTTTAAAATCCTTTATTTTGATACCGCACTCGATATGCTTGGTAAATTTTTATTTTTGTTTACCTCACGATATGGCGTCAAACATCCGCCATTTTGGTTTTTTCTTAATGTCACCTATCTAAGAACACTCGGGCTATTAAGACAAATCTAATGATACCTCAAATGTAAAAATCCGTTTAGCCGTTCTGAAGATACGAGGTAATAAAGAATATTACATACATAGAAGATACGCGCTAAACACATAACCCTCCTGGCAGTCGGGTAAAAACAGCGCCCATAAATTCTATCATAGATACGGAACCCGTAAATGTTATAGATTATAATTTATACACTAGCGACCCGCCCCGGCGTCGCACGGGTATAAAATATATACTCCACTGAAAAAATGATTAAAATCAATAGCCTATAGCCTTGTTCGTTTGGTTTTTCAATTGCGCATGCGCGGCTTTTGTGTGTCAGTGTGATTGTCATTGTGTCAATTGCTGTCAAAATCTGACAGGTATTTTAGAACATGACACTCACCTGACAGAAATTTATCGGTACTTGAGAATATGACACTCACACTGACAAACAAAAAAGCCGCGCATGAGTAGTTGAAAACTGAAACGAACAAAGCTAATGATCCTTCACGTGGTCTACTTCTTATCTGTGCCAAATAACATAAAAAGTGCTCCAGTAGTTCGCGGGATAAGCCCTTTTAAATATTTTCCCCCTTTTTTTCCACATTCTCCTATCACAAAAAAAAATGTTCTAGGGAGCCCTAGAACATTTTTTTTTTGTGATTACTAACAAGCAAATTTTTTGTGAGTAGCTACATTTTGATAAGACGAACAACATTTTTATTTTCGAAAAATCTCGAAAGTGGTAGCTAACAGAGATAGAAAGGATTTCATACTTTGACTTGATGGTCCTAAAATATGGATTGTTTTATTTGTAGGACAAGGTTACTCTTAAATTATATAACCATTACCCTACCAATATACAAAAAATCAGCTGGTTAGGGTTCCGTTTTAGGGTTCTGTAATCAACAAAACTTGGTTGACTACTGTACCCTAAAACGGAACCCTAACCAGCTGATTTTTTGTATATTGGTAGGTTAATAGTTATATAATTTAAGAGTAACTTTGTCCTGCAAATAAAACAATCCATATTTTGGGACCATCAAGTCAAAGTATGAAATCCTTTCTATCTCTGTTAGCTACCACTTTAGAGATTTTTCGAAAATAAAAATGTTGTTCGTCTTATCAAAATGTAGCTACTCACAAAAAATTAACTTGTAATGTAATGTAGTAATCACAAAAAAATTTGTTCTAGGGCTCCCGTACTATTAGTCTTAGCGTGATAAAATATAGCCTTTAGCCTTCCTCAATAAATGGGCTATCTAGCACTGAAAGAATTTTTCAAATCGGACAAGTAGTTCCTCAGATTAGCGCGGTCCACCTCTTAATTACGCTGAAAGTCTGCCTTACGCGATATACGCGAAGTCGATCTTAATTACGCTTCCAACTGAAATACCTACATTGTTTTTCAGGGAATGAATTCTCATATTCATATACCTATGTAGTGTACATATCTAAATTTCTTTTATAAAAACCTTTTTTATATTATTTTGTACTCTTTAGTTTATGGTATTTTGACTTGTTTACT
This sequence comes from Polyommatus iphigenia, assembly GCA_963422495.1. Taxonomy (NCBI): domain Eukaryota; kingdom Metazoa; phylum Arthropoda; class Insecta; order Lepidoptera; family Lycaenidae; genus Polyommatus; species Polyommatus iphigenia. The sequence goes on along the minus strand of OY730180.1, from coordinate 40,325,514 downwards.
TTTTGATAGATTTTGTCATGAGATTATAATAATTCAACTGGAATATCGAGTGTGCTATTTTATCATTTTCTCCTTTGCACCTTCAAAACAAGAAAGTTGGGCAAGCGATTCACCTCGCAACGACGCGAGGACCGTGCTCACTTCACCTACTTCATCTTATAAATTCGAAAGTATGTCTGTTACCTCTTCACGCTCAAACCGCTGAACCGATTTTGCTGAAATTTGGTATGGGGATACTTTGAGTCTTGGAAAAGGACTTAGGAGTTTGGATACTTTTTATCCCGAAATAATTGACTGTTCTTGCGCCATTTATAATGAATTTTGGCTCAATGGAGTTGCGGGCGTCATTTAGTAATAATATATTATTATGGTGTTAATGTGTAATGTATTATTTTCAGGGCGACAACGACACTCGGCAACCAGGCTACACTGCTCCAGGCTTCGATGTTCCTCTAAGCCCCTCGATAGCATTTGTCACATCCCTAAATCCTGCGAGAATGAGGGTTGCTGATGGATACTGCCGAATATGTAGTAGAATAACAAACAGAATATGCCTTGGATGCTCTAAGATGAATACAATTACGTATTACTGCAGCCAAATGTGCCAGGTACATATTTTATTAAACACTTTTAATAATTCAAGACGTGAGTGGAAGAATAAGGTAAGTAACATGAAAAAACTTCCCGTTTTTTTTGCTTAAATGGGCCGGAAAAATTATTTGAAATAGAAACACTATGGATTATATGTGTATACATTAACTAAGTTATGAAATAGATAAGTTACAAGTTTTATTAAAATAATTAGGGAAAAAATGAGTTATTGTCCGAATGTTACCAAATGTTACTTGTTCGATTCTTCCACTCACGTCTTCATTATTAATTCACACTTTATATTTTATATTATATTATTATCTTTATGCGAAAGTGTGTCTGTCTGTCCGTTAACCTCTTCACGCCCAAGTCTCTGAAACGATTTGGTGGGTATCTAGGCTTTAAGGACCTGTTTCACCACTTTCTGATAAAGTGGCGAATAGGCTATACACTACTTTTTTGGCAGATTCTCCATACTTTAACTGACAAGTTAAGTGATGAATAGCCTATACCGCCTATACGGCACGTATCAGGAAGTGGTGAAACAGGCCCTAAGTCTCGGGAAAGGAAATAGGATAGTTTTCATCCCGGAAAAACGTACGGTTCTCGCGCGAATTTTGGTGCAACAGTGTTGCTGGCATCCCGTGGCTGGCACCCACTGAATTTCATTTACATATTTATAGTTAGGGCCTGTTTCACCACTTCCTGATAATGTGCCGGATAGGCTATCCACAACTTATTTGACAGATTCTCCTTACTTTATCTGTCACTTTAAGTTGTGGATAGACTATCAGGAATCTCATCAGGAAGTGGTGAAACAGGCTCTTATTATTTAATTAGCTGAAAGTATGATGCAGATTACAAAATGTACTGATTTTAATTCCAATTGATGACTAATGCATGTGGGAGTTATTATGACTAATGTAACCAAACAAATTCTCTAAGTCCTGAAGACCACAAAAATATGCAATAGGTACACGCACAAAGATAAGCGATATCTATTTCCTCTGATTTTGCGTAGGAGGATATTATGCGGTTCGGAACGCCCTTTAACCTTGAACTGACCACATTAAGATCGTCGCAAACTACTCCGACTCAATGCCAACCCAACTCACAGCATGTCATGGAAAATATGTAAGCATGGACGCACCCAAGTAGCCCCCCCACATTATTGATTGATTGATTGCCAGAACGCGTCGTGGCCGTTTTCATTATAGCCACAACGCGTATTTCGCGTCGTGGCTAAACCACTGATGTTGGTAACAGTTAACAACGCGTTGCATTGTGAGCAATTTTTTCGCTCACTGAGCGTTTTCGGTCTTTGAGCGTAATACATATAATTATAGCCTCCTCCTTTTTGGAAGTCGGTTAAAATCAATGCCAAACCACAGAATATAATCATATTTGTAGTACCAGCCAAACTGTGAGTTGGGTTGGCGTTGAGTCGGTGAAATGTGCATGACCTTTACACAACTTCACACCTAAAAATTTCAATTATCTGCCCTGCCCTTATCACACTGCACACGCACAAAAACTAGAAACCACAATTATTAAGCCCGCGCGCGCGATAATGTGTATGTCTTTCTGTCTGTCTTTCTGTCTGTCTGTTACCTCTTCACGCCCAAACCGCTAAACCGATTTTGCTGAAATCTGGTATGGAGATGGTATGGAGATACTTTGAGATCCGGGAAAGTACATAGAATACTTTTTATCCCAGAAAAATGTACGGTTCCCGCGCGATTAACGAATTTTGGCGGGTGTCATCTAGTAATTCATAAACCACAATACGCCTTCGAAATCTGCCACACTACGAGAGCCGCCCATGGCTCATGGCACATGGCATATTATGCAAATATATTATTTTAAATTGTATAACCTAGTATAGCTTTTAATCTAATGGTTCTGTCCCTGCCATTAACCATTAACGATGTTTTTTTTTTATTTTCAGGAAATGGAATGGTCTAGTCACATGTTCTACTGCTGGAGATCCATTTGAATTCAAGACTGAGAATATTATTGACAAGAAATTAATCGCTTAAAAATTATAATTATTTATAACTTATAAGAATTTATAATGTACATAATACATATTATTATGTAGTCAAACTGGGAACACTTAATTGGATAAATAATATTGATCCCTTCTTTTGTTATATTTTGTCTTAATTTTCTGATAGTAAATTAATCCTTCGATCGGAGGTTCTAGGAATTCCCATTGTATTCTTTTGTTCTCGCGATCACCGGTGCTCGCGCGGGGTTTGAAAGATTAATGTTAAATGACACGATATTATGTAACGTATGTTTGGCTAGTTCCTGAGATTAGCGCGTACAAACTCTTCAGATTTATAATATTAGTATAGAATATATATTATATTAAGTTTGTAAACTGGGCGTACTCAGCCTCAAAATATAAGGATCAATTAGTGTCCCAAAAATTCCCTATGTCATATTATGTGTGACAGTTTTTTTTATTGTGATTATATAGTATATATGTATTTATACTACAGAACACAGTAATAAAATATTAAAATGTTAGTGTCTATTTTATTTTTAAATAAACAGCCAAGTGCGAGTCGGACTCGCGCACGAAGGGTTCCATACCGTTATAGAGAAAAAGAAGGCCAAAAAATGTGTTTTGTATGGGAGCCACCCTTAAATTTTTATTTTATTTAAATATTATTATAACTTATTAAAGAAGACATACCTATAGCAGTTGCAATTATTGATTAAATATTATTATTTTTTTGTTTTTACCTGTCATACTGCGCCTGAAGAAAAAAAAAGCAATAAAATAACATGTAAGCCACTGATTTTGAATATAAAAATTACATATCTTGGATACTCATAATAAAACGAAAAAAATGGGACATGTCTCATTTGTGTCGGGCCTGGGTCACAAATGACCCGTCGCCTTTACGGACAATCATTCATCCGCTTACCAGACGACTAGCAACAGCCTTAAAAGATAATCTATTCGTCCGATAATCGGACGACTAAGATTTATTTTAATCATCCGGTAATCGGACGACTAGACACTTCGTTTAAAATTATGCTTTTATCATATATTTTTTTAACAAATAAAACGTTACAAACACTACAGCACTATTACAAAGATGACAGATTTTCCGGTTACCAGTTTCCGGTTTCCGGTTCGAGTTCAAGTTCGAGGTCGAGGTCGGAGTTTGAGTTGGAGCTGGTGTTGGTGTTGGTGTGATGAAACTCCGACGAACACCAACGAACACCCACAAACACCCGCAAACACCCACAAACTCCCATGAAAATCCACAATCACCCACGAAACTCCACGAACACCCACAAACACCCGCAAACACACACAAGCTCCCACGAACATCTATAAACTCCAACGAACACCCACAAACTTGGTGTTGGTGTTGGCGTTGGCGTTCTGCCGTCCACTAACTAAAAGGCAGCTAAGTCCAAAAAGTATTTTTCGAGAAAACGCCAAAATAAGTGGGAATTAATGTCTCTTGAAAAGTATGCTACTTAGGAACAAGGTTGCAAGATATATTGTAGGCATAGTATTTGTGCACAATATGTGATATATATTTCATTCATATTTATTTATTAAATTTTATTTTATTTCATTTTCTAACTGCAAGCTAAGCTATTTTTTTTTATTTTTACATAATATACTGCACTATAAGGCCGTTAACCATACCTTATAGGGATTGCAATCCCGCAAAGCGGGATCCCGCAATCCCGCGCCAATTATTGATCTGCTGGATCCCGCACCTAAAAAACGCGGATCCGCGGATCCCGCATGAACCATTTGCATAATTTCTCGGGGAGCCCATATGATGAAAGCTTTGATAGCAGCGCTTTGTGCTGGCAAACCCGATCAAAGGCCTTAGTAATGTCCAAACTAACAGCCAATGCCTTTGCCTTCGACACAATCGCCTGAGCCCAACGATGAGTAAGATACGCCAAGAGATCACCAGCCGAACGACCCTTACAGAACCCGTACTGTTTGTCACTTAGTAATCTCTGGCCGTCCAAGTATCGAAGGAGCTGGCTATTGATAATTGATTCCATTATATTATAAATTGGTTATAGCGATTGGTCTGTAATTGGAAGGATTTGAGCGTTCACCTTTTTTTGGGATCGGGTACACTAAGGCTATCTTCCAGGAAGCCGGTACAATGCCAGAAGAACAGGAGAGCCGAAAAAGACGCGTTAAGATCAGAGCCAACTCTGGAGCATACTTTTTTAATACAATAGGAGGGATTCCGTCAGGCCCACTTGACTTTTGGATATCTAGGAAACGGTCGAGGGCTATTTGCACTGAACGCTGATGAAACCAAATATCCGACTTGACGCTCGTGCATCGCAGTATGGTCGGCGGTTTCTGTCCCCCGTCATCTCGGGTCAAGTTTGACGCAAAGAACTAACCCAGAAGATCGGATTTGTCTTTTGCGTCATGGGCCAACGATCCATTTTCGACGTGTAGGGTTGGTAGGGTTGGCTTGCAGAAATTCCCTTCATTAGCTTTGGCCAGAGACCAGAATGCTCGGGTTCTCGAAGGGAAGCGCTCGAGTCTCTCACCAATTCTATTGACGTGCTGTTTCTTTGCCCGAGTGATCTCTTTCTTGAGTACTTCATTTTATATGTGCTGGTATTTAAATCCCGCGCAGATATTGCATTGGCCCAGGATTGGTAAGCCTTCTGCTTCCGGCGAGAAGCTTTTTTGGAGGATGAACCAAACCAGGGACGAAATCTGCCGCAAGTTGGCACTACAGAGGACAGAATGAAAAGCTTCATCCCTTGCATCACCACATTGGCAACGGAGTTAGCAGTGCTGTCGGGATCATCCGGCGAGAAGCACAAGTGCCCCCAAAGATAGGTTGCAAAAAACGACGTCTCATTACAGTCCGCTCACTCGTAGTGCCACACACGACGGTATTTAACAGCACGCTGTCGCAATACCCTCGTAAGTGGCACAGAACTCCTAATAAGGCAATGATCCGATGAACCAAATGCTGCGGTCATGGATGTTAGGTAGCCATCAGGATTTGAAGTCAGCAGAAGGTCTAACAGGGAAGGATTCTGACCGTCTACATCTGGGATTCGCGAAGACGTAGCAACCAGTTGTGTTAAGTCGTTCGCAAGGGCAAAGTCACAAACAGATCTTCCATGATCAGTTTTACTGGAATGAATGAACTGAATGGCCCGTCTGCGTGGTACGCGTTAAAATCGCCAAGTATTATGATCTCTGCGGATGGCATCTGCTGATGTACTAAATCTGAAGCAGCTTGCAGGTGTTCAAAGAGTCAGTCCGTCTCGGGGTCACCACTATGGGACCTATATAGGCACGCATAAACAATTATTATTGAGGGTGGTCGTCGCAATCAATGCGGAGCCATAATGTTGAGAGGTCCCTGACTTCAAGATTGCTGAGGCATTAAAAGCATTTTAATTGTAAGGTCTAATAAGACTAGAGCGATTACATAATTTCATTGTTATTTTGTTACAAAACAAATATTTTTGTGGCATAATATGAGACATTTTTTGTTAATTAAGTTGATTTTTAATAAAACATTAACCTGTAGTTTCAATTTATTCAATTTTATAACATAAATTCAAACATGCCATTGGATTGGCCAATCCCGCAAATCAATCCCGCGGGATTGAATAAGGTGCGGGATTGCAATCCCTAATACCTTAACTGCTTTATAGCAAAGCAATTTCTTGTAGCTGCCACGTCTTGTACTTATAGTTAAAGTTGACAAAATATAATTAGCTATAAAGCAGTTAAAGGATTTTAACAGTCTTTTAGCCTCGGTAGTTAGGCCTTGGAAGAGTGACTTTGCTTACAAAAAAGCAGTTACGGGATTTTAAATGCTTTTAATTCATGAAGCCCCAAGCGGCCACATCCGGCCGCGATAACAATGAAAAAGCTATTGTGTCTCGTTTTGCCACGACTGATGGGTTAAGAACCACTTCAAGCAGCTGTTTGAAAAGGTGAAAAAGACTGCTGGAACATTGGCATGGCTCCTCCCGAATTTCGAGGGTCCGAACCTTAATTGCCGCCGCCTTTACCTTGGCGTCAAGTAGATGGCATTAGTTACTACCTAAAAAACTTTCTGAAGTCGTTATTAGAAAACGGGCAAGAGGGTATTAAAACAAAAACATTTTTTTAATCCCGGGCAATACCGTAGTATCTTCAACCATTTTTTTAAGTTGGGTTTTTTACACCTTATCCTCATTTTTATAGCTATTTTCTCATCAAAATTAATAGTCAGATAACTGATGAACAAAACTGTATTTATAGATTTGTAATCAGATACGTAGTATTAATTCTATGATTTTTGGAAACTTTCAAAATGCGTTTTCTTAAAACTCACTTTTTTGAGATAATACCGTATTTGGTTTCATGTGCGATATGTAACACGTTACAGTGCGTTTTGAAGATCAAATTAGGAGTAATTAACATTTTTCCTGACCAGTACAAAACAAATTCAAAACCAAAGATCCTGAATTTTGTGCCCAAACGCGGTATAGTCTATTTGACTGTTCTAAGTCTATTCATCAACCTTCAAGTCTTCACGAGCACGCAAATATGACTTAATCAGAACCAAATTTTGCTAGTTGGGTATTTTATTTCCGGTATTCAAATAGTGTGTTTAGACCCTTATCACTTTGTTTTGCTACTACCTGTATCATGTATATTTGTCACCGTAAGATTGTAAACACCGCGAGAATTAATAAATAAAATAAGATTGTAATATGACGAAGTGATGGATTGTAAACAAACAGTTTTTCGGTGATTTTAAATTAATTACCTATTTCGTATTTAAAATAACTTCAATTGCCTGAATATTTGATGTATAACATGAAATAAAATTTAGATATACTTATTTAAAGTGCAGTTTGAATTATAAATTAGGTTAATTTTAATAACCGAACATTCAAACAGCACTTTAAATATATTTAAATTTTATTTTATGTTATACATCTCATACCATTTGGCATTGAAGTTATTTTAAATACGAAATAATTAATTTAAAATCACCGGAAAACTGTTTACAATCCATCACTTCGTCATATTACAATCTCGCGGTGTTTAGAATACAATCTTACGGTGACATAATAAATAACCTGCGGCCCGCAGAGACTTAATCAGTAGCCAATCAGTAGCATGAAGTAAAACCAATGGGATGTTTTCTTATTTTTAATCTCCACCAGACGGCGCAACGATAGACAGTTCTAGATTTTCTATTGGTTCCCCACCTATCTGAAATTATCTGCAGGTTGGCATCACTGACTACATATGGGCTATGTTTCCAAAAAATATCAGTGTACTGTCAAGTCACGAAGAGCATACGCCTAAGCGATCATTGGCCTAAGCGATTAGGCCAGTATACTGGTAACAGTTTAGGAACACGCAAATTGTCAAACTGAAAACTGACAACTGAAAGAGAGTTTTGGCGGGCATGTCACTTTCAAACTTCTTCTACTTTTTAGGGTTCCGTACCCAAAGGTTAAAAACGGGACCCTATTACTGAGACTTCGAAGTCTGTCCGTCTGTCTGTCCGTCTGTCTGTCCGTCTGTCTGTCCGTCTGTCTGTCCGTCTGTCTGTCCGTCTGTCTGTCCGTCTGTCTGTCCGTCTGTCTGTCCGTCTGTCTGTCCGTCTGTCTGTCCGTCTGTCTGTCCGTCTGTCTGTCCGTCTGTCTGTCCGTCTGTCTGTCCGTCTGTCTGTCCGTCTGTCTGTCTGTCTCCAGGCTGTAACTCAAGAACGGTAATAGCTAGAAAGTTGAAATTTTCACAGATTGTGTATGTCTGTTGCCGCTATAACAACAAATACTAAAAACAAAATAAAATAAATTTTAAGGGGGGCTCCCACACAACAAACGTGATTTTTTGGCCTTTTTGGCTCTATATCAATAATGGCAACAGGTAGGTACTTGAATTTTACTCAAGATCCTTAGTTTTATGTGCACTTTAATATTTAATAATAATTTTTAAATAAAATGAAAAAATAAGGGGGCTCCCATACAAAAAACACAATTTTTGGGCTAATTTTGCTCTATAATGGTACGGAACCCTTAGTGCGGTAGCCCGACTCGCACTTGGCCGATTATTATTGTTGGTGTGGTTTTTATTATTTTTTCCCAAATTGTGTTATTTGGGTTTTTGATGTTCATAAGGGAGATCGCACACGTCACACTTTTTGTGTGATCGAGTCTGCGGCTTCCATAGTCTGATGGCGCGCGCCATGCGGATTGTATGTAAGCCGCAGACTCGATCACACAAAAAGTGTGACGTGTGCGATCTCCCTTATTGGTAAAATATTAGCCATTAAATCCGTTATCTTGCACAAGTGCAGGTAAGATGTTGTCAAAACCAAAATGTATATTTCCTGTGACATTTGGTGTAAATATCGGTAAATAGGGCTATTTCTTCCGTGAGTCCATTTTAGTAACTAGATGGCGTATGGGTAGACAACTATCGGTAATACCAGGGAATACCATCAATACTTGCTACAAAACTGGGCAAAAGAATGTAAAACTTGATACATTTCAATTTGAAAAAGACGCAATAATATTCCAATGAATAAAACATCGTTATAATAATAGAGTTATTATAAAGATGTTTTAGTTAAAACTCACGGAAGAAATAGCCCTGTTTACCGATATTCACACCAAAAGTCACAGGAAATATACATTTTGGTTTTGACAACATCTTACCTGCACTTGTGCAAGATAACGGATATTTAATGGCTAATATTTTACCGATAATGAACATCAAAAACACAAATAACACAATTTGGGAAAAAATAACAAAAACCACACCAACAATAAAAAGTAGAAGAAGTTTTGAAAGTGACATGCCCGCTAAAACTCTCTTTTAGAGTTTTTGGCGGGCATGTGAAAGAGTGCTGTTGTGCTTTTGTATTATTTTCCTAAAATTGTGTTAGCTGGGTTTTTAATGTGTAATATTGGTAGAATATTAACCATTAGATATTCGTGTTCATGCACAAGTGTAGGAAAGTGATGTAATATCCAGAAACGTGCTATTTTGTGTTCCCTCCAAAACTCCATCGAAAGTTTCAGTAAAGCGTCTACCACTTTACTGAATCGACCGACTTGACTCCTGTGACTGTATTGACTTTTACTTAGACTTTGACTAGACTTTAGACCTGACGATACATGAAAACGATGATGAAAATTATAATAGGAGGAATATGGTTTTCCCGCCATATTCCTTACCTTTTTACCTTGTCTGTGGCACAACATACACATCCTTTGTGTCAAGTTGCCAAAAAAGAAGAAAAAAAAACTCTCTTTTAGTTGTCAGTTTTGAGTTTGACAATTTGCGTGTTCCTAAACTGTTACCAGTATACTGGCCTAATCGCTTAGGCCAATGATGGCTTAGATTTAAGATATTTTGATTTAATTGTCACACTTGACAGTACACTGATATTTTTTTGAAACACTACCAATTTTTTTTTTATTAATAAAATTTTACGGGCCTGGATTCTAGTCCTTTTAGCCCAGTCCTTAAAATACATTTCATTGTTTTTAACAACAAGTAACTTAACTTAACATTACACAGGGAATTACGGAATTAAAGTTTTTTCCCAACATTTTTTAAAAAGCTATAAAGCGGACCATAAAAAGTATTTTTTTGAAGTAAATCTTTCAAAGACAAGTTGTCTATGTTTATATCACTGTCACTGTCATCTTTGTCCAAAAATTCACTGATTTCACTACACATCATTAAGCGTGCCTTATTATGTATTCCACATCGAAGAACCAGATGATTAAGAGTCTCCTCTTCAACGCCGCAGTCACAAAATGAGGTATTCACCATCTTCAATCTGTAGAGATGAGATTTAACTTGGCAATGCCCAAATCTCATCCTGTTCATAGTAACTATAAATGATCTAGACATTTCTTTCAATTCATGGTACCACGGTTTGGCGGGCGGGACCTTTTGTATATCGTAATACCATTTTCCTTTTTCAGACGACGTTTGGGTAAAGTATGCCTTGAACAACTCTCCCAGGCAGTCTTTCACAGGAGCATGTATATCTGTATACCGTATGTGCTGGAGTTGACTGTGGTCTTCGTCTGGATCTCCTCTTGTTGCTGCATCAGCTTCTTCGTTGCCAGTAATTCCAGAGTGAGAAGGTACCCAAATAAATTTAACATTTTTACTATTATTATACATATGGTACAAAGTTTGCTTAATTTTTAATATCAAATAATTTGTATTAAATTTTAAAACCTAGTTTTAAGTGCAGTTATAACACTAAGTGAATCAGTTAAAATCAAACAATTGCTTTCATTAATTGAAGATATATACAATAATGCTTTATATATAGCATAACATTCAGCAGTAAATATACTACATTCATACGCTAATTTTATACATTTTTTAATTATTTTTTTTGAGGATCATAATAGGCTGATGTAACAATATTTAAGGTTTTCGACCCATCAGTATAAATTCTGTACTCATTATCTATAGTTTTGAGATGATCATTTTGATTACTTATTTGTTGCTCACATATTGTAACATCATGCATGTATGCATTATATTCAATATTATACATAGGCCAATGATTTTCTCTAAATATATAATTTCCAATATTTGAGTAAATGAGCGAGCGAGAGGGCGCTGAGAGCGAGCGAGAGGGCGCTGAACAAGTTCACATCGTCTCCGTGCATTTTTGATAAAATAAATTAAAATAGTCTCTAAATATAAAGTAGTGTGATATAATTGTGTATATTATACCTCGACTCGTGTGTGGTAGTGTTATTCAAGTGATCAATGCGAAGATGAACAATAAAAGTAATCCAAACTATCTGTGACTACAAACCTAGATTAAACTGTTAATACGTCTCTAACACCTGAGTAAAAGTGTTTTGTGATCTACATATGAACTGTGAGTTATTATAACAGCTAAAAACATCGTATACTTATAAACATTAACAATAAATCAATAAGTGACCTTAGAACAAAGAAACTACATCAATAAATTTGAACAGTCAGCTGACCAATTACATCCATTGAACCCAAACCGAAAAATAAGTTAAACGCTATTGGTCGGTCGGGTCAATGAACTCTTCACGTCATCAAGCCTGCTAGCCGAAAGGGACATACGAGTTACGACAAACTGTTTATACTTAGGCATATGGTTCGAGTCCCACGACAGATTTATATTAGAAAAATTACCAGCATACTACATCACTTGAGTTATATTTGGGTGGATTATTCATAAAATATGTGTTATTATGTAAAATGAATATTATATTGTATATCATCTAAAAAAGGAATAATAAATAGCGATATAGACAACTCAAACTAGTATATGACTAGTAAATTCGTACGAACTCTAAATGCCGATATTGGCGTATTGAGTAAACTACCGAGTAGTGAAACGAGAAATCCGTGGTTCAAATCCTAGATGCAATAAGCACTTTTTTCGGTTTGACAACACATTGTAACAAGAAATTTTTAGCAATATCATTACATTATGGATAGTAATAATATTACATATAGACGACGCATGCTACCAAAAGCAATTTCAGAGTCAAACATCAGTAATATGTCTGTCGACACGATATTATCGTCAACAATTAACATGGATACATCAGCCCGGAGTCTGCCTTGCCAGGATGTCGATAATATGGATGTTTCTATTTTGATGGATTTGAAAAAAGAAGTACAGGATTTAAAGGACGAGTTAATTATAGCCAACGAAGAAATATCAAACTTAAATTTAGAAATTACTTCTTTAAAAAAGACATTACAGGATAAGGAAAAAAAGAACGAAATACTAGTGAAAATACTCAGTGACCACAAAATTCAACATACAACGCCATCTAGAATAACTGTTCAAAAAACTCCAAACAGAAACGTACCTATGATTAATATTGATGATTGCTCTACACCTATAAATAGAAAAAAACGAGTTATTAAAACTGGAGTTAGCGAGAAGTGCATAACAAAACAGCTGTCGAACCAATCACTGCAACTTATACAAAATAAAGTCACGATCCAACCGAAAGATGGCGCTACCAGTCCAAAAAATTCTGAAATATTAATAGTCGGAACTCAACAGATATCGGGCATAGCTGCGGAATTAAAACGTTCAAGAGACGGTACCACATATAAAAATTTCTCCGTGTCCTCCATTATTAAGCCATTTGCATCTTCTGAACATTTCGTGAACTCTTGCAACATAAAGGACTGTTCCGGAAATTACCTGGTTCTATGTATTGGAGAAAACGACGAAAATCCTTATAGGCTTATAATCAACCTCGTCTCAATTTTATTTCGCTTTAAAAATACTAACATAATCATTATAAATGTAAATAGTAATAAGTACCTGAACGAAAATATGTTAAATAATTGTATAAGAAATGTATCTTGTAATTATAACAACTGCTACTTTATAGATTATACAAAACTAGACATAAATCATATTTACAGTAAGAAAGGGTATTTAAAAGAAATTATAAAATGTATTAATAAGACAGTTGATGTGCAATATTATTATAACAAATTTTTACCAGTTTATTCTCATAACAAAGTATACACAAATAACAAAACGGAAATCATAAAAGAGCACCTTGCGAAAAGGGGAACTATATTGTACTATTTTCCCGTAATAAATAAAAATAATGTAAAAAAGGAATCTGAAGAAAAGGTACAACAGTTTTTTCGAAAAACAGATAATAAATAATAATAATTACTACTTATTTCACCAAAATATAGCAGGGTTAATTAATAAGCAAGATCAACTAGAGATATGTATAAATGAGTTTTTAGAAAAAAACAGGCCACTATCAATATTATGCTTCTCTGAAACATTTGTAAAATCGGGAGAAGAAACATTAATCCAATTAAAACAATACTATGTAGGTTCTTCTTTTTCCAGGGCAAATGACAAAAGGGGTGGGGTCTGTATATTGGTGAATAAAAATCTTTCTAGTGAACCAATAAAATTATGCCAGGAAATTTCAATTGAATTAAATTTTGAGTGTTGTGGAGTATTTATACCTTTATATCAATGTATTATAATTTGTATATACAGAATACCAAATTCAAATGTATCGATTTTATTTGAAAAACTAGACTACTTACTGCATAGACTGCTTCTAAATTTGAATAAGAGAATAATAATAGCTGGCGATTTTAATATAGATCGATTAAAAAATGACGAAAAAACTAAAAAACTAAATGCTATATTAGATAACTACAATTTGTGTTCATACATAAATGTGCGCACTCGAAAAAATTCATCTATTGACCATATATATAGCAATATAGAAGGAGCAATCGGTGAGGCTCACTACCTTCATCTTTCAGACCATGATACGGCTCAAACCCTTTGTTTCACAGGTAAACCCGAAAAAAAAAAGTTAATTACTGGTATACTGAACGAAGAGATTATAATAAAGAAAATATAAATAAATTTAATGAATGTTTATCTAAACTGTCTTGGATGGAAGTATATAGTGAATCAAACTGTAATAACGCATTTAAAAACTTTCACGAAATGTTTATGTTATTCTATGACTTGTGTTTTCCTTTTATAAGAGTAAAGATAAAATCAGATAATACGTCACCTAAATGGATAACGTCAGGAATTAAAATCTCTTCACGTAACAAAAGAAAACTTAAATACCAATATTATAAGAATAAGACTAACGAACAAAAATATATGTATATGAAGTACACAAAAATTTTTAAAAAATGTATATTGTCTTCTAAAAGATATATAAATAGTACATATATTAATAAGTCGCGAAATAAATGCAAGGCAACTTGGAACATAATAAAAAATAAAAACAACAACGCTAATAACAACAATGACATAAATAAAATAAATATAAACGGTATAGGGGTAACTGATGCTTGGAAAATTGCCGATCATTTTAATGAAAACTTTTTAAATGATAATGATGACACAAAACAAAACATTAATAACAATGATATGGGTTCTGTCGGCAATACAATGTTCCTGAATCCAGTATCATTGGACGAAGTACAAAGAACCATAAATAATCTAAAAAATACCAACGCTGTAGGTTTTGACTCAGTATCAACACATATAGTAAAAAACTGTGCTAAGAATATTTGTGAAGTAATAACCTATCTTATAAATCTTTCGTTTGAGGAAGGCACTTTTCCTGAGCTACTTAAGTTAGCAATAGTCAAACCACTACATAAAAAAGGTGATCGGACTGATCCAAACAACTACAGACCGATTACTCTTGTGCCAATATTTTCCAAAATATTCGAAAAATTAATGTATAAAAGAATAAGTAATTTTTTAGACAAACATAATATAATAACAACAGAGCAATGTGGTTTCCAAAAAAATAAAACCACAACACTCGCTACCTTTCTTTTGATTAAGGACATTCTAACACATATTGATAATAAAAAACAAGTGTCTGCGATATTATTTGACCTATCAAAAGCTTTTGACTGCGTGAATCATAAAATACTATTAGACAAATGTGAACGCTATGGTATAAGAGGTAAACCTCTTGAATGGATTGCCAGTTTTCTGAAAAACCGTAAGCAGTGCGTTGAAATTACTCGTATTATGAAAAAAGAGTTAAAAAAAATCAGATCACGCGTAAAATTAAATAAGAAAGGCGTTCCACAAGGTAGCCTTCTAGGACCGCTACTATTTATAATATATATTAATGATTTACCTAAAATTTTGAAATATGAGTGTACACTATTTGCTGATGACATATCCATAGTTATTCCTAACAATAGAGAAAATACAAATTATGAGAATGAACTTCTAAATATACTCAAAATAGTGAAAAAATGGCTCGACAAAAATGGTCTTAAATTAAATTTAAGTAAAACAAAAATAATACAATTCTATAACAAAAAAAAATAAAAAACCAGCATTAAAAATAGAGTATGACAATCAACGTATAGAAGAGGTAAACGAAATTAAATTTTTAGGAATGATGCTAGACAGCTATTGTGATTGGAAAGCTCACGCTGATTTAATAACCAAAAAAATAAATAAATTTGTATATGCTATTAAATCTATAAAAAGAACTGTTAATAGAGCAGCTGCTTTAACAGCTTATCATGGGTACGTGGGCTCTCTGCTTAGGTACGGCATATTAATTTGGGGTAACACCACAGACATTAGCAGGATATTTATATCACAAAAGAAATGTGTAAGAGCTATACGCGGGGCCGGACCGCTAGAAACATGTAAGCCTCTTTTTAGCGAATATAAAATTTTAACTGTCACAGATTTATATATACTTGAGTGTTGTATTTTCATAAAAAAACAAATGGAACTGTTTCCAAAAGTTGATGAAAATAGAAAATATTTATCTAGGGACCCATCTAAGCTGAAGGTACCACTTAGTCACAGTTCTCTATTTCAAAAAAATTGTTACTACATGGCAATAAAAATTTATAACAACATTCCAAGAGACATAAGAGAGACACAATCAATAAATGCATTTAGAAATAAGTTAAAACTATGGCTTCTGACTAAAAGTTATTATAATTTAAATGAGTTTTTTTTTTTGACTAATTATGTATAACAGTATTTAATATGACTATGGTGCGACATTATAATATATATAATTCAATAAATTTATATTTCTCATATTTATCTAATCCTAACTTTGTATATTATTATCTGAATTTTGACATATTACCCAATTCTATTTTGACATTATATTAAAATGTCGTATTTAAAATAATTCTTAATTTGTTTTTAAAATTAATTCTTAATGTATTTGATATGATTTTTTTTTTGTATAATGAGAAAAATTTAATATTAATTTTTAATGATCAAAAATAAATTTCACACACCATTGTAATGGTAGAATGTAAGCACTGGACACTGGACTGTAACATCTTGTAATACTACTTCATTCTGTGAATAAAGATCTATCTATCTATCTATCTATCTATCTATCTATCTATCTATCTATCTATCTAATGTTTATCATAATCCTTAATAGTTCTGGCAATTTTCTAGAAATAATGTTAGAAACATCAGTATATGGACCCACATTCATACTATTTGTTGGAACTATAGGAAGAATTTTATTTAAAAGATGATTATTTTTAGAGGCAAATACCTTTAAGCAAAATCGTTCAGCAATTTTTAGCCTTATAATAGTTAGTGGAGGTATACATGTCTCGGCCTCCATGATATGTATAGGAGTAGAGCACATTGCACCTGTTATGACTCTAAGAGCTTTATTTTGAATAACATCTAATTTTCTTAATAAGTTATAATTACAGTTGTAATATGCTAAGGTGCTGTAATCAAAGTGACTACGTACTAAACTCTTATATAACATGGATAAAGTTTTAGGGTCGGATCCCCAGTGTACTCCTGCCAAAGATCTAATTATGTTAAGACCTCCACAAGCTTTTTTGATAATTTGTTGGATATAATTTTCAAATTTTAACTTATTGTCAAGATATATCCCCAAAAACTTTTTTTCGCAGACCCATTTGAGACTGTTGTTGTGAAGTTTAACGTTAAATAAATCTTCCTGGATCTGATTTAGAGAAAATCATGGCTGTACTTTTTTCCAAACTCATCCATAGCTTTAATTTTCTAGTATAGTAATTATATACTTGTTCTAATGCCTTATTTAATATATTTACAGCAATATTTACATCCTTATGACTACTATACACAACAATATCATCTGCATACTGTAGAAATTTTACATTACAACTTAAAAGATATTTACACAGTTGACTTGTGTATATGCTATATAACAGTGGCGAAATAGTGGCACCTTGCATTGTGCCTTTATATATATGTCTAGGTCCATGTAAAATGTTATTAAATTTGACATACATTGTTCTCTTAAATAAAATTTAAAAATCCATTCACAGATTTTTCCGGGGACACCTATATCTATGAAGACTTCAACAAGGATAGTTGGATCAACATTATCAAACGCCCCCTGAACATCGAGAAAGGCACAAACAGTGGAAGAAAATGAGTGAAATGAATCTTTAATATCCCTTAATAATGCAACATAGCTTTCTACACAACTTTTACCTTTACGAAAGCCATACTGCTCCTTTGGTAAGATATTATTTGATTCAACATACCAGTCTAGTCTCACCTTAAGCATGTATTCAAATATTTTACCAACACAAGATGACAAAGATATAGGTCTATATGAGTTACAGTCATTTTCCGGTTTTTCTGGTTTAAGGATTGGTACAATACATTGTGTTTTCCATGAGTCTGGTATAAGATTGTTTGTCCATAATAGATTATAAATATCTAATAAAATTTTTTGGGCATCTTCATGCATGTAGCCTAATATTTTGTAAGGGATATCGTCTAAACCTGCAGTAGTGTCTTTTCTAGATTTCAAAGCAAATTGGAATTCTTGCCATGTAAAAGTATTACTCAAAAATATGCTACTTGAATTGCCTTCCTGGATAAAATATGAATTTAATAAATTACTGTCTATATATCTTTCAGGTGGATCATCGGGTGCATACTTATCAAGAAAAGATGGAATCCATTCACTGTTTTTTGGTTTACTAACAGAAGAAGCTCTTTTAAATCTGCGAATATAATTCCAGATGACAGTAACAGGTGTTTGTCTGTTGAATGATTCACAAAGGTTTCTCCAACTATTCTTTTTCTTTTCCCTTAATAACTTTTTTTTTAATTGCATCTATTTTTTTATATTCAATGAAATTTTCTATAGATGAATGTGTTCTATAAAAATTTAGAGCAGCTTTACTTTTTTTAACTGCTTCTAAGCATTCATTATCCCACCAGGGAACTGGTTTTTTCCTAATGGTTGGGGAAGTTATATTTAGTTTTGGAATACATGATTCTTTAACTGTATTTAATGTAACACAAAATTTATTATAAGTAGATAAAGGTTTGTTGTAATCAATAGTAAATGACCTGAATGCCTTTTCAGTTTCAGATGCAAAGAGCTTCCAATCTGCCTTGTCATACAGAAATCTTTCCGTTGGTTGACCAACTTCAAAATCTTGTGGATGGAGTTCAATAAATGTGAAAGTGGGATAATGATAGCTGCCCATTGGATCATCACTAACGCTCCAATGGCATAGAGGAGCGATTTGTGGGCTAACACAAGTAATGTCAATTGAAGATTGGCTATTACGCAAACTACCTACTGTTGTTGGAGCTCCCGAGTTCAGGATACATAGGTCACACTCATCTAATAAATCGTAAACATCTGTACCTCGAGGCTTGGTTTGAAGACATCCAAAAGCAACATGATGAGCATTTAAATCTCCGGATAGTATTATCGGTTTTGGTAAACTATTAATAATTTGTTTAAGTTGTCTAGATTTGAACCTTCCTGGTCTTGGTGGACTATAACTACATAAGATAGACAAATTACCAATATCAGTTTTAAGAACTATAGCTGCAGATTGTAAATCTTCATAAAAAGGCAGATTGACAGTAATGTATTTGAAATTATTCCTAATGAGTATGCCGACTCCACCACGGCCATTAAGGCCATGTTGGTAAATAAAATTATAGCCTGTTATTTTAAAATTATGATTTTCTTTTAAATGTGTTTCATTTAACAAACATATATCAATGTCATTTTGGTCCAAAAAAGTAATAAGAAGAGGTTTTTTGCTATTAAGATTTTCAACATTAAATTGGCATATTTTCAAAAAATTACTATCCATGTTTAAGGTTATTTAATAATACTTCCTTTATTACTGATGTTGTCATTTTTTTATTACTGTTACTTAAATTTACTAATGTAGCTACTAAAGACTTTAAAATGTTATCGCTTTTTATTATACCTTGTATTAATTCCTCATTAGTTATCTCATGTTTTTTGTGTGGTAAAGCCGGGAAATCAGTACTGTAATGTGCCAAACTGTAAGTGTGGTCAGTATTTTTAGTCACATTTGCATATGCCATTTTATTTTGTTTTTCCAATATTTTCTTTTGCTTTACCGGACAGTTTCTAGATATAGCAAGATGTGGTCCACCACAGTTGGCACAATGGAGTGCCTGATCATCAGGGCACTTAGAATAATGATGTTCCTTTGAACAAATCGAACATTTTTGGACACATTTACATATCTTAGCATGGTGATTAAATTTAAAGCACTTGTAACATTGCAGCAAAGGAGGGCTATATTCATATACTTTATAATTAAAAATATCTAATGAGACAGATTGTGGTAGTATATTGGAGAGAAATGTCACAGAAACCGTTTGAAACGGTTTCACTTAGCCATTAACTTTTTTGGTGAACCTTCTCACTCCAATAATTTCATAGGCAGAAGTTAACTTTTTGAATAGGTCTTCATTACTTATCCTAGTCGGTACATACCGTAGTACTCCTATCTTTTCGATGCTCCTAGCTGGGATGAATGCTTTGAAATTATTTTTTCTATGGAAGTCTTCATTGAGCAAGTAATTATTGGCATAACTTGCCTGGGAGAATCCTATTGCTATTTTATTGGCTGCTACTCTTTTTATTCCGGTTATTCCTTTGATTTCTTCTTTGAATACGGATGTTAGTGTTAACGGATTTTTGTTGCCGATATTGCTATCGGTTTGGGTGGATTCGGTATATACTATATACTCCTGAGAGTGGGACTTCTCAGGGAACAAGCGTCTGTAGCCGGGTTTACTATACGGGATGTAAAATGATTCATCTAGAACATCCCTGTCTTCGTCAGTATCAGGCCCTCGCGGCCTTTTTCTGCCGGGTTTCCCAGGGGCTGTCCCCCCAGGATCCTCCATTTCAACGTCTATTATTCCACCGTTTTGCGTTGTTTTATTGTTAAAATGCTTTATATAAACTATTTTAAATAATTAATTTCGCAAAAGTTGAAAAAATACGACTTCTCTTTTTAAAAAGCCCGCCAACTTTTTTCTACCAATATGTTGTCAGTGATGCCAACCTGCAGATAATTTCAGATGGGTGGGGACTGGGGAACCAATAGAAAATCTAGAAGTGTCTACCGTCGCGCTGTCTGGTGGAGATTTAAAAAAGAAAACTTCCCATTATTGATGGTATTCCCTAATCCCTGGTATTACCGATAGTTGTCTACCCATACGCCATCTAGTTACTAAAATGGAAACTGTTTGACAATCAAATTAAAAAAATGAGAAAATCCCTCATTTACAATCAATGATTAAAGAAGCACATTGTTTACAATTAATGGTTGCGGCCTGCGAGTGCGACACCAAGACCTGTGGGTGTGGGTGTGGAGTACCACTGGCCACTGCTGTGTAATGTCAAATGTGTATTATAATAATAATTAATTATAGTTACTGCTTCTTTGAAACTTTCTAATCTTCTATCTAAATATAAAAGTTTTGAGAGTGGCTAATCCATACTTACTTTAATATTATAAATGCGAAAATGTGCCTGTCTGTCTGTTACCTCTTCACGCCTAAAGCGCTAAACCGATTTTGCTGAAAGGTATTATCTAATAAAAATATTTGGTATAGGTATTACTTGACACTGGCCTGTCGATTGCTTATTAGGCTAAGTGCATAAAAAATAATAATTTAAAAAAAACAAAAACGCCAGACTGACGGAATTGACAAATGACACTAGAGTTTTGGCGGGCATGTGAAAGAGTGCTGTTGTGTTTTTGTATTATTTTCCTAAAATTGTGTTAGCTGGGTTTTTAATGTGTAATATTGGTAGAATATTAACCATTAGATATTCGTGTTCATTCACAAGTGTAGGAAAGTAATGTAATATCCAGAAACGTGCTATTTTGTGTTCCCTCCAAAACTCCATCGAAAGTTTCAGTAAAGCGTCTACCACTTTACTGAATCGACCGACTTGACTCCTGTGACTGTATTGACTTTTACTTAGACTTTGACTAGACTTTAGACCTGACGATACATGAAAACGATGATGAAAATTATAATAGGAGGAATATGGTTTTCCCGCCATATTCCTTACCTTTTTACCTTGTCTGTGGCACAACATACACATCCTTTGTGTCAAGTTGCCAAAAAAGAAGAAAAAAAAAATGACACTAATAATTGACAGCTGTATTTGACAGAAATTTATCTTGTTTTTAGTTTTTACGGTATAAATTTTAAAAAATAAAATAAGTTATTATTATTTTAAATTGTTCAAAAAAGTCTAAATTATTCTTACAACTGCACCGCTATCTGACCTCATTTTATTAAATTACTTCTAAAACTTATAAAAGTGAAAGCGATAATGCCTTCAAAGGAACGTACAACAAGCATTGAATTATCACTTAAAACATAATTATAATGTAAAACCTGTGCCAATTACATACAATCTGAATTACTTTATTAATGCAGCATCTGAATTGTTAAAATCTATACCTAATTCTAACATGTGGTATGCAGCTTTGCTGCGATTCCTTCGGAGGCGTTTAGTATTGGGCATTATTTTTGCTTCCTCTTTGACGTACTGCATAGTCAGCTTTCTAAGAGAGGTATGTATCTATAACACGATAAAATTTACTCGACGCATGGCTTGATCACTGATGACGTTATTATGGAGCCAGCATGTTAAATACCAAAATTATCTACCTGATATTTGTTAGTGTGTCTCTTAACTAATTGTAATAAGATATTATAACACGGTCACTTCAACTTGACGCATTGCTGGAATGCATTTTGCATCCCAGCGATGCATTAAGTTAATGTGACCGTGCTATAATAACTTAAAAGGTTAATTTAAATTCCTATAACATTACCTGAAGCTACACTAAATCCTTAATATGTCTGGTCTGGTGATGTCTGATAGTGTACCTACCTAATAATCAACCACTTTTACATTGGTAAAGATTGGTGTTAGAACTGTAAAAATTCAGGTTAAAATTTATAAATAAACATCAATACAATCTCATATCCCATAAAATTGTGGCTTACTTCAAATTTCATAAACATTAGTACAAGCTTCTTAATGCTTCAACTCCCAAGCGGTCGAATCCGCAAACCGCAAAAACAATAGAAATCTATTGTGTCTCGTTTTTCCACGATCGAGGGATTAAAGGAATTCTAGTGCTAACACCAAGACACTAACATTTTTTATATAAGATAATGATTGATAGTGTTTTTAATTAAAGGGTCATACCAGAAACATGGCATATCAGGATATAACAGTAGAAAGAAAACCTTTCGTGTGGAGAACTCTTCAAGAGCATAACGAAACAGCCGACTTTTCTTGCAGAAATTCAATGCAGGGAAAATCGTTACTTGTAGATGACAGAGGTAAATTTTGTGAATTATAATAAACTTCTGTACCACCTTTATTTTATTTATTATTGTTGTATTTCCTACCAAATTATTAGGAGGCCAGGAGAAAGAGTTATTGAATAATAAAAATGACTTGGTTGTATAATGTATTGTATTCTACAATATCCAATTCCCACTTAAGGCCTGGTAACCATGGGCGCTCAGGGAGTCAACCTACCCTCCCCCTCCCCCCCCCCCCAGTTCTATTTATGAATAGTAAAATATATTGTTATGAATTACGCATTTTAATAAAATGTAGTATGTACTTATTCAGTTATTCTACGGTAATACGGTCTTGCTCGCTTTGAAAAGACCACTGTAACTTTCTAACTTAGTAACTTTCTAATTATGGATTATATTATGATTGTTGATGTTGTTAGTATAAGAAAAAAAATTTGGAAACACCCTGGCTCTGACCTATAAGGTGCCTAACTAAAAAATTAGTTTGGCACCTTATAGGTCAGAGCCAGGGTGGGGCAAGCGCCCCAGCTTGCCCCAGTGTGGCTATGCCCATACTGGTAACATACAAAAAAATTTTTAGGTAGGCAATCTTGTTTTTTAAAAAAAAATTTTTTAATCTGTCTGCTGTAATATTATTATTTTTGTATTTCCAGGCTATATTTGTCCAAGAACAGAGATAACGAGGAATGGTTGCTGTAACACAGATGCGGAAATGACTAGTAGATACAGTTGTGAAACATGCAGAAACACGGGCTGCTGTGTCATATATGAACACTGTGTCTCATGCTGTTTAGATCCTAATAAGGTATATAGTTTAAGTGATAACTATAGTCTATTAATGCTGAGAAGTTAGTAAAATAAAATTAACGCTTCAACTCCCAAGCGGCCACGGCCACCAACGATGTTAATACTTGGATAAGGCATACGCCATCAAAACTGTAGCAATGTTTTTGCATACAAAATCTGTATCGAGAAAATATTGTCGTCCTTTTTTGTCTTACAGTAATAGCATATACTACTTCTCTTTCACTCATTTTACGCCTTCAATGCATATTTTACGTAATCAATGCATTAAACACATCCGACTGTCACTGCGTCCTAAGGCACACTGCTCTCAGATGAGTGAGCTCACTCATTTCGAGGGTGACACATTTTCGCGCTGACGATTGTATGGAACGCCTTTTCTAAAGTTTATAATTCCGACGGCCACGAGAACAATAGATTTCCAAGAATCCGCGACCGAAGAATTAAATAAAATCTAAGCAGACACAAGAGATGTAATCAGAGTTACTTTTACTCTGATTACATCTCTTTGCTGAGAGCTGACTACTGAAAAATCTATATATTTTTAATATACTTAGTACACTTTTATATTAAAATATCATATTCTATCTTAGTACACTTTTATATTAAAATATCATATCCAAAAGTACTTTAAATATTACATGCCAGAGTATAAAAGTTATAGTCTGTCAAGAAAGTGAAGAAATTAAAAAGTGGCAACATCGTAGTGTCATCCCTTTCAAAATTCAAATCAATCAAAGAAAAAAGGGATGATATGACTATGATGTTGCCACTTTTTAATTTCTTCACTTTCTTGACAGACTATAATTGAATATTTTATACTTTTCAGAGACATCTACTACAGGATGTGCTTTCAAGACTGTCCGCTGATGAAAATGTGCTGTTTCATTCTATAAGTGATGACTACGAACTCTGCCTGACAAAGTGTCGGACAAGCTCTCATAGTGTTTTACACGAGAACTCATATAAAGACCCAACACACAAACATTGCTTTGGTGACAAACAGGCTAAAGAAGATACTTAAAAAGCTTACAATGAAATCTTTAAAGGTATCAACACTCACTATGTTCATGTCAAAAATATGTAGTTCAAAGGCATTTTTAGGTTTCTGTACCGAAAGGGTAAAAACGGGACCCTAATACTGAGACTTCGATGTCTCTCTGTCTGTCTGTCTGTCTCGAGGCTGTATCTCAAGAACTGCTATAGTTAGATTTCTAAAATTTTCACAGATTGTGTACATCTGTTGCCGCTATAACAACAAATACTAAAGATAAAACAAATTGAATATTTAAGGGGGGCTCCCATGCAACAATCGTAATTTTATGCTATTTTTTGCTCGATATCAATAATGGCAATAGGTGAATGGAAATGTTTAGAAAATACTCAGTTGTATTTATTTTTTAATAGAAAATAATAAAATTTACATAAAATTAATATTTAAGGGGGGACATCCCATACAATACTTTTTTTAACTATTTTTGCTCTATAATGGTACGAAACCCTTCGTGCGTGAGTCCAACTCGCACTTGACCGGTTTTTTTCACTGCTACGTTAGTGTTGTAGTATGTACTATGAAATTAGCCCTTTTTGTAAATGCGCCCAACAGGTGACTTTCAGATCTTCGCGGCAATATTTGCTTAGGTCATCCATACTTCCATACTAATATTATAAATGCGAAAGTGTGTCTGTCTGTCTGTCCGTCTGTCGGTCTGTCTGTTACCTCTTCACGCCCAAACCGCTAAACCGATTTTGCTGAAATTCGGTATGGAGATATTTTGAGTCCCGGGAAAGGACATAGGATACTTTTTATCCCGGAAAAATGTACAGTTCCCGCGCGATAAACGAATTTTGGCGCAACGGAGTTGCGTGCGCCATCTAGTAATTCATAAACTGATATTTTGTGTGAAATTTTGTCGCTCGCGATCGCTTTCGACAAAGATCGGAAAGACACCTTTACATGTCTGTTTCTATGCATAGACCGTCTATAATCTATTGTGCATTAACTGTAGCGGTGCTAAAGACAATAATGTAGATTATTATGGTGCGAATTCTATGGAGTAATGACTGATTAGTGATTACATAATATTATTTCATAATGTTACAGAACCGATGGTAAACAATACTTATTATAAAGTATTCCCTATATACGCAAAAGTCGAAGCAGATCTGCTAGCACATACCTACAGTAAATTATGGAGTGTAGATAGAGAAGAACTATCTTATATGGGGGATATTTGAAAAAGTGTCCAGCTGTACGCAGTAAATAACAGTTGAAAAATCCTCCGAGAGTGGCGCTAGCTGCAGCAAAGGGTATTAGTGGAGGCAGTGAAGGTTTTCACCTCCGATTTCGTTGAACCTCCATCGATTTTTATGAAAATTGGTAAGTAGGTGGAAGATACCCTAAGAAACAAAAGTGACATAGTGCCAACTTGCGCTTTTGCCCTGGGGGTGGATGCCAACTCTTCTCGGGGGGTGATTTTTTTTTTAATAAAAATAACCCCAGGAATCAATAGACACACAAATTCTAAGCAAAATTTGTTATATAAATTTTTTTGAATCAATACTTTCGGAGTTATTAAAGATCAAAGATCATGTTTTTGTGTGAGAAAAATACTTGTCTTAAAGCGGTTTTTCATAATTAACTAAGAAACTATAGGTTTTTACGAAAAATGTGTAAGTACCAAAATTAAAGCCAATAAAAAAAACAAACTAATATCTACTCTAAGATGCCTTCCAATAGAATATTCAAAGTGAGCTATAGGTGATTGTATTTATATTTTCTTTCGGCGAGTACCTAAGTCTAAGCATTCAAACTTAAATAACGGTAAACCGATGCATTTTATGGCATGTACTTCCTTACAACTTTTTAAAGTGCTTAAAAATACCTTTCTACTTTTTATAATGCTTATCATTATAAAAAGTTAAAAGCATCAAAATTGAACAAGTTATGATAAAAATAAGATGACACTTTCAAATTGTTTTGGAAAAATCGAAAAATAAAACGTTGACCATTTCTACAATAATTCAAATTTATGGTTATCCCCAAAGGCTTTTCTTTATTTTAGCATAAGTAATTACCTCAAAAATTTTTCTTGGTTTAGAATGCTTAGTTTTTAAAAACAGAATGATTTAGTAAAATTGAAATTATTCAAATTTTCGTAAATATCATTTTATTTTGAACATAATTTCAAAAATATTGAACCTTCGTAAAAATTATAAAGAACGAAATTGGTGTCCACTTTTTAAGAAATCTTTTGATTTTCTTTTGATTTTTATAGGATGAAAAATAACGAAGATAGAGATGTATGTTTAAAGTCTAACTTTTACTGCAAGAACCATGAAATCGGGAACTTTTAACCCTATTTTTTTTTTAAACCAAGGGATTTAAAAAGTATTGTTTAAGTTGATCTTAAAGCTCTTTAAATTACCTTTAAAATGGTCCATAAATGAACTCGATAACTTAAAAATTAACAGAGCTATTGTGATGAAGCAAAAAAAAATTTTTTGAAAACAAATTTGAAGTAGAGATTTGGGATGCAAATATTGTAGGAAAACCTGTCAATAGGTACATCTATACTAATATTATAAATGCTAAAGTGTTTTTGTCTATCTGTTACCTCTTAACGCCCAAACGGTTCAACCGAATTTTCTGAAATTTAGTATGAAAATACTTTGTGTCTTGGGAATGGATATGGACAATGGACATAGGATACTTTTTATCCCGAAAAAATGTACGGTTCCAGCGCGATTGCAGGCGTCATATAGACCTTACTAAATACACGTTAATCTTTTCAAGTCTTTCAATATTCAGAAAGTAAACAAAACGGTAAATGTCGACTCGATAAGAGAGGGGCTTTTTATAATGATGTGCGTCTATTAAATATTTCAGACTAGCAGATTCAACTTTTGCGTAAATTTTTTGCACAGATGGTAGTTTGAAAGCGTTGTTTGAATATTTTGGACTAAATAATACCAATGTTTGAAATATATTGATAAAATTTATCTTAACTATGAAAAAATATTCGAACTCATTAAAGCTGATACAAAACTTAAAATAAAAACTTAAAGCTATTCAGACATTGGGTAGTTTACAGGGAAGAAAAATTTTCGCAAAATAAACTAACTAATAAATTAATACTAAGTAAATAAACTGAAAATTTTTTTTTCAAAAACTTAAACCTATTAAGCTTTTGAACCCAATTTTTACAGTGATTCTGCAACTATGGGGTACTTTTAGGGATTTATATTTCACTCTTATCCAAAAATTATATCACAAATATCAAACAAACTGTTCATGCAATGTAAATATGCGATTTTAAAGCTCAGGAATACAAAAAATGTTTTTTTTCACGATTAAAGGGATGGTTGCTAAAAGGGTTGAAAAATTAATTAAATAATCATAAATCATGAATGAAAACATTAAAACATATTTTATTTTGTCAAATTAAACACAATTAGTTAAACCAGAATGGTTAAATCTGCATTTTTCTATTTTCATCAAAAGGGGTGGATTTCACCCCTAAAATACAAAAAGCGCAATACGAGCGTATGTCACTTTTAAAGTAGAGAGGGCTTAATTAAGTACTTAATTCCAAATTTTCATCCAAATCGATGGAGGTTCAACGAAATCGGAGGTTGCACCTGATTTTTGCCTTCATTTACTGTACTATATCCAGGAATGAATTATGGAGTATAGGAATGAATGTAGCCGTTGGTGACAAAATATAAATTATTACTGGAATATAAATTATTACTAGAATTACTGGGTTAATACCAATATATTTTGAAAAATATAACCTAAAATAGCTGAAATAAAAGTTGCTAAATGATTTAAAATTTACCTTGTTGCTACTGTAGCGCCACCTTAGGGTGAATTAGTTTCACCCTAATTTAACGCATTTCCGCGGACACTTTTTACATACAGAGATATTTCTCCTCTATCTACACTCCATACAGTAAATCTAATCCGACATCATAGAGGAAAATAATACACGGGGCATCCGACATGTTGTACACGTCATGTCAGAATATTGACAACAACATTGTAAAATATTGAACAAAACTTTTTGTTTACTGTCTGTGCTTTTATATAAAAGAATTGGCTTCGGCCTTCACTATCATTCATTAAATAGAGAAAACATAGAAATGGCTGTATGGGCAACGCACTATGGAAAATGGTAGAACTAGAGCATATCATAAATGGTTT
Source organism: Polyommatus iphigenia (assembly GCA_963422495.1). Classification (NCBI taxonomy): domain Eukaryota; kingdom Metazoa; phylum Arthropoda; class Insecta; order Lepidoptera; family Lycaenidae; genus Polyommatus; species Polyommatus iphigenia. The sequence goes on along the minus strand of OY730180.1, from coordinate 40,296,690 downwards.
TTAAAAATATCACAATTTGAATGAAATATTTATTGCATTCGATACTCTAATAACCAAATAATCCTAATCAGATATTTTTTTGTACTAAAACTGCATAATTTTTTTTTTCATAGGTTGAAGTAAGTTGAAGTAGCGGATGGCTCATTCAAATGTTTGCATACGCATAATTATTCAAATGAATATTGTGAAAAAACTATTTGGCACATGCATGCCGTTTTATACATTTTTAAAAAGCATATTTTATTTTCTTAATCATGACTCATGAGCTATTAACTTTTTTTAATATGCTTTTTATTTTTGAGTAAGTACTTAAAAATTGACATACCCTATTTTTCACTTTTCTTTTTTTTCGTCGAAGGTTTTCACATTTACCCACATCTCCCGACGCGCAACTTTATGTGTTATTTGATAGCCTAACTATTCATAAATGAAAAATTAAAAAAATCAGCTGCGGAAGCTTGCGACCCTGGAAGTTATGGGAAAAAATGTGATAGAGGTCGGAGTAGATAATTCGGTATCTTTTGCGGTTACTGCTGACATAGTTTGCAAAATCAATATTAATCACAATATTTTGATAGCAATAGCTTATCATCTATTCTGCACTCGTCCTGCGTGAGTAATTATGCATAACATTGATATTAGTACGTATTTCATATCTAAAAACCAGTGGGTATATAAGGGGAAGCAAATATCTTCAAATTGCACACTTCAGCGTGTATTTCATATTAAGTGACACTTATTTAAATTGGTTATTTCCATTAAAATGTCAACTTTCAACTGTACTAAGGGCGATTTCATCATTCCCTATATCGAGCGTGGCAAAACCTTGGAATCGTTGTCCATAGTTCTACAGCAAACATTAAATGTTTCTGAAAACAACTTGTGTTTTGTAATTGGTGACATTCAAAGACATATTCTGCCTTCTTCTTCTTCTTCCTCTCAAGCATCACGGAAAAAGGACTTTATTCGGAATTATACAAGCTGGCTGGATTGAGGATATTCAGTACAGTTTCCGGAGTCTGAAGCACATTCACTGCCATCAATTTCTGGTGATCGAGAAAGATAAGTGAAAACTCAAGTGATGGAAATACAGCACAAAGGTTCTTTTACAATTACACTTGCTCGGCGAACATAACAGGTGTTGATGAAACATTGATTAAACGCTTGAATATTATTTTACAAGCTCTATCTTCTGGAATGATGATCGATCCCGAAAAATTTGGAGTTTATGCCTTAGAAACTGCGCGAATTTATGTTAGTAACTATGATTGGTACTACATGCCATCCTCCGTGCACAAATTACTTATACACGGAGAAAACGTGATCAAACATTTTTCTGTTCTTCCTATTGGGCAACTGTCGGAAGATGCACAAGAGTCGCGCAATAAAGACTACAGAAATATGCACCTGCACCATGCCAGAAAATGTTCACGTATAGCAACAAATGAAGACGTATTTAAAACGCTTCTATATACTTCAGATCCATACCTTTCAAGTTTAATAAACCCTTATGTGAGAAATGTGAAAGATCTTGATGAAGAGGCACAAAGTCTTTTGAAGGTGGTACCTGAAGGTGATCCTACATTTACACCGGAAGTAATTTTAGTTAGGAATAGTGAGGATAATAACAATTAGATACAACATTATAAGTAACTAAAACCTAGTTGTATAAAACCAATAATATTATAAGATTTGTCTAATCTGAGATCAATTAGTTTGGTGTGAGGTATAGATAGGTACTATACGTATATAACGTCATTCACAAGTACACAAGTGCATTGCGAGCTCCTGCTAAAACAATATTAATTTGCGTGTCCAAAATCATCTAAGTGCTAAGATTTTGTGCTCAAATTTTGGAAAAAGTGTCAATCTATCGTGAATCAAAATATTTTTTTCGAAAATCTCTGGATTTGACTGTTTTTTCAAGCAGTTTGTGTAATTAATTGCGGAACAATAACTCAATAAGAAGGGTAGTCACTAGTCAACAAACTTCATCAACAACCGCTGTGTCAACAAACTGTCAACCACTGTGACGCGGGCGCCGTACTAGCCTAGCGGTCCAAGCGCAAGTCGTCTCTGCGTGGGAGCTAAAGAGCCTGAGCTCAAACCCAAGGAGATACTTTTTGCTTTTTTCACTTTTTTATATTTTTTTCTTTAAAAAACATGACACTTACCTGTGGTGGCTGCAATAAGGAGGTGAAGCGCGGAAATAAAATGCTTATCAACTGCTCCAAATGTCGTAGAACATTCCATAACACATGTGTTAACTACCTGAGTAACGCTGCCTTGTCGCCAAAATTCAATGAAGGATGGACCTGTCCCGACTGTTCTGCCAAGATAAAACGAGGCGGTGACAACTCCAACACTCCAATTAAGCCAGCTTTATCACCAGCCCTATGTGATGATATTACAAACGAGCTTCACTCACCTGATGTAGGTGCTTCCCAGGGATCTTCGTACAAAGACGAAATAATAAGCGCTCTGAAAATAGAGTTACCTAAACTGATTCGCGAACAATTGGCTACGGTCATAACACCTCTAGAATACTTGGTAAAAGATCTGCAGACTTCTGTAACTTTCCTTAGCGACAAATACGATGATTTTAGTGCTCGGATGGATAAACTTGTCTCTGACAGCAATCGCCATGAAAAATTAATCACCCAGAACACCGATGACTTGCATAAACTAAATGAAAAAATAAACTTTCTTGAACACCAATTAAGAGACTGTAATATTGAGATACATGGTGTAAGCGAATCGAGATCTGAAAATTTATGCAATATTATCAAAAAAATTGCCGAAACGACTTCATACTCACTCAGCGATAATGATATCGTGAAAGTAACAAGAGTCGCTAAATTTAATAAGGATAGCAAAAAACCGCGCACTATTGTTGCCAAACTGATTATTTCAAGGCGTCGTGACGAGTTCATTTCATCTGTATCCCGCTACAACAAATCAAATCCTAACAACAAAATCAGTACAAGTATTCTGGGATGCCCAAGTGAAAACACCCCAATCTACGTCGCTGAACACTTGTCTCCGGCTAATAAAGCACTTCATTATGCTGCTCGACTAAAGGCCAAAGAAATGAAGTACAAATTTGTTTGGGTTAGAGACGGACAGATTTTCGTGCGTAAAGATGAGAACTCGAGGTTTATAGTCATTAAGTCCCAACGCTCTCTAGAGAAAATTGTTTAGGTTATTACCGTAGAAAATTAATGTAATAATAATTAGCAAGTTAAATTTTAAAATATGTATAGTAATATACACCTTAAAGTATACGTACAAAACATACGAGGTTCAAAATCAAAATGTCTTGAAATATATAACTCTGTGCTCTGTTGTGACTATGACATTATATGCTTTGTTGAAACTTGGCTTACTGATTCTGTGTTGTCATCTGAGCTTTTTGACGATAGATATCGAGTTATAAGAAGAGACAGGACGACTAATTTCCAAAAACTATATGGTAAAAATCACGGAGGTGGAGTGTTAATAGCACTAAAAAAGGATATAGATTTTGAAGTTTTAAATTTAGAAAGTGACATAGAGCAAGTATGTATTCGCATATTTTTTTACAAAAATTACTTTATAAACGTGTGTCTAGCTTATATACCATCGTACATCTCATTAGAGACCTTCAAAAATTTTCTTGAACTATGTAGTCAAACTATTACCTCTTTCCCAAAAAATAAAACATTGATAATGGGTGATTTCAATATTCCCGATACGTTATGGCTCGGTCCACAAACGAATACCTCGACTAAAAACTGCGAGAGACTTTCTTTATTAAACGAGTTCATTTTGAAAAATAATCTTAATCAGTTTAACAAAATTTCTAACTGCTGCAATAACGTACTAGAACTAATACTATCGGACCTAAATGTGACAAATGTTTCTCAAACTCTCCCACTGAGCAAAATTGATAAGTTCCATCCCCCTCTCGATTTTACAATCGAGTCATATAAATCTTTAAAAGAAAATACATCATTACAAAAACTTAATTTTCGAAAAACTGACTACACTAAATGTAAAACTGAAATTGAAGAAATAGATTGGGAACATTATGCTAAAAGTATAGACAATGTTAATGACTACTTACAATTTTTTTATAACAAGGTGTTCAACGTTATTCACAAATGCACGCCTCTTTCAACTTACAAAAATAGTCACTACCCGTCATGGTTTTCTAAACCACTTATAAAAGCCCTAAAAGAACAAAACAAGTACCATCATAAATTCAAAACTTACCGTAATCCCCGCGATTATGACTCGTATTCCCTGCTCAGAACACGCACAAAATGTATGATATACAAATGTTTTGCAAAGTACATATCAACCATTGAAGAAGATTTAGCCAAAAATGTCAAAGCCTTTTGGCGTTATACCAAGGCTAAACGCATGACTAATGATCTTCCATTATCAGTCAAGTATAATGATAAAACTGCCACTACTGGTACAGAAATAGCAAACTTGTTTGCAGAATACTTTTCTTCTGTTCATAAGTCCCCCAATATTAGCTCCACATCCTACAAACCCGACTTTAAAGCAGCAAACTATAGTCTTAGCCGCTTAAAGGTTAGTGAAAGCGATGTCTATAAACGTATATGCGGAATCGATATTTCGAAAGGGAGTGGCCCGGACGGTATCCCACCTTTTTTCGTACGGATGTGTGGTCCAGCTCTGAGTATCCCCTTGAGCATAATCTTTAACAAATCGCTCAGCCAAGGCACTTTCCCCGATCTATGGAAGATAGCTAAAATAACACCCATTTATAAGTCCGGTGACAAAAATGATGTCACAAACTACAGGCCTATTAGCATCCTCAATTGCCTAGCTAAGATCTTTGAGGGAATGATATATGATGCACTCTACAACCATGTACTTCATTGTCTCAGCCCAAAACAACACGGTTTTATATCAGGTAAGTCAACACTTTCTAACTTGCTGGTATACTCAAATTTTCTATGTCAGTCTTTTAACAAAAAATCCCAAGTAGACTCAATATATTTAGATTTTTCCAAGGTATTCGACCGCGTCAATCACAATGTACTTTTAATCAAACTTCAACATCTTGGAATTCATGGTGATCTTCATCGCTGGTTTCATTCATATCTTGTTAATCGCACCCAAATAGTTGCCCTGTACGGTTTTGACTCAATACCTTTCGAGCCACTGTCAGGCGTTCCACAAGGCTCTAACTTAGGTCCTCTCCTTTTTCTAATACATATAAACGATTTACTCGATAAATTTACATGCCCATGTCTAGCTTATGCTGATGACATAAAATTGTTCAACGAAATAACAAATACCAATGACTGTGTTCTTCTTCAGCATAACATTAATATTGTATATTACTGGTGTTTATCAAATGACATGTATCTTAATGTAAAAAAATGTCAATACATAACTTTCACTAAAAAAAAGAAACCATTACAATACTATTATACTATAGCTGGATCGCATCTGACTCGAGTTCATCTAGTTCGTGACCTAGGTGTCTGGTATGATTCCTCATTAAGTTTTAAATTTCAGTATCAAACTATGATTACAGCAGCAAAAAGAATGTTCTATTTTGTATTACGAACTGCAAAACCTTTTAAAAATACTGAGTCACTTAAGGTACTGTACACCGCTCTGGTCAGATCACAATTAGAATATTGCTCACCTATATGGTCACCTGTATATAAAATTGATAAAGAAAGTATTGAGTCAATACAGCGGAAATTTCTTAGATATCTAAGCAACAAAGATCGCCTAAGAAATACTCTACCTGAATACGAGGATCGCCTTCTCCATTACCGTCTTACCAGTTTAGGGCAACGCCGCAATATTGCAGACTTATGTGCACTCCACAAGATTGTCAATGGTGCGCTCAGTGATGAACTGCTTGCAAACATCAATTTATCCATTAGTAAACGTTCTAAACGAAAGCCAGTGCTCTTTGACATTCCACCTTTTAGCAATAACGTTGGACGGAATAATCCGCTACATCGTATGTGTCAGTCCTATAATGACATTTGTTCAAAGGCTGATGTCAATATCGATATCTTTCATCAAAAAATTTTTGCTTATAAAAAATCTTTACTTGACTGTAATAAACCATTGTAGATGATAATTGGTTACACTTAATGCACCTTAAAGTTTTTCAGTGTTAAATTGTTAATATTTTCCTAAATTATGACGTTGATTGTCAATGTAATTTCTTTTTTTTTACTAACAAAAGCTGTGTACAATATTTAGATTAATGAATTCACCAATGTATTATTAACTTACTAACCGAATTTGTAAAGACTTAAGTTCATTAATTATTTTTGTACCTTGATAAAAAAAAAAAAAAAAAAAAAAACTTAAAAAGTATTTTATTATGCTTGTGTGATAACTGATAAGTAATTGTTTAAGTTTTCTTAATTTTACTCATATTAGTATAGGAGAAGGTGGTAATGTGGCCCCCCACTTTGTTTATCAAGCTTTATTAAAAAAACACAGGAGTCAGAAACCTAAAAAATACATTATGGGACTTCTCATTCATTTTTTTAAACATGTCTTATTAGGGAATAAATAAAACTCGTACAGGATTATCTAAAAAATAATTTATTATTGACTAATCACATTTGGTATCTTGAGATCAAGTGATGGTAATGTGGCCCCCTGGGGGGGTCACATTAAATGTATTGCAGAAGTGAAACTTAACGGCAAAAATCACAAATGTAATAGCCACCTTCAGAACCTATACAGGTTACATAAGCCCATAAGTCACAACTTTGACACTGTACCCATGGGTTTCCAGCTCTGTCATTGGAACAAATTGTGTCGCAGAACATACATGGCACGTCCGCGTTTTCAGGAACCATTTTGTATACGAGTCGTCATAATCGGTATTTACGGCGTCTTCGTCACTTTCAGAGCTACTGCTGGATATTGTAGTGTCTCTCTGGCGTCAAACGGCATTCCTACCAAAGCCTTCTCCATAGTGGTTATGTCTTCCACGTCATGAAACTCTCTTACATGTTATGTGACCCCCGGGGCCACATTACGACCAATGTGAGGGGGCCAAATTACAAGTATTGCTAACATTTAAACAAACGTTCCAAAAATATTTATTAAATGTCTAATTTTATATAAACCTTTTAAATTCCGTAGGAGAAGAGTTTGATGTATCCGTTGTTCGAACCCAAAAGCCAAATCTTTCTAATTTTTAACAACTATCGAAAAAAAAATCACACACACTTAAAAGTTTCGCCGGTCGCAAGTTTGAACTCGATCAAATGACAATCGAACGTGACAGCCTCTGTTGGATTTGTACGGCACTAAATTAACAGCATGCCGCGAGCATCCCGTTGCACCAAAATTATATTAGATAGCGTTGTTAAAACATTGAAATATTGAAGGGGGCCAATATATATTGCAGGGGCCACATTACCACCTTTTCCCAATACTTATTTATAAAAAATAAACATAATATAACTACTCGTATTACTTTTTTTCTCTTTTCTTTTTTTTAACCTAAAATAAATATGTATACATTGAAAAAAAAATACAAAAATTGATTATTTTTTAAATCTTTGTATATCACTGTATACATGTGCCAAATCTCAATACAATACGATGAAAAACCTTGAAGTTACAGATTTTTGATCCGATACGGACCCATATTTTCCACTGTGCAATGCTCCCTTTGCCTGTCCCGACCGGGACGAATTAAAAAAAAATCGGTTGTCTGTAAAGTCGGTTTACTGACGATAGTTGAACGTGACAACGACATAGCCTTAAGAGGGATGTAGTGTATGTCCAATAAAGACATACATACATTGTCTCGTGTGTATGTATACAATGGTACAGACGTCAGAATCACGAGAGCCGCAGGTGAGCGTAGACGTTGTGTAATGTTGTGTGCATGCATTGCCGAGCCAGTGTCAACCACGGAAATAGTAGTTCCTACAAGTGAATGGAACGCCTCAGAGCGATCAGCGTGGTAACGCCGCATATTGCGTCATGTTTTTTCGTGCGCGCAGCTCATATCGAATTATAAGACGTTATCACGTCAAAAAAAATGTCTGTGCTTTTAACTTCCTGTAGCCCAAGCATGGCCACCAGTAGAAATGCAAAAGTATAGACAAACTGTGGACATAAACTTAAGGTGCCGTTCCGATCTTTCCTGCGGCTAATCCGACCGACAAAAATTCAATTAAAATGCCACTTTATGACAAGATATACATAGTCTATGTCATAAAGTAAGATAATTTGAATTTTTAGGACTATAGTCGGTGGCATTTTAATTGAATTTTTCGGAACGAAAAAAGATCGGAACGGCACCTTAAGTTTATCTCCACAGTTTGTCTATACTTTCGCATTTCTACTCGTGGCCATGCTAGGGCTACAGGTCCTATAACCAAACCTTGTATAGCTTTTATTTTAATTTACTGTTAAAATATTTTTACAAGTAAGAGGGTGTGGGAATAATGTGTGGAGGCCAAAGGAAGATCTTCCGACCGAGCGAGGTGGTATGCTCGGTCAGGCCGGAGCCCACGTGATACATTTCAGCTGTCGTATATATGTCGCAGTCATCTGGTTCAATCTGCGATTCGATTGAATGACTAGCGCATTCATTGAATGACACCATTCAATTGAATGACTCGGCCGAACGTCGATTAAACGATCGTCACTCAACGTCCAACAAGTAAGCGAGTTGTAACATAGCGTTTTGAAGATAGCGGACATGAAATCAGTCAGGCAATTGAACGTACTTCATTTTCTTCCTACTGCGACGCTACTAGTCACTAAAACAAATATGGCGTCAAACAGCTCGCACAGCTGATAGTACTGTGTTGATATTTTATCGATTATATTTACATTAAAGTGTTTTATTTGTAATAACTAATAAAATAATATGAAAACGTGGATTTACCTATAACTACCCCGTCAAAAAATTGATGAAATTACCTACTTGAAAAAAAATATAGCATCCCATTTAACGACTTCGCTATATGACTTTTAGTCAAAACGTTAAACGTTACAGTCAACGTCTTGACGAGTTGTCCTTTAGTCATTCAATTGAATGTTGTCATTCACTGAATGCGCTAGTCATTCGATCGAATCGCAGATTAAACCAGATGACTGCGACATATATATACCGACGCTCTCAGAAAACTTCGATAATGCGATGCAGGAATGTTAGGCGAATTGTGGGTACCGCCACAAGGGATCTGAACTATGTTAGAACCACAGAAATAGATCAAGATATATGTCTGTGGTTAGGACTAATTACAGGGTATTTCAAATAAGGTATACTAAGCCATTATTATTTGTAACTAAAAATTAAAACCGACTTCCAAGGTAAAAACAATAAGTAATAATATGAACTAAAAAGTATAAAATAATTCTTACTCTATAATAGTGCCTCTTTCAGAATTCGTCTAAATCTCAACTATTTCTGTACATACTATAGTCTTCATTATTTTGAAGTCAGTACCAGCTAATTTAATCGTGAGTTAATCAGTCAATGTCAGAATATTATATGAAACTTTTGGGACTGGTACCGACTTCAAAGTAATGAAGACTATAATGTATAGAAATAGTTGATATTTAGACGAATTCTGAAAGAGGCACTATTATAGAGTAAGAATTATTTAATACTTTTTAGTTCATATTATTGCTTATTGTTTTTACCTTGGAAGTCGGTTTTAATTTTTGTTAAAAATAATAATTTCACTCTTTTTAGTTATTTACCGGTAAACATATAAGCTGTCAGTTGTAGATATATTATATATAGGATTTAGGTATGAAACTATCACAACTACTATACTCAGGCAGTTTTCAAAAAAGTTTTTTCCTACGTACCTCATAGATCCCATGAACAAATTGCCAACTTGGTAACCGCAACAACAAGTTAAAATCATTTACTTTGTAACAACTTTAATATAATTTTCAAAATCACTCGACAAACTCGAGTCTCAATCGAAAAGACTGAAAAGTACCAATAATAGGGTCATAACTCATAACGATGCATCGTGTGATGGTAGTGATAATTATTATGATGATGATGATAAATTTAATTTGCATAGTAGCATAATATGCTTTCCGTTCTTAAAACATCGCCGAAAGTCCCAAACTTGTATCTATAAGGGATCCGGAGTTCTCTTAGTATCTTCGGAACCATAGCATGCCTTGGTGTAAAATCTTACTTTTTGGTAACATATGCCTAGGATCCTTCACATAAAACCAAAATCACTACTTATATGTTTCCATATAAATTTTGAGGAGTTCCCTCGATTACTCATGGATCCCATCATCAGGTCACCACTTTTGTGAACATGGTACCAAATTGGAGTTGAACCATATACAACAAAAAAAAATTTTGAAAATCGGTTCACAAACGGCGGAATAATCGTTGAACATACACAAATAAAAATAAAAAAAATATCCACAGCCGAACATATAACCTCCTCCTTTTTGGAAGTCGGTTAAAAAGAGGGTGACTTTGGGACTTTCAGAAAAATTATATTATATTAGTAGTACCAAGTACCAACTTTCGGCTTAGTATACCTTACTTGATATACCCTGTTTATTATTTGTATACTTTGCGCTGACGTTCGCGTTAGCATATAATATTAAAATGAGTACCTATAACAATTTATAAATAGGATATTTATAAACAGTAAACAAAAAGTATTTTGTTCGACGTTTGACAACATTTCTGTCAATATTCTGTGATGTTGTGCAACATATCGGATTATTCATTTACTGTATGTGCTAGTAGCGTCCACTGCTCGGTATGGTATATTACCTTTGAGTAATATACCATACATATATATAAGCATTGGTAAAATATGGTAATGGGGAAACCCCTGCATCTAACAGATTTTGGCCTTGCAACACTTGTGAACAAAACTAGAAACATTGTCAATGTGAAAATACTTAAATAAATTTAAAAAAAAGTCTCAAATGAGTTATTCCGTAATATGAAAAATTCTTATCTACTAAAATCCGATAACAGATATACCTAATAATTAATAATCACAATGATAATATATGGATAATATCATGATTTTATCAATAAATGAGTTACCAAATTCTAAAAATCGGTTGTCTGTAAAGTCGGTTTACTGACGATAGTTGAACGTGACAACGTCATAGCCTTAACCCCTCAGTTCCGGGAAAATCTATGCAAAAAGTTGGCAGGTCAATGTGCAAAAAAAATGGCGCCCGGCCAACCTTTGTAAAATTAATGTAATATCCTTACATACAATCCATATTTTGTCTGTGTGAACTACATTATAATATAATTATGTTAAATTTTCTATCTATCAAGCCATCATAATATAGTATTTAGTCCGATGTGATATTAGTTTCTCAATTATAAACTTTCGAAACTATAATTAGTGACTTGTTCAGAAGAAATAAACGAATACTTTATTCTTCATATATTAAGTCATACCTTGACACGTAGGAAATAGAGCACAATTTTGAATAGCCGAAATAATACTAATAGCTCACAGATTATTTATTTATTTTTCATTCAGAGTGTGGTCAATGTATCAAAAAGGTCATAGCTAACCAAACTTCTTCATACAAAAGTATTCTCTAAGTCATCGAAATACGTAATTATATAATCGAAACAAAGAGCGCGGCCCAGGTGGGCCTTACGGTTGTTGAGAAACTTGAGTGTAAATGGAACGCCTCAGAGATGTCAGCGAGGTAACGCCGCATGAACTGTCATGTTTTTCGGGCGCGCACCCCATATCGAATTATAAGACGTTATCACGTCAAAAGTGTCAAGCGTTTTTTTTTTATTATTATTTTGTAAGCACATGTTACTGTACATTTGGACATTTTATTATTACTTGGGTACTCTCTTCTACATACTTCTCCGGATATGGCGCAGGTTATATGCTATATTTTTTTTTATACGAGTATGTATGTTCAACGATTACTCCGCCGTTTGTGAACCGATTTTCAAAATTTTTGTTTTGTTGTATTATGAATTATTTTTTATTAATTATGAAGTATTCCAGGCATATGTTACCAAAAAGTAAGATTTTGCACCAGGATATACCATGGTTCAAAGGTGGTGAACAGAACTCCTTACTCCTTATAGATACATGTTTGGGGGTTTCGGCGTTGTTTTAAGAACTGAAAGCATATACTACTAAGCTAATTACATTAATCATCATCATCATCATCACCACCATTCCACCATACACCTTCACATTATGACCCTATTATAATTGGTAGGTATTTTTCATAGTATTTTTAGATCAAAACGGATCACGGATGTCTTTAAACATTGTTCTGTAGAAAGTTAAGCTATTTTGAAAATTATTTTATTATTTCGACATGATGATAAGGTCCACGAGTGATCGAGGGAACTCCTCAAAATTTATATGGAAACATATGGTGATTTCGATTTTATGAGAAGTATCATAAGCATATACTACCAAAAAGCAAAATTTTGCACTAAGATATACCTTGGTTCCGAAGGTACTAAGAGAACTCCGGATTCCTTATAGATACAACTTTGGGGGTTTCGGCTTTGGTTTAAGAACTCAAAGCATAATATGCTACTATGCAAGTTACATTCATCATCATCATCACTACTACCACCAGTCACCACACCATGAATCATTAAATCATAACTCTTAATTTGTCGAACTATTTCAAAAATTATATTTGTGTTATATTGTTATATCAAAGTAAATGATTCAAACTTGGTGATCAGGTTACCAAGTTAGCAATTTGATTATGAGATCTATGAATTATGAGGTATGTCCGTATGTAGGAAAGTCCTTGTTATTGGGACAAAATAAATAGTTATATTAACGTAGTTCTAAGTAGTTTAAGCATAATATTATATGAACAATAATTGTAGTGAGCTAATGACTTTCCAGGAGTGTTGTGATAAAAAGAAAGTCACTGAACAGAACTTTAGAGCCTTTAGAGATAGGCGCATGAACATTAATTTTATCATTGCTTGATTAACGCCAAGCTTATATTATTAATTATACAGTGATACGAGGGCTGCTATTTATGTATCCGGAACTGGCCACTTACAAGAACAATATTTAAAAAGTAATTACAACATTTGAAAATAGAACTCTTTGGTTGAAGAATACATTTTGTTTCATGTGACTGTCAATTATTTTTCCATTGTGGCTCATTTTGAAAATTGCGTGTCTTCATTTGCCATGGATTTAACGCGTAAACATTTTCGTGCAATGATTTACTACGATTTTCGGCGTGGGCTAAATCAACAACAGTGCTTTATTCAACTCACCGCAACTTTTGGAGATGAAGCACCATCAAAAACCACTGTTTATCACTGGTACAGTGAGTTTGATCGTGGGCGGTCTATGCTCACGGATGAAAATAAAGAAGGTCGCCCAAAAACAGCTGTTGTCCCACAAAATATAGATGCTGTGCGGGAACTAATAATGCGTGATCGTCATGTTACATATCGCGAGATAGAGGCGTCCTTAGGCATAAGTATGACGAGCATACATAAGATATTACACGAACATTTGGCTGTAAAAAAAATATGTTCGCGTTGGATTCCGCACAACTTGACAATCGATCAAAAACGGGCTCGTGTCGATTGGTGCAAAAAAATGATAAAAAAATACAACCGTGGTACGTCAAAAGCCGTTTATAATATCTACACAGGTGATGAATCTTGGATCTATGCATATGACCCCGAAACTAAACAACAGTCAACGGTGTGGGTGTTCCAAGATGAGCCGAAACCAACAAAAGTTACTCGTGCAAAAAGTACTTTGAAGCAAATGGTCGCCTGTTTTTTTTGGAATTAATGGACATGTGGCTACAGTGCCATTAGAGAATCGTAAAACGGTTAATTCTGAATGGTATACGACCATTTGTTTACCAGAAGTCTTTGAAGAAATAAGAAAGGACAACCGACAACGCAGAATCATATTACATCACGACAATGCTAGCTGTCACACCTCAGCTGAAACAACTCAGTTTTTGGAGGGTCAAAAGATCGAATTGACTGGTCATCCGCCGTACAGCCCTGATTTGGCACCTAACGATTTCTTTTTATTTCCATACGCGAAGAACAAATTACGTGGTCAACGTTTTTCGAGCCGCGAAGAGGCTGTTGATGCGTTCAAAATGCACGTTTTGGAGATACCTCAATCAGAATGGAAAAAGTGCTATGAAAATTGGTTCCAGCGTATGCAAAAGTGTGTCGATCATCGCGGCGAATATTTTGAAAGCAATAAAACCATATTAAATGATATATGTTTGTTTCTTTTTTTAATTCCGGTTACATAAATAGCAGCCCTCGTACGAGTATATTCTTGAAATAGAAATAGAAATCGTTTATTTGCTCAAATAAGGTACAATATGATGTTACAGTTATGTGATCAACAAGCTCTCTTATTTTGCCTTTGGGCGGCGTGCAAATTTTATACAGTTTTTCAGATTATAATTTTAACTCCTTATAGGTACTAATACTACTTATAATTTATCCCTTTATCTTATTAAGTAATTTTTATATTTTCATTTGGAGTTGCTTATGCAATTCTCTATTCCGAGAGGGCGCTAGGTATATTAACTTTATAGTTCTCATATCATAAATGTGTATCCTGGCTCCAAAGTCACTTAGTAGAACACATTAGTATTTACAGAAAACCTTATAAATTACTAAAAAGAGTGAAATTATTATTTTTAACAAAAAATTAAAACCGACTTCCAGAGTAAAAACAATAATTATTATTATAATGAACAAAAAAGTATGAAATAATTCTTACTCTTAATAGTGTTTTATGCAGAATACTCCTAATGGCCTAAGATCCGACCGTAAAATCCTGCATGAATCGTTTTTTTCGATGAAATATATTTTAAAGTAATCTTTAGAACGTATGGAATGGATTAATGTTGGGTGGCCTTGTCAAAAGTAGCCGCAAGTACCTTTAATTAAGCTTAATGTTCATGCGATTAATACATAATTTTCATGTATATTTTTTTTCAATAAATTTAACATCATTTGAAAGAAAATGACGTGACAAAATAAGGTAAAAAAAGGTGGCCAGCTCTAAGTCGGCCGCAACTTAGGGTGGCCAATGGCCATCACTTTTGTATACGACATCGCGCGAGGTTAGGAAGCGCAAGAGAAAAGAAGCACGCGTTGTTACGTGCGATAAATGAGGATATTGAATAGCAGCTGCGACACTCACTACTGTGAGTACAGTATTACAATATGGAATATTGTAATACTGTGGCCTAGTCAACCAATATTAGAGGATGGAAAAGTCCAAAACAGAATTTGACTAAGGAATTTGAGCTAAGAGTTCCTTTATATTTCCTTTTTTTTTTGTTGCATACTATACACTTTTAGTATGTGGGGGTATGCGTAGAGGCCAAAGGAAGATCTTCCGACCGAGCGAGGTGGTATGCCCGGTCAGGCCGAAGCCCACGTGACACATTTCAGCTGTCGTATATTATATATTGTGATATATACCGACGCGCTCAAAAAACTTCGATAGCGCGATGCAGGAATGTTAGGTGAATTGTGGGTACCGCCACAACTATAATATATAAAAGCGAAAGTGTGTCTGTGTGACTGTCTGTTGCTTCTTCAAGCCCAAACAATTGAACCGATTTTGCTGAATATTGGTTTGTAGATGCCTGGCAGGATTTGAGGACGTCGAGAGCCCGCAAGATTGCCATTTTTATTTAACAGGCGTTTTATTTTTCTCTTACGCTTCCTAACGTCTACGCGATGTCGTATACAAAAGTAATGGCCACCCTAGGTTGCGGCTGACTTAGAGCTGGCCACCATTTATACTTTATTTTGTCAAGTCATTTTCTTTCAAATGATGTTAAATTTATTGAAAAAAATATACATGCAAATTATGTATTAATCGCATGAAAATTAAGCTTAATTAGAGGTACTTGCGGCTACTTTTGACAAGGCCACCCAACATTAATCCATTCCATACGTTCTAAAGATTACTTTAAGATATATTTCATCGAAAAAAACGATTCATGCAGGATCTTGCGGTCGGATCCCATACTATAAACCTCTACTATTTCTGTACACAATCTTCATAATTTTGAAGTCGGTACCAGTCTTTAAAATTAAAAATATTTTGTCTAAGAACTCACCTTTCCTAGCTGGTATCGACTTTAAAATAATGAAGATTGTGTACAGAAATAGTAGAGGTTTAGGAGTATTCTGCTTAAGGCACTATTAAGAGTAAGAATTATTTCATACGTTTTTGTTCATTATAATACTTAATAATTATTGTTTTTACTCTGGAAGTCGGTTTTAATTTTTTGTTAAAAATAATAATATAATTAACCCTTAAACCACTGACGTACGTATGTGGTACGTCACCCACGCGGTTTTTCATTCAAAACTCAAAATTTCGCGGGAATTTCTGCGTGTCCTTTTTAGTAGTTTCCTAGTTGCCAGTGACACGTCGAAGGCAGGGGAAAGCGGTTGCAGTGCACATCTGCAAGCAGGTGACTTCGACGACCTGACGTATGAGGTACGTAGCGTCAGTGATAGTGTGACTTTTTTCAAATAATTACTTTTTGTTTGTCCGTAGATAAAAGTGAATTGCAGGCTGTCTTATTCATCTTGGGAACCCTCTACGTCTAAAAAAGGCCAGTTGAACAGAATATTTCCAAAAACGACGAACAAATAGAATAGATAGCTTTCATATGAGATCTCTAGCCTTATTGGTTGGCCAAGGATAAGGAATATGAAGTTGGTAAAAAAAGCAACAAAAGTCATAAAATATGTTACACAATGAAAATTAGCTATTATATTTCTTCGCTTCATTCTTCAATATATAATTAACCAAAAGTAGTACCTTTTCTTATCTGCTAGGCAATCGCGTTTTTTTAAAGACGTATGTGGGTATTTGAAAAGTTACCCGCTCGCTCGCTCGCACACTCGACGTTCCAGCGTGCTTCATTCTTTGCTAACGCGAGGCAACGCGAGCACGTATACTTAACCATGCCAAAGCGCAGCTGGTTATTATTATTAAGATGATTGAGTCAGTGTTGTAAGTAACTAAAGTCAGTGTTATTTTATCGTGTAACAAGAAAATACATGTAAGTACTATTAAATACTTAAATAAACGGCAGGCACTACCGAGGCCTAGACGAGCCAATTATATTCAATACTAGCCGGCTTGTACTGCGACCGCGAGTCAATAAACGTACAATGTGTTGGGACTGCGAGTCTTTATACACAATCTATAATATTATGTATGCTTTATCTGTTCTATAAATAGAATTATAGAACTATATGTTTGCCGGATTGGGGGAAACAACTGCAGGTGATTACTGCAATTATTTAATCAACCGGCATGTACTGCAACTGTGAGTCAATAAGTACAGTGTGTTTGGACCGCGAGTCCTTTTACACAATCTTTATTCGATATGCATCGGAATTGATTGCGAATCTCTGACGATGTTTTACTTATTCTATAAATAGAACTATATGTTTGCCCGATTGGGGGTAATAACTGCAAGTTAATTACTACAAGTGCTTAAATATATTTAAAAGTTATTTTATAAACCGCCATAATGTGTGGATTGACCGCGGGTCTCTAAACACAATTTATATCCATCGGAATTGACTGCGAGTCTCTGACGATGTTTTATCTGTTCTTTAAAATATAGAACTATACGTTGGCCGGTTTGGGGGTTAACAGCGAGTTATTTTATAAACCGCCATAATGTGTGGATTGACTGCGAGTCTCTAAACACAATCCTTATGCATCGGAATTGACCGCGGGTCTCTGACGATGTTTTATCTAAAAATAGAAGTATAATATGTTGGCTTGTTTGAGAGGATTAACTGCGAGTTAATTTTTGAAACTCACGAAAAAACCATTTTGAAATTCACGCCCACGAGCAAAATATTATACAGTCAACGTGAAAGTATTTTTCACTTGTAAATCGTTAATTTTGAATAACGTTATTTTTTAAACCTAAAAATGTTTGTTGCGGCCCGCGACACCAACACCAAAAATGTTTGCGGCCCGCATGAAAAATAAAAAATGAAAAAATTATAGAACTTCGTTCCAAAAAAAAAAACAGGTTGGGGACCACTGGCTTAATATATTATACATCATGACATCAATAAATTATTAGAATTTAAAACTATATCTTCGTGTACCCCCACCGAAGGTTACCTTATTTCAAAGATTTTCTTTTCCCCAAACAAAGCGGCGGAAAATATTGTATTATATTTTAAATACAATTTTTGAATTATTTTAAATTTGATACCACTTCGTAAGTTTATTTCGAAATTACATGTTAATTTGGAAAATTAACCTTAAAGGCTTCCAAGCCAATACCTAAAAGTGGATATCTAGCAAAAATAGATTTAAGAGCCTACTTCTTGGTTCCTAGTAACTCACTAGTCGAGCGAAAGATTTTAATTTACGAATTAAGAGGCCTAAGTCTTGACGTACAGACTATCCGATGCGCTATCATTTTTTTTAACAAAAAATATAAAGAAGGAAACTAGACCAGGCGTAGGCTTTATTCCTTCGATCGCGGAAAAACAAGACACAATGCATTTCTATTGTTTTCGCGGCCCACTTGGGCCTTACGGGAGTTGAAGCGTTATCACTACTAGACTTTAACAATATCAGTGTTCTAGGCGAGAATTCTTCAGCCTCAGGCGCCCTTTTTTTGATAACGTTTTATGGTTAATAGTGCCATGGGTGTATTAAATCCACAACAAATATGTAAATATTTAAGTCTTAACGTTTATAATATAAGTATATTATTATAACATAACTAGCTGTCCCGGCAAACGTTATTTTGCCATACAAAGTATTTCGCCCATATTATTATTTTGTTGAGGTGACTAAATATGTATGTCACCATGGCAAAGTCCATGATTGCTATCCCGTCACACAAACAATGGTCGCGTCGGTCTCGAGTTGTGGCAGTTTACTATTATTTATTCAACTAATTAATACACTCATCAATATAAAGATAGAAGAGTGGATGTTGTCCGATTCTCAACCCTAGCCGATATGCTCGCTAAGATTCACGAAAATCGGGCGAGCCGTTTCAGAGGAGTTCAACCACGCACACCGTGACGCGGGAGTTTTATATATTAGATATATTTTATAATAATATATGCCTATTAAAAACGGAATAATATAGAACAGTTAAATCAGTGTACTATTCGTGAGCTAGCTCAACTGATAGGTGTTTTGACACCTTCATATCCTGATTCCTGACTCCCACCGCGGAACGCAACTGGTTTTCAGCGATTAAAATATTTAATACTAAATAAAATATGCAATGATAAATACGATAACAGAATCACACTTATTCTTGAATAATAATTGTTAAAATATTCAGCTTGGTAGACCGAGAATACAATATTCTCGACTTTCAATAATATTAATATGCAATAATCACATTATCAATGACCATAGAGCCGGACCCAGTTAAAGCAGTAGACTCCTTAAAATTTATTCTAAAATACTTTACTTCGACTTAGATTTTAGATAAAATATTCAATCATTTTTATTAGTTAATACATTTATTACAGAGATCTTCGTCCGCTCCATCGGAACCTTAGCCAAACAATTTGACAATGGCTGTAATACGATATCTTCTACAGCCATCACTGTGCACTGTCATTGTTTATGAACAATGTTGACATTATTTGTTGGTGACATTGGTGACAGGAAAGCTTCTTTCAAAAGGCGTTTCACACATTCATCTGAATGAATGTGTGAAGCGCCTTTTGAAAGAAGCTTTCCTGTAAAAATCCTAGCCCATACCTGAGTCAGAGTAGACAGAATTATTATGTATATTGTGCCTGAGTAGTGTAGAACCCGGGATCCACTTATAAATTATTTGTTTTTTCTTGCACTCTGTACCTACAGCTGAATACTGATCATTGACTTAAAACTTTCTGCCTAATAAAACTCGGCAATATAAAATTAAAAATTAAAAAAATATGGTTTTAAATAGCGGTATCGAAATTTATATTACAAAGACAAACTCCCGAGCGTGATCGGATGTTATTATTTTTATTTAAAAAAAAGAAGAGGAGGATATTATATTTAAGTTATTTATAATATTTAAGTTATTACGCCCTGTGATGGTTATTCAAGATTATATTAAATAGGATAATGCTACAATACGGGTTATTATTGCTAACGCTTAACGCTCTGCACAGAACAGCCACCTCCCAGTCGGTCAGTTAGCCGCTGGATAAAGCAGGTGCTGTGCGAGAGCGGCGCGGCGCCGACACGAGCGTCGACACGGGGATTGATACTGGACACTATTAGTAAGACGACAGTCGACAGGCAGGAGTCAGGACTAGCGATTCCGATACTTTCGCTATTTTCCTTAACCATAATTTTATCGACGAACAAAGTTTCGCTGAATCAGTTATATAATCACCATGATCCCAGTATGTTATTATTTGAATCACAAACCATAGAGGTCTCTTACGTTTTGTTTCTACTGACTATAATTAAATTTATGGGCACGATGTAAAATTTTTTCTGGAATATATTATAATGATTACTATTCATAATGTAATCTATTGTATTTTGTAAAAAAAAATCTTTCTTTCGTTACTCTGAAAATCTACTTTTGATTAATTATATATCGAAGAATGAAGCGAAGAAATATAACTTACCAAGTGAAGTTCGATCATTATTATGAGTCGCTTCATTCGAAGATATAATCTCCCTCCCACCCAGTCTGCACGGAACTATGTTTGCTGCAGTACCCAAAGAAAGAAAGAAAGATTTTTTGCATTACTTCTCTCTAAACATAATGAAGCACGCCGGTGCCAAGTGAGCGAGCGAGCGAGCGGGTAACTTTTCAAATACCCACATACGTCTTTAAAAAAAACGCGATTGCCTAGCAGATAAGCAAAGGTACTACTTTTGGTTAATTATATATCTTCGAATGAAGCGACTCATACATATAATAATGTTCGAACTTCACTTGGTAAGTTCGTTTGATCATTTATTATATATTTCAAAGAAAAACGTCGCAGAACCCGAAACGGATGTCAAGTTTGCAATAAATCGGTTTGCTTGCAGTGCTCTCAGTCGACCTGCTACAACTGTCGTTAAAAAGTGCCTTATAATTTTGCCTTCATATGTTTAGAAAATATTTTTTGTAAATTTTTTATAAAAAGTCTATCCTACTTTGTAAGTCACTAAGGTTTTTGGTACATAAAAAATTATTAACAATAAATATTATTATTTTTGAAATATCCTTATGTCATTTGAAAGTATCCAAATAAATAGACTGCAATTGACAACAGAATTAAACTTTATCAACACATCAGGAGGCGTTCAAAATTACATACGTATCCCATACGTACGTCAGTGGTAATGTAACTAAATTGCACGTCAGTGGTTAAGGGTTAATATTAGTTATGTATATGTAAGTAATTTTATTTTATTTTATAATATAAATTGTGGTTTAATGGATAAAGATGGAAGATCGACTCACGGCGCCCCTCTTGCCTTTCCACGGCGCACCACCAGGGCGCCGCGACGCACAGTTTGGAAACCCTTGGTATAGTGTATACCTACATATATAAATTGTAAGTAAATAATTTCATAAAGATAATCATGACTGTATTATTATATATATTATATTATATAAAATATTATAAGTATAGGTACCGTATAAAAATTTTTCGTAAACTTATCTTAAATTTTATCTTTATTAACTGAACTGCATCTTATCAATACACTTGATATAATTCATAAAAGCAGGAAAACCAGAGTTTATCTATCTGTATTCTGTAGCCAAACCACAGGTCAAACATAACAATTAACACTGCACTAACATAATTATAGTTTAGGTATACCTACCACAAAAGAACCTGTTAACCTGTTATTATCTGTGCCTAAAGTGTAAACCAGCGTTTTCCAACCTTTTTCATGATGCGACCTCCGTGATAAAATATTTGGCGAAATGATGATTTCGTGAAATTATGAGCACGAAGGTCGAAAAGATAGCGTACAAATTACAATGTTAGCAATATAGATTCTAGATTAGTCTAGAAAACCAGTTTTCGGCACAAATATATCGACTGCATTGATACCGAGGCCTCATAGAAAACCGGCGTAAAACAATGCATAATATGAATTTCACAAAGTGAGTCGAAAAAGACTGTCCGACGGATCTCTTTTGTTTTGGTTGTGTAAGTACCTATACTGTATAAGGTTGAATAGCTTTTTATTTGTCTGCAAGAACCAGTTGTTCTGGCAAAGAATTATGTAATTGTAATACATCCCATTCACATACCTACTTACATAATATTATTGCCAATAATTAAAGCATGCAGGTTACGAATGCAGAATATTTCCATGTAGGTAAATTGTACAGTGTTGCCGTGCGAGAATTTACTCGAGAACGGCTTCTGCACTGGGTGTGGTCGAAATGAAACACTTCGTCGCTATGTACTATTAGCGGGGGTCGAGGTAAACGCGATTCCGGCCAGCCTTTCTTCTATATAACGATGTAGCGATGACCCAACCCAAATATTTCCCCAGTTCTTCTTTTCGATGTTCGCGGCAGGCTGGCGCGGAGCGGTCTGCTATTCGATGTTCGCGGTAGGCTGGCACGGAGCGGTCTGAAGTCTGCTATTCGCCCCGCCCCACACTGGTCCCAAAGTAAAATAAATGGGACATTAAGAATTTTCGGATCGAAGGTCAACGGATCAGGCTGATTTTTTTTTGTAGACAGCTGATGCAATTACAAGTCACTTTTATAGATATCGTTTTTTTCAAATATGCCGTATATACAGAGATAAAAAATAATTTAAAAAAAATTGTATGGACGAAATCATAATTTTGTCATTTTCTTCCAAGATTCAAACGTATTCAAAATAAATCATAGCACAGCTTATAGAGGGACTCTTGTCGTACATTTTTGTCATAGACACTCAACTGTGATTTTTGCGCCTTTTAGAGCTACAGGCACTTTATTAATTTTTTTTTGGTCAGTGGATGAAGCTGATTTTTTTTGTAGCATCTGATGCAATTACAAGTAACTTTTATAGATGTTGTTTTTTTCAAATATGCCTTATCTTCAGATAAAAAAAATATGAATTATTTTTTGTATGGACGAAATCATAATTTTTTAATTTTCTTCCAAGATTCAAACGTATTCAACATACATCATAGCACAGCTTATAGAAGGACTCTTGTCGTACATTTTTGTCATAGACCATTTAACTGCGATTTTTGCGCCTTTAGGAGCTACATGTACTTTAATTTTTATTGTTTTGTATAATTCATTTTCGAGTATTTCCTATGGATTTTAATAAATATTGTTAAGGATAGACAAATAATAATGTTTTCTTTATTGACAAGTAAAGAAACTCTTACTAGTAATGTCTTATTTATAAAAAAAATCTATATAAACTTAAACTAAACAAATTATTAAAGTAGAAATCTCAAAACATGTACGTAGTAGGTAAATTATTTTATGACTCATCCAGTTTGTACCCAACAAACAAACTAATCTTATAAAATTAAGTCACTAAGGTCTAAACTCTTATACTTGTTATAAAAGAGCATTCATTATGCCAATGTTACTTATAATGGCACATTATTAGGTGATTTGGCTAATATTTCCTTTATTCTTATAATTTGGTTGGGTAAACGTTAATAACTCTAATTTATACGGCAACTAAAAGGCTTCGAAATATGTTCATCTCGAATGTATAGTGGCTAGTTACAAGGCTTTTAATATGGTCAATTATTCTTATAAAAGTAATGCACAAGGTAACTATAATGCTTTTAACTTACAGGGGCATTTAATAAGACATCTATCCAACAAACGAATGCTAACATTTAATATGACCTTAACAAGGATGAAAGCAATCCCTATTCTCTTATACAGTGATTATAAAAATATTATTCTCTTTAAGGTTACAATAAAATGCTTTACATAACTAAATTCGCCATTTTAAACGTACAAAAGATTGTGTGAATATCTTGCGGAGCGGAATAATCGGCCAAGTGCGAGTCGGACCTGCACACGATGGGTTCCGTACTTTCATAGAGGGGTTCAAAACAATGGAAGAAGTTGAAAAGGAGCGATGGTTACAGAAGAA
Organism: Polyommatus iphigenia; assembly: GCA_963422495.1. Taxonomy (NCBI): domain Eukaryota; kingdom Metazoa; phylum Arthropoda; class Insecta; order Lepidoptera; family Lycaenidae; genus Polyommatus; species Polyommatus iphigenia. Next base: position 40,272,581 of record OY730180.1, on the reverse strand, counting down.
AAGTAAAAAATAAAACAATTCATTTGATAATCACGTATTTTTAATAATATTTCAAACTTAAAATTAGTGCACAAAAGTGAGCTAAAGTATCCTTATAAAGAGGTCTCTTTCAGCCGACCCAACTACAGTGGAAAAAAATCATTTTTATATAAAATATACGGGAATAACACTAGCTAGGTGCGATTTTTTTAGTGTGAAAGGATCCCTAACTATATGTAAAATGGCGATAGCATAATAAACAATTGATGCCGTTATAAAGTCTTTACCCTCATAAACTCCTTATAGACGATGTGTGAATCCTGTTGTTCTTTTAAAAGCACTGCACTTAACTTGACTAAATAATTAATGACGTTTTTAGCACAAAAACAGCTTAAATTCAAGGGCGAGTTGATACCAAAACACACAGCGCATCACATTTTATCATGCATTTAAATTTCCTTACACTTTTCACTATAAACGAGCACTAAATCAGGTAAATAAACTATACATAAAATAATGACTTATCGTTTACTTGACAGTAAAATGGCTGACGTTTCTATTTCTTCTCCAAGCTGTTGCGAAAATGTAAATCACTTATGACGGCAAAAAGGGGTAACGGATTTTAAGAGCCTTTGATTTGCCGCATTGAGTTTAAGCTCCTTGTATCGGACACTAATATAACACGGCGTTAATACGCTTTCCATATGTTTCTTATAAGTTGAAGTACCTTATTCTTTGAAATTATATAACACGTATAAGGAAAAAAGCGGACAATAAAGAAACTATAAGGAGGACATAAGGTTATTATCTTTATAAATTGTGCCCAAATGCACCCTTATTAGCGATAATACGACTCCTATAAGAATATTATTTTTGGCTATATAAGTCACAACAAGAGCAATTTTTGTTAGTTGGGTAAACATTGTTTGGTAATGACTCATTGCCTAATTAGGTACCTCTATACTTGGAAAATTATGATTTCGTCCATACAAAAAATAATTCATATTCTTTTTATCTGTAGATAAGGCATATTTGAAAAAAACGACATCTATAAAAGTTACTTGTAATTGCATCAGATGCTACAAAAAAAATCAGCTTCATCCACTGACCAAAAAAAATAAAATAAAGTGTAGCTCTAAAAGGCGCAAAAATCGCAGTTGAGTGTGTATGACAAAAATGTACGACAAGAGTCCCTCTATAAGCTGTGCTATGATTTATTTTGAATACGTTTGAATCTTGGAAGAAAATGACAAAATTATGATTTCGTCCATACAAAAAAAAATTCAATTATTTTTTATCTCCGTAGATACGGCATATTTGAAAAAAACGACATCTATAAAAGTGACTTGTAATTGCATCAGCTGTCTACAAAAAAAATATCAGCCTGATCCGTTGACCTTCGATCCGAAAATTCTTAATGTCCCATTTATTTTACTTTGGGACCAGTGTGCGCCCCCGCTAAACTTTATTTATTTCTCAACTATTTTACACTATTTTAAAACACATAATAAATATTTCTATCGTAACAATAAACTAAGCATCTGCCAGCTTTCTTAAATTCTATTCTCACGCTAGTTTCTTAGATAATTGCCGAACGTCTATTCCTAAATATCCTTTGTTTATTGTTCTGACAAAGACAATGCTTTATTACTTTTAAGGGAAACAGCTTTACTCTTTACAAGTCTTTACGGAACACAATAATAACGTATTTAAACTAACAAAATAAAGTCAAAGGGACCGAACATGTGGCGATTTCAATTTAACAATGTCTTAGAAATACGCTACTTAACTTTTCAAAATATGTTCGCCGCCCTTGTCACCGTTGTGTCCACAACATTTAACACAAGAAACGAAAATAAGCTATTTTTACTATTTAAATTTAACAAATTTACAAATAAAATCATACAAATTAACTATTAAAATGCGACTATTAACTAAGTATTGACTATATTTTGGTCTTTGGGAATAAAACACACGCTATTAGATGATTTATTCGAAAATTACTATCTCTATGCTCACTATAACCTAAATAATAATCTAAATATATTTATTGTCTCGTACACAAATTCACTAAACTATAAACGTTCTTGCACTAACTAAAAACTGTAAACTATATTTTGCGTCGTCTCGTACATAAACTAAACCAGTTTTAATATGGAAACTGCAGGCTGGTTTTTGGTTGATAAAGTGTTCAAGTTCAATTTTGAAGTCTGATATCCTTATTTGCAGAATGCACTGATGAGTGATGCTGATGACTGATGACTGAGGTATAGTTAAGGGCATTCCCTACGGAGATTCCGTAATTTACCGTGTTTAGAGCCTTATAAACTCATAATTTTAAAGCTACAAAGTTATAATTAAAAAAAAATACAGCAATAATCTTCAGTATTTCAACATCCCTTTCCACGTTTTAAATTTTCTATTTTTGTGTATTATACTCACGGTATCAGCTTCCAAAGTAAAACTAATTTATTAAAATTCAAGCATACATTCAGCATCTCCTTAGTATTTACAAATAAATTTTATTTGAAACACACGCCAATAGATCGACAATATCATAAACTACATACCTATTCCACGTTTTAATTTTTTTTAGGTCAATTTCGAACTAAAATAAGTAAAAAAATAGGGTTTTGGTGCGATCGCGGCAACGAACGCGGCAAATGTATGGTCAAGGTCGTTTGCTCGGGGGACGGCCTTAATAGCTGTAGGTAACTGAGCCCTGAGGAGACCACGGAAATAAAGTTGTTAGTCCATTCATAATACCATAATATAAATATACTTATCATACTAAGCGCAGAGTCGAGATGTTGTCTATCACTCGAGAACTACCATTACTTTGGGATAAAATTAAAACTATTCTAAGGTCCTCCGGAGATATTTTGGTCCTGCCACGGGACTCAAAATATCTCCATACCAAATTCTATCACCATCAGTATCCCCAAGCGGCACCCGGCTGTCGCATAACAATTGAAAATATATTGTGTCTGCGATTCCCACGATCGAGGTATTACCGGTTTAGCGTGAAGATATAGCAGGTCTGTCTGTCACTTCTTCACACCCAAACCGATTTTGCTGAAAGTTATGGAGATACTTTGAGTCCCGGAAATGACATAGGATACTTTTTACTCCGGATAAATGTATGGGTTCCGCGCATAAATTTTGTGGCAACGGAGTTGCAGGCGTCATCTAAATTCTAATAATTATAAGGACTTTAAGTAGGTATAATCCTAAGTATAATAGAGTTGAGTTAGCGCAATCACCGTTTATACGGAGGTATTAGACGTGTTTTAGTAGTGCTATGATTTGTGTTTGTGACGCAACACCACCCAAGGTTCTCCATGCGCGGAGTTTGTACGCTGGCAGCGTCCGCGAACGGACGTTTCGTGAGTGTTTGGTTCCTATGTCGTGGTGAATAATATCACTATGTTTCGGTAAGTAATTTTCGCGTATCATAATTGGAAGATATTTTCATTTAGGTACTTACTTATAATTTTTACGAAGTTTGTAAAGGAATAATCAATGTTAAGTAAATTTTAACTTTTATGTTATACCTTCTATCGGCTAGATTGCTAGAAATACAGTTGAAACCGAATATAACTTTTGTAAACATCTATCGGTTATAACTTTATAAGTTACCTATAACAAACTAACTGCAAGGTCCCGGATACATCCTTAAATGCAATTAAGGTACTTACTAAGAGTTATTTAAGACTCCGTCCAAACTCCATCTATAATACCTGTAACATCGGATACGGGGAAAACCGGGAAATACCGCTAAAGTTACGAATTATTCGTCGACAAACTTAGTTGTTTATCAAAAACTTACATTTAGGAATTTAGGAAGTGTAACATACTCACAACTAAATATTGATGGAGGAATACGATCCATACGATCTATTCTGTACCCCTTCTACACACTTAGCCATCTTGTACTTAAGGTTGGGTTGCACCAGAGGCGTGGTTAAAGTTAAAGTTAAGGTTAAAGTTATGGTTAAATATGGCGTCCTTTAGCTTTAACTTGAACCTTAACTTTGACTGGAGAAATTGACAGATTTCTGTTGCGTTTATTTTCTTATTCAAGCTACAGGTAACGGGATTGACAGTATAAAAAAAAATATTATCCGTAAAAAACGTCAGGAAAAATATAACACTGTAAAACATAGTAAATTTTCACGAATTTAGATATACGTAGGGAATGCAATCCCGCAAGAGAATTTCAATCCCGGTATTTGCGGGATTGAACCATCACAATCCCGCTGGATCCCGGTATTTGCGGGATCCCGCTGGGTGGATTTAAACTTTTAAAATAATCGTTATAATGACTTTACTTGATAGACCCCGTTTTATTCTTATAATCTCAAATAAAACAAACTTTGTCGGACACTTTTTTCAAGGGTTTAATTATAATTAACAACTCCATACTTCAGACTTTATAAAAAAATGAAAGAAAAACTTATTATTTTTTTGGAAATGGCTTCGTAATAATAATAGTTAAAAAAAACTAAAAAAAATCGCTTATTTAATATTTATGCCCATCTTTTATAGAAACTTTTTTCGAAATATAGGTAAAAATTGTGCCCAAAGATTCCGAAACGGTTCCTGATATTCGACACAAGGTAGCTAGCAGCTGGAAATGCTCTCTCAGCATCCACGCTGGTTAGTTCAATTGTCATTTAAAGTGAATTATAGTGAATTGAAGCTAAATTGTTAAGCGGGCTGCCTGTAGCCAGTTCACGCACCCCCGCGCGCAAAGTTACGCATATGAATCACATTTCTTTGTAATCCCGCCAGTCCCGCGGGATCCCGCAAAATTTTCGACCGGGATTAGTCCCGCATAATGCATGCGGGATCCCGGTATTGCATTCCCTAGATATACGTATGAGCGGTTATGGTTAAATATTATGGCGTCCGTGGACGCCATAATATTTAACTTTAACCAGAGATTTGACATTTTTCACTGTGGTTATAGTTAAAGTTACAGTTATAGTTAAAGTAAGTTGGTGCAACCAAACTTAGTGTGCATCGTGAGTTCGTGACGAATGGATCTTGTACTACAAAGAGTTTGCAGTTGACGGAACTGCTTATTACCAGAGTATCTTGTACTAAAAGACTACAGGAAGCGTAGGACTACGAGAGTAAAGTTAGGATCGGATCTATAAAGCAGCTCTGAGGCTATATAGGCCATGGCCTATGGACGGCAGCGTCCTATGGCGTCCTATAGGATGGCGGCAGAGTTCGTAGTCGAACTTGTTGTACTAATATTATGTGTTCTGTGGTCGTACATAGGAGTGGCAAAATTAATGTGGCCTATACATTACTCATAAAAATATAAATCCGGTCCAATAGGTGGTAATATTATTAATCATATTTTTCTTTTTTTTTTTGCTTCTAACAACCTTGTTAAATTCTAATTCTTTTTTTTTGCTTCTAACAACCTTGTCAATTCTCAATACTTACCTATAAATTATAACTCATGACAAAACTACGAATTTTTACTATTTAGTATAAGAATTAATTGAATGGAACCGATAACTTTTTGTAAAAATGTTAATTTTAATGACAAAAAACGGATAAATTTAAATTCGAATAAGGTTCTTTTTTAATGGTTAGTTAATTGCTATGATATGGTCTGTAACTTATAGGGTCCCCTAAAAATCGGTACTGTTCTGGTCACGTGCGAATACAGCCTTATAAGGTTGCAAAATACTGTACACTTGCTCAGTGAGTTATTATTTTTTACTGCAGTCGTGTTTATCAGAAGTCCTCATTTAAATATCGCTTTACAATATTTTGCAGTAAGTAATCGCTGACGGGGATTACATTTCAATTGTCTTTCAAACATTTATTACATTGTAAAGATAGCTCGTGGAACGATAGTAATTGTAATTATAACTAGCTTTTGACCGCGAATTCGCCCGAGTGGAATTCTGAGAACGACATTATTTCAGGACAAAAAAAAACTTTTCATACATATAAAATATATAGCATACTAGCTGTTGCCCGCGACTTCGTCCGCGTTAACATAGTATATTAACAAAGATGGATAGTTTTCGCCTTTTTGTGGTTCCTTATACAAAGGGTAAAAACGGGACCCTATTGAAGCAAACGTCAAACGCATGGGCGTATATAAGGGGGGGGTCCTGGGGGTCCGGACCCCCCCCCCCCCCCATTACTATCCACCTTACTTGTTCAATCGACGATAATATATTATGTACCGCACCGATTCGGCGAGGTACATGTGTTTTTTTTTTCTATTGACAGTATAATGATAATTTATTATTATACCATATAGTACTATAATACTGGCGTAAATTATATTGTGGTCTGTGGAGCGTGTCCGTAGGCAGAGTAGGTACCGCGATGCGTTCGTACTTCGTCGCAGGGGCGCGGGGAAATGTTCAGTTCCCGAATTTTTTGATATTTTTTTTATTATTTTTTAAAATTTGAATATCGGAATAGGTACCTATTCAAATTTTAAAAACCGGCCGAGTGCGAGTTGGACTCGCCCATGAAGGGTTCCGCAGCAGCAATAAGGTTTATTTTTAGGAAATTTAAAGGTTTTTTATTTATTTTTATATTTCATTTGATATAATATATTGAAAGATAAATTATTAAGGTTTACCATTTATGACGTACGTCTATATAAAAAAAAAAAACTACTTGTTAGATCTCGTTCAAACCAATTTTCGTTGGTAGTTTTCATAGTAATGTACTAGTGGAGTCGCCAGAGGTTTTAACCTCCGAAAATTGTAATTTAGTGAATGGATTTTTGTTTTTGAGGTGTTATTTTCTTTTTTACACTATTACTTGCAAAGTTTACCAAACAATTTTTTGTGCTTTTAATTTTTTAGTTACTTAATTACTAAATTAATATTTCACCATATAAAGCCAGTCAAGAAATTTTTCTTGTTCCTGTTATTTGATGACTCGTATCCGATTGTTTACATTGAAAATTAACTAAAAACACATTTAAAAAAAAAAGAAAGTTTGCTTTGCTAAGCTAAATAAAGCTATAAGATTTTTGCAAAGTTTTTAGAGATTAACGCTCGTCGTAACCAAGATAAAAAGGTTTGGGAGGATTTCAGGGTCCTAAAAAAAGTATGTTACACGACGTACTTATTGTGCTTATTTAATTTTTAGAGAAATTATGAGTTTTAAGTACTTTAAAACGTTTTAATATCTCAAAAAATGTGTAAAATAGACCAAAATTGTTTTTCTACATTTGTTGAGAATTTATTTAAGTAAGAGCTAAAACGTTAAATGCATCGACAAATGAAAGGTTTTTTTCTAGCCTTTGAAATATATTTTAACTTCCTAATTAAAGGCAGAAAAAAAATTAAGTGCTACATATCTCACGTACATACTAAAGACGCATGCTACGACCTATGTTTGGAAAATGCTTTCCTGATGCTAAAAAAACTGGTTGCACTCCGGGAGTGCCGGCAGAAGTGAAAACTTGATTATTAACGTTGTGCATTTTTTTAACCCATTTTTTATGAAAATCGATTTTAAAAAAATCGTCAATCAAGTTGTTTCGATCAAGTTTCGATCAAGGTTTCGATCAAGGTTTCGATCAAGTTTCGATCAAGTTTTGAACAAGTTTCGATCAAGTTTCGATCAAGTTTCGATCAAGGTTTCGATCAAGTTTCGATCAAGTTTCGATCAAGGTTTCGATCAAGGTTTCGATCAAATTTCGATCAAGTTTCGATCAAGTTTCGATCAAGGTTTCGATCAAGTTTCGATCAAGTTTCGATAAAGTTTCGATCAAGTTTCGATCAAGTTTTTTATCAAGTTTCGATCAAGTTTCCATCAAGTTTCGATCAAGTTTCGATCAAGGTTTCGATCAAGTTTCGATCAAGTTTCGATCAAGTTTCGATAAAGTTTCGATCAAGTTTCGATCAAGTTTCGATCAAGGTTTCGATCAAGTTTCGATCAAGTTTCAAATTGAGTTCGAGTTCGAGTTCGACACAAAACACTTCTCTCCAACCGTCTTACGCGTTTTGTATGGTTTTTCGATCAACACGAAAATCTATCGCGAGTTTCACAGTTTTTACCCATCCCACAAGTGCTCAACGCCGCTAAAGAAGTTTTCACTTCAAAAATTACGCATTAACAAACAGAAGTCTTTGTAAAGCCTAAGAAATAATTTTAAACTTCCTATTTAAAACCTAAAAAAATAGGAACGCCATTTATCAGGTACTTTCTGCCGAAGCCCGAAGCACACAATAAACATATTCGGAGGCGTGCTCATCTAGATACCAAGATATTAATTTTTAAATCTAAATTATATATTTTTTCCACTTATTTTCTTTTTTTAGAATAAAAGCAACAATATGAATAAAAAAATGATAATATATTTTATTATTTTGCTACAAAACTGAACTGAAAGAAATGCAGGTTTTCTTCAAAATTTTAAAATTTATGAGTGTAACTGAAGTAGTATAGAATAATTTAAAAATTAAAAGCACGACTTTTCAATAGGAACAAACTTTTTTATTTATGTTATCAGCTACACATTCCTTTTTTTCTTTTCAATTTTCATCCACTATTACGGAAATCGGAGGTTTGCATGATTTTTACGCTCTAGGCTCTCCACTATACATCATATATTTTTTAGACTTATCATGCCCCTACTTTAGACATTAGAGGGGGGGGACGCACATTTTACCACTTTGGATGAGTCTCTCTCGCAAACTATTCAGGTTAGAAAAAATGCTATTAGAAACCTCAATATGATTTTCAAAGACCTATCCATAGATACCCCACAAGCATAGGTTAGATTAATTTCTAATAGCATTTTTTCTAACCTGAATAGTTTGCGAGAGAGACTCTTCCAAAGTGGTAAAATGTGTGTCCTCTAATTTCTAAAGTACCCCAAATTTTTTTAATAATTTTTCCATTTTTGTATCAAGATCTTAATGCGGTTCACAGACTACATCTGCTTACCAAGTTTCAATAGTATACTTAGCTCTTATAGTTTCGGAGGAAAGTGGCTGTGACATACGGACGGACAGACAGACAGACAGACAGACAGACATGACGAATCTATAAGGCTTCCGTTTTTTGCCATTTGGCTATAGAGCTCTAAAAATACTTTGGACTTCCTAAACACGTTTAACCTATTTGCTGCTGCGGAACCTTACACGGGCGAGTCCAACTCGCACTTGGCCGCTTTTTTAAGTTAGGGACCCACCCCCCCCCCTTATCAAAGCTATATATTATACGCCCGTTATCAAACGCAAACGTTAATAAACTTTCATGTTTGTAACTCAAAAAATGACGGACTTTCATTTAAAGTTTCAACCCCTATTTCACCCCCTCGGAGGTTGAATTTCCAAAAACGCTTAAACATGTACCCAATCATTTTTAATCAGTAGCCCAAACATAAAATTTCATGTTTCTAACTCAAGAAATAACGGACTTTCATTCAAACTTTTAAACCCAATTTCACCCCCTTGGGGGTAGAATTTCCAAAAACGCTTAAATACGTATCCATTCATTTTTAATCAGTAACCCAAAAATAAAGTTTCATGTTTCTAACTCAAGAAATGACGGACTTTCATTCAAACTTTCCACCCCTATTTCACCCCCTTCGGGGTAAAATTTTCAAAATTCCTTCCTTAGTGGGTGTCTACTTAAGGCGACGCCTTGATAATTTGGCTGTAGCGATGCCGATTTTTCTCAGCCATGACTAAAGCTAAGAAATTGAAGTTCATTGTCAGTATTCATCATGTCTTTGTCTTTGAATTGCCCATAGCATAACACGATTGGACAACTTTTATAGCACAGAATAATCAATCGAAAAGACCTCTGTAAAAAAAGGGATTCCTATTTTTCCAACAGAGGAGAGTGATTTAAGGTTCCAAAATTTGTACATAAATTGGTTTAAGCATGCACTTTAATTTGTGCATAGCTTATATGAAATGCATTTATGGTTTTTAAATTATGCGACAAAAACCATTTTGTCGCTTACGCCCTTTCCATTTTTTGCTGTTCCATTGCTTGTTTTCTATGAGAGGCCGGGCCGGCCTCTCATAGAAAACAAGCAATCTAAAACATATCCAACACGGTTTCTTACTTTAACGCTGCGTCACCTTAATAAAACAACCCTACTCAGTACTCACCAAATTTCGTGGCTGTAACTTTAACAGTTTTTGCTCAGCGATGATGAATCAGTCAGTCAGGACATGTAATTTTATAAGTACTTATAGATGTCACTCAGGAACACATTAACTTTCTATCGGTGTTAAAATTATTGCAATCGGACCTGTAGTTTCAGAGTTTACCTCCTACAAACAAAACAACAAACTTTACCTGTTTATTAAAATATAGAGGTAGTGTAGATTTAACTAAGTAGGTATCTCGGTTTGTTGGTAGGTATTTTCCAAGCATACTGCATTCGTAAGAGGAAAGTAATGAGTGGCAAAGAGAGGAAAAAAAGAGTTTCTAGCTAGCTGTCTGCCTGTACCTTCTTTACTCTTCTTCTTTAACTTCTATACTATTTAAAGGGCTTTTCTTAAATTTACGGCATCTTAAACACTAATTTTTAAGAATTAAGACTAAGGCATAGCCGATAAGCTTAACGATTAAGGAAAACCCATTGTTAAGATTTTTTTGTGAATCTTCTAAGTGATGCGTGGGCGCACCCAATTATGGAAATTTTAGCAAATATGATTTACTGTTTATGGCCTATATTAGATATAATTTATTCAAGGCTACAACTAACATTGCCATATTTTGCCTATACAGTCGAAAAAATCGGCCAAGTGCGAGTTGGACACGAAGGGTTCCGTACCACTATACTTATAGAAAAATCAGAAAAAAATGTGTTTTTTGTACGGGAGCCCCCCTAATCTAATTTTATTTTAATTTCATTATGAATTATTAAAGTATAAATAAAACTGAGTATTTTGTGAACATTTCAGGTGGCTACCTGTTGTCATCATTTGATACCGAGCAAAAAATGATTAAAAAAATCACGTTTGTTGTATGGGAGCCCCTCTTAAATATTAAACTTATCTTGTTTTTATAGCGGCAAGAGGTTTTATAGCAACATAATCTGTGAAAATTTCAACTCTCTAGCTATTACTGTTCTTGAAGTCTCAGTAATAGGGTCTCATTTTTACTCTTTGGGCACGGAACCTTAAAAATTAACTTTTAAAAAGCAACATTGTTTACATTCTTATAAAATTATAGCCACTGAAAAAAAATATTAAAATCGATAGCCTATGATCCTTCACGTGGTCTACTTCTTATCTGTGCCAAATAACATAAAAATTGCTCCAGTAGTTTGCGAGATAAGCCCTTTCAGATAATTTCCCCCGTTTTTACCACATTCTCCTATTAGTCATAGCGTAATAAAATAAAGCCTACAGCCTTCCTCAATACATGGGCTATCTAACACTAAAAGAATTTTTCAAATCGGACCAGTAGGTAGTTCCTGAGATTAGCGCGTACAAGTTAGCCCTTTCAAATAATTTTCCCCGTTTTTTCCACTTTGTTTTTTTTTTTTTTTTATTAAATAAGGGGGCAAACGAGCAAACGGGTCACCTGATGGTAAGCAACTACCGTCGCCCATGGACACTCGCAACATCAGAAGAAGGTGCGTTGCCGGCCTTTTAAGAGGGAATACGCTCTTTTCTTGAAGGTTTGCAGGTCGTATAGGTCCGGAAATACTGCTGGTGACAGTTCATTCCAGAGTTTTACAGTGCGTGGCAGAAAGTTACGCGAAAAACGCACTGTGGAAGACTGCCACTCATCAAGGTGATGAGGATGGTATGTTTTTCGCGTGGGACGATGGCGAAAAGTTGCAGGTGGTATGATTCCGAACAATTCCTCAGAGCACTCCCCGTGATACAACCGACAGAGGATGCAGAGTGAAGCTACATCTCGGCGTAATTCCAAGGGGTCCAAGCTGTTTGAAACACTATGGCAGTCAACAATTCGAGCGGCCCTTCGTTGGATACGATCCAGAGGGAGCAGTTGGTATTTAGGCGCCCCTGCCCAGAGATGAGAACAATATTCCATATGAGGCCGAACCTGCGCCTTGTAGAGTTGTAGGCGTTTTTGACGCAAAAAGCTTGCCCAGAAGATCGGCTTTGTCTTTTGCGTCCTGGGCCAACGATCCATTTCCTACGTGTAGGGATGGTAGGGTTGGCTTGCAGAAATTTCCTTCAATAGCTTTGGCCAGAGACCAGAATGCACGGGTTCCCGAGGGGAGGCGCTCAAGTCTCTTGCCAATTCTATTGACGTGCTGTTGCTTTGCCCGAGTAATCTCTTTCTTGAGGGACCTAGAGGCAAGGTTGTACTCCTTTTTATATGTGCTGGTATTTAAATCCCGAGCAGACACTGCGTTGGCCCAGGATTGGTAAGCCTCCTGCTTCCGGCGAGAAGCTTTTTTGGGGGAGGAACCAAAACCAGGGACGAAATCTGCCGGCAGTTGGCACTACAGAGGACGGAATGAAAAGTTCCATCCCCTGCATCACCACATCGGCAACAGAGTTGGCAGTGTTGTCGGGATCATTCAGCGAGAAGCACACGTGCCCCCAAGGATAGGATGCAAAAAACGACCGCATCCCATCCCAGTCTGCTGACTTGTAGTGCCACACACGACGGTATTTAACAGCACGCTGTCTTAACACCGTCGTAAGTGGCACAGAACTCCTAACAAGGCAATGATCCGATTTACCAAGTGGTGCGGTTACGGATATTTGGTAGCCGTCAGGATTTGAAGTCAGCAGGAGGTCCAACAAGGAAGGATTCTGACCATCCACATCTGGGATTCACGTAGGCGTAGTAACCAGTTTCCTCTATTTCTTCGCTCCTATTAGTCTTAGCGTGATAAAATATAGCCTATAGCCTTCCTCGATAAATGGGCTATCTAACACTAAAAGAATCATCACAATCCGTTGCGTAGTCTTAAAGATTAAAGGGAACAAAGGGACATGAGGGAAAAAAAAGCGACTGTTTTATAATATGTATAGACACAGAATATATATTAGTTGTACCAAGGGGCTTAAGATGGCATAGTCAGATAAGACGACACATCAGCAAAATTCGTTGAAATAAGGTGAAGGGGGCAAAGTGCGCCTACCGGGCAAGTGCGCCTACCTCAAATATATCGTAAACTGCTGACAATATACTAGTAACGACATCTTACATCGATGTAGGAAACTAAAACATAGCTCTGGGTAAAAGCCACAGATGGCTCTATAATTGTTAACTCGAAATATGCGCCATCATTTTTTTCTGTCTTTGAAAGTGGTAAGCAGAGTTGACCTCGTGAAAGTGGTCGTTAAAAATCTCAAGAAGCTAAATCTTTTCCAACAAGAAAATATAATATGTAAATAATTAAAACATTTTATTTTTGGCTTTGACTTTATTTCAGCTATAACTAGTCAACTTTATAAAATTATAGAAGATAAAAATTTCTAACCTCAAATTTGGCAAGTCGGCTAAGTGCATCTAGTGCATCATTGGGTATATGGCGTACTTCCCCGAAATACAGCGGTTGTAAACATTTTAAAACGTGGCATTTTTAACTCTCTTAAGAATGTCCTTATAAAAGACGTGGTGGTTCCACTTATTTAGTTTTGAAGTTAACTAACTTAGGTTTGACAAATAAATATGTATTAAAAAATAAAATAAGTACTACAAAAGAACACTAAGTACCTACTAATGTACTTTCGTATAAATAAATTTTAAATTAGCGGTGACGTATTTCTTTTTATTGCTATTCCTCAGAAAGTTCTTCAAAAGTTAGTTTTTTGCCTTAGATATGATTAAAGCCTACTTGTTGTTATTGTCATAACTCATACTTATCATAGCGAGGATAAATTTAAACAGAAAAAAAATGTTTACAACTCCTGATTTACAAATATATGGCGCACTTTCCCGCAAATTTGTTTTTTTTCTGTAGATAATATAAGGATGAGATAATAAAAAAAAACAAAAATTTATGCGTGTTATTGTTTCTGCTCTGCTATAAAAATATGTTTAATTTATTAATCTAATGCTTTGAAAATGCGTTTTAACTCCACCAGGCGCACTTCCCCGTTTTTGCGGGAAAGTGCGCCTATCGTACATGTTTGTGATTTCGTGCAAAAATTTCTTTATTTTATTGCTGGATTTCATTGACATGACATGGACCGTAATCTCAAAATATCACAGATTCTTAAATAATTAAATTTATAATTATTGGTGAACTCTTACAGAAGTATATTTTGCATAGAAGTCATCTATAAAAAAAGTATGGCGCACTTCACCCCCCTCACCTTAATTGTGCTTTCTGTAAACTTGTGACGTTTTATAGAGCATCTCAGTGTGCCCCTAGTAGCCCAACTTAGTACCTATGCCGGACAGGGACCGTTCTCTACAAAGTAATAAAGGTTTTCCTAATTTTGATGAGAGAAAAATTTTCTTACACTTTTGTTTTGTGGTGAAAAAACGCATAAGGTCAGAATCTTTTCTTATAACAAATTGTTATTATGGACATGGATTCTAATAGGCCACAAATATTAATAAAAGCGTGTTCTAACGTTAAGTATTTTTTTACAAAATTTAAATGTATCCACTAACGGCCGTTCCCAATATTTGATCTATCTCTGGTTTTGCCCTACTAGAGATAGGAATAGCTCACATTAGACATTAGAGATATATATTTTATGTCGATTCAATGTTAACTGCGATCGGGTGTATGTCAAACCAGAGATAAATTGAATATTGGGAACGGCCGTAAGTCATTTGGTAAGATGACATACTAGACGTTGCCTTAAGATGACATACTATAGTTACTTATGTTTGCGCTAAATCGGTAACAGAAGCATTGTATATTTTTCGACGACGATGAAGAACTAAAGAATCCTTAAACCACTGACAACCAGAGGGATGATGATGCAGCTTGGATTTACGTATTGTATAAGACGACATACCATTAAAGTCTAATGCTAAGTACCCACATACGGTTTTGCTCGATAGTTTTACTCGAAATCGAGCAAAAACCACCGTGTGGAGTTGTGGACCGCAAAACTCACAGCTCGAAGGCTCGCATCGAGCCAGTTTGAAGGCTCGAATCGAGCCGGCTTGACAATTTTTTTGACACTAGTTTTTATTATTCGTAGCTAATTTCCTTCGAACTGGAGTAAAACTATCGAGCAATGCTGAATGTGTGGACGAAAGCCCGAGCCGTGGGTTTTACTCTACGTGATTGCTCGATCGAGCAAAACCGTATGTGAGTACTTACAGGAATCATAGTATGTCGTCTTACAATATCGATATGTCATCTTCACTCGTCGACCTGGCGTGCAATTTATGTTTTTTTTTTTCACTGTTATATTGAGTTGATTTTTCTAAAACTGTTTAATTTCGTTGTTTATGAACCATTTATTTATAAAAGTAAGTTACTGATCTCATGTGGTTTATTTTATTTTAAATATTTACCTTCAAACAAAAAGTATGTCATCTTAAGCACAATTCCCCTATAATAGATATCTTATATCCGTTCAAAGTTCGTAGTCATTATTGATGTGTGATGACTATTTAATATTTATTAATATAATATCTTTCATCTTATCATCATTCTTATAAGATTAGGTTCATAATTCATTATTCGTATGTAATTTAAAATTATTTGATAAAAATGATAAAAATGGTTGAGATAAATAATTATTATGACGCGATTAATACATTCTTTAGCTGCAAGTTTATCAGGTGGAGCAGCTCTTATTTGCTTTTCTAAATATTTATTGACGACATATTATTCATAATAATCGGTCAAGTGCGAGTTGGACTCGCGCACGAAGGGTTCTGTACCATAGAACAAAATTAGGCCAAAAACTGTGGTTTTGTATGGGAGCCCCCCTTAATTTTTTATTTTATTTTAATATGATTAGTAAATATCAGTACACATATAACTAAGGACTTTGAGAAATATTCAAGTACATACCTAGACCTACTCGAACCTGTTGCCATTATTGATATAAAGCAAATGGAGCCCCCCTTAAATATTAATTTCCGTTGTCTGATTTCCATAACACAAGTTTATACTTAACGTGGGATTAGACGACGTGATGTAGGTACGCTACTTTTTTTTGTGATGTAGGTACCTATGCTACCTAGCTTTTACTATTAATAGTTTATAGTTTATACTTTATACTATTGTATATTATTGTATGCTTAATGGGTTAATAAAGAATTTGAATGTGAATTTGAATTTTATTTTGTTTTTAGTATTTATTTTGTTGTTATACTTAGCGGCAACAGATAACATAATCTGCAAATATTTCAACTCTCTAGCTATTACCGTTCTTGAGTTAGGTACAGCCTGGAGACAGACAGACAGACGGACGGACAGACAACGAAGTCTAAGTAATAGGGTCCGGGGTCCCGTTCTTACACTGGGTACGGAACCCTAAAAATTCAGTGCAATGCACATTTCATATAAGTAATATATTTAATTTTTACCTACACGCTAAAGTACAACAGAACTTGAAAAATATTAAAATATTATAATACCTATGAGTATTATGAGTAATATATTTTTTTATTCCTATACGCCTCGGAAATAAATAATTAATGAATAATAAATAAGCTCTAGCACTACACAAGTCTACCTACAACTCTACTCTCATGGGCGTAGCGAGGTACGGGCAGGTAGAAGAGCGATCGGTCGCTAAAAAGCTCAAGAGTTAAGTGGAGAGAGGGGAGGCATTCAATCCCAGTTCGCTCACTCATATTTTGTTCTATTTGTGGTTCTATTGTGAGATTCTCATATTATGTTAAAAATTACGAATTCGAAGTTTATAGTCCGCGCGGAACTAGTTTGCCGCGCCTTAGGTAGGGACAGGGGTGAGGGGGCGGGTTGCTTGCTGCTCGCAACGCACATGAGATTAGACAGTGATGACCAATCTCGCGATATCGTGAACAATAATATAATTTAATTATTGAAAAGAATAAATTAAAGACAATTGATCAGTTTTATATTCAAAATTATTGACATCGGCTTTCCGTTTTTTAAAAACCTATGCACTTTAAATATTATTTCCTTGGATTGTCTTTTTTATCGGCGGACTCATCTTGCTATTGCAATCTTTTGTGCGTTTTGTCTAAACTAGCCAGAACTGTCAAAATCAAGCGCCCCCGCCTCTCCGTCCCACCGCTCACATACGTTACCTATGGCGCGGCCAACTAGTTCCGGATTATACACCCCCCCCCCCACCCCCACCCCCCCAAGACCTATGGCCCCTCCCTATATCGAATCCTGGCTACGCCCATGTCTACTCTACCTACTACTTAAGTCTAAGTACTTAACTAAACTTACTAGTTACTAGGTACATACTTATTTTATTATACTTACAAACAAGTGTTAGAACTTAGAAGAACCAAAAGCACAAAAGCGAAGAAAGGACAGGAGATTTATTTTCTCCCTCTACTGATACCTACCACGAAATAATTTCTCCCAATACTTACACAAAAAAAAATCTCTTAAAACTGTTTAAAAACCCCATAAAATGTTATTGTTTGTTCTTTGATTCTACAAATTATGCTTTTAAATGTCCACAATTTAGTAACTCCGCACAATTTATATTTATTAAACATTAATCAAGATCATAGGTCAATGCTATGACGGAAGTTTTGACCAGATATTTGGTTATATTCAGTATTATCTAACTGCGGAATGTTAGAACATTCGGATTCTAAAAACAATATTTCGATAAGACTCGTTTGCGACGCCGACACCATGCTGTGATGAGGACCCGTCAACAAAAATATTATGAGGTAAATAGATAATCCTTGAACATACATAAAAAAACATACATACAGCCGACCGTATTACCTCCTCCTTTTTGGAAGTCGGTCAAAAACTAGATGACGCCCGCAACTCCGTTGTGCCAAAATTCGTTTATCGCGCGGGAACTGTATATTTTTCCGGGATAAAAACTATCCTTTGTCCTTTCCCGGGACTCAAAGTATCTCCATACCAAATTTCAGCAAAATCGGTTCAGCGGTTTGAGCGTGAAGACATAACGGACAGACAGACACACTTTCGCATTTATAATATTAGTAAGTTACATAATGTGGATAACAATGAACACTACTTAATTAAAAAAAGGAAAATCTGGGGTATTAAAGAAAATTATGTTACCATCCCGTCTCTATAGTACGAATTCATTGTCATATCAGGCGATGTAGGAGCTATGATAAAACAAACACACATACATAGCTGTTACCAAGACCTATCTTTTGACTTCCAGGCCCGTAAAATAAATTAAAAAAAACATCCTGACACAACAAAAAAAATTTGCTCTTTCTAAATTGACATAGGTATTTATCCATTGATTTTGTCTATACTAAAAGACATATGGCTTTGGCCTTATAAATAAAATAAAAAATAATTATGAGGAAAATACTTATTGGGAAAATAAAAGAAGACAAGGCTTCGGCCTGTTAAATAAAAATGATTTAAGACAATAGTACTACAAAAGACATGGCTGTATGGGCTTTGTTCCCTTTGCCTGTCCTGAATGGGACGAATCAAACCAAAAAAAAAAATGTCTATACCTTATCAAATTTTTCGTGATCGGTCTGTCTAAAATTCTTATACACTTTCACCGATTTTTAACAAATATGTATAAGCAAAAAAAATATATTACACTTTGATTTCTAGCTGACCTGTGCTGATATTTGTTAGCAAAATAAAATTTTAACAAAAATCCACACTTTATCTACACAAGAAATCGACAAATTTTGAGGTGAGGAAACCCAAGTTAAAACTAATTTCGAAAGATAAAAATACGCGCTAAACATAAGGAATTTAAAATTAAAAACTTTGATCGTCAAAGGCATGACCTGCCTGATAAATATGTTTTGTTCACTCGGGATCTCTTCCGTTATGTTTAGTTCATGAACATCTACAGATGAACCAGACATGATGAACATAGAAAATTTTATAGTCAGCTGCTCACTCGTGTAATAATTCAAAATGTAAGCGCGACAACGATTAAAGTTAAATGCTAAGCTTTTGCTCGCTTAATTTTTATCACTCTTGCCTAATCAAGTAAGTTGTCAGACACTAGCTGCAGGGTTACCTTTCTGTCCTTTGCTTCGCTTGTTGTCCAATATAGTGCGCGAAAGCTGCGAATTAATAATCTAGTTATTATACGTTTGGTAGGCCACAATGCTAATTCGCGATATTAAGTTTGTAAACGTCGCAGCTATAAGTAATCTACAACAGCTGAAAACTAATTCTGGAATCGAAACCACAAACTTTTAGAAAGTTTTAGGAATACATACACATTTCCATACGCTTCAGAAATCCATCCAACTTTTAGAAACGTACACATCACTAAAGGCTTCAGAAACACGATCGTACTCATCCGTTTCAGGAACCCGTACACAACACCATCCGTTTCAGAAACTCGTACTCATCTCCATCCGTTTTGGAAAATCGTACTCATCGCCATCCGTATCAGAAACTCGTACTCATCACCATCCGTTTCAGAAACTCCTACTCATTTCCATCCGTTTCAGAAACTCGTACTCATTTCCATCCGTTTCAGGAACCGCTGGTGCGTGATAGTGGGCAGCGTGTTGGCGGCGGTGGTGCTGTGCGCGCTGGTCGCCGTGCTCGTGCTCCGGCCCTGGGCGAGTGAGGAGCACCGCCGCTACCGGCGCGCCGTCGTCGCCGCTAATGGCGTAGAGTGTGCTGCTATCGGACGGTGGGTACTGTAGGCCTACTACGAAACCGTTTTGAGACTCAAACAATCGGACGAGAATGCCGCGTCCTGCTCTAACAACGTCATTTCACGTTTGTTAGAGTAGGACGCAACATTCTCGTACGATTGTTTGAGTCTCAAAACCGTTTCGTGGTACGGGCCCTGTTTAGGCCAACATCGGAGTAGAGGTAGTTGCTGCAAAATTAGGCTTCTTAAAGACGAACGGCACTTGTTGAAGGCATGCGTCGACGGTAGTCGACGGCACGCGAGTCGCGACACGTGCCGTTCGTCTGTATAAGCGCTCTTAGCATGGCCACAGTAGAAAAACTGACAGATTTTAGACCCAAATGACAGATTTCCTTTGTCAATCCACTTTGCTTTCAAGGGTGGCGGTTCAAACAACATCTCTACAGAAGTGCCATAGGCCGTCAACGAAAATGCTCTACATTGTAGAGTACGTACAATCAGAGGCGGCGTAAGGACTAAGGCGTGAGCGGTGTGAGCGACCGCCCACGGCCTCGTGCTCTAAGGGGCTTCGCGCCCTTTGGACCACGAGGTTTTTTTAAGGTTTTACGAGTTGTGATACTCAAATATGTATTTATAAATAAAAAGTATTATAAACAAAACTTTGAGTATCAAAAAATTGTTTCTCTCAACAAATTCGTTCTTTAGCGTCATCCATCAGGGGGCCTCACAAAGTATATTTTAGGGAGCCTCGCAAGATATATATTGCCCACAGGTCTTGCCCCGCCACCGCGTACAATCTGTGCTCTCTATAATGCAGATCATTTTCTTATTGAATCTACAGACTTCAATATCTCTAATCTCTACCTAGAGATATTGAAGTCTGTAGATTCAATAAGAAAATGTATAATTTCAATTTCAATTGCGCTAACAATTATCACGACAAGGTCTGTGGATTGTGGTAGATGAAGGTGCTGGCCTGGCACTACCCTCAAATCTCTTCACAAACATGCGTGCGGCTAAGCCCAAACTAGATTTCCAGTCCTCCCAGGGTTTTCCATCATGCCAAACTGCTTAATGGTTTTGCGGCATTTCTCACTTAAAATTATTGTGATAATAGAAAATATCACGAATAACTAATAAGCCAAGCTTACACATTAATAGGAACTGTTTGATTTATTTAAACAACCTCATATTATTATATAATTGTTTAGAGATGGTTCTCCTGACCTCCATCTTCTATGCCCCTGACACAGAGCGGTATCCGTGACAGCGCGCGATATCGTCCATTCTGTTATTATCTGCGACTCGCATCAGTGGACCACCCGTCAACGGTATTGCGGTCAAAAAGACCCATGCTTCTTTGAATTGAGACGTTTCTGATTATGTAATGTTTGAAGTAGAATTTTATTGACATGTTTTGATGACTTGATATTTTATTAATGTTTTAACTAAGCATCTTATTTGTTGAAATCATAAAATGTAACCTAAAACTTGTAGTCATTCTACGTTTGTGTGGATTATGAGCGTGTTTGTGTAGCATTGTCAACATAATATTGCAAACTAAGTATTTGCAGACTCAGTTAATGCGATAATGATACGTAAATAATTTCAAACACGTTTAAAGAAATGTGGGATAAGGACGAATCAATCCTTTATACCTATTACGAGTAACTTTTTGGCTCTATAATATGTCTATTGTGATCATGTCATAATGTTGCCGTTTTTATTTCAGCGGCATACTAGAGAAGGGGGGCTCCGCCGTCGATGCTGCAATAGCGACGCTGTTCTGCGAGGGCGTAGGATGCGCCCAGTGCATGGGCCTCGGGGGCGGCTTCCTGGCCACCGTGTACGATGCCTCTACACGGCAAGTTCGGGTGCTCAACGCGCGCGAGCGGGCGCCCGCGGCCGCGTACGCAGAAATGTTCCAGAACGCCTCGTCAACCGTCGGAGGGCTGGCGGTCGCGGTGCCGGGCGAGCTGCGAGGCTACGGCGCATTGCACGAGTAAGAGCCTGCAGTCCACCCGGCGCGTTGCGTCAGCGTTGCGTCCACGCAGCGCTGCCGTTGCGTTGTTTTACATACAAATTGTTCACACGGCGCGCTGCGTCGTCGCACGCACACATGACGGACAGCAGCCCCCGAGACGAAGCGGGAGGGGGTGTTGTCTGTTGATGTTAAAACTGCTTCGTAATAAACTAATAACGCTGCGATGACGCAGCGCCCGTGTCGCCGGCTGTGCGTCAAACGGCAGCGCTGCGTCGATGCAACGCTGACGCAACGCGCCGTGTGGACTGGCTCTTAGAGATTTTCCGGGTATTTAGGACTGAAAAAGTAAAAGGTCTAAAGACACTTTATTTTACATTACAGCGCACAGGGTTTCTTCTCGCAACACGCCAGGGTTTCTTATTCCCCTATCAATTTATGTACACAGGGTGTAACAAAAGAAATAGTTTAGGCCTTAGGGTGTGTATTGTGTATGAGTCCCTATAGAGTTCCCTGTGATAGTAGCTAAAAAGTACATAAACTCTATTTTAACTTTCGTATGGGCAATCTCATAATGCTGGGGACTGGGGTGCTTGCCCGCCCCCAATCACAAAAAAAAATTGCTCTGATAGAATTGAAGACGCGCAAATCTCACGAACCACTGGAGCGCTTTTTAGGGTTCCGTACCCAAAGGGTAAAAACGGGACCCTATTACTGAGACTTCGATGTCTGTTCGTCTGTCTGTCTGTCTGTCCGTCTGTCTCCAGGCTGTAACTCAAGAACGGTAATAGCTAGAAAGTTGGAATTTTCACAGATTATGTATTTCTGTTGCCGCTATAACAACAAATACTAAAAACAAAATAAATTAAATATTTAAGGGACACCCATACAACAAACGTGATTTTTCAAACATTTTTTGCTCGGTATCAATGATGACAACAGGTAGGTACTTGAAATTTTCACAAAGGCCTTAATTATATGTGTTCTTTAATAATTAGTAATAATATTTTTGCTCTATAACGGTACGGAACCCTTCGTGCGCGAGTCCGACTCGCACTTGGCCGATTTTTTATGTAATTTGGCACATATTTATTAGATTATTAGACCACGTTATAGGACATGACATACGCTAGTGCTTTGTAATACAGGTGACAACCATGTCCACAGGAAGTTCGGGCACCTGGAGTGGCGGGAACTAGTGAAGCCCACGGCGGAGCTCTGCCGGCAGGGCCACCGCGTCAGCGAGTACCAGGGCCGCGTCCTCGACTCGTACCGCAGCATCATCCACGACCAGCCTTCAATGAGGTACGAGGAATTCGAGAGATCGGAGAGTGAAACCAGTGTCGCCGGTTAGACGGTCAAATTTTCATCAATCTGATCCATCAATCCGGTAAAGATTGACGAAAATTTGATCGTCTAACCCACGTATTGATGGATTGATCATATTTTTAATGAACTTTTTATAACCATCAATATTCCGTCAATCAGATTGACGGATCAGATTGATGAAAATTTGAGTAGTAGAGTATCCCCCTTCCTTTGAATTTTTCCAAATCATTTGTAGGTATTTGGCTTCTAATCTGTTCGATGACTCGGATAAGGACGTTGTGATCGATTACTTATTGCTTTTAATTAATAAAATAAGTTTTATTACATGTGTTATAAAAAAAGTTTGACCTTGAACAACTCGGAGACTTGACTTAGAACTTTGGTGTAATTTTAAATAAAAAATATTCCTTAGATTATGTTCTATTTAAATAATGTGTTTATTTGCGCTTACTCCGGTCGATTTAGACCAAAAAATGAGAGTGAAGTTACAAAAAGTCCCAGCAAGCTGAAAATCGGTGAAATTGTTCAAAACATAATTATAAACAATGTCTAAAAGTTCCCCATCATTCCCGTGTGTGGAAAATTTTTTATTCAAGGTCAGAGGTCAAAAAATTAGTTTTTCGCGATTATCAGCAAAACGGTAAGTTTTATCATAAAAGTAGCTCAGACAAAACTTGCAGATCATAAAATTATCTATAAAAATGTATCAATACTTTTTTTCTTACGAGCCACCGTTTCTGAGATATAACGTTTAAAAGGTTATAAAAGTTGTAATCGTCATAATATGCATGAGTACGCCACGTATACAGTGTGTTTGGTCAGCAACTAGCGATATTTTAAGCACTTATGTGTATGTACTTGTTATGCAAAAAAACACTAACTACAAAGGTCTAGCCCCCTTCGCCTCTGTGTGGCAGGCACTTTATTATTGACTCTACCCGGTTAGCAAAAAACATTCTTAATTTGCGAGGTTTTGTCCTATTGTCATCCAAATAGCCTTAAATGAAAGGGAATTAGATAGTCTACCATTAAAAAAAACACAAAAAAGGGTTTTTTTATGCAACAAGTTTAAATAAGTCACAAATTTCTAAAAAAACTGAGAAAACACGTGCAAATTTTACAACTATTGTATTTTTTTACAGAAATAGCCCTCATAACCCATTTTTATTAATTATTATATCCAAAGAATTTAAGTTAAGCTTGAATACAACATATTCATTACGTCCGTATGTCAAATACTTTAAGAGCTATTGTTCTTTGAACATTGGTCGTGCGCGAACACGAAATGTTGTTTTTTTTTAGCTTTTTGAGCATTTTGAGCCAAATTTGTGAATTTTCAAGTGTAATTAGACAGTAAAATAGTTATTAAAATGTGCAGTGTTTTTTTTTCATGATTTCCTTATAAAGTTGCGCACAATCGTTTTTAGTGCTTACGCATAGGCTATGTTCAACTAATAATAACTTAAGAGGAATTTGACATACAGACATAAATTAAACGTAGTATTACAGCTTAACTGAAATTCTTTGGATACAGTAAACAAAAAAATATGTTATGGGGGCTGTTTCTGTAAAAAAATGCAATTGTTGTAAAATTTGCACGTGTTTTCTCTATTTTTTAGAATCTTTATGACTTTTTTAAGCTTTTTGAATTAAAATACTCTTTTTTGTGTTTTTTAATGGTAGACTATCTAATTACCTTTCATTTAAGGCTATTGGCATGACAATAGGACAAAACCTCGCAAATTAAGATTGTTTTTTGCTAACCGGGTAGAGTCAATAATAAAGTGCCTGCCCCACAGAGGCGAAGGGGGCT
Source organism: Polyommatus iphigenia (assembly GCA_963422495.1). Taxonomy (NCBI): domain Eukaryota; kingdom Metazoa; phylum Arthropoda; class Insecta; order Lepidoptera; family Lycaenidae; genus Polyommatus; species Polyommatus iphigenia. The sequence goes on along the minus strand of OY730180.1, from coordinate 40,247,797 downwards.
AGACCTTCGTAGTTAGTGTTTTTTGCATAACAAGTACATACACATAAGTGCTTAAAATATCGCTAGTTGCTGACCAAACACACTGTATACGTGGCGTACCCATGCATATTATGGCGATAACAACTTTTATAACCTTTTAAACGTTATATCACAGAAACGGTGGCTCGTAAGAAAAAAAGTATTGATACATTTTTATAGATAATTTTATGATCTGCAAGTTTTGTCTGAGCTACTTTTATGATAAAACTTACAAGTTTTGATGAAAATCGCGAAAGACTATTTTTTTTGACCTTTGACCTAGTGTTTTTTGCATAACAAGTACATACACATAAGTGCTTAAAATATCGCTAGTTGCTGACCAAACACACTGTATACGTGGCGTACCCATGCATATTATGGCGATAACAACTTTTATAACCTTTTAAACGTTATATCACAGAAACGGTGGCTCGTAAGAAAAAAAGTATTGATACATTTTTATAGATAATTTTATGATCTGCAAGTTTTGTCTGAGCTACTTTTATGATAAATTGTACCGTTTTGATGAAAATCGCGAAAGACTTTTTTTTTTGACCTTTGACCTTGAATAAAAAAATTTCTACACACGGGAATGATGGAGAACTTTTAGACATTGTTTATTATTATGTTTTTAATAATTTCACCGATTTTCAGCTTGCTGGAACTTTTTGTAACTTCGAATGTCTAAATCGAGCGGAGTAGTTGGCCGGCACTTTTAAAATTAGCCCAAAATTGTAATTGGACGTTGGATCTTGTCCTTTGACCGTCTAACCGGCGACAGTAGTGGCGTTAGGGAAGGGGGCGACGCTGGGTGACCGCCCAGGGCGCCCGATAAAAAGGGCGCCGAAGGCAAACAAAAAGGGGCGCTCCTTTTTTAAGCGCTACCAGCTGCAGCACCCTGGGCGTCGAAGAAAATTCGCCCAGGGTGCTGGTAGTAAACCGGCACTGAGTGAAAGAAATTATATTTACAGGCATTCAGCTTTATTTGTCTCATGTAGATGACCATGTAGTCTATAGAGTTCATCATCGACTTTAACCCAGATAGGCGCAAGTGGACTTAGGCCATGTTTCCACTGACGCGGAGCGGAGCTTAACGCCGAATTGACCAATCACCATGCTTCGAAATCTTCGCTCCGCTTCGCTGTCATTCCGCTGGAATAGCACGATTGGTCAATTCGGGCACCGCTAAGCTCCGCTCCGCTTCAGTGGAAACACACCCTTAAGGCCGCATTTACACTGAAGCGGAGCGGAGTTTAGCGGTGCCGAATTGACCAATCATCATGCTCGAAATCTTCGCTGTCATTCCGCTGGAATAGCACGATTGGTTAATTCGGGCACCGCTAAGCTCCGCTCCGCTTCAGTGGAAACGCACCCTTAAGGTATGTCCGGATTGACAATGACTGCGACATTTCAGAAGTGATCTATAAGTACTGTAAAGGTATTATGTGTTTAATCCTTCGATCGCGGATTCTTGGAAATGCTATTGTATTCTATTGTTGTCGCGATCACCGGTGGTCTTATGGAACTTGAAGGATTAAGTGAATTAATAAAAAACGATTTTCAGAGAGCTATACGTCAATCCAGAAACCGGGGAGGTGTACAAAGAAGGAGACTTGATCAAAGACCCGCTGTTCGCGCAAACCCTAGATCGTATAGCAGAGGAGGGCCCGGAGGCGATTCACAACGGATCCATGACGGCCTCGCTGGCCCGAGATATACAAGGCTTCGGGGGTATCGTCACAGAGGACGATCTCAGGAACTACCGGTGAGTTCATTGTAAATAGACCCTTGCAATTGAAGACGTGAATGGAAGAACCATCTAAGTAACAGTTAAATTTTTCCGTGAATTTTATGTGTAGATACATTAGCTAGGGATGATGAAGTAGATAAGTTACAAAGTTTACAAATTATAAGGAAAAAAATGAGTTATTGTCCGTTATAGTCAAATGTAAGTATGTATGTTGTCCTGTCACTCACTTATTCAATTAAAATTAACTTTTAAAGGGTAGTAAAAATGTGTCTTCAATATCAGATGGTTTCTAAAAAATTGTACTCTACCGAATTACGTAGGTCCATAATTATTTAATATTTATTTAATAACATTATCATTCATATTATATATATCATTGTTTTATTTAACGAATATCCGACATTCATAAATGACGTTGGACGATATTCACAAATTATTAAATCTTTTAGCGTAGAATGGCAAGACCCAATAACCGTAGAGCTGTCGCCGGAGCGCACCCTGTACACGGTTCCGTTGCCGGGCTCCGGCTCGGTCCTGGCCTACATCCTCAACATCCTTAAAGGCTGGGTGGGGACCGGCACCGACGTGGAGGCCTACAGCGGCCTCTACTGGCACCGAATCGTGGAGACGTTCAAGTACGCGTACGCCAAACGCACGGGTCTGGGAGACCCCATGCGAGTTCACGCACCGATTAATATACGTGAGGTAATTTAGTGTTAAAAAAAAGACGGTTGGAGAGTAGTGTTTTGTGTCGAACTCGAACTCGACTCGAACTCGACTCGAACTCGACTCGAACTCGAACTCGACTCGAACTCGACTCGAACTCGACTCGAACTCGGTTGTCTGTAAAGTCGGTTTACTGACGATAGTTGAACGTGACAACGTCATAGCCTTAAATGGAACGCCTCAGAGCGAGGTAACGCCGCATATTTCGTCATGTTTTTCGTGCGCGCAGCCCATATCGAATTATAAGACGTTGTCACGTCAATACTCCCGAACCGGTGGTAGCTGGCATCAGGTAGACATTCTGAAAAAAATTGATTCAAATTTACTCAGAAATAAAACATTTTTTATTTTTTTGACGTGACAACGTCTTATAATTCGATGGAGCCGGCTGCACGCACGAAAAAACATGACTCATGCGGCGTTACCTCGCTCTGAGGCGTTCCATTTAAGGCTTAAAGTGCAAGCGAGAGCGTGGAACGAGCGACAAAGAGGCACGTTGTCACGTTCAACTATCGTCAGTAAACCGACTTTACAGACAACCGTTTTTATTTACTTATCATAACCATAGACATTTTAAAATCTTTATACCAAAATACTACTTAATTAAAGGGCCCATTCACGGCAGTCCGTCGTGCAGGACTGCAAATGGACATAGCTCACTGATTGGTTCACACTCGGTGTTTCCGGTCGTGTGAACCAATGAGTGAGCTATGTCCATTTGCAGTCCTGCACGGCGGACTGCCGTGAATGGGCCCTTTAAACTAGCTTTATTTTTCCCCTGAGGAAAAATAGGGGAGTTATAAAGAGTCTGTCGGTCTGTGTGTTTTTCGTGGCAAAATAGCTGCCAAACGGGTGGATCGATTTTCGGTCTAGTTTTTAGGGTTCCGTACCCAAAGGGTGAAAACGGGACCCTATTCATGAGACTTCGATGTCTGTCTGTCCGTCTGTCTGTCTCCACGCTGTATCTCAAAAACCGCTATAGCTAGAGTTCTGAAATTTTCACAGATTGTGTATATCTGTTGCCACTGTAACAACAAATACTAAAAACAAAATAAAATTAATATTTAAAGGGGGCTCCCATACAACAAACGTGATTTTTTTGCCTTTTTTGTTCGATATCAATAATGGCAACAGCCAACAGGTAGGCACTTGATATTTTCACAAAGGCCTTAATTAGGTATATGTCTACTTCAATATTTAAGAATAATATTAAAAAAATAAATTAAGGGGGACTCCCATACAAAAGCACAATTTTTGGTCTATGTTTGCTCTATAACAGTACGGATCCCTTCGTACGCGAGTCCGACTCGCACTTGGCCGATTTATTTATAATCATAAATCTTTGTCGATCTAAAAACAATACTAACTTCATTTTAGTGGTTCACCGGTGGTAACTTATATTATACAGACAAAGTTATGTAGAGCTTACATTGTTAACATTGTATAGCTGTTTACCATAATATTCGTAACTAAATTACACGGCTTCCTTACGGCTGCCAAATTATTTATTTAATCTTACCTAGTGTGTAATACCGTGAAACAGTTAATTGCTTAACAAAAGCAGAGCAAATTAAGATGCTATGAATATTATTTACTCGAGTTACGACCGCTATATTAGAGTGCCAATAAAGTCTTATCAAATCTTCTTACACCGTTTTATAGTATTTGAAATTTTTATTATGTTTTCACGGTAAATAATGTTTTAATTATAGATAGTCGTGTTGCTTATTATTATTATATTGCTCGTTGCAATTTACTGCTCCTGAACATGAGCTGAGTTGTAAGCCACTGTCACATAAAAGACAGATTAGATAGATTCCATTTCACATGCTAAAATTTTATGACTCCCTATAGTCTCTATGTCAGTTTCTTTCCACCTTTTTTATGACGCGACCCTGGTATGAAAAAATTTCGCGGCCCCCCACCCTTTACTTTTTTATCATGCATGAATGTTTATGAATAAATACCTTTGTACCATCGAGGAAATTGATTCCTAGGCAGTTGACAGACCAACGTCATTGGGTTGAATCATGTCAATTCAATGTTAATTGTGATCTGTCGGTTTGACATAACGCGACCAAACTACGTAGGTCCCCCATCTGCCTAGAAATCAACTTCTCTGATAGTACAAATTCTCCTGCTTAATTTTTTTACTGACATATTATATTTCTCTCGACTATAGCTGGCGACACTCCTACAGAAGCTTCGACCCCCAGGGAGACGCAGAGTTTTTCATCGTAGAGCAGTGTTTTTCAACCTGTGCGTCGCTACCCCAATTGGTTGAAAAACACTGCTCTACGTTTTAGGGATTTGTTTATTTTAGGATAAAAATAAGCTGACATTTCAGTTACAACGCAACCTGACGTCGGAGTCCTGGGCGCTGACGTACCGTAGTCTTATCGACGACACTCGTACTTACAACGACTGGCGCCACTACGGGGCGTTGTTTGAGGGCGCGGACGACCACGGCACCGCCCAAGTGTCGGTGGTGGCGCCCGACGGCAGCGCAGTGTCCGTCACTAGCACTATTAATTACATGTAAGTGATAGCTTTGCGACTAATAAAGGATGACACCGTAATAATAATTTGAATTATTTATTTGCACATAGTACATATACAAAAAAAACACGTAAAAAAAACAAATGAAATAACAGCAAAAAATATACAAAATTAAGAAAATGTGCAAAATGGCGGTCTTATCGCTGTAAGCGGTTTCTTCCAGACAACCAAGACCGTACTAGGCGACTCTAGTCTCTACATTGCAGTGAAATTTCGCGGTCAAATATTATTTATATGAAATCGTATGAGCTAAGCCGCACTACGCGGCAGCGGCGCTACGCGACACGGAACGTCAGTACCATGGAACGTGATGTGTCGCGTGACGCGTCGCTCTGCTGCAACGAATTGGCGCCTAGTGTGGTCTCGCCTTACGAGTAATTTCACATGGTCATATTCAGCTATCGAGGAGCCCGTAGCAAATTTGACTTTGGATTTACTTTCGATTCTCATGTTAAAGGCTTTTGGTGTAACAGAGATCTACCAACCAAGATGCCGCAATAATTACAAGGATATAATTTTAGTAAAAACGATTTGACAAAAAAAAACTTGAAGGAGCGCGGGCCTCCCAAATTGCAGTGTCTGTAGCACGTGCGACATATACTATTAGGTTAAATCCGCAGGGTAATTACGTAATTGCGACAGCTTTGCAACAGACGCAATATCTGCTGTCACAACCCAGATATCAAAAGCTTGTGGCATAGCTGTTGCAACTTGCAAGACAGGTGCATAAGTAGTTCCCCCCTGCCGGCAATGTGCACAGTGCAAACGACATAATGACGATTGATAAACTATATTTTAAATACAAAATTATTTTTAACAAAAAATGAAAACCGACTTCCAAGGTAAAAACAATAATAACATCCTTATAATATTAACTAAAAAGTATTAAATAATTTTTCCTATCTAATAGTGCCTTTTTCCGAATTCGGCTAAATCTCAACAGCTATTTCTGTACTCGATCTTCATCATTTTGAAGTCGGTACCAGATACAGCTGAATCTTCCTCTGACAGAATATTTGAAACTTTTGGAACTGGTACCGACTTCAAAATGATGAAGATTGAGTACAGAAATAGCTGTTGAGATTTAGCCGAATTCGGAAAAAGGCACTATTAGATAGGAAAAATTATTTAATACTTTTTAGTTAATATTATAAGGATGTTATTATTGTTTTTACCTTGGAAGTCGGTTTTAATTTTTTGTTAAAAATAATAATTTCACTCTTTTTAGTTACCTAGTAAACCATAGCATTCTACTTATTACAATTTGTTAAGAGTCACACTCACAAAATATCAAGTAAATAATTTTAAACTAAGCATTTAAAAAAATCGAAGTGAACACGTGCTAGGTAATTTAAGGGAGAAGATGAATGTAATTTGCATAGTAGCATATGCTGTCAGTTCTTAAAACAGCGCGTAAACCCCCAAACTTGTATGGTATACCTTGGTGCAAAATCTTGCGTTTTGGTAGCATATGCTTAGGATACTTCTCATAAAACTAAAATCACCATATGTTTCCATATAAATTTTGAGGAGTTCCCTCGATTCCTCATGGATCCCATCATCAGGTCACCATGTTTGGGAACATGGTACCAAATTTAGACTATATCCTATACAACAAAAAAAGAATTTTGTAAATCGGTTCACAAACGGCGGAGTTATCCGCGAACAAACATAAAAAAAAAGAACATAATATATATACGGTCGAATTGAGAAACCTCCTCCTTTTTGGAAGTCGGTTAGTAACTTTATTCACGCTTTTTATAGTTTCTATTGTAAGGTTCTTTGAATCTTGTCATAAACTTATAAGGAGGTATTATTTATGTAAGTTACTCATATTAAGTTATATTACTGTATATATTTTATCTATGGCAGGTAGACAAGTATTTAAAGTAGATTTAGTGTAGATGAAAGGAGAACTATCTTATATGGGGGATATTTGAAAAAGTGTCCAGCTGTACGCAGTAAATAACAGTTGAAAAATCCCCCGAGAGTGGCGCTAGCTGCAGCAAAGGGTATGGAATGAATTATGGAGTGTAGGAATGAATGTAGCCGTTGGTGACAAAATATAAATTATTACTGGAACATAAATTATTACTAGAATTACTGGGTTAATACCAATATATTTTGAAAAATATAACCTAAAATAGCTGAAATAAAAGTTACTAAATGATTTAAAATTTACCTTGTTGCTACTGTAGCGCCACCTTAGGGTGAATTAGTTTCACCCTAATTTAACGCATTTCCGGGGACACTTTTTACATACAGAGATATTCCTCCTCTATCTACACTCCATAATTTAAAGTAACATAACTATTTAGTTTTATATAGGTATTGTAATGTATAGGTAATAAAATTACCGTCTGATTATACACGGTGTATTCTCCTGAGATGTAACATGATGTCACTAGAGGTATACGGTATACCTAACTTACCAACTTGTTACTAACTATCTATTGTTCCGATGTCACAGATTTTCATTCGATGTTCGGAACGCTCGTTATATAAAGTGCGCGCACGATAACTCTGCGCGCGACAGGTGGCGTGCCAGCGTAGGGATTCATTAAAAAAATGGGTAATCCCAATGATATTTTTTTAATTACATTGGTAGTTTTACTTTAATATCCTTATTTACTTATTTAAATTATGTATAGGAATAGGCGTATCGATTATCATGTAAACGTGGCGGCCCGACAATTAGTTACGAGTTCAGCCGCGCGCAAAGTTATCGTGCGCGCACTCTAATAATCTATTCAATTTTTTTTTAAGAAGGCGCGTAGTAACTGTAACAGTCGCTAATTTCATGTTTTTTTTTTTCAGTTGGGGTGCGCAAAGACGTTCGCCGTCCTTAGGCTTTATGTTGAACAACGAGATGGACGACTTCGCTGTGCCCGACCAGGTCAACTCGTATGGTATGCCTCCGTCGCCGTCCAACATGATAGAGCCCGGTATCCAACCGATGAGCTCTATGGTTCCATCCATCGTGGTCAATGAGAACGGACATCCGGACTTAGTAATCGGAGCAGCTGGGGGCACGAAGATCACCACGCAGATTTCATTGGTAATCAATAATGCCATTACACGTCATACAACTGCAGCTCTGGACTTATGTATGGGCAGTATAGGCAGTGGCCTATGGGCGGCAGCGTCCTATGGCGTCCTTGGATGGCAGCATAGTTCGTACATAAGAGCGGCAAAATTGAAGTGGCCTATACCACAGAATACATATTAGTTTAACAACAGAAATCTCACTCCCGGAACCCGTTTAAAGAAATAACGACGCAAGCTACGATACTATAAAGTTGAAATTCCGACGCGCAATGCTAAATTGCCTACGGATAAAATCACCTACAAGTGCGCTCTCTTTCTATCGCATAACGCGTACCTTTTTTTACGAAATCAAGGTTTTCTTCACCTTTTAGAAAACAAAATATTTTAAATTATTAAAGGGTACCTACTATTGGTACGAAAAGCAAACATTTTTATAGTAAGTAATATCAAATTTCGGTAACCCAACCTATATTTAATAGCACTTTTATATTCGATTATAATAGTGCAGGAACCTTTTAAAATTTAAACATATCTTATACTCATAAAAAAAATATAATTCCGCCCCTGTACAGCTGTTAAGTAGCTCAGCCGTATCCTTGTACTTGTAATTAAACTTGCTTAGAGGCATTATTTATTACATTAAACTTAGAGGTATTAGGGCCTGTTTTACCACTTTCTGATAAAGTGCCGAATAGGCTATTCAAAGCTTTTTTGACAGATTATCCATACTTTATCTGTCAAGTTATTAGTTAAGTGGTGGATAGGCTATTCGGCACTTATCAGGATTCAGGAAGTGGTTAAACAGGCCTTTAGAATAATACTTTCAATTTTATCTGAAATCGCGCTAATGTGTATACTTACTAAATTCGAGCGATATGTAAGAAGATATTCTGCTGCGTGTACTTATTTTCATATATTATGTAACATAATATTTTCATCATATTTGTAGGTGGTGATGCAGACCCTGTATGAGAAGGAGGAGTACTCGCCTGTGATACGGCGGCCGCGCCTGCACCACCAACTCGTGCCGATGCACATCGAGCACGAGGCCAATGTCGATCCGGTAAGTTATACCTTCTTATCTATAAAATATATTTTTTCGCCTATTTGACCCTAAGGCTACATAGCGGCACCTGGTGGCAAATAGGTATAATATCAAAAACCCTTATTGAAGTAATTAGAAATTAACGTCATAAAGTTATATTCACAACAATCGATTCTGACTTTCTGAACTCTTCTTTGTCATCAATGCCGAATTGTCATATTATTATAGTAATTTTTGTATAATATTACTCGTATAGTAATAATTGTGCTTTACTTATTATTATGGTAATCTGTTCGTAGGGAGTACTACTGCTACTACTAAAACCGGCCAAGTGCGTGTCGGGCCACGCGCAATATAGGGTCCCGTAGTACTAGTTTTTGAAATTTTTTGTATGGTCAATGAATGTACATTTATAACATGTTTTACACTAGTAACAACATCATCTCAGTTACTTTCAAAGAAATTTGAATGAAAAGTTCCTTTATACTTCGCCGAATACATTTTTTTTAGTTGATCGACTATTACTCAATAACTTATGAAGTCTTCTTAGCCGTGATAGTTTTCCTTTTAAGTTCAGCATATTTCCTACTCCCGTGAATTTTTTCACATTTCTAAAAGCAACCGTTTAGCCGGTAGAAGGGGAAGACACTGGACTCTAACGATATTTTCCACTTTAAAACTTAATATTTCACAAATGGATGACTAAATCGGAAAATGATCTATGAATACTCATAATATTTTAAAAAAACCTATCCAACGACACCCCACACGATGGGGTGGACGTGAAAAAAAATTCAACCGCGCTTGATGTGTACAATAAAAAAAATATATTTTATGTACCATCGAGGAAATTGATTCCTATGCAGTTGATAGACCAACGTTATTTGGTCGAATATGTCAATTCAATGTTAATTGTGATCTGTCGGCTGGGTTTGACACAACGCAACCAAACTACTTAGGTCTCCGATCTGCATAGGAATCAACTTCTCTGATAGTACCATTTTGTCGGCATCATTAATATGTGTATTCATGCCATATTACAGCTTTGTAGGTCCTATAGTCTCTGAGCAAAACTGCGGACAGACAGACAGACAGACGGACGGACAGACCGAAACTATAAAGGTTCCTTGTTGACTACGGAACCCTAAAAAATGTTTTGACCTCGAGAGCGTCAGAATATTTTTCATATTATCTTGTTACTTTGCAAAAACAACGCTGTCATTATTTTTCATTTCATCGTTAACTAACTTATTTACTGTTTTACAGGAGGTGCTGAAGTCTCTCCAAGCGCGTGGGCACGAGACGACTCAGCTGGGTCCCACCGCTGGGTTCGCTGCCATCGTGGGCACGTTACGAGGTCCAGACGGTTTCTGGCAAACCCAGACTGATCCGCGCCGCGTCGGCAGCATCGACGGACTGTGATCGTAGATGTAACTTATTATAAATTATCCCAGTGTAATCTGTTCACACTTTGAGGAGACGGCGCACAATCCTTTTGCCTTGAATCGCAAACAGGCAGCTAAGAGCATTTTGTCCCATGTTTATAAGGCATTTGTTTCATCGCTTTCTGTTGTTGCATTCGGCAATGGTTTATAAATAGCCTAAATCGTCTCGTCTCAATGTAAATTGATCTAAGCTAACGTTCGATTCCTTCGAGATTTCCTTTGTGGCTGCGACACAATGAACAGTGAAAAATAAAAAATAAACTCACAAAGTAAGGGTTAAAACACATTATTCAAAAATAAGATTATTGATGTTGGAACAGCCGTGAAAGAGCCCTTAAGCGTAGTGGTTTCTCATACTGAGAACCTAGATACATTCTCATACTCAGATAATAATGTAAATGTTAATTTAAATTATTAGTTCGCCAATATTTAGTAGATACAGCTGTACTTAATTGTTTAGTAGTCTGCCAAAATTGTTCAGTCGGGAGAAAATGGTTGTTTAGCAAATTATTTTAGTATGCGATATTGAAGGAGGCGCTAAACACTCAAGTGAAGGGAGACCTTCATATTTTATATTTAAAGTGTAAATGGTTTTTACACAATTTTTGAAGAAGGTGGAACTCATAGAGCTTTTCTAGTTAGCTTAGGTAATAGCAGTTTTGACCACGATTGTGACTAAAATACTTGATATGGTGCTATTTTTCTAAAACTCGTAGAATTGTATTTCATTTTAAAGATTAGCGTTAAGGCAATCACACTGACCTGCATTATACAAGTACGCTGGACTAATTTGGACCTTTGAAATGACAGCTATTTTTTGTGCCTATTTGAAGCGGAATCAGCTCCCCCATTATTAGGGGTAGGAACTAAATTTGACGTAAAAATTACGTTTGAAAATTGCCATATTGGCGCTGATAGCAGTAGTGGGAGTATTTGGAACTAATACTAGTGATGTACAACTGTCTTTTCTATTATCGATGAAATGTTTCCAGATTCAGATAATGTCGACCATTAGGATAAAAATATTAAATTGAATAATACAAACGCTATATATTTGTATTAAAGATTACAGACTTCCTCTCCGTAATTTAGATAGGCGTAATAAATTAACAACGATTTCATACTTAAATAACGTGAAGTAGCAGTACCTATCTATATTTTTCATTTATTTTTACCAGTGAGCACTAAGTACGAAAAACTAAAAACAAAACTGAAGATGAGCTTCTAACAAAAACTTTGTTGTATTGTATTTTCTAATTTCATTTCTAATATTATCAAAGTAGTGCTAAAGTGTATCGTTTTAAAGCTGAACAGAGCTGAATAAATGTTCTGTGTGATTAGACCCTAACTAATCTATACCATATAATATTATAAAGCGGAAGAGATTGTTTGTTTGAACGCGCTAATCTCAGGAACTGCTGGTCCGATTTGAACAATTGTTTCAGTGTTAGATAGCCCATTTTATATATTTTATCACGCTGAGACTAATAGGAGCTAAGAAATGGAGGAAAATGTGGAAAAAACGGGGGAATGTATAACGTGAAGGATTATATAGGCTATTTTTTGTGGACCAATTTGTCTGTGAAATTATACATATATTTACGTGGGAGAAGCCGCGTGGAACGTCTAGTAATAATATAAAAGTTCCCTATTTATTTATGGATATAGCAAGCCAATTTTTATCTATTTACTTTATATCTCATTTGATTTTCACCATTTTGGCGCTGATTGCAGAAGTGCGAAGGAAATTAACTATAGTTTGTGCGTTTTAAGATGATATGGGTGACACATTATAATTGACAATAGTAGGGAAGTTACCTTAAAATTTTAATCGATAATTTAAAAATATCGAATCACTTCGTAAAGGAATTGCAATCGAAATTATCGATTTCGTACGGACGTTTCAGAGTGGCGCTTTAAGATGGCCGCCCTTTTTATCGATTTGATTTCGATTCAACAGTGTCAATCTCTATCGGCATAAGTTCCGTTTCATGCATCTGACATTTTTCAAATATTTTCGTATCAATAATTTCATACTCCTATTTCACTGTTAATATTTATAATTTTATATTAATAAGTTAGCATTTAGCAACTTTTCATTTTTATTCATTTACAGTTACAGAAAACATTTGTTTTTGTAGATGGAATATAATTTATTACACATTTTTGTTTTTTTGTTTTCTTGTAAAAAAATCCGTAGCAAGGAATATGAGAACTGTCACCCATATTATCTTATAACGCACAAACTATAATTGGATAATGCGATCCATAAATAAATATAGAACGTTTGAATACATTTTTTTATTGGGGTGGAGTAGAAAAGGTATTTATAAATAATAAAAATATATGTGCGATACTTTAACATTATATTTTATTAGTTACCGTTACACAGTTACAGTCTGACAAGAAAGAGTAGACGCTGAAATAAATTTTCCAAACATATATAATTACGATCAAATGGTAGTTTTTGCGCCTTGTATTTTCACAGAGAACGTTTGTACACTTCAAATAGTAACGGCAAACGGTAGTAGCAATTTTCGGACGCCAACCAGGCTTTTCAATTTTTTTCAACCATAATTCCAGTCTTCCTTTGTCAGACGGAAACCTGTCAATTATTTTAAGAGCATAATAATATGTATTTGATAATAAAAATCGGTTATCGGAGATTTCAATACAATAGGGATGATAACAAGGTCAAAGATTAGCGAATTTTGTTAATAAAATAAAGAAATCAAGGTAAAAAGTAAGTGTTCTCAAAATTTCAGCTCGATAGCATTTGTATTTTTTTTTTGTTATGCGCCTTCAAATATGGATAATTAAGTCGATTTTTTTTTCAATTAAATTTTTTAATATTTGTATACCATTCGATATATTATGCAATTTAAAGCAACTTTTGTTTTGAAACCACTTTCATAAACGCAATATTTAATATACCTATTGAACAAAGTTCTCTCCCGATCCATACAAACTACGAAAGAGTGACGTCAGTCTTTCGTAGCACTTTGTATGGAGCGTTTCGGGCAGGTCTATTTTATGAGATGCTTGAATTGTCATATCTTGGTGAATTTTTAAGCTATCAAAGTCATTCTTTCAGCGATGTTTCTATTATATAAGGGTCTTTCAATTACCAATAAGAAAAAAAATTAGTCTTCAAGCCTATTATTATAGATATCGATAAGTTTTATCGACAGATAACTCCAGCACTATTGAATTTTATTGTTTATCAAAAATCGGTAAAACAAAGGTAAATATGTGGTGAATACGGTATAATAAGATTAGTGCCACATTTTTAAGTGCCTATATTATCAATAAAAGTTTAATATCGTAGAAATTAGCTGTTAAAATCACTTACTTGTGAAATGTAACCCCACATCCCTTTTTAACCGACTTCCAAAAAGGAGGAGGTTATATGTTCGGCTGTGGATATTTTTTTTTTTTATTTTTTTATTTGTGTATGTTCAACGATTACTCCGCCGTTTGTGAACCGATTTTCATTTTTTTTCTTTTGTTGTATAGGGTTCAACTCCAATTTGGTACCATGTTCACAAAAGTGGTGACCTGATGATGGAATCCATGAGTAATCGAGGGAACTCCTCAAAATTTATATGGAAACATATAGTGATTTTGGTTTTATGTGAAGGATCCTAGGCGTATGCTACCAAAAAGTAAGATTTTACACCAAGGCATGCTATGGTTCCGAAGATACTAAGAGAACTCCGGATTCCTTATAGACACAAGTTCGGGACTTTCGGCAATGTTTTAAGAACTGAAAGCATATGCTACTATGCAAATTACATCCATCATCATCATCATAATTAACAGTACCATTACACGATGCGTCGGTATGAGCTATGACCCTATTATTGGTACTTTTTCATAGTCTTTTCGATCGAGACTCGAGTTTGCCGAGTGATTTTGAAAATTGTATTAATGTTGTTACAAAGTAAATGATTTAAACTTGGTGTTGTGGTTACCAAGTTGGTAATTTGATCATGGGATCTATGAGGTAAGTATGTAGGAAACTCCTTGATTGGTACAAAGTATATAGTTCTATTATTGTAGCTTAAAGCAGTTAAAGCATAATATTTATTATGTTGAGCTGATGAGTTTACATGCGGAAGTTTTATAATACAACGAAAGTCACTGAACCAGAACTCTAGAGCCTTCAGAGATAGGCGTTTGAACATTTCAGCATTGCTTGATAAACTCTAAGCATAATATACAGGGGTATATGCTTGGAGTTCTTCAAGAAATAATTCTAAAGTGGTAGTGAACTCAGATAATAAGTATTCATATGAAAGTTTGGGGGTTTCATCGTGGTTTAAAAACTGAAAGTATGCTACTATGCAAATTATATTCATGATAATTTAGTAATAATATTATAGTAAATCTATATATATAAAAGAAAGTTGTGTTAGTTACGCCACTTATAACTCAAGAACGGATGAACCGATTTGGCTGAAAATTGGTGGAGAGGTAGCTCAGAACCAGGAATAGGACATAGGATACATTTTGTCCCGGAAAAATGTACGGTTACTGCACAATATTCTTTTATGATTTGCGCGTAAACGATTCTATCGATTTTGATGAATTTTGGTATGGAGATACTTTGGGTCTCGGGAAAGGACAAGGGATACTTTTTGTCCCGGAAAATGTACGGTTCCCGCACAATAAACTTTTATGATTTTCGCCTAAACTATTCAGTCTATTTTTATGAAATTTGGTATGGAGATACTTTGAGTCTCGGGAAAGGACAAGGGATACTTTTTGTCCCGGAAAATGTACGGTTCCTGCACAATAAACTTTTATAATTGTCGCCTAAACTATTCAATCTATTTTGATGAAATTTAGTATGGAGATACTTTGAGTCTCGGGAAAGGACAAGGGATACTTTTTGTCCCGGAAAATGTACGGTTCCTGCACAATAAACTTTTATGATTTTCGCTAAAACTATTTAATCTATTTTAATGAAATTTGGCAATAAGATACTAGTTTTAATCAATTGTTTTCTTAATTATACCAATTCGAATTAAATAATCATCCTTAAGACAGGACAACGTCTGTCGGGTCAGCTAGTAAGTTATAAATAACGACGTGTTATAGTAGCCATTTCATGACAGTTGAGTGCGTATTAGATTAACAGGTCTGTATATTTATAGTAGGGTATGGCTCATGGTTTTTGAGACATAGCATAAAACTTTTTTGAAAACTGCCTGAGTATAGTACCTAGTTGTGATAGTTTCATACCTAAATCCTATATATCTACAACTGACAGCTTATATGTTTACCGGTAAATAACTAAAGAGTGAAATTATTATTTTAACAAAAAATTAAAACCGACTTCCAAGGTAAGAACAATAAGTAATAATATGAACTAAAAAATATTAAATAATTCTTACTCTTTAATAGTGCCTCTTTCAGAATTCGTCTAAATCTCAACTACTTCTATGTACTACCAGAGAAGTTGATTCCTATGCAGAACGGGGACCTACGTAGTTTGGTTGCTTTACGTCAAACCCAGCCGACAGATCACAATTAACATTGAATTGACATATTCGACCAAATAACGTTGGTCTATCAACTGCATAGGAATCAATTTCCTCGATGGTACATACTATAGTCTTCATTACTTTGAAGTCGGTACCAGTCCCAAAAGTTTCATATATACTGACATTGACTGATTAACTCACGATTAAATTAGCTGGTACCGACTTCAAAATAATGAAGACTATAGTATGTAGTTGAGATTTAGACGAATTCTGAAAAAGGCACTATTAAAGAGTAAGAATTATTTAATACTTTTTAGTTCATATTATTACTTATTGTTTTTACCTTGGAAGTCGGTTTTAATTTTTTGTTAAAAATAATAATTGTACTGCGTTTAACATAACATACACTTTTTCATAGTTTTACTATGAACTACCACCACTTATTTATATATTACTTAATCGCGTAAAACCTTTTAAAACACTAAACACGAAAACAATTCAAACGATTAAGCCATAGACAAATATAATACATACATGGTTACCAATGGTTACGTCAAATTTAGTTCTCATCCCTAATAATGGGGGCGCTGATTCCGCTTCAAATAGGCACAAAAATCAAGTGGGTATCATCGATCCAGCGTACCTACTTGTATAATAGAGATCAGTGGGCAATCATGATTCGTGATATTATTACAAATAATTAAATATATAGACGTAATTGCTAATTTCAAGTAGGTAACGAATTTACTTTCTTGTGTACTTATTTAAATAAATAATGTTGTAAAAATTGGTTAATCACTAATTTCAAAATTTCAATATCGTATTAAATAAATTAAGTGTAACAAATGCTCATGTTGTCTTGTTGATATACACTTCTTTAAATTTTCTATTTAGGTATAATTTAAGGAGATTTATGTAAAACGTTTATATGAGACACCTCGACCCTACCTATGGCACGATATTATTATTATTATTATTAATTGCTAGTGCCTAGTCTTTAATATTTTTGCAACGTGCTGTGATGATAAATGTTACCATTACATTACATAACGAATAAAATTCATTGTCTTGTTAAATTGTGTCACTATTTTATTTCAACCCGACGTCCTCGTTAAGATAGTCCTTACTCCTTAATATTAAATCAGAAATAAAAAAAAATCGTAATTTTAGTACGGGAGCCCTAGAACAATTTTTTTTTTGATTACCTAAATTAGTCAACCATGAACTAAGTTTTGTTGATTACAGAACCCTATAACGGACCCCTAAGATTAATGATTGGTGTCGCACGCGGCGCTACCAATCATTAATCTAAGACGGAACCCTAACGAGCAGATTTTTTGTATACCTACTGATAGATTAATAGTCATATAATTTAAGAGCAACATTGTCCTACAAATAAAACAGTCCATATTTTAGGACCATCAATTCAAAGTATGAAATCCTTTCTATCTCTGTTAGGTACCACTTTCGAGATTTTTCGCAAATAAAAATGTTGTTTGTCTTATCAAAATGAAGCTACTCACAAAAAATTTGCTTAATAGTAATAAAAAATATATTTGTTCTAGGGCTCCCGTACTATAATAGGTCTTAAAGGCCTTAAATAAGTAAGTAGTTAACTAAATTTCAACTTAATTTTAAGTTATTAATTGCATGTAAACCTTATGTAAACACAAAATTTGGTAGCAAGTATAGCAAGTTAAAATTTAGTTAAGTAGGTACTAAACAAGACAATAATTAGTATTTTGTCTGTTTTCTGTTATAGCGCCTCTACAAGATGGGCCAGCGTAGTGGCCCATCACGATGGCCCAGCGTGGGGAGAACGTAGTGGTGTAGGATGGCCGATGGCGCCAGCGATGGCCGTGGAATGGCGGCGGTGTCGGTTTTTCGGCCGCACATCAAAGGATGATGGCCTAGCGATGGCGGTACACGGTACGCCTCTACACGTGGCCGATACGGCAGTCGGTCAGTGTTGCAAAAGTTCCCGATTTATCGGGAGATCTACTGATTTTGGCGTCTCCCTCCTGATATCCCGATTTAACTGTCCTAACTCCTATCTCCCGATTTTTACATTGTATGCAACGAATGTTTAAAATATAGTATTATTTTGCATTCTCAAGACGACAACACTGAAGATTATCAGGTAATACTAAACGGGTAAGTAAACTCTTTAGTAAGGGGATTCCCCAACTGAAAGAGACTGAGACAGCGCTATACTGGGAAGTGAGAATGAAGTAAGGACTAAGGACATCTCTTTTCTCAGTATAGTCACAGAATATATATTAGTTGGTATAGTGTAAATTTGTCCCTTTCAATAGGTAATTGGTGGTTGATACCGACTGAACATTTCAAACCTCTACATGGTCTGAACTTGTTTCTTTTGTCATTGGTGACGATGTCCGACTCTGCTGATTCATGTAATAGTCAAGAACGAGTACCTACAGGAATTAAGCGAAGAAAATACTCACAAAATTTTAAAGAGTGTTTGCAAAAATAGCAACCAAAAAGTGGTAAGTACTTATGTAAATGAATGATTTGCCATTTTCAATGTATCTTATATGTTTTTAATAACATACTTTAATTTATAAATTAAAGTATGTTTATACTTTAATTTATAAATTAAAGTATGTTTATTTCCAAAGGTGAAGGTTAGGTACCTATTTGTTCGGCTGTGGATATTTTAATTTTTTGTGATGCATTTTCTTAGCTTAGCTACCTTTTTTCAGCTACCAAAAAGTAAGATTTTGACACAGCTACAGTTATAAACCCCATGGTAGGTATACTTCTGAAGGTACTGAACAGAACTTCAGATTCCTTATACATGTTAGAGAGTTTCAGCGTTGTTTAAAGAAGCAAAGCGTTGTTTAAAAAATCACATAATATTTTATCAGCATCATCATCACCACCATTAACCCATTAAGATTCAAGCCCCATACGAGCACCAGTGATCGCGACAACAATAGAATACAATAGCATTTCCAAGAATCCCCGATCGAAGGATTCAAAATATATTATGCATCCTTACAATATGACTATTTATGACCTTATTAGATTTTGTATGTACTTTTCATAGTCCTTTAGCTAAAGATTGATGTTTTTGATCGTTATTCTGTCATTTGACAAGCGATGTTTGCCGAATAGGCGCCGGCAGCCTATTCGGCAAACATCGCGTGACTTCGGCAAACTTCGGAGTTCGGAAAACGGCGCCGGCAGCCACTTCAGCAACCGGCGCCGGCAGCCATTTCGGCAACCGGCGCCGGCAGCGGAGGCACTCCCTATTCTTCATGTTCTAAATTAATATGTATATATATTTTGTTGTTGCGTACACTTACCCAAAGTGCTGTGTACACATACTTGGGTAAAAGTGCGCAAATGGAAGGGTTATTGTTTTCTAAAGTTTCTTAAAATAGTGTGAACGGAGTTTTGTCGGGAGTGTGAAAGAGTGATGTTGTGTTTTTGTAATATTTTCCTAAAATTGTGTTAACTGGGTTTTTAATGTGTAATATTAGTAGGATATTGACCGTTAGATATTCGTTATCGTGCACAAGTGTAGGAAAGTGATGCAATATCCAGAAACGTGCTATTTTGTGTTCCCTCCAAAACTCCAATGAAGTTTCAGTAAAGCGTCTACCACTTTACTGAATCAACCGACTTGACTTCTTGACTGTATTGACTTTTATGACAGACTTTGACTAGACTTTTAGACCTGACGATAGGTACATAAAAACGATGCTGAAAATTGTATACTAGAATATTGTTTTCCCGTCATAATGTTATATACCTACTCGACACTGGCCATGGTTAAATAGCTGAAGTGCGGAGTGCCATACTAAATATTATCTGTGGTGCCATAATAAGAAAAAAAAAGTGTGAACGGAACGGACACTTGACAGTTGACAGTAACTATAACAGTTTGAAGGAACGGCGGGAAACTCGAACGCGGGCGGTCGTGTTTTTCATAAGTCTCAAATTTTACTTGTTTAATAGTGTTCAGTGCGGGAGTATTGTATATATTTGTAAATATTTAGCTTTAGTCATCTATCTTGTATATTTTATTTCTTCTCGGTAAGTGTATTTATTTCTGTTTATACAATGAATCGACCTCCGGATCCGGGAGGCGGGAATTTTTGTGGCCCAATTCCACAACCTGGTTATTTTGTTACATTGGATTACGATGAGTGCAGTATGGACACAGAAGAGTTAACTCAAAGATCGTACAAACGATCTCGTAATGATATTACCGAAGACCTGTGTAAGCAATGTAACAAAGATACCAGAGATAGCGCGGGAAACCGTATAAGTTGTAAGTGTAGACTTGACAAGGAAAATCCAGTTAGTATGCAAGTATCCTCAGCCTCAGCACCTCAAACAGAAAGAAAGCATATTGGTAGAAGTTTATATAATGAAAACGATGTTTCCCCATATTTAGTTCATGTACAAAGAATTACAAAAAATTCCACTGATGGTACCCAATTACATCCCATAACTTTTGGCGACTTCTTAATTAAAAATAAAATCTATAATATTATTAATGGTTCTCTAAAAAAAATTGGTCGAAACAGAATTTCTGTTTCATTTCAAAATTACAAAGATGCTAATACATTTATTAATAATTCAATACTTACTGACAATAACTATGAAGCTTTTATACCATCTTTTAATGTAGTAAGAATAGGTATTGTGAGGGGTGTACCAGCTGAATGGTCACCTGAAGAAGTAATAAATAACATTTCTACACCTGCCGGTAGTGGTAAAGTTGTAAAGGTCAGACGCTTAAATTATAAAACAATGGTGGAGGGTTCTCCTGTATGGAAACCGACTCAGTCAGTTGTTGTTTACTTTGATGGTAGGGTTCTGCCAAAAAGAGTTTTTATCTGTTACAATTCATTACCAGTTGAGCTTTACATCTTTCCCACTATACAATGCTTTAAATGTTGTCGGTATGGCCATACCAAAGCTCAGTGTAGGTCAAAATCAAGGTGTATCAAGTGTGGACAGGAACATGATATGGATTCTTGTATTGTTAATGAGCATGAATATTTCTGTTGCTTATGTTCTGGTCATCACATGGCTAATGACAAAATATGCCCTGAATTTAATAGGCAAAAATGTATAAAAATACACATGGCTGAACATTGTGTCTCTTATGCAGAGGCTAATAAAGAAATTCCTCCATCATACAAATCATATTCCGATATAATATTATCCACCCCTAAATTTATTTTACCTAATAACAATAATAATAGTTCATTTACTAATAGATCTTACAAAAAAACTGTAATTGCTAAGCCTCGTGCTCCATATAGACCAACAAAAGATTATGATAAAATTGCCCATAACAATGTGATAAAAGAGTTTTCTTTTGATAATTTAGAAAAAAACACAACACCAGTACATAAATACAATAAAGATAATAATAATTATAAGAATGAACTTACTTCACTTACAGATGTAATATCATTATTACAAACCCACTCGCAGAACAATAATATACCGTCCATCGTTGCCCCTTTAATACAATGCATAATTAATATTCTACAATATGGACCAGATCATTCAGTGGAACGCTCGAAGTGTAGTTAATAAAAAAAGTGACATAGCTTATTTATTAAGAAATTATAATCCTTTTTTATTTTCTTTCTCAGAAACTTGGCTTAGGCCAAGTAATACTTTTAGATTTAAGAATTATAATACAATTAGAGAAGATAGGTTAGACGGCTATGGTGGTGTAGCTTTTCTCCTTGAGAAAAACTACCCTTTTAGCCTTATTGATATCCCTGTACATAGTTCAGAACTATCTATTATAGCAATAAGTGTAAATAATATATGTTTTGTCTCTGTATATATTTCCCATACCTGTATTAATATTTTAAATGAATTTAATAACATTTTAAGCTCTTTACCAAGACCTATAATTATAACAGGTGACTTTAATTGTCATCACCAGTCATGGGGAAGCTCCACTACTAATAGTTATGGTAACAAGCTGCTAAGTGTTTTGGACCTGAATAATCTATGTGTCATAAATTCTGGTGAGCCCACAAGGCACACTAGTCCAACAGAAGGCAAAAGCGTTGTTGACTTGACTATTTGCTCCCCACAGTTTGTAACACAATTAACATCTTCAGTTCTATCCTCTACTTTCGGAAGTGATCACTTTCCCATATTAACTTCCTCTCCTTTTAATAATTCTCAGACTCCTATTCAAAATGTTAGATTATTTCCCAGGTATAACCTCAATAATGTCACTGATAATTGTTGGAAGAAATTCAGTAGTAAAGTCAATATAAAATTGTCACAGATATCTCCAAGTGAAGATGACTTTATTGATGCTCTTGTTTTTACAGATGTCTTGATAGAAAGTGCTAATGAAGTTTTTCCAATTAAAAATGAATCATCTTCCATTCCCAGTCCACCATGGTGGGACAAAGAGTGTACGGAAGCTGTAAAAAGGAGAAAAAAGGCTGAAAGAATATATAGTACAAATATGTCTCTTGAAAATTATTGGACATTAAAAAACATTATAAATAGCACCAAATTACTTTTCAAAAAGAAAAAATCAGAAAGTTGGCAAAAATTTTGCTCGTCTCTGTCCCCGAATTCACCTCCATCTGTTGTTTGGCAAAATATTAGGAGGTTCAAATCTGCATACAATACTTCTCATTCTGTTTCTCTTCCCAGCTTTATTGCAAATGATTTTCTTGACAAGCTTGCTCCTCCTACAGTTAATCTTCGTATCCTATCAGCTAATAACAATTGTACAATAGATGAAAATGAAGAGTCGTCAGAATTAAATTCCCCCTTTACCATGACTGAATTGAAAAATGTACTCTCGTATGTATCGGATTCCTCTCCTGGGCCTGATGGTATTTATTATTCATTTATTTCTCATCTAAACGAAAACAGTTTAGCAGTTTATCTTAAAATCATCAACTCCATTTTTGAATCTGGCAATATTCCATCTGAGTGGAAATGTCAACTAGTTCTACCCATTTTGAAACCAAACAAAGATCCTTCCCTCCCATCTTCATATCGTCCAATAGCCCTCTCTTCTGTTCTCCTAAAAATAATTGAACATTTAGTCAAAAACCGCCTGGAGTGGTTCATTGAAAGTAACAGCTTGCTTTCTTCATCCCAATACGGTTTTCGGCGTAATAAAAGTACATATGACAACTTAAGTACTTTTACCACCGACATAAGATTAGCTTTCAGTGGAAATAAATTTGTTCTTTCAGCCTTTTTAGATCTTTCTAATGCTTATGATAGTGTCATTATATCAATATTGAAACGGAAACTAATACGTCTAAAAATTCCTAAAAAAATTATTGCATTTATTATAAACCTGTTAACTGATAGGTCTATTATTTTCTTTAATAATGGTCGTAAATATATCAGAATTGTAACCAAAGGTTTACCACAAGGCTTAGTTTTGAGCCCTCTGTTATATGACTTATATACTTATGATTTAGAATTGGCCATCGCAGAGTTGTTGGATGTTGATGCTTCGCAGTATGCGGATGATCTGACCTTATATGTTGTAGGGAGTAATGTTGATGAAGCTTCCGCTAAGTTAACAAAAGCCTTGTATTTTCTTAAGCGTTGGTTGGACAACCACGGCCTAGATGTATCCCCAACTAAAAGCTCCATAGTTCTTTTTAGTCGAATGCGCGTAACTCCTCAAGTTAGAATATTTTTTGATAACATGATCATTCCACAAAAAAACCATCATAAATTTTTAGGTGTCATCCTGGATGAAAAGCTTTCCGGAATTCCTCATTGTGATTATGTTGTAAATAGATGCGAAAAAAATATAAATATCATCAGATGTCTAGCAGGCGTATGGTGGGGTGCCCATCCTTTTTATCTAAAATTAGTTTATAATGCTTTGATTCGCAGTATATTAGAATATGGCTCTTTCCTTTTGGAGCCTGGGCGTGTATCAGGATTTAAATCTTTAGACAAAATTCAAAGTAAATGCCTCAGAATTATATGTGGAGCAATGAAATCTAGCCCAATCAACGCTTTACAGGTTGAATGTTATGATCCACCTTTACATTTACGTCGTCAATATTTATCCGACAAATATCTATTTCGATGCCTTCAACTTTATGATCATCCTATTATTGGGAAGCTTCAGCAGCTTTCTTATCATGTTTCTGAAAATTCTTACTGGTTACATAAACAAAACCCGTGTTTAATTGTAAGTTATTTTAAATTTAAATCACTTGCTGCGCCTATTCATTCTTCTTCTAAATTACCGATTTTTTCTTCTTCATATGGGGCTCTTGTCTCCGCCCCAAATATTTTGACCATTAATATAGAAAAGAACTCTTTGCGGGCTAATGAAAAATTTAATGATATAATTAATACACGATTTAAAGATCATCATTATATCTTCACAGATGCTTCTAAAAGTAATGTTAATGGCCATGTTGGTATAGGTGTATTCCATTCCCAGTACAATATTGTCCAAAAAATCAAACTCCCTCCTGAATGTACTATATTCTCTGGAGAATGCTTAGGGATCTTAAAAGCTTTAGAGTATATTTTATTAGCCAAACTTAAAAAATCTATAATCTTTACAGACTCTCTAAGTTCTATTCAAGCTCTTAACAAGAATCCATTTGAAATTAAACAACAACATCCTGTTATATTTGATATAAGACAGTTATTAACAGATTTTACCAAGAAAGGAACTTCAGTTTCATTTGCTTGGATCCCTAGTCATTGTGGAATAGAAGGAAACGTTAGAGCGGATTCTCTTGCTAATGAGGCATTAACGTGTGGCGATTTAAATCCATACAAAATCTACTACCCCGATTTATTAACTTTACCCAAAATTCATTTAGAGACGTCCTGGAAATCGTCATTTGATCAAAGTCATAAACAAAAAGGAGCACATTTCTATAGTATTCAATCCGAAATAGTATCAAAACCATGGTTTTATAGTATGAATTTCAATAGAAAATGCAGTAGTATCATATCCCGATTAAGACTTGGTCACACGTGTTCACCAGACCATCTTGCTAGACTTAATATAATTAACAGCCCCTCTTGTACCTGTGGTGCTGAGGTTGGGGATGTCAACCATATATTCTTCACTTGTCCTCTTTACAACCGTTCCCATTTCCTTGATTCATTGTTAAAGAATAGTATTCCTTTTCCTACTTCAATAATTTGTTTATTACATTCTAGAAAATATATTATTTATAAGATATTAGTTGATTTTATATTACTTAATAATATTGAGATTTGATATTCTATTCTATATAATTTTAAGTATTCTTTGTAAATTTATATTTTTCCTGATCCTGTCCTGAAGTCCTTTTTCCAAATTCCTCGTTTTTCGTCATAATTTAATTTTTTAACATTGTTTTTCCCGTTCGTCATTGGCAATGTACTAAGTGCATGCCATAAAAAAAAAAAAAAAAAAAAAAAAACTATAACAGTTTGAAAATTGGATGCCGGATGCGGTATGAATCTTGTAATTTGAAAAATAAAAACCTATAAAACCTTATTCTGTAAATAAAACTAAGTAAACAAATTATCAGCAGTTAAATTCAACTTGGGTGGAGTTAATTAGTAAAAAGAATAAGATATTGAAGGCTACCCATAAAACATTTTGATATTGTTGTCCAAACGCAGCAAAATGGATTTAAAGTTATCTGAAGGATCTCTTGAGGTATGTTTTATAAATGATGTTGCGAAGAATGTCTTTATGGCTAGCTTTTTGATAAATTGTACGAGAATAAGTCAAGGAGTCATAATATTAATCTTACATTTTTTTCTAATGGAGGGGCAGCAACTATTACAAAACAATTTTTAAAAATCTTGTAGTGAAACATAAAGAAACTGTAACATGTCTAAACTTGTTCTGATCATTGAGATAAAGCTCTGATTCTGATTCCAAGTTTCTATCTATTGTAATTTTATAGGTATTGTATCTGTATTGAAATTAAACTTTTAAGGTTATAATGAATGGAGGAGACTACAATAAACCAGTGATGCAAGTACTCGGCAGCAAGAAGATACAGGGCAGCGGAGCTAACGAGCGGTTTCGACTGTTGGTGTCCGATGGCAAACACTCACACAGTTTTGCCATGCTCGCCACACAACTGAATGATAAGCTTATTACAGGAGAACTATCAGACTATTCTGTGGTACAGATAGATAGATTTGTTACATCTCTACTCAAGAACACAGGGAAAGGAGAAAAGTGAGTTAATTTATTTGTTGAGTAAGCAAAATAAGTAGTGTCAGACCGAAACTGATTTTTCAGCCGAAACTGAAACCGAAACCGAACCTTCGGCCTTACTCGCTGTTTCGGCCGAAACCGAAACCGAAACTTGATAAAACATTTAAAATGACGATTATTTACCGAAATTTACTGTTCTGTAACATCTGTTAGCACATAATAAAAAGTGCCAAATTGATTTTTTTTACTTTTTGTGACTATTTCTTAAAAAAAATATATTATTAACCCATCAGTCGTGGCAAAACGAGACACAATAGCTTTTTCATTGTTATCGCGGCCGGATTTGGCCGCTTGGGGCTTGATGAATTAATCTTAGACTCGAATTGACCCTAGAAACTTTTCAGTATCATATTCCGTTTTTTTTAAATCAGATTCCAAGTTTGTAATGTATTAGAACGAAGGATTACCCTAAAAATATGAGCAGAATTTATTTCAAGGCATTTACTACTAAAATCACGATCAATTGCAGTCATATTCTTTATATATGGAAAACACGGACATGCAGTCTCACAGACCGCGGTCGAAGTTCAAAACGAAATTACTAAGTAAACTTGCAATTGGTGTCACAATTTTTTGGTTCAGAAGACGTTTTGCCACTAAACCTAAGATAACACTAGTCAGTAGTCAACACGATTTTTGTGCCTGAGTTAAGTTTAAAATTTATTTCAAAGGCTGG
Organism: Polyommatus iphigenia; assembly: GCA_963422495.1. Classification (NCBI taxonomy): domain Eukaryota; kingdom Metazoa; phylum Arthropoda; class Insecta; order Lepidoptera; family Lycaenidae; genus Polyommatus; species Polyommatus iphigenia. The sequence continues at coordinate 40,220,789 of OY730180.1, read as the reverse complement.
ATAAATCCTTTTATTACTTGGTGCAAGTAACTTTTTTGCTCTTACTTTCTTTTTCTGCAATTATAGAGCAAAAACTTGTTACGTCCATTTTACACATTTTTGAAGATATTTTCACTTTAAAGTACATAAAACTCATAATTTCTCTAAAAATTAAATACGCTCAGTAAGTGTCAGCGGCAAACTTCCCGTTCTGACTCTGATATCCCCCAAACTCCTTTATCTTGGTCACAATGAGCGTTAGTATCTAAGAATAAAAAAAATCTTGTTTTTATTTATCTTCGCCTAAACTTCTTTTTTTTATTTATATTTTTTTTTAAGTTTCAATGCGAAGTGGTACCCCGTACCCCACTTCCCCATAAGCTTCACACAAGATTCTAGCAAGGTAGGAACTGTCTGTGAGACTGTGTGCCCAAAGTTAAAGGTTAATTATTTTAAATATAAATAAAACGCGTGGTAAAAGGAAAAGAGTGAGGCGACATGATTGACTAGAAAAATCTCGAAAGCTATTTCTCACAGTCAAACAAAATTATTAAGTAAATAAAGTTCACTCACAATATAATCAATTTATCGTAGCATTTACTTAATTGTTTGTTTGGGAAACATTGTTAAAATAAGAACATAGTACGTAATTCACCAACAATTACATAATATATTAAATAAACATATGTTTAAAAACAAAATTCAACAATATACCTTTCATATTGTTCTATAAGAATAAGTTTAGACAATTTGATGAAAATAAAACGAAGTAGTAATAAAAACAAAATAAATACTTAGTAATTTGGCACTAATTTGCAAAACATAACCTCAAAACAGGATTAAATGGTCGGTAGCGAAATGAGCCGTGGCCTCGCCGGCGAGCAAGCACGAGTTAACTGCGAAGTTTACCGAACGACGCACAAAAATTCACGAACACTGGAGTTTCGGCGGGGCCGAAAGTTTCGGCTATATTTTGGCCGAAAGCGAAACTAAGGCCGAAACTAGATTTTATGGCCGAAACTGGCCGAAACCGAAACCGAAAGTTCGGTCGGTCACTAAAATAAGTATTTCAACTTTTTTGTGGCTCTTGGTTGGTAATAATTGTCATTTATAGGTTGAAACATAATATGTGTGAAGTACCCCGCAAACGATCAAATTTGTTTGACAAACATGTTTGATGTAATTTACGTTTTCATCAAACAGCAGCGCAGACGAACAAACGTGCATCAAACAAGTTTGTCAAACAATTAGCTAGAATCGGTTTGAGATCATGAGATCTTGTTTGACAAATACAGAGGAACACATTCAAACATGTTTGTGAAATTTTCTTCAAACAGGTCAAACACGTAGTTTGTTTGACAAACACTTCAAACAAAGCTGTACACTATCAAACTGTTTGACAAACATGTAAAATTTGACAAACAATTTGATCGTCAAATATAAAACTTAAATACTGTTTTCTTCTACAATACTAGTCCTACTAGTCCTGTCATATTGGTCATATGCCTCACACTTACATTTGTTAACTCCACACCAAAGGATTATTGTAGGTGTTTATTGATTCCCTTAAAAAAAATTAAATATTTTTTTATCTTTACAGGAGAGTAATGATCATCTTAGATATAACAATCTTGGCGCCTGGTTCTGAAATTGGCAAGAAGCTTGGCAACCCTCAAACCTGGACTGAGGAGTCAGCGGCGCAGGCACCTGCGCCAGCCCCAAATCCAGCGCCTAAACCTGCTCCAGCATTCAACTCTATGCCAAAACTAGCTCCTACTCCGTCCCTGGACTCCAGTATGCTGAATACGCAGATGACACATCCAATTGCACATTTGAGCCCTTATCAAAACAAGTAAGTACTTTACTTGTTGCTGTGCTGACATTTGGAGGCTGTTTATTAAACTTATCAATTTGATACTATGTAAAAAAAGTAATTAAGACACCCTTTTTTTATTAAAAGGTCTGTGTTCAATAACCCATCAGTCGTGGCAAAACGAGACACAATAGCTTTTTCATTGTTATCGCGGCCGGATGTGGCCGCTTGGGGCTTCATGAATTAAAGCCTAAAATTATAAGTATTAAGTATGTTTTGAACTTAACATAATTGGCTATATTAAAAATACCCTTATATTATTTTGTAAGTTAATTACCCTTCCTTATGGAAATAGACTATAATTTATTTCCTATTTGTATCCATTGAATTTTCAAGTGATTATAAATTTTAGGTGGGTAATAAAAGCCCGTGTGATGTCCAAATCAGCTATCCGACACTGGAGCAACGCCAGGGGAGAGGGGAAACTGTTTAGTATGGATCTGTGTGATGAAAGTGGAGAGATCAGGGCCACAGCTTTTAAAAATGAGTGTGACAAGTTTTACGATATGATACAAGTAAGTTAAATAAAAAAGAAAACAATACATAGTAAAAATAATTTATATACAGAGGCAAACTTATAAGGCACAAAATCACCAAGGTGCAGAATTGGCTTTGCTTGAAAATTACGTCTTAAAACTTAAGTTTAATTAGAAAATAAAGTTTCTATATTACATAAACTAACTTGTTTTAAGTGTACATTAAACAATACAACCTATAAATAAAGTGCATTTTAAAATGTATCAATATACATGCATAGTCAACTCGGGAACGCGTCTAATTGTACGATCGTCAACAAAAACTTCAAAATAATTGTGAAAAATTTGAGCCAAACGTCAGTACAGGAAGAAAACGGCTAAGGTTCACAAACCTATCCCAATTTTTTGGTGCTTACATGGGTTGAGGAAGGATGTTTTGGGTGAGAAAAACCTCCTCGTGCAACCTCCACCCCCGGAACCCCCCCCCCCCCCCTCCCAACATTTAGGAGAAATTTATAGTCTGTCAAAAAAGTGAAGAAATTAAAAATGGCAACATCGTAGTGTCATCCCTTTCGAATCAATCTAAGAAAAAAGGGATGACACTACGTCTTGCCACTTTTTAATTTCTTCACTTTCTGGACAAATTGAAATTTTCGTAATCTTGAGATAGGGTCATCTGTTTTCTGGTGTTTATGTATTACTTACAACTTACAAACTTACTAGGGAGTGCCTCCGCTGCCAGCGCCGTATCAAGCGCATCACTTTTATTTCATTTCATTATTAATGAAAATACTTAACAGAAGGCCTACTTAACCACGGATACCGAACTACGGTTACCGGATACGGGGGATGGGGGGGCGCAGCCCCTCCGAAAGGGAGGCTCGGGCGCAGCCCCCCGCCAAAACAAAAACAAACACAATCCAGAAAGTCCAAAAGTAGTTTAGGTTAGAGCTTAGACTACAACACAGAGGGAGCCGAGCGAGCGCAGCGAGCATGCTGCGGCAGCAGCCGGCGACCGTTATGAAATAAAAGGGGGGCTCGGGGGCGCAGCCCCCCGCCAAAACAAAAACAAACACAATCCAGAAAGTCCAAAAGTAGGTAAGGTTAGAACTGTGACTGCTGCGGCAGCAGCCGGCGACCGTCACAAACCACGCTGTAGGTTAGGTTAAAGGCGTTAAAAACACTATGCAAATTGCCCAGAGTAAAATATGATGTAGCCTCAGAATTCTGAAAATGTCAAAGGTGAGTAGCTCCAAAACTGGGGGGTTTCTCAGTGTGAAACCCCGGTTTACGATATTTTTCTGCTACATGTCTATTAAAAACCGGTACAAAAAAATATAGAATTATATGTGCTGCCCATGGACGTATAAAAAAAGGCGGACGGAGTCCCACCATACACAAAACTGTGTCGTTCAGAGTCGGTCAGCTGGCTGTATGTACACGGTCCGCACGCACACATTCTTCCGTTAGTCCATACCATTTGACAGGCGTCAGAATGTGTGCGTGGCTGACTCTGAAGAAAAGTTAAGACACAGTTTTGTATATAACAAGACTCCGTCCGCCTTTTTGTCTACGTTCATGGTGCTACCCTATCAAATTTTATTAATATATATAAGTTTTGCGACAATATAAGCCAAGAATCATAATTATAGCTTGCCTTTTTTTTCCATAAAACTAATCTTGAAATTCGCAACCTTGGTGATTTTGAGCCATAAGTTATATTAAGGTATGTTGCAAAACTGGATAGACAAATTTTTACCCAGGGCCTATGGGCCCTGGGTAAAAATTATTGAAACAGTAATTTAAAATTTTTCCCAAGTATCTTTTAATCTTTAAGCATTTTCTTTGTTCAGGTTGATAAGGTTTACTACATAAGCAGGTGTCAACTTAAAACTGCAAATAAGCAATTCAGCAGCTTGAAAAATGATTACGAGATGACATTCACTGCTGACACAGTGGTTGCTGAATGTATGGAGGACTCCTCCGCAGTGCCATCAATCAAATTTGAATTTATGCCAATCAATGAAATAGCTAACAAAAATCCAGATACACTGCTTGGTAAGTAGTTTTGTCAGTAAATATCTTAGTTACTGTTATTAAAGGTATGTGTCGCATGCCAAATACAGAAATTAAAATGCCACCAAAAAATCTATCATCCCATCACACTTAGCATAACCACTATAGAAAAGGTTTCTACCACAGAAGAATAGACAAAGTGCCTTACTGACATAGGAAATAATAAACTGAATATGGGTCTGTTTCACCACTTCCTGATAAGTGTCGGATAGGTTATCCACCACTTAACTTGACAGATTGAGACAGAGTGTGGAGAATCTGTCAAAAAAGTTGTGGATAGCTTATCCGGCACTTTATCAGGAAGTGGTGAAACAGGCCCTGAATATTTCTATTCTTTTGCATTTCTACGTAATGTGTAAATATAATGTGTCATTATTATTAATTTTTTTTACCAAATTTTGACGAGGCTTAGGGCCGCGCCACACCGGAATGGCAGCGGCGCGGCGAGCACTTTCAGTGTCATATGATTTTAAACTATCTTCATTATTGTAATACATAGTATCGCTTGCGAAATCGCGGCCGCTGCCATTATGGTGTGGCTTGGCCAGTCATTATAATAATTATACGAGGGCTGCTATTTATGTATCCGGAATTAAAAAAAGAAACAAACATATATCATTTGATATGGTTTTATTGCTTTTCAAAATATTCGCCGCGATGATCGACACACTTTTGCATACGCTGGAACCAATTTTCATAGCACTTTTTCCATTCTGATTGAGGTATCTCCAAAACGTGCATTTTGAACGCATCAACAGCCTCTTCGGGGCTCGAAAAACGTTGTTACCATGTAATTTGTTCTTCGCGTATGGAAATAAAAAGAAATCGTTAGGTGCCAAATCAGGGCTGTACGGCGGATGACCAGTCAATTCGATCTTTTGACCCTCCAAAAACTGAGTTGTTTCAGCTGAGGTGTGACAGCTAGCATTGTCGTGATGTAATATGATTCTGCGTTGTCGGTTGTCCTTTCTTATTTCTTCAAAGACTTCTGGTAAACAAATGGTCGTATACCATTCAGAATTAACCGTTTTACGATTCTCTAATGGCACTGTAGCCACATGTCCATTAATTCCAAAAAAACAGGCGACCATTTGCTTCAAAATACTTTTTGCACGAGTAACTTTTGTTGGTTTCGGCTCATCTTGGAACACCCACACCGTTGACTGTTGTTTAGTTTCGGGGTCATATGCATAGATCCAAGATTCATAACCTGTATAGATATTATAAACGGCTTTTGACGTACCACGGTTGTATTTTTTTATCATTTTTTTGCACCAATCGACACGAGCCCGTTTTTGATCGATTGTCAAGTTGTGCGGAATCCAACGCGAACATATTTTTTTTACAGCCAAATGTTCGTGTAATATCTTATGTATGCTCGTCATACTTATGCCTAAGGACGCCTCTATCTCGCGATATGTAACATGACGATCACGCATTATTAGTTCCCGCACAGCATCTATATTTTGTGGGACAACAGCTGTTTTTGGGCGACCTTCTTTATTTTCATCCGTGAGCATAGACCGCCCACGATTAAACTCACTGTACCAGTGATAAACAGTGGTTTTTGATGGTGCTTCATCTCCAAAAGTTGCGGTGAGTTGAATAAAGCACTGTTGTCGATTTAGCCCACGCCGAAAATCGTAGTAAATCATTGCACGAAAATGTTCACGCGTTAAATCCATGGCAAATGAAGACACGCAATTTTCAAAATGACGCCACAATGGAAAAATAATTGACAGTCACATGAAACAAAATGTATTCTTCAACCAAAGAGTTCTATTTTCAAATGTTGTAATTACTTTTTAAATATTGTTCTTGTAAGTGGCCAGTTCCGGATACATAAATAGCAGCCCTCGTAGCTATACAATGAGATACTCATTATATCCAGGACACTTGTAGTCCTAGCAGATATTTTTTAAATATTATTCAACTTTCCAGATGTGATAGGCGTTTGCAAAATGGCTGCCGATGTACAGGAGCTCACGGCTCGCAGCACAGGCAAGTTACTGAAGAAGAGAGAAGTCACCTTGGTAGACTCATCAGGTGGCGCTGTAAGTTGTAGTTGTCATATTGCTACTAATTATTGTTGCTCACATTATTGTGCGAAGATTAGTTTCTCGCGTAAGAACTGTACACTGTACATTTGACTGAGATGAAAACTTTTCTAAGAAGCAGAGTATCCTGTGTACTTCAACTTGATATAAATTAGTTCAGCAGTGTTGGCCAAAAAAGATGACAGACAATTTTGCAATTTATAATATTGGTATAGATACCCATACTATTGTTTACAATCACTAATTATTCCGTTTTTCAGATATCACTAACTTTATGGGGAAATGATGCTGAAAAATTTGACGGCAGTTCAAATCCTGTTGTTGCGGCAAAGGTAAGATTAATATATAATTGTTACTAGCTGTTGCCTGCGACTTCGTCCGCGTGGACTTCAGTTTATAGCGCGCGGTATCAACAAAATTGGTGTCAAATTTAAAAGCTTTTTAAAACCCTGGTGCCCCTCAAATGAAAATACCCAAAACAGCTGTGCAGTGTGCACTTATTTAATTTTTTTTAAATAAACTTTTTTATAGCAAATTTTAAAGCTTATTTAGCCCCCCATTAAACAACTTTAGCTTTACCCATAAACTATTTAGTATTTATCAATGGTAGGCCGTTGTTTCTGGTAATATCTATGTTGGTAGATGAGTTATTTAATAACGTGTATAACAATCGAAAGAATCGAAAAACGTAACTCAACATGGTACCACCTCTTATAGAAATACGTATGAGCAAGCGATAGCGCGATTTAGGCGACTCTTGGCGCCATCTGTTATGAGTTTTTGGAACTAACTTAATTTGAACAAATTTACGCATAAACACCCCCTTATAGCCTAGGATCCCTTAGTAATGTAAAAGTATGCAGCCCGTAGAGTATGAAAACGTTAGGTTGTCAATTTTTTTCCTGTCACAACTCTTGGGTAGGCAGGTAAATCGATACTACTACTAATCGGTACCGGTCTGGTTAATGCTTAATGCAAATTCTATGGGCTTCATACTTTCGATTGGTATGGAATTTGTCTATTAACCCAACCAGAAAAATGTAAAAAAAAAACTTTTTTTTTGTTATTTTTTTTATTCTGGACTGAAATTTTTTAGGCAACCCACTTGCAATTAATTTGTTGACATACGTAATTGAATATTATACTTATAATATATACTTTTCATCCAGTAAACAGCTCGGTGAAGGTCCGTCTATGAAGGGATCCTAGGCTATTACAACCCCTTTTCCAGTTAAAAAGTAGCCTATGTCCTTTCTCAGGCTTTAGACTATCTGTGTACAAAATTTCATTACAATCGGTTCAGTACTTTTGGCGTGAAAGCGAGACAGACAGACAGAGATACTTTCGCATTTATAATATTGGTATAGATTAGTATAAGTAGACTGTAGATCCATACTTCCATACTAATATTATAAACGCGAAAGTGTGTCTGTCTGTCTGTTACCTCTTCACGCCCAAACCGCTGAACCGATTTTGCTGAAATTTGGTATGGAGATACTTTGAGTCCCGGGAAAGGACATAAGATACTTTTTATCCCGGAAAAATTTTGTCGCAACGGAGTTGCGGGCGTCATCTAGTAGATAATATACCTGTTGTTAACTGTTAGTACAACTAAGTAGTTGCACTAACAGTTATCCCCATCTTGCTATACAGACACATAACTGCGTTACATGCATATATAATTATTATTATTTTATTAACAGGGTGCCCGACTAACGGAGTTCAACGGTAGCAAGTCGCTGTCGTGTTTAGCGAGCACGATGATGCGTATCAACCCCGACCTGCCCGAGGCGCACAAGCTCAAGGGATGGTATGACAACGGCGGCGCCGATATGGAGATCGTCAATATATCTGCCAGGTATGTTTATTGGAACTAGGTTTTCGAATGAAGTTCCTTATCGCGCGTTGCAAAAGGGAGCTAGACGGAAAAAGTTGTAACGACAATTTTCATTAGTTTCATTCCTGGGCGTCAACTAGATGGCGTTTTTTGAGAATAAGCAGCTACATCTACCGGACGTTTAAATAAATTTTATTACAATTCCGCAAAAGTGTCGTTGTTAGTGTTTTTGGGCGTCAATAGATGGCGTTTTTATAACTTCGTTTCATCCGGGTGTCCCTTGACACCTCTCAATTAATTGTTATTGTGTTAAGGCTAGCCGCATTTGCATCTGGAAATCCAAATGTGTGGAATTTGTAGAAAATACATATTATGTCGCATCCGGTCAAAAACGGAAATTAACTGCGCCATCTTTATGAAACTAGTAGCGCGCTTTGACAGAGTCGGGGCGTGTGGGAGTGGGAGAAATGGAGAGGGAAACGCCCCCTCCTGGGCAGTCGCCAGAAAATGCGATCAGTCTCGCTTGGGCTTCCAACTAGCCAACACGTTCCGGAACTGTCCCTAGTTACGTTTAAGTGCTATTTGTGCTGAGTGAAGTGATTAAAGCGTGTTGTGAAGTGATAATAATTATTGTGGACTATTTAGTGAAAGTGTAAAGTGTTTCTGTGAAGTTTTATTGTGAAAGTGTTTGATGAATGAGGGAAACTCAATAAGAATTATAATAGAGAGGTGGTATTATTTCGTACTATTCTCTCCTCGCCCGTCTTCCTACGCCACTGTCTTGTACCAGCACTTTACGATGAAGACCTACCCTGATAATAGCGATGGCCCTTTACATCATTGATTTATTTATTTAACTCTTTATTGTACACCAAAAAATACATAAAGATGGCGTACACTTTCTTTTTCTTCCCAACGGGACGAATTCCGCACGTACGTTTTCTAATTCAAGCCGGCGCGTTCGTGCGTGTAATAAGCTAACGTGTGCGGAATTTCGGAATTCTGAATACAGAAAAAGAATTCGGAAATCGTATGTATGCGGTCAGCCTAAAAGTGTCTTAAAATAATACTTTGTGACTGCCTTATTATACGGAAAGGCTTTCGAAGCGAGGCGAGCGAGAGTAAAGCAACAGGTCAATGTTCAAGGTCATGAAGTGATGAAAAAAAAGCAAGAGTGGCGGAAATTTCTCTGTCCCTGCACTATCACACCCTCTTCATAGGTATTATAGGCATTTTTTTTGCGCCGTGAGGGCGCGGAGTTCGCCAACAGAGTGCCCGTATCCCTTCCCGGCTGGAAGGCTGCTGGGCATGGGGGGGTTTTAGTCGGTAAATTTTTGAATTTTTATTTGCATATTTCTTACGTAATAAAATAAATAAATAAATCAAACTTTATTTCCTGACTAGTTTTGTCCATAGATTTGTTAGTAACAGTAACAATTGGCTTAAATACAAGTATGTTAGTAGTAATCAGTATAATATTTTACAATATCAACCCTATCCCTATCTACATCCAGTGTTTTTGAATGGGACAGTCTAATTTAGAGGCAATGACCTTCTGAATGCTGTTTTCACTGCTACGAAGTCTCTGCAATAGCGATGCTACTTTTTTGCGCATCACTGCGTGAAAGCCGTCAACGCGAGACTCGGCAAACATTTTTGACGCACTGCAGGGCCACGGCAGCCCCAGCAGCATTCTGAAGATATTGTTGTATTGGACGCGCAGGACGTTGTAGGTTCAGCGCGAATATGTCAGCCACAGGCCACCCGAATAAAACAACTGACAGAACGCTCTGAACATAGTGGTTTTAACGTCTGTAGTACAGCAAGAGAACCTGCGAGCTATCATATTGCCAAGCACCGCCAGCGCCCTGCGTTCCTATTCAATGTCCACGTCGTCTCTGAGGTTACTCGTGACAATATGACCCAGGTACTTAAACCTACTGACCAGCTCTAGGGGAGTGCCACCGAGGCATATCGTATTTTAAAATAAAAAGACGTATTTTAAAATGAAAAAAAAATATACTTCCGGTGAGCTTCTTAATCGCAACCAAGTAATTCAAGATAGATATTAAAAATCTGTCAAATACCCTATTGATCGTGTAGGCCGGCTTAGTCGCATTTTTGTTGAGCTATTTTTAGCTAAGTTCTGACGTAACAATTAGTCATCATAAACTCCAGGAGCGGCAACTACGGCGGCGGCGGCGAGTGGCTGACGTTCGGCGAGGCGGCCGCCAAGCAGCTCGGCGCGGGCGAGCGCGGCGACAGCTTCACTCTGCTCGGCGCTCTCACGTTCACGTTCACGGACAACGCCGTGTACCGCGCCTGCCCCGCTGACGGGTGCAACAAGAAGCTGGTCGACCAAGAGAACGGACTCTTCCGCTGCGAGAAGTGTAACAGGGACTATCCCAATTTCAAACATCGGCTGTTGCTCGCGGTAACTCATTTTAGAAGTGTTTTGCGTTTTTGTATTATGGTGGCACTTCACATGGCTATTGGTATTTGCTATTGGCTATTTGTTGCATTTGGCAAAATTATTGACGTATACATACATACACAAACAAGCAAATAAAGGCAAATACGGCCTTCCACACATGGACGTCAAACCAAACTTTTAGGCTGCCTTCACATTACGTCGCCATTGGTGCGGCAGCCGCGCGACTTCCATACTAAAACAAGCCGCGCGGCAGCCGCACGACTCTCTTTTGTATGAAGTCGTGTGGCTGCAGCGCTGCTGCCGCACTCTTGCAACATAATGTGAAGGCGCTCTTACTTGATTTTGTTTACTTGCCTATTTGACTCTTTTGATGTGCGTCAAAAACCGACAAAGGTACGGATACGTGTATTTGGTATAGGTCATATTTGTCAAATAGGCAAAAAAGGCCAATACTTTGTCTAACATACCGTCTACACATGGTGATTGTTTGGCGAATACATCAAATACACAAATACATATAAATAGCCACGTGAAGTGCCACCATTACATAAATATACTCGTATAAGTCGTATTGACCGGATCGCTACTTCTGTCTTTCTTTCTCTCAATTTCACAAAATGGCATACATACAAGCGGGCCCCTAGACGAGCAATTTTATTGCGCAAGATCACGTTGTGTAATATTATTGACCGTCTAGGGTTGATATTGAACATCGCGCGTCTTCAATGTAATTGTCAAATAAACTGTTCAATAAAAGTGAAGCGTGATATTGACAATACAATTGATCGTCTAGGGGCCGGTTTACATAAAAATACGCATACTGTCCGGATCGCTACTTGTCTTTCTCTCAATTTTACAAAATGGCATTCATGCAGAAAATTGCATAAGTAAAAGATACAAATAAAGATGGGTCAATGTAAGTAGTATTAGTAAGTTCTCCCCAATAACTTATGAATCAATCTGGAACTTTGGTAAGTCAGGTATTTTTCTATATTATGTATAACTAGCTGTTGCCCGCGACTTCGTCCGCGTTAGCATAGTAGGTCACGTCCCAAGTATTATTTTTCAAAAATAGTCAATGCACAGTATAGATGACTTACTTTGTTCCTAAAAAGGAGAAATAAGACGTGTCATGAGAGAGAAGGGTGGGGGAAGGGTGGGAAGAAACGACCGGTGCCAAAGCTCCCCGCATAGTAATAAAAAGACACTCGAAATCTGTATAGGTACTTAGATAAGATACATAAAAGCTGATAGCAAGGCAAAGAGTGGAGATAGATACTTAGTGTAAAGGACGATTTGGTAGGAAATTTTATGAGCTTTCTTTTTGTACCGGACATTTTTTCTCCACAACCAACCGTTTAAGCGATATTAGCAAAAAACTAAGAATATTGAAAATTAAGCCCCTGCTCCCCACCCTGGGTGATATCGTTATAATTTATAGCCTATGTGTTGACCCGGCCTCTAAGTAATGTTCGTGCAAAATTTGAAGTAAATCCGTTAAGTACTTTCTGAGATTATCACGGACATACATACAGACAAACAGACAAAAATTCTAAAAATTATATTTTTGGCTTCCATGTCGATCGTAGATCACGTCCCAAGTATTATTTTTCAAAAACAGTCAATATACAGAATTGACTTTTCTACGATTTTATTATATGTATAGATAATAGTATTAACTAAGTATATAATATATAATAATAGTAATAGTATAAAAATGTATATTTTAAAAGGTCCAAGGCGTGATGGACTTACAGTAGATTATGAGAAAATGCAATCTTGGTACGCGACAAAATTATGTAAATGAGACAAACAAAGGATATGGGCAACTTGCCCATAGACGACCCTAATTATTGTAATTAAAAAAAAATCTGGAACTTTAGACATGAGTATCAGATGTCTATGTTGCATGAGTCTAAAATGAAAAATAGAATCAAAAGAAAAGGAAAAAGATACTTAATAATTATATAATTGTACCATCGAGGAAATTGATTCCTAGGCAGTTGACGGACCTACGTACGTCATTTGGTCGGCCCATGTCAATTCAATGTTAGCTGTGATCGATCGGATGGGTTTGACTTAACGCAACCAAATTACTTCGGTCCGCCATCTACCTAGGAGTCAACTTCTCTGATAGTACTTTTTTCCTAAAAATCTTATAGATTTTTATCTTACCCATACTTTCACTATCAGGCTACAGTATCAGATCCCACGGGCGACCAACGTGTAACCGCGTTCAACGAAGCCGCTGAGAGTATTCTGGGCAAGCCCGCTTCGGAGGTCGGCAAGCTATTGGACTACGATAAGGCGGCGTACGCGCAACTCTTCGATGAGGTCAAGTTCAAAACATACGTGTTCAAGTTGCGAACGAAAATGGAAACGTACAGTGTGAGTTTTTCTTTTTTAATCTGGCTAACCTTAGCTGTAAACAAAGTTAAGTACAACTTGAAATTCGAATGTGTACATCAAGATTCTAGACTACAGGCTCATGTCGAAAATGGATGGGTCATATGAACCACCTGGTGACGTATATAGGACGATATTAGAGCATTATTTCAATAAGATTTAGCACTATGCCGTCACTTGTAAGCTGTCCAACTGAGTGCTGGTGAGAATTCAAAAGTGCATGTAGGGTGAGTACATTTTGGTCATTGCTCCGCTCCGCTTCAGTGGAAACGCACCCTTAAGGTATGTCCGCATTGACAATGACTGCGACATTTCAGAAGTGGTCTATAAGTACTGTAAAGGTATTATGTGTTTAATCCTTCGATCGCGGATTCTTGGAAATGTATGCATGTATTGTCGCGATCACCGGTGCTCTTATGGGGCTTGAAGGATTAATATTCTTTTGGTCGATTTAAAGATTTTTTATTTAAAATAGAAAAAAAATCATGTTAATTTCTTTTCACTCTAGGATGAAGCAAGATTGAAGACAATAGTTATGGCAGCATCTCCAGTAGATTACAAAGATGTTAATGCAAGACTTATCAAAAGTATTAAGGCGCTGAGTGGTGTTGAAGTCTAAACAGTGATCTAAACCATATTCCATAATAATTTCTATGTAATGAGAAACTGATTATGTGATTATGTGTAAAGACCAGCACAGAGGTAAGGGTTATTTTGTTCACTTTTATACTCAGTGAGCCGGTCTCTCGAAATATGTTCCAATAATCTTGTTGAATCTTTTTTTGATAATAATGATAAATTGTGTAGTAGCTTAAAACTGAATTAAATATTTTTTCAATATACAAGTCTCATTACTTTCTCAGCTTCTGCGTTTTGTGCAGGAGCTTTTCTTTTCAATAGCATTGTCTGATAACTGTTAGCCATTAAAATCACTGGCGAATTGGTAAACCTCTGCCAGAAACTGAACTGAAATATAATTTAAAAGTAAAACAAACTGTAATACTAATTACGGAATTTAATCTCATTGATATGACTCATAATTAGGCTAAGAAAATAGATAATTTACATACATTTGGGCAACCGCTAGGCTTTTATATAGACATCAAGTTACATCGTTCTACAATACAGTTACAAAAACCTCGGAATCGCTGTATAACATTGCCCAAGCATGTTATAAAAACAATCTTAACTACTGAATGACTGGTGTTTAAAATCACTATGAAATATACATTTAACAATAATGACAAATGAAGTCAATATGGCAGTGTGATTTACATTCAATGTGATATTGACCCCACGTGCACAGTCAACAGAAAAGTTTCCGTCGCTAGCTATTACCAATAATAACTTGTCCTTCGCAAAATAAAGCCTACTTCTCCGCAAAACGTGATTGTTTTGTTGTACAATCCAATAGCCATTTTATATAAAAACAGTTTTAATAATCATAATCGCAGTTCTACTATTTTATATCGTACATTTTTGCCAACCGTGCATGGGGGCCTTATTGTAGTCGCCGACAAATACAGTGTGCCACACTTCAATCCCTTAGGCCGTTTGTCTACCGCCGCCGTTCACCGAGAAAGAGATTATTTTGCCCACTTTATGACCTAGGCCAGGGGTTCCCAATCTTTTTCAGCCTGCGGCTCAGTTGCACCGTTGCAAGATACATAGGTAAATAAACACCTTTAATGATTATATCTGCGTGCTGGTAAATAATAAAAAACAAATATTTAATCATCTACCTGCTTCACCTTATCAATATATTTTTAAAAATATTTGTGGTTTTGGATAATGATGGAGGATCGACTCACAGCGCCCCTCTTGCCTTTCCACGGCGCACCAGGGTTTGGGAACCACTGACCTAGGCTATATTATACGTTTAATTTTCTACTGACATTGGTCTAGCGACCTATGCCGCCTCTGCTTTGTAGTGATGTAGAGCAAAATAAAACATAAGCGCTAGACAAACGGCCTTATTATAGCAAGTCCAATTATTATTAGTGTTACGGCTTGTCGGCTCCCATACAATATGTATACATAGACGGTAATATTAACACTAAACTTATACAATATCACTGGGATAAGACTTAAATGCTCGAGATATTTTTAAGAGAAAAATAAAGCAATAATATCAAAAGAGCAAGCCTGCTGCTTGAGTTTTAACTATTTAGAATTTGTGGGGTTAGGATTTATAAGTATACAGTTGTATGTACAGGCTGCAATCTCCATTCACAAACATTTAAAAACTAGTACATAAAAATTGTGCGCTACTACTACAACTTAAAGATACAAATAAAAACAGATCAACAAAAAACTTTATCAATAAAATGGATATTTTTTTCAGATCAAACATCCTTATATACATTTAGCCTCGTTTAGAATATGAAAAATAGTTCATTAAGCAGCCAAACAAGACAGGAGATTTGTTATCATGACTCATAAATAATTTCTTGGTCAAATATCGATCATTGTTCCAAGCGTTTGTAAAAAGACTGAAGTAACAAGTAGTGTTCGCAATAAATGACTTAACTACACTATGCATCTAACTGAAGTGATAAGCAATTACAATGAGCCAATTTTACCAACGCCTGCTAATCATTGATTAAAATAGACATTGTCTCTCTCTTCGATACTTTTATGAAAAAGGCATAGTATTAGTCAACAATCAACCTTAACAGGAATTAGTGAAACTCGACAGAATTAAACCCGTTAAACACTTGTAGGTTTTATGCAATCAATTCATTACTAGAGACCGGATTATATGCATTTGCATATTTGCATATGCACACATTTTAGCCATTCTCAGCGGTAATATCATATTTTACCTAAGATCTAGTTATGATGCATGTTTTCGGTACATTTACAACATTTTTCACTAATCCTGCGTTACGAAATGCGACCAATAACAATAACAGTTACAAAACATTAGGGCTATTGAGTAATAGTTGCGAATTTTACTGCATTTCGAATGCAGTCAGTAGCCGTGCGCGTCTTTTGTTTTGACAGAACTTACGATATTAAAATGAAAGAGCCAGAAGAACGTCGCGCTTGCCAACTACAAAATAATGGGATGGCAGAACTTTTCCCAGAAACTGTACCTAAGTGTTAACAAAGCACCCATGTTCAAATTCTGCCCAGTTTCCTCAGTGAATGTGGAGCGAACCTTTTCTATTTAAAAAATATTCTAAATGATCGTAGACACAACCTTACAACTGAAAATTTTGAAAAATATTTGATTGCTTACGTTTACATTTTTTAAATAATTTTAATGTCGTATTATTATAATGTTACTGTACATATTATTATCGCCTATCAAAAAATAATTTACAAATTGTACGCAGATTTTGAATTTGCATATTGTCATTTAATTTAGCATATTCTGCCAATTTTCGTCCATATTTCAAGCATTTTTCATGCATATTTGCATGCATATAACAAGCTTTTTATGTTGCATATAATCCGGTCTCTATTCATTACAAACTAGCGATTGTGAAAGAAGTTTGGTGGGGCTAGTCATTTTTACCTGCGGCCTGGGGCCGTACCACGAAACCGTTTTGAGATTCAAAACAATCGGACGAGAATGCCGTGTCCTGCTCTAACAACGTCATTTCACGTTTATTAGAGTAGGACGGGGCATTCTCGTATGATTGTTTGAGTCTCAAAAGAGTTTCATGGTACAAGGCCTGATTCTTCCTCAAATGTCACTTTGAAAGCCTTCAGACAGCCTGCAGTCCAAGTGACATTCAAGATTTAAGAATTGCGCCCGTAGTCTGCCATAAAACACTTTCATAACTACTGTCAACAATCAAGACTGGAACGGTATTATCCCAACCAAACTTTATGTAAACCAGTGTATAAGTTAAAGCTAACAAATCATATTAACGTGTGCCGACAGAATATAGTTGTCTGTTACAGCAAGTATAATAATAATAATTATGAAAGATTCCAAATTTAAAGCTATATTAGACAGAAACAAGCGGAGAATGAGATAGAAATTATATATCTATCCTGCTCTGTCGTGTACAAAACGTACATAATTTTATCTCAACATTTTATATTATATCCCTCAAGAGATTCTTTTCCATTCAAAAGGGAGTTGCAATTAAAAATGATTGATCAAACATATGAAAACCTTTCATAACATTCACAGATTAATAAACATGGCTAGAGGAAACTGACTATTGGCACAGTAATGACTAGACATCGGATTATATGCATTTGCATACTTGCATATGCAAAATGCATATAATGGCACTTTTTAGGCGTCAGTGCATATTTTGGCAATTTTTCGTTGATAGTGCATATTTCGGTAGTTTTATACCCTCGTAGTCTCCAAACTAGCTATCATGACACACACCGAGGCCACAAAACATAGGTAGGATAGCTTAAAAACACTTCAAATGTGTGGCT
This sequence comes from Polyommatus iphigenia, assembly GCA_963422495.1. Taxonomy (NCBI): domain Eukaryota; kingdom Metazoa; phylum Arthropoda; class Insecta; order Lepidoptera; family Lycaenidae; genus Polyommatus; species Polyommatus iphigenia. The sequence continues at coordinate 40,203,241 of OY730180.1, read as the reverse complement.
CCATCCTCCTTAAAAGAATGCAAATACATAACACCCGATAGGTACAATATCTTTCTAGAAACAAAATTTTTCTTTGCAGTTGGCAACATTAGTAAAAAATTGGAATGAAGTAGTTACCGATTTCTTAAACTTCCATGGGTATTAAGATTGCAATCGGAAAATGTTGGTAGAAAATTATTACTTATTGGTGTTGTATAAAAAATTAAAAATCCTGGATTTGATGAAATTAAATTGACGCTTTTATTAACGGCACCACCGGAAAGCTCTTCACAAAAATTATAAATTTTAGTAATAAGTGACTTTTGACTGTGCATATTTCGGCCATTTATCGTGCATACTTGCATGCATATTTCGGCACTTTGATCGTGCATATAATCCGATGTCTAGTAATGACAATACTGTAAATAAAAATTCTGTACATTGTTAGTTCTTACATAGCAATTTGTAAAAAGTTATTTAGGCTAGGCGCTCACAGACAGCAAATGTCGACGCGACTTTAGTTTATCTCAACTATAGTCTTCATTATGATGTAATGACGCTTTTAGACGGAAAGACATAAAATAAAGTTTAAAGCAATGATATTATATAAAAAACTCAAAGCAGATATGTTACTACCGCGCGCGTTGTGAAGACTCAAATACGACCCAATTGGGTCGTCTTTTATTTAGTCTGTCTCTTTTATGTAAATGGCATTTCGTATCTTTTGTTTCACTTATCTGACAAATTTGTCAATGTTGTTCGGAAGAGATAAATCTCTTAAATTATCTCTTCCGAATAAATTTAAATTTAAAAGATAATTCTCTTAAACGGCTTAAAAGCCGGAAAATAGTATGAATGTAACAGATCTGTATAAGTAGAATATCATTGGTTTAAAGACAATAAATGACCAAACGACTGCTCTTTTTTTTCAACCATAGTCTAAATAACGATGTAATTCATGTTTTTAGACACACATACAACAAATATTGACGCGTCATTTCACTCTCAACTATATCTTGATTATGATTTATGATGTAATTTTCTTTATACAGAGACATTTAACATAAAGTTGCAACGTCATTTTTTGCATGTGGACTCCTAGCCTAACAAAAAGTGCAAGGCTGGCTCATGCAGGTGAAGAATACAGAGTATAGACCTAAATTAAACAATATCTTACTGTTACATCGTATAGCAAACTAAATCTGCTCGTATTTGAATATTGACTAATTACAGATCTATAGAGAATATATGAGAAACATCCCAAAAAAATATAAAAAATATAATCATGTAAAACAATTTCATTCCTCAATTCCCGGGAAAATAAATCAGATCCGTAGATATCACTTACGATTACTTTTAAAAATACAATAAAAATACACTAATTGTACATACGAAGGTAACTCTCAGTACAATGAATTCCATTAACGCCATTAACGTAGTCATAGCCACTCACTCACTCGCTATATCTAATTGTGCAGTAACACTATATAGTCCGTCCGCGGGTCAGTGACACGCCTGCCCGCCGCTAGACTCGCCACGCGTCGCCACGCGCACACGCCGCCGCGCCGCAACCGACAACTACTCCACTAAACGTATTTACAGACCACTAGGACCCAAATAATTTAAAGCGAATAAATAAAAAGCCACGCTCTTTGGAACGGATTACATTCGAGGTACTCGTGGATCGGCCGGTATCGTTCCCGAGTTAAAAACGTTTTAGATTATCGCTTCAGTCTATACTTCCTAAAGTTCAGTCGTTATTAATTGACAATTACATTGTTTTCAGTCTGAAATAATTGTTGAATGAGAAAAAAATACATAGAATACTAAAAAAAAGACTCCACTTTTATGTGTCCGCCATCTTCTTTATTCTGGAACGTAACCAAAATGGCGGATACAATTTTTCAAATTACATTAATGAAATTTCAAATAGAATGTAGCATGGACATCGATACACGGCCGTAGTGAATGTGGTCCGCTCTTACGGAGCTCAGCGCGCACTCAACGTGCACCAAAACAACACTTAAACTGCACTTAAAACTAAAAATATGGCCGAGCGGCGTTCGTCACTCACTTACGATTAATTTTGACACCCGCGTTGCGAGCGGAGATTCCGAAACAACGTCTGTCCCGACGTTTTGTAAGCGAAAACACACCCTATCACAACATCTTAAGGTACATAATTAAAGCAACCCACTAAAATACGTGAAACATAACCTAAAAAACTAAACAGATACTGCCCAGCAGGTGAAATCAAATTTGTTTAGCGAGCATTCTGGTCGTGAACAGCGAAATCACACACGAGCGAATCCCTGCATTACCCTAGTCACACACTTGGTCGCACTTGGCAAAAACTAAAAAAAAACCGGATTTGCGCTATCGAAACCAGTGTCCTTTTTTAAGAAAATAAAAAAGAAACTGATGCTGGCTGGACGCCAGCTTTTTTAAAAAAAGAACCAGCTCGGTGTTTAGTAGTGTGTGGTAGCGGTGGTGCGTCAGCGTGTGCGGGCGTGAGGCCGCTCAGTGGCGCGCTCACGGCACGAGATCGGGCAGGCGCCCGCGGCCCTAGGGGCGCCCACCGCCCTCCGCGCTCACCACCTGCAAACATGCATTGTGAGTATTCTGGCTGAATGTTAAATACATACACATGAAGCATGCAAGTATAAATTTATTGCTAACTATTTGGACTTCTTTTTATAAACACAAAGAGCAAAACAGATATTATAATTATTAATATTATGGTAATTACTGTTATTTGGACGTAGATATTGTGCCTATTTCTATCCGTAACTTCCCCTAAAATATTGTTACTCCTTTTTGGGCTGCGATGCCCCTGCTATTTACGTCTCGCTCACTCTCACACGCTAGCACGCCCGTCCCGCTCGCACTCACTTTCCGCTCCTTGTAGTAGAGCTCCTCGCTCTCCTTATCGCAGAGCAGCAGCACGACGGCGCCGAACAGGAAGATGGCGGCGCCCCAGCCCACGCCGTACGCCCACCCGAACTCCCACACCGACCGGTTGCCTGCAAAACAAATATTATTAGTCAATCGAGAGTTAATTTATAGTAGATTTCAACAAGAATGACTCGAGACGTTGCATGTTTGTTTAGTGAACGATTGGTTCCCTCATTGTACTATCAGAGAAGTTGATTCCTAGGCAGATGAAGAACCTTCGCATTTTGGACGCGTTTTGTCAAACCCAGCCCACAGATGACAACTTACATTAATTTGACATAAACCGACCAAATGACATCGGTCCGTCAACTGCCTATGAATTAATTTATTTGATATTTGATGGTTCTATCAGAAAATGGAATTCAGAAATAGATGGCGGACCTACGTAATGTTATCAATATGAAAAGGCGGTTATTTTGTGTCATTGTACCATGTTGCTTCAATAACTCACCCAAGTTAAGTTCGGCGGCGAAACACACGGGGTATATCACGAGGGCTATTAAGATGGTCATCACTGGAAAATTAAAATTAAAAAAGGTTATGTTACACATAATATTATTATTCATATTTAACTACTTTCAATACCATACCAATTAAGGGACGTCCATTAATTGCGTGAGACATTTTTGAGGATTTTTGACTCTCCTCTCCCCCTTGGTGAGATTTCGTAAGATTTGCCCCAACTCCCCTGAGCTCAAACCTTATTTTAAAAGGCTACGTTTTTGCTGTAAACGTGTTGATTATTGCATGACGATCTCCAGATTTGGCTATAATCTAGAAATAATTTTTCACACAATTTTACAGTTTTTTGCTGGAAAAAATTACGTTTTTAACTGCTACGAAACCCCTCCCCCCTTTCTGCCTGAGTGAGTGTACGCGATTCCGCGATTTAGAATAATCATACACGGTTATTACTTTTTTAATGGGAAAAACGCAAAGTATCAAGACGTCTTCCGGTAGCGTCAGCTGGCAATACAGAAGCGCTAGCAACACCGGATATTCTCTTCATATTGGACCCTGGCCAGGGGACGCAACATCTATCTTCTAAAAACCACGCGCGTGAACCCGGACTCGCTGATCGACGAGCTGCTCGCCGCCACCAAGTTCGAGCAGGCCGTCGACGACCGCCGAGACGTCGGGTCTGCAGCTGTACAGTGAGATTTGGCAAGATTTAGCTTGACCCCCTCCCCCCTCTAAAACACGTAATTAATGGACGCCCCCTTACCAAAACTCTTTAATTTTTTTTTTTTCACACTACAATGCACTTGAACAAAACTGAAAACTTCCGTATCCAGCATAAAGAAGTAAACTCACACGCCAGCGACATGGCGAGCACGGCGAAGCGGTAGTAGCGGAACTTGGTGCGGTGGTCCGCGGACCGCAGCCCGAGCCCCGTCAGCAGGGCTCCGCACACGTCCGCCGCTAACGTCGCCACGCACAGACCCGCCGCCGCCCTGAAAAATATGACAGATGGTTGTAGTCTCAATAATCCGAACATAAATTCACAAATATACTACTATCCGGTGACGAATTACGGAGAAATTTTAAACGAATGTTTTTTTACGTTGTATCCTCCATACTAGTAGGATTAATACTTAGCTCCTAAACTAGGACCTAAGTATTAATCCGTTTTATACGTGCGACTTCTCTCTTTTTCTAGTTTAAAAAAATTAACTGGAGAAGCCTAGAAGTCTGAACTCACGAAACTACTTGAGATTTGAGCCCTAGTAACCAGTTGGTAAATCAAATCATATATTTTTTGAAGTGAAAACTTCTTTAGCGGCGTTGAGCACTTGTGGGATGGGTAAAAACTGTGAAACTCGCGATAGATTTTCGTGTTGATCGAGAAACCATACAAAACGCGTAAGACGGTTGGAGAGTAGTGTTTTGTGTCGAACTCGAACTCGAACTCAATTTGAAACTTGATCGAAACTTTATCGAAACTTGATCGAAACTTGATCGAAACTTGATCGAAACCTTGATCGAAACTTGATCGAAACTTGATCGAAACTTGATCGAAACCTTGATCGAAACTTGATCGAAACTTGATCGAAACCTTGATCGAAACCTTGATCGAAACTTGATCGAAACTTGATCGAAACCTTGATCGAAACCTGATCGAAACCTTGATCGAAACTTGATCGAAACTTGATCGAAACTTGATCGAAATTTGATCGAAACCTTGATCGAAACTTGATCGAAACTTAATCGAAACTTGATCGAAACTTGAACGAAATTTGATCGAAACTTGATCGAAACCTTGATCGAAACTTGATCGAAACTTAATCGAAACCTTGATCGAAACCTTGATCGAAACTTGATCGAAACTTGTTCAAAACTTGATCGAAACTTGATCGAAACTTGATCAAAACTTGATCGAAACCTTGATCGAAACCTTGATCGAAACTTGATCGAAACTTGATCGAAACTTGATCGAAACCTTGATCGAAACCTGATCGAAACCTTTATCGAAACCTTGATCGAAACTTGATCGAAACTTGATCGAAATTTGATCGAAACCTTGATCGAAACTTGATCGAAACTTGATCGAAATTTGATCGAAACTTGATCGAAACCTTGATCGAAACCTTGATCGAAATTTGATCGAAACCTTGATCGAAACTTGATCGAAACTTAATCGAAACTTGATCGAAACTTGATCGAAACCTTGATCGAAACTTGATTGAAACTTGATCGAAACTTAATCGAAACCTTGATCGAAACTTGTTCAAAACTTGATCGAAACTTGATCGAAACTTGATCAAAACTTGATCGAAACCTTGATCGAAACCTTGATCGAAACCTTGATCGAAACTTGATCGAAACTTGATCGAAACCTTGATCGAAACCTGATCGAAACCTTGATCGAAACTTGATCGAAATTTGATCGAAACCTTGATCGAAACTTGATCGAAACTTGATCGAAACTTGATCGAAACTTGATCGAAACTTGATCGAAACCTTGATCGAAACCTTGATCGAAACCTTGATCGAAACCTTGATCGAAACCTTGATCGAAACTTGATCGAAACTTGATCGAAACCTTGATCGAAACCTTGATCGAAACTTGATCGAAACAACTTGATTGACAATTTTTTAAAAATCGATTTTCATAAAAAATGGGTTGAAAAAATGCACAACGTTATTAATCAAGTTTTCACTTCTGCCGGCACTCCCGGAGTGCAACCAGTTTTTTTTTATACTCGTTTTGAACGTCGAAACTATGGTGCCTACCACCGGTTCGGGAACTAACCCGGTGAGAAGACGCGCCGTAAGAAACTCGCACGTGGGCTACTTTTCCAAAAAGTGGCAGACGTATTTTGTTACATTGTAAATTTTGTAGAGATGTGCCGATCATGACTTTGGCCGACTAGCCGACTAGCCGATTAATCGGCTGCAAAGAAGCCGACTAATCGGCCGACTAGTCGGCCAAGCCGATCATGGTTTCGGAAGTTTCCGTAACGCTTTTTTACTGCTGTTTGCGTATGTTTACTTCGCGTACGTTACTTTATTTTGTTTCTATGATACAGTACAGTTGATGGTTTTCATTAAATATTTCATGTACATGAAAAGTCGATTTAATAATACGTACTTAATTTGTTGTTAAAATTATATTAATTACAAAAATAATTTCTTTAGTAGCAAGTAATTTCAGAAACACTTAATTCAACCTATCAAGCCCCAAGAGCACCGGTGCTCGCGATAACAATAGAATAACAATAAATTTCCAAGAATCCGCGATCGAAGGATTAATTTTAAAATGTGTAACACTGATTGAGTGTGATATGTACACAGTATTTAAATATTAATCAAGGTTTTTCTTTAATGTAATTTCAATTATAGCAAAAAAGTAAAAAGCCGACTAGTCGGCGCTTTTTGCCGACTATTCGCCGACTAGTCGCCGACTACAAAAGTGGCCGGGTAGTCGGCTTTACCAACTAGTCGGCGACTAGTCGGCACATCTCTAAAATTTTGTTGTGTTAGAAACTCGATTTTCAGTTGACACATTTTTTCTAATTTAACTCTGATATGACTGGGACAACCTTGGAAATTAAAACCCGATATTCGGCAACGGCTGATTGGTTTTATCGTTACATACGGATGTAGCTAGGCTACAAGCTACATCCGAATGAGATAATTTTCTAAAAATACTCATCTGTATTTTTAATAATAGAAGTGTTGACAAAACCTATGCTAATGCAAAATGAAAAGTTGTTTGTTTCTGTTACGTTTTCAAACTCAAATGTTTTGGATAGAATTTTGTATAGACGTTCGCATACCACAAATGGACAATTATAAAGCAAACTTTTGGTTCCGCAAAATGTACGTTTACCGCGCGATAAGCGAATGCGCCAACGAACTTGCGTCACACAGCACAGCACACTTATAGTTGTATGACTATGTAAAACTATATTATAGAGATGAGTAGTTCTAGCGACGATCCCTACGTCATATACCCTATAAACTCCAAATGGGGTCAAAGCACAATACACGACGCCATAAAAGGAGGATTTAGTAGCTTTTGTTACACGTCGCTGGAGTTTTAAATTGCGTTAAAAATGCAACACAAATCTTACTTTGATCTTTACATTTCAGCGTCAGGCTTGCTCGTGATTCAAAGACGCCTACTTTTTCACTTGAGGTGTCCTAGTTTTCAGCGCGGTTTTCAGTACTTACCTCCTCAGTTCCAAGATCTTACATTTGAAAAGGTAATATTTACGTTGGGTAGCAAAAAGTCCATTTAGTAGAGCGCTTAATGAATTGAAAAACTGCACATCTATCAAGTTTATTTTATGTGATTCGTTTGAAGTGAACTCGCAATTTTACATTTTGTAACTTTACTGATTATTATGATTTATGAGCATTTCAATTACAATATAGCATAGATTGTAGAGTAAAGGCACGTACACAAGTCACAACTTTCGGAGAGCGCCATACATACTTATTATTATCATGGCAATATCATTGACATTTCGCAACCTTAAAGAAAATCCCATCGGGATAAAGTTAATATCCCTCAAAGTATCTTATCCCGTTGGACAAAATCCAAACCTTTCTCGCCTAATCCAACCCGAATTATCTGGATACAAATTAATTTCGTCCTTACAACTTTTAGCCCAATTTTCATTTATTTGAATTATCGCCTAATCCAATTTTCGCAATACTAACAATTCCAAAGTAATTTATACGGGAGATAGAGGGGCCGAGCACCGACAGCCGGCTGCCCGGCCCCCGGGGGACTGTTATTCCCAGCCATTTTTACGCAGAATGTAATATTGAGTCGGGAGTGTTGGGAAGGGTAACTCGCGTCGAGCCATATGACGATGAGATATAGATGTGAGATTGGGACAATCTTTCGGTGTATTTGGCTTTGGAAAATATTGCGGTTAGTTAAATGTACCGATAAGCGATAGACACAGATCAGGATAATTTTAACGCACATACGAGAGGGCTTTTGACAACTCACTTAAAAAATTCACAAGTAAAGTGTTGTGAGAAGTATCCTAAATCTATACAAATACAAAAACCCTATTTAACAAAATATACTCGCACTTATTATAAATGCAAAAATATGATTGATTGTAAATTGTAGTTCTCGAACCGGTGGTAGGCATCGTAAACATTCTAAAAAAATTTGATTCTTTACTCAGAAATAAAACATCTTTTTTTAGGGTTCCGTACCCAAAGGGTAAAAACGGGACCCTATTACTGAGACTTCGATGTCTGTCCGTCTGTCTGTCTGTCTCCAGACTGTAACTCAATAACGGTTATAGCTAGACTTCTGAAATTTTCACAGATTGTGTATATCTGTTGCCGCTATAACAACAAATACTAAAAACAAAATAAAATTAATATTTAAGGGGGGCTCCCATACAACAAACTAGATTTTTTTGGCATTTTTTGCTCGATATCAATAATGGCAACAAATAGACACTTGAAATGTTCACAGAGTACTTACGAGGGCTGCTATTTATGTATCCGGAACTGGCCACTTACAAGAACAATATTTAAAAAGTAATTACAACATTTGAAAATAGAACTCTTTGGTTGAAGAATACATTTTGTTTCATGTGACTGTCAATTATTTTTCCATTGTGGCGTCATTTTGAAAATTGCGTGTCTTCATTTGCCATGGATTTAACGCGTGAACATTTTCGTGCAATGATTTACTACGATTTTCGGCGTGGGCTAAATCAACAACAGTGCTTTATTCAACTCACCGCAACTTTTGGAGATGAAGCACCATCAAAAACCACTGTTTATCACTGGTACAGTGAGTTTAATCGTGGGCGGTCTATGCTCACGGATGAAAATAAAGAAGGTCGCCCAAAAACAGCTGTTGTCCCACAAAATATAGATGCTGTGCGGGAACTAATAATGCGTGATCGTCATGTTACATATCGCGAGATAGAGGCGTCCTTAGGCATAAGTATGACGAGCATACATAAGATATTACACGAACATTTGGCTGTAAAAAAAATATGTTCGCGTTGGATTCCGCACAACTTGACAATCGATCAAAAACGGGCACGTGTCGATTGGTACAAAAAAAAAATAAAAAATACAACCGTGGTACCTACGTCAAAAGCCGTTTATAATATCTACACAGGTGATGAATCTTGGATCTATGCATATGACCCCGAAACTAAACAACAGTCAACGGTGTGGGTGTTCCAAGATGAGCCGAAACCAACAAAAGTTACTCGTGCAAAAAGTACTTTGAAGCAAATGGTCGCCTGTTTTTTTGGAATTAATGGACATGTGGCTACAGTGCCATTAGAGAATCGTAAAACGGTTAATTCTGAATGGTATACGACCATTTGTTTACCAGAAGTCTTTGAAGAAATAAGAAAGGACAACCGACAACGCAGAATCATATTACATCACGACAATGCTAGCTGTCACACCTCAGCTGAAACAACTCAGTTTTTGGAGGGTCAAAAGATCGAATTGACTGGTCATCCGCCGTACAGCCCTGATTTGGCACCTAACGATTTCTTTTTATTTCCATACGCGAAGAACAAATTACGTGGTCAACGTTTTTCGAGCCGCGAAGAGGCTGTTGATGCGTTCAAAATGCACGTTTTGGAGATACCTCAATCAGAATGGAAAAAGTGCTATGAAAATTGGTTCCAGCGTATGCAAAAGTGTGTCGATCATCGCGGCGAATATTTTGAAAAGCAATAAAACCATATTAAATGATATATGTTTGTTTCTTTTTTTAATTCCGGATACATAAATAGCAGCCCTCGTAAATATATGTGTACTTTAATAATTAATAATAATATTTAAATGAAAAAAAATTAAAGGGGGGCTCCCATACAAAAAATAGAATTTTTGGCAAATTTTTGCTCTGTAGCGGTACGGAACCCTTCGCGCGCGAGTCCAACTCGCACTTGGCCGATTTTTTTTTAACATCTTAACTACTACTATAAAACTACTTTCGAGTCCCTATGAAACGAAAGAAGTTTAATCCTGTAAAAACGTACGGTTACCTTGCGATAAATTTCTGCGTAACGTCGCGTAAACAAATTCTAATAAAATATTAACCAGCTATCAATAATGAATATTATAATCTCGAGCTATTCAATCTTGGCTAAGAAATAACAATGTTCTTATTTATTTGTCTATATTAAATACGTGAGGGATCGCCGCCACTCATCTAACTCTCATTTATAAATCTCATTACGGGATTCGGCAATACATAATAATATGAAACTGGGGCCAAACTATACATATAGGACTATAGGTTTTTATTAGTCCTAGATACGTGCGCTGCATGAGTTATGCGGCAGCATTTACTAATATAATAAACGCTAGTTTGGATTAAGGTTAAACCTTAGTAAACTGAAATCAGGCCTGATTCTTATTCCTCGAATCTATGATCTATTATGAAGCAGTACTCGATACAGTAATGACAGCCTTGCAATCGAATAAAAGTCTAAGGTTAGGGAATAAGAATCAATGGCCCACATGTGGAGAGTTAAAGAAAACCCTATGTTAAAAATTAAAATATCATAACTTTTCTGTCATTAACATTTAACACAAGGAACGATAGTAAAACTAATAACAAAAATATTTTACTCGGGGAGTTCAGAATGGCTTAAGGGAGTCTAGGGTCCAATTTCACCAAAGTCTGTTAGTGTTAAAAGTTTGTTAAAATGTCATTGTCTTCCGTTTTATAATTTATTCATATAAAAAACGAAAGAGGCAACCGTGATAATAATTCGAGCATTAACTTTAACAGTCGTTGCTGAAATTGTGCTTAGGTCTGTTATTTTTAGAACATTATACATATTATGTAAACTTAGATCATACTAATAATCAGGATTTCATATTCTTTTTCCCTAGCATACTGTGCTACATACAGGTCCAATTTGTAAGAATATAAAATGTACGCTAAGTAAGATTCTCCAGAAACCATTACCCATTGTTACCTCCGCGATGTTATGTTCGCTTTGTTGCCGAGGAACAAGTAACAACAGCAGTGGCGAAGCCTCCATAGAACACGATTCCTACCGGCTTACCTTGGCCAATTTTAATATATACATTTTTTATTATTAATAATTATAGCTTACCCCGCTTCCTACAATTTCATAAAAATAATTCGCCATGTATTTAAAATCACGCAAACGCACACATACCCGTTTTTACGATCGCACTCAGAACGCGTACGTACTGCTCCATAGTGTGCGGCGGCGGTGGCCGGGGAACTCGCTCAAAACATCGGGAATCCAAACATTTGAAATGTATGAAATTCACGCACACATACACATTACTACTACATGCAAACGACTCGTCGATATTGTCGAACAACAAGCCGATCCCACATAGCCTACCTAGTCTTTATTTGTCATGTGTTAAGGTTTAGTTTCGCATGTTTCGCTTTAAAAGATTTCGTCCAATCACAACAGAGCTAATTGCAGCGGCCGACCGGCGCGTGCTGTCATTTCAATTCACATAAACAATTATATTACGCGCTAATTTGCACTCATTTTGTACTGTTATTATTGTAATATGCAAAATTTTGTTTATTAAGTTAGTGGGCTAGCTTGATTGTAATATTATACAGTTTAAAAGAATCGAAAGTAGTAAAATTTTACTTGCCAAGTGTTGTGTTGTGTTTTTGTTTGTTACATCGTAAAGGTTGGTTTGTTTTACTTACTTTGTAATTTGTCGTGACACGGTTAGGTGAGAAATGGCAGCATTAGTACAAATTGACTGTTGTCTTACGGATTACCTATTATATTTTATAATAATATTAAATAACGACGACAGACGACAAATAACAAAATTAAACATTTAGGTACGTATTTCTGCTGATATTTCTTTGCTACTAGCTTTTGCCCGCGATTTCGTCTGCGTGGACTTCAGACAGGTAGCCTATGTTCCTTTCCATGTTTGACATGGGATGCATGCAAAATTTCATCTAAATCCAGTTTTTGCATGATTGAGTAACAAACATCTACACTGGCAAGTCAGGATTCACTTATTTTTGGTGTGTGAGTGTGAGTGACGTGTGCTTAAAACGGCTTTTTTTAAAGCCACTTTTATCATACTCGACATGCACTGTTCATATAATACCAGTGATGTCATGTATGGTGAAGGTGGTGAATACTAACAACACTAACACTGCATGCAACGCACACAATGCAAGCAAAGCACCCTAGTAGTTATGGAAAAGGTAAACTAACACACTTAATACAGGTATGTAATTTATTGCATGTTTTTTTTACAAGAATTGAAATTTTGCTTATTCACGAGTTAGCCGTTTTTTGGTCCGGCTTTACCTTTATTTTTTTTCACCCCACGCCACTGAACAACAGCCCCGCAGAAATAATGGCCACGTACAGAAACTAAACTTTAAAGATATAGCTCTAGCACTTAATTAAATTGCCAGTTAAGACCGCAAGAATGTTACTTTACGGTGGGAAGTTTACGCTATGGCTAGAAGATTTAATACTAAAATTAAAAGAAACTACATTGCTTGCCAATGTCGGTTTGATCGCTTTATTCGTAACACCAGATAGGTCAGTGCATTCCTGGATTTATAAGTTGAGCTTCAGTAACTTTATTTAAATCGCAAAACACAATCAGGTACATTATACCGGCTGTTTAACAAGCCTTTGGTGACTCTGTCATTAATCTTGCCATTTTAGTGGAATGGTCCTAGAACCTATACTCAAGTCTCCGGTGCTTACAATGATTGTAAGTTTATTTTAAGGGTTCTTAAACCTCCTAGGGCGTGTAGTAGCGTAACAAACTTAGCGAAATGTAATACTATCAGATAAGTTGATTCATAGCCACATTGCGGACCGAAGTAATTTGGTCGCTTTATGTCAAACTCAGCCACATCATGACTAGTATTGAATTTACACTATCCGACCAAATGACATAGGTCTGTCAACTGCCTATGAATCAATTTCCTATATGGTACTTATCTAATCGATCCTTAAGATATACTCATTGGTCATTAGCATTACTTACTTGATATATGGCGCTGGTCTGGCGGCATAGCATCCTGGCTGGGCGGTGATATCGAAGGGCAGCGGGGTGGGCGCGTCGGGGTCGATGCAGTGCATGAACAGCCCCTGCCGCCAGCCGGCAGCCATCAGCCAGTCCGCCGACGCCAGGCCCAGCACCATGAGGACCACCACCAGCAGCCCGCAGATCAGGGCTATCACCTGCGAAATTGATGCGTCAGAATATTGTGGCTGACAAAATATATTGATACACTAGCTGCTGCCCGCGACTACGTCCGCGCGGTCTTCAGTTTATAGCGCGCGGTGGTTCCGTTTCCGTGGAAATACCGTGATAAAAATTAAAATGTAGCCTAAATTACTGCAAAGTTTTCCCAACATAGTTACTTCCAAGGTACGCATATTTTATTGTTTAAAATAAACAAAATTGGTGTCAAACAAAGCTTCGTAAAACCTTCTTTTTCAACAATATCTTCATTTCATTCATCGATTCAGAAATGCAAAGGGGTGCCTGGGTGCCACAGCCAATTTCAATTTGGTACATTGTAACTTGTAATTAAAAAGTCGTGTAACAAATAGGTAAGTACCACTTACGACGCGCCTCAATGCTGCAAACGTGGTAGTTGTAACGTACGAACTCTCAGTGCAGCAAACTTGTGACGTATGCACTAGACACTATACAGTACGCATGCATCCTGTGCAACTTTCATTCGGATGGGAAACGTTTACAATGACGAGTATCGCGTGAGACACAAAGGCAAACCCCCACCGAAGAGCATAAAAGACAATTATCGCGTCTGTCGTCTACTCGTCTGATGCATTACGTCGTCGCTGCCTCGTCCATCAAGCGCGCGACGAGCAAAAGTGGAGGCATTAAAGGAGCTACGAGACGTAAGGGCTGCATCACAAGAGCGGTGCGGTAACGCAGCTATCACAATAGAGGATTCAACGTGTTCTATTGCGAAATCACGTTGTCTAACTCCTTTCTTCGAACATTGCGAGCCGTCCGAAATATGAATGCTTGATAAGGCACGTCGAACGTTTTGTTATGCGTTGCAATTATTTCCATCGATCTGGACTTCACGAAAAGATTTACAGCCAAACATAAAACCTCTTCTTTTCATGAAAGTCACTTTAAAAAGAAACCAATTTTAGAAAAAGAAAAATAGGTTCTTTCTTGAATCTAAATTAATATTTAATACATTTCGCAAGTCCGCAACGCATAACGGCCGCGTGGCGTAACCCTAACACGGGGGTAAGAAAAACGTGAAAGTGAGAGGTGCGAGCGTCTAGAGGGGCGGCGGGGGAATGTGGGAGGTGCTAGGGGGCGGCACATCGATCCACGACGCGGCCGGGCCGCGATGCCATCAGCTGTTGAAGTGTCACTACCATGCAGTGTCCACCGCCTATATTATACGCGTCCTGTCAAAAACACTCCCTCACGTCTCGATGGATACTGGCTGGATTGAAAATTTCAGTATTGAACGTGTAGGCACAGGATCGTGAACACACTTTGTTATAAAATCAACGGAATAATAATTATTATGATGTGAATTAGGTAGGTACAGCTTATCATTAGTTCAGCTTAATTTTAGAGCGCTCATAACAAAGAATAAGGCAATTTCAGATGAATTCATGATAACGATACAAAGCATGCAATCAAGAGCTCTTGATCTTATTTATGTTCCAGATGTTTCGACAACTGCCAGGAAACAAGCCTAAAATAGAGCCTAATCCGCCATATTCAGAACAATCTCCGCAACAAGCAGTACTTGACAAATCCAACAATTAAACCAATCAGAATCCAACGAGGTCGTCGGTTCAACAATATTTAATGTGAATCAGGGGAGCGGAAATGTTTTATGTCGGATCCGATTCATTTAAATCGATCTCTCGGAGCACGTGTTAAAAAACACCGCGTTGAATATTCATGAGACAGAGTTTCGGATGATTAAATTGTTGTCATCAAATAGGTTGCTGGGACCAAATCATCATCACGAGCAATTATGTAGAGCTCTACCTTGAAACAGTCGTCTGTGCTCTGTTTATTCAAATAATCTTATTAGTCATTTGAATATTCCACTCAGAGAAGAAAGGAATTCTTCGAAACACTAATGTTATGGATCTATTTATATTGAGACCGAAACTTCATTGTACAATATTTTGGGGAGTAAATAAAATTTTCCTCTAACTACCCTTAAATGCTATCTCCGCCCGACTTCCGGAAACTACAGCAATCCAAACACAGTTGAAATAAATTAAGGTTTTCATCGCCATTCCACGAGCGGAATAAACTTCACTCCTTTGTAGTTCAAATGAAGAAAGCCGAAGCACCGACAGAATAGAACGAACGGCAAACTTTTATGAATCTGTCCGAAACTTTTTCGTCGGCGATCGCGTATTTTTGCCGTTTTCTGAATAAATAATTACAGACTCTGTGCAATCAATGGCACTGGGGCAAACAGGAAAGGGAACATCAGACTTTTTCAATTTATCATCGTTTGAAAACAAACGTGAGCTACCCTTTATGATAAAAGGAAATTATTTTTTGAAAGCAAAAGAACAATACATTTTTGTTTTAAGTTTTACCCTTTCGCATCATTGGGAGAATCGCTGCTACTTGTTTGATTACTTTTAATAAAATGTTTGCCGATTAATTTATTTATTTGACTGTATGCTAGCTGGATCGTCACCATCATTAGCAGGGTCGCTAACGTGATTGGAATTTTGATTAATTGTTCCTTTTTACTGAAGCACGATAATTATTATTATGAGTATTTGGGGAAGTCAGGATGAGCAATAAAGATTAAGGGTTACACTAATAGGTACATAATATTCAAAGCTCAAAAGTAGACATGAGGGGACTTCCGATCTAGTTTATTTATAGACTCATACTTCCACGAGTATACCAAAAATATGCAGAGGAGTTCCGGGAATGTAGTGTGAAGTGTGAAGGATACTCTGCCAGAGAAATACGGTGACAAGAGTTTTAGTACAACTCTTTTTCTCAAAATAACAAAAACCTTTTTACTTTGAACTTCAATAGCATTTCAGCCTTCACTCTTTCAAACGAAGGTAAAAAGGACATCATTTTAGAATTCAAAATCTGATCGTTGTGGTCTGGACCTTCTACGCCTCTATTTAAACGACTCTTGGTTATTTCAAATAAGGAATTTACATCCTCTACCACTTGTCATAATAGTTTTTCCTTAGTCTTCCCTTTCCTTCTTAAATAGTCTTAATTAATTTATCATCCCCTTTTTATGGTGAGCAATGCCGTTCTTTGCAAATTGCGGATATGTAGGACTCACTCACGTGAAGTGATGGTAGTGGACGCAGCCCTACAACTCGGCGGTACTCTAACTGCACCGACATAGCCGAAACCCGAGATATCGCCCTTCAGACCTTAGCATCATACGCGAGTACCTGTGCGATCTGATTAGTGGTCATCATACACGAGTACCTGTGCGATCTGATTAGTGGTCATCATACACAAGGTTGCGATCTGATTAGTGGACATCATACACGAGTACCTGTGCGATCTGATTAGTGGTCATCATACACGAGTACCTGTGCGATCTGATTAGTGGACATCATACACGAGTACCTGTGCGATCTGATTAGTGGACATCATACACGAGTACCTGTGCGATCTGATTAGTAGTCATCATACACCTTTGCGATCTGATAAGTGGTCATCTTACACGAGTACCTGTGCGATCTGATTAGCCGGCATGTCGTGGGGCTCGGCGAACTGCGGCGGCGGCGGCAGCACCGGCGGGGCGCGCGGGAGCGAGCGCCCGCCCCCGCTCCCCGCGCGCCCCGTCATACGCGACACCGCAACTACCCGCACTCACCGCATGCAACTACCCCCACTTAGCACATAACACTTTGACAACACTTTCGCACTATTTTATCAGGTAATGATTGAGTACACTGATTTGGATTTAGAATTTTACAGTTGAACTTAGTATCCGGATGTTAACTTTAAACTACAGAATATGGAGGTTATAAAGAGTGACATAGATTTCTTATGGCACGCCGGAGCTTGAACGATAGTATGGTTACAGCTCGACAAGACTTTAAATGAACGTGGCGAAAAAAGGAACTAACGCTGCCATCATACAAGAACGTCATTTTTGACAGTTCTTCTTTACGAGCAGCGCCACCACCCACGTTCATTTAAAGCCTTGTCGCACTGTAGCGATTACGGAGGTGTATATTCATAAATCATTGCCTATGATCGACATCGATTGTGCAATGTGCATGCTACTGGCAGCATTGCAATTATCCTGACATTCTTGGTGATGCTTCTTTGGAGCATTATTGCTCACATGATGTTTATTTCACGTGACAATGCGTTACCTCTTTAAAACGTATGTAAATCTTCAAGTCCTAGTTATTCATGAGGCATACGCAAACCTTCATAACTTCAGAGTATCTTACCATACTTATTTACGCAAGAATTAAAATGAAGGACTAACTCATTTCCATGAATCTAAAAATCATTATGAAAAATTATGACCCACTTTTAAAATATTCGCGTCCCGCTTACCGACTAGCGAAATTACGCTTTTGCCATTTGGAACGAAAACTAATATTCATAATAAGCGTAGCGATATTTTGTTATGTACACAGTGGCATTCAGTGCACAGACAATGCAAGACTTCATAAAGTTTTTCTGTTGCAATGGACTTGCAAGTTTATTTGAGCTGTTGAACTGTGTGTTGAACCTATTATTATTATGGTTGTAAATAATCATAATACAAAAAATTAATAAACAGGTACATTCAGAGTTGCGTCTGTTTAATCATAACGTAAATTGTATCAGTTATCATGCTTCTTTATTTTGTGGAACTCTACCATTGTATTCAAACCTGAATATCTAGCTACAATAGTTCAAAAACAATAATATTGGGACTTTGATTAATCTATATTTGCAACGGATTTCTAGAATCGACTGCAGAAAATTTCTTTTATTATTTTAGTCCTTGCAAAAACAAGAGGGAAACTGGGACGCCGCTTCCTACTTTTTGGGTCAATTCGATATTCAATTTATAAATATTTCCCACTTCTATATTTATTGGAAATATTTTTCTACCAAACGAAATAATGATCGTGTCAAACCCACGTCAAGTCGTCGCTGGCAACACTTTATAGGTTTTGTTTTGTAGCAAAAAGGGACTTATCCGACGCTACGTTTTTTACAAGAACTGGGAGAACCAAATTAAGGCAATTTCGAATGTCGACCAATTTAGGTTTATTTCGTCAAAGGGCACAAAATTCGTGCTAGTAATAACTTCGTTTACAAAGTATCAACTCTTTGTCCTGTTGTCACAGGACCATCATTATCAAGTCCAATGGGCAATGACTTTTGGAATCAATAATTTTTAACTATATTTTTCAGTCCTCTTCTTTTAGGATTTTTACCGAATGCTAACGGCTTAAATCTTTGCCGTCTATAAAAGGCAAAGATTAGATTGATCAACACACAAGCCCTAAGAGCTAGAAGCTCTCGGGTCCCTTATAATGTTGGCATAAACAAAATTCCTCGTAAAGTGCTATCTATGGATAATGGAAGTTTGTATAACAAATTCTCTTACTACACTGGTAAAAGCTAGTTTCTACAATAAACGCATGTGCAATCAGCGAGTCATACATGACGTTTACAACAACGTTGAACGCAACAATATCTCGAGAGAGGGAAAGCTCGCTCTACTTTTCCCACAACCCAGATACAACAATACACAAATATATTATTATGTTTTAAGTAGGCACTCACAGAATGCTAATTACGCTTATTCTGTTCTAATTAAGCAAGAATATGGGTATTCTACTACTCCACAATCAATTATTGTTAAAAGTAGAGCCATTTACGAAGCGAAATTATTTTGTTGCCAAATATAGCTAAAAAGCATTTCCTTCTTGCAAGGAATTGTCTCTAGAGGTTGTGCGCGGCTTCGTCCGCGTAAAAACAGTATCCCACAGGAAACGTACATTTTCCTGTGATAGAAAGGTATCCTTTAATATCCTTCCCTGTTAATACTCTACATCTGTGCAAAATAAAAAAAAACTATAAACCTAATATAAATAGTAATCTTTTCGGGTATTTTTTGTACAAAACATTTAACTACTAAAAGCTTTCATTCCAGAATTGCTTTAGATTAAAACCTCTGGGCTTAAAATAATGAACGACCTCCTCCAATTCATTTAGGGAACATTTATTAAAGTAATTTGAACCAATAAACCATCTCTTACAGAAATGAAATACCGTTTATTTGTAAGGTTTGAATAAAAACTGCTATTTATACATTATTCCGTGTAACGAATCAATATTTGTTTGAAATACAAACAAAAGATGTATAATGTATATTTATCGACCGTGCTAATGTAAACACATTTGTGGTTCATTGTATACAGAAAAACAACGTGATATCCCAATTACAGTTTATTTATATAAAACCTACGTCAATAAACTACTGTACATTTGTTACCAATACATGTACATTGTACTTGTTAACACAAAACGTAACAAAAAGTAAAAATAATTTAAAATTGCACCTAAAATATTATTTTATTTACTTACAACAAAACTACCTATTATATTGAGATCATTAAAGTAAAGCTCGGCTATTAATTCGTTAAAATAATCAGAATAGCATTGTCGAATGTCGTGCTTAAAATATTTAATTTTTATACATTACAATTAAAGTGCCTCCATCCGTAGAAATCTATGTCACGCAAATTAGCACAAAAAATTAGGCCAAACTGTGTGGAATAATAAACTTGGGGTTCGGGGTGCAAACGACCGTGGGGTGTGCAGCTACCACCTCATTCTCGATACACGACTGCTGGAATATAATAGTAAGGAGTACTGGAGGGATATTTTATCCAATTTTTGACGGAGCCCCCGAGCCGTGCGCATCGAGCTGCGCCGCCCCCAAGATGTTTGTTTTTATCACCTCGCGACCTTTTCTAAATCGAAGCCGCACTAGTAGGGATCAGTCGAGCGAGCGGGGAGGGTTTGGGGAATTAGGTGCGATGGTTCCGTACGCGGGGTGGATTCACTCGGGTGCGGCGCAGGGCGGGCGGGACCGGGCTCGGCGGCGCCTGACGCGAGACTGCCGCCCGCCCTCGCCGCGCCGCCCGCCCGCGACTTCCCGCGCCGCACCGGGACCCATCTACTAGCCCGAACTCTACTTCAGTTCGAAATTTGAATGCTCTACGATAACGATGAAGGATATGTAGCGGTGCGGCTAGCCTGCGGGGGTGTATTACGAGCTGGAATCCGACGGGCCCCGATTTTTCGTCACACCTGAGTGATCTGCAGGGGCTGAGGACGGCGGTGCGGAGGGCTGCGCGGGCGCCGCCGACACACGGAGCAGAGCGCCTCCATCTTCCTCGCCAGCGTCGCCCGGGACGGCAGCGCGCAGCACCTCCGCCGCTCGCGCTTGCCGAACGCGGAAAGCATCCGGTTGCCCGGCTTGGGAATCTCGTACACTATCTTGGGGCTGCCCGCGGCCTCGGAGCCCGGGGCTATCCTGTACTTGGCGTTGGAGACCGCCCTTTTGAGGCCGTTGAGAGCCCGACGCGCCGGGGTTTCGGTGTCCGGCTCGAAGTTGGTAGCCTCGCTGCCGCGTATGATGGTCAGCTGCATCGCCGGGGGAGCGGGCGTGGTGTACTCGGTGCGGTCCCTTCGGAACAGTCGTTTTATTCTCTTGGCGAAGGTTGGCGGGGGTTCGGTGTTGGTGCCGACGGAGCAGAGGCGCGGGCGGTAGTCGTAGTCCAGGGGGAGCGGCGAGTCGATGGGCACAGTGGTGGGGGAGTAGGGGTGCGGCGGGAGGGTGGCGGCGCGCGGGGGGTAGAGGTCGTCGGGGGAGTCGTGGTAGGCGAGGTGCAGGGTGCTGATGCTGAGCCGCTCGCGGGGCGGGGGCCACAGCTCGCGGGTGGGGGGCACGGGCGAGGGCCGCTCTCCCAGCATGCGGCGCGCGAGCTCGCCCGGCTGCCACAGGTAGCTCATGGTGAGGTTGCCGTGCGGTTGCATCTCGACACACTTCTCTACTAACGTGCTAAAACGTCTCGATAATCCAATATGTCTTCGCACTTGTTTGTATTCCGTATTATTAGCGAGCGGCGGACGCCGGGTATAAATTGAATTAAAAGGATTTGCCGACTAGCGACAGTTGAGTAGATATTATGTTTACTGACATACATCAGCATAACCACAAACAAGTAGCTACTGTGAGTAGGCAGAAACGCGGCATCTAAATTTACCTCGATCGTGGGAATCGCAGACACAATGGATTTTCAATTGTTATGCGACAGCCGGGTGCCACTTGGGGATTGAAGGGTTAAGACTTAAGAGATAATAAGACATGAGACATCCATATCGTAAATATAGTTTATATCTTCAATCTGTAAATTCTTTGTTTTTTTTTTTAATGAATTTGCTGGTTTGCAAAGATTGCTCTACTTCGCCCTTGAAGTGTATACTTCAAAATAATTTTACATACTTTTGAACTGTTTTAGAATCCTTATGACGTAAACTAACTTTTAGGAGCTATTATGCACTCTGTTCCAATGCATTTTCTTAAGGGCCCCCGAGACGGTCAAACGGTTTGATTCAAACACGCAAATTTTGGTTTGACTCAAGCCAACGGTTTGTCAAACATTTACGTGTTTGAAGCTTGTTTGATGAAATTTCATATTTTTGTTGTGTTTGGCGCGCCATTTGATCGTGATTCGTGTTCCAACGCGTTTGAACAAACTCGGCTTAGTTTAGTGCTGGATTTTGAAGAAGAAAAAAGAAAGAAGCTGTAGTTTCTAGCACTTTCTGTAGATGTTCGTGGGTAAAACGATATCTAAGTTCATACCATTCTTTGGACCAAGTCAACAAGTCTTTTTCTTTTTTTTCTTTTGACAGAGGACATTAACGTTATAAACATAAGAAATTAATCGCGATCCTCGTTCTAGAATTTAGAGTCTAGTCTTGTCTGCATCACAAGACGTGTACTCGACAGCGCGTACTGAATTAAACTGCGCTGTGTCGTTTGACAAACCGTTCAAACCGACATCAAACGGTTGCATCAAACACGTAAAGTTTTAATCAAACCGTTTGACCGTCTCGGGGGCCCTTTACACCACATTTGCTCAAAGTTAATGATTGATTATACAAATTGATTGTAACAAAACTGAGGAATAATATTTTAGCATACGCGTGTTGGGGGCCTCCATGGTCTCGAGCCCCGTATAATTAATTATAGCAGATACGGCGGTAGCTACGCTCCTGCCTAAAATAATATTGAACATAATATTTCATATACATAGATCTTAAGAAGATAATATAGTGTCCGAGGCCTAATGGGTAAGTAAACCTTTGGTTCGCACTCATAGAGGGTGCAGGTTTGATCCCGGATGGAGGCGTGTACCAATGAGACATTTTCTGATCTCAAGTACATAATACGGAGACACATATGGTGAAGGAAAACATCATCATGAGGAAACCTGCACATAGTTTGTCCCAGACGTATTGACTAGTTCAGGGGTTCCCAAACTGTGCGCCGCGGCACCCTGGTGCGCCGCGGAAAGGCAAGAGGGGCGCCGTGAGTCGATCCTCCATCATTATCCATAACCACAAATCTATACATATTAAAAAACAAAGTCGCTTTTTTTCCCTTATATCCCTTTGTTCCCTTTAATCTTTAAAACTACGCAACAGATTTTGATGATTCTTTCAGTGTTAGATAGCCCATTTATCGAGGAAGGCTATAGGCTATATTTTATCACACTAACACTAATAGGAGCGAAGAAATAGAGGAAAATGTGGAATAAACGGGGGAAATTATTTGAAAGGGCTAACTTGAACGCGCTAATCTCAGGAACTACTGGTCCGATTTGAAAAATTCTTTCAGTGTTAGATAGCCCATTTATTGAGGAAGGCTATAGGATATATTTTATCACACTATGACTAAAAAGAGAATGTGGAAAAAACGTGGGAAATTATATGTTATTTGGCACAGATAAGAAGTAGACCATGTGAAGGATCATAGGCTATCAATTTTAATCATTTTTTCATTGGCTATGTTACAGTCAAAACTCTTAACCAGTCAAAAGTACTATTGACTAGCAAAATCAGTCAAAACTACTTTTGACCGTATGCTTTAGTCAATAATACTTGTGACTAAAATAACAGTTAAAATTACTTTTGCCCAATGAAGCTGGTCAAAAGTACTTTTGACTAAGTGATTCAGTCAAAAGCGGTTTTGACTGGTTGTATCAGTCATAACTCGTAAAAAGTGAGAAAAAGCGAAGAGTGGATTCGATTTTAGTCGGAAAACGTGGCACCAGTTTTTCTGAGACTTCGATGTCTGTCTGTCCGTCTGACTGTCTCCAGGCTGTATCTAAATAACGACTATAGATAGATTTCTGAAGTTTTCACAGTTTGTGTATGTCTATAACAACAGATACTAAAAACAAAATAAATCAAATATTTAAAGGGGGGCTCTCATACAACAAAATATGTAATTTGCTTTTTGTCGAGGCGCTCGAGTCTCTCACCAATTCTATTGAAGTGCTGTTTCTTTGCCCGAGTGAAATCTCTCTTGAAAGACCTAGAGGCAAGGATTGGAAGTCAGCAGAATGTTCAACAGGGCAGGGTCTTGTGTTAGGTCGTTCGCAAGGGCAAAATCGCAGACAGATCTCCCCACATGATCAGTCGAAGAATAGAGCCAGTCGGCGTTTTGAGCGTTAAATTAGTATGCCAATATAAATACAAGTAGTATGATCTCTGCGGATGGGATCTGCTACTGCACTAAATCTGTAGCAGCTTGCGGGTGTTCAAAGAGTCGGTCCGTTTTAGGGTGACCCTACCACCACTATGGGACCTTTATGGAGGCACGCACATATGCGAGAGTGGTCGTCGCAATCAATGCGGAGGATTGAGAGGTCTCTGACTTCAGGATTGCTGAAGTGGTGACAGCTGACATCATCTCTGATATACACACACACTCCAGCTTTGGACAGAAAGAAATGCTCGATATCTGCGTCTTGGTTATAAAGAGCTAAGAAGGCTTTGTCGTCTCAAGGTGGTAAAGGTTTGACTGTAATCCCCTGTTATTACCGAAGTCCATGTTTACGCAGTTGGGAACCAAATTCTTCTTTTTTCCTGGGTTTTTGGTAAATTGGTTTTCCACTGCGGAATTTCTAGGGGGTAGGGGATTGGGCCTCCGGTAAACTCACTCACTCGGCGAAATATAGCGCAAGGGCTATTTCATGCCGGTTTTCTGTAAGTCCATGGTATTTCTCCGGTCGAGCCGGCCCATTCGCGCCAAAGCGTTACTCTTCCACGGAATGATTTCGGAATAAAACAGTTGTTCATTATTTTTTTCTAACGAAGCAATTTACAAAAGGCGTTAGTTCTAAGCTACCTAAGAATGGTGTATACTGTATAGGACATGTCATAATTTATACGCTTGTAAGCCACACAGCAACATTATGTTAGGCCGAGAACATTTCAAACAGCCTTCGTAAGAATGAAATGCCAAAAAGTACACAAATTTTACAAATAGTGCTTTTGACTAATGCTTTATTGCAGTTAAAACTACTTTTGACTAAGAGCGCCAGTCAAAAGTACTTTTAACCGCAAATTTTCAGTTAAAAGTACTAATAACCAATAATTTTCAGTCAAAATAAGTTTTGACCAACCTGTTTCGTCAAAAGTAGTTTTGACTGATTTTGTTAGTCAATAGTACTTTTGACTGGTTAAGAGTTTTGACTGTAACAGCTATATATTTTATACCCGTGCGACGCCGGGGCGGGTCGCTAGTATTATATAAAATAAAATTATTATATGAATTATTAAACAAAGCAGGCAGATGATTAAATATTTGTTTACTATTATTTACTTGCTTAATGTAACTATAATTATTATTATTAAAGATGTTTATTTATGTATATTTTTGCAATAGGTAGGTACAGTAGGGCGCCGTGACAAAATATGGACTTGTAAGTGCGCAGCAGGCTGAAAAAGATTGGGAACCCCTGGACTAGTTCTTTCCTCTGGACTAAGCCGACTATGTTGCGAGAATGCCGTATGTGCTTGGGCAACCATATGGACAATTAAAAATCTTATCCCTTACTATGATTACAGTGGTTACTTCGCCCTGAAAATACTGTTTAAATCATCCACAACAGGCCCAGTTAAAGAAGATAATAATTACCTCATAATGCTACCAATTTTAGAAACACACAGTGAAAGTCAGATTTCATAAGAATAGAGTAAGTACATTGATAGTATTTAAAAACTTACCTTTAGTGGCCTCGTAATGGTAACAGTTTCTATCATTGTAGTGGACGCCATTCTGTTTACCTGGACATTATGCAAACATATATTTTACCAATGTGTAAATAA
This sequence comes from Polyommatus iphigenia, assembly GCA_963422495.1. Lineage (NCBI taxonomy): Eukaryota > Metazoa > Arthropoda > Insecta > Lepidoptera > Lycaenidae > Polyommatus > Polyommatus iphigenia. Next base: position 40,177,417 of record OY730180.1, on the reverse strand, counting down.
GAATAAGAAAATAATATGACATACCAATAATAGGCTTAATGACTAATTTTTTTTTCTTGTTGGTAATTGAAAGACCCTTAAAAAATTGAAACATCACTGAAAGAATGACTCTGATAGCTTAAAAATTCACCAATCAATATATATATATATATATATATATATATATATATATATATATATATATATATATATATATATATATATATATATATATATATATATATATATATATATATATATATATATATATATATATATATATATATATATATATATATATATATATATATATATATATCGACTTGATTATCCAACTTTGAAGGCGCATAACAAAAAAAAAATACAAATGCTATCAAGCTGAAATTTTGGTAATACTTATTTTTTACATTGATTTCTTTATTTTATTAACAAAATTCGCTAATCTTTGACCTTGTCATCATCCCTATTACATTCTTGACTTTAACAGTGTATGAATCATCTCGGGTGAAAGACAACTTTTAGGCATCATGCAAGAGCTTTTGTATTTTGAACAAGGATGCGGCTATTTCACAATGTGTAAAACTATTTAGTAATTACAAATACCATATTGAATTATAAGTATTTAATACGAGAATAATGTATAACATTATTTAAATGTGCTCTAAACTAAATAACAACTGCATTATTATTAATACAAAATGGGAGATAACCTTTACTAAAGATAGAAATTACTCGATATAATATAAATCTGGAACAATACAAATAATAATGCAATAAATCTAGGAACAATAAAGAAAAATACATACATGTATAGTGTCACCGAATTATGATACAGTCCTGCGTATTACAGTGTTATTTAAATGTTAAGGTCAATATGCGCGAAATATGCCAAAAATTCCAGTTTTAACACAACGAATTTTATAGAGTTTTGAGAAGATAAAACTACAAACTCAATAATTATAAACACAAGTACACAAATAAAATGACGGACGACATTTAATTTAGGGTTACCAATTGTAATTAATTGCCAAATTTTTTTTTTTTTTTTTAATTTATTCGTGACCATGGATACAAGTCCTTCAGCCGTAAAAACAAATAAATTATAAAATTAATTAGAATACATAACATTAGAAACATATAACGTTACAACTTACAAGACAGTAACAAAATATTTAAATACTTAAATTAAACAAACTTATAACATTTATAAATACGAATGAGACATGAGTCATGACATTTCAAATATAAACTAAAAAAAAAACAATTAGGTACATAAATTTAACAAACATAACCTAGAAATTAGAGCTCTAAATTTCTTATTAGGTACTAAATTTTTCCTATAGTATTTACAATATACTTATAAATAGGGTGAAAGTAAATAGTGTTTCCTAATAGATCTTGACTGAGGCGGGGGACACTTAAAGAGTTCTGTTCAGCTATTTCTTTGATCATGTCAACAAATATAGATCTCTGTATGGCAAAGACTGGACACTTAAAAAGCATGTGATCGATGTCTGCGTTTTCTTCAGAGCAATGTGTACAGTTACTATTATTTACTATGTTCATTCTGCTAAGATGTGAGGGAATTAGGCAATGTCCAAAGCGCAAACGATTAATACTAGTCACAAACTTTCTATCCACATAACCAAGCCTACTGTACCATGGTGATATCGGTAAGTCTCTTTGTATTTCCGAATACCATTTTCCTTTAGTTTCTGTTATTTTCTTCCAATATTCTATCCATAAACTTTTTACTGAGCTTTTAATTTGTGGGTAGAAATCCGTGAATGGGACTTTAAAAGTTCCTGATATGTCCACATCATGTTCCCTACGAGTCACTTGGTCAACAATTTCATTGCCTAATATGCCACTGTGGGAGGGAACCCACACTAATTCTATATTCTTTTCAATCAATTTTCTAAAAAAATATCTTATTCTAAATATCATATAATTTTGTTTATAACACAAACTTTGGTTACAAATAGAATTTAGTACACTTTTTGAATCACTAATAATTAAAATATTTACATTATTTACATTAGTATAAACATATGTCAAAGCAGCTAATATTGCCCAAGCCTCTGCTGTGAAAATACTGCAACTTTGTGGCATTTTAAAACATTTGCTCAGTTTAATTTGTGGGTCATAGTATGCAGCTTTAACTTCATCACTTTTGGAACCATCTGTATATATTGTGTAAAAATCTCTTTTATCCTGTAATAATTGTACAAAGTCAAATTTATTTGTAACGGAGTTTAAATGACACATAATAGTAAAATAGTTATTTGTAACCTCATAAGGATACTGATAAATTGGCCACTTATTACTCGTATACATATTTTTAGCACATTTTTTTGTTAAAAACATAATTGTTGGTATTTCAGGTAAAGAAGCAGAAATGAGATCATTACATGTAATAATTGGTGAAGCTGACCCTACAATTTCTACAGGATGCAACAATTGGTTCACTATAAAATTGTTATCACAGGATAACTGTTTAAGACAAAATCTCTCAGCCAATTGTAAACGGCGCAGAGACAATGGAGGTATACAATTTTCTATTTCCATAGACACAATAGGGGTAGTGCGCATGGCACCACTTATTATTCTTAAACCCATATTCTGTATAACATCTAATTTCCTTAGTAATGTTATATTTGCATTCATATAAGCTAATGAACTATAATCAAAATGACTTCTGACTATGCTTTTGTACAACATGTTAAGAGTTTTTGGGTCTGAACCCCAAAATGTTCCTGCCAAACTTCTCATTACATTTATGCTTCTCATAGCATTCTGGCATACATAGTTTATATGTTTATCAAATTTAAGTTTATTATCAATAATAACTCCTAAAAATCTGTGTTGATTCACAACGGGAATTCTGTCATTATTATAAGTTATATTTACAGACTGTGCAGGTACATCTTTACTAAATATTAACACCGAACTTTTTTCTGAACTAATTTCTAATTTTAAAATATCCTTGTAATAATTTTGTAATTGAGCTAATGCCCTATTTATAAGAATGATAGCTGTATTTAAGTTTTTATTTACACAGTAAAAAAGCAAGTCATCAGCAAATTGCAAAACTTTTACTCCAAGTATATTTACAAATTTAAGTATTTGAGATGTATAAAAGTTATATAGAGATGGTGATGTCGTAGCACCTTGCATTGTGCCTTTATTGGCCTTTTGTGGCCCATGCAATTTATTATTGAATTTGACATAGACTTTTCTGTCATATAAAAATTTGTATATCCATTTTAAAGTTTTTACCGGAAATCCTAGTTCTTGTAAAACTTTTATTAACACTTCAATGTTAACACTATCAAAAGCAGCTTTTACATCTAAAAATACACACACAGCACTACAGTGACTTAGTTTTGCCTTTTTTAAATCCTCTATAAATGATACAAAGCTTCCAGAACAACTTTTTCCTTTCCTAAATCCGAATTGAATATCCGGTAAAAAGTTTTGTGATTCAGCAAAGTAATCTAATCTTAGTTTTAACATGTTTTCAAAGAGCTTACCTAAACATGATGATAGGGAAATGGGCCTGTAGGAAGTTGGATTACCAGCAGGTTTATTTGGTTTTAAAATAGGAATGACACATTGAGTTTTCCATGACTCTGGTATTACTAAACTATCCCATAATCTATTATAAATATTTAAAAGTATTTCTATGGCATTAGGGTGTAGTTTCTTAATTAAAATATATGGTATACTATCCAAGCCTGGTGTTGTGTCTTTTCTACTTTTTAAAGATATGTACAATTCGCTTAGTGTAAATGGCTTATTAATCTTTCAGGCCCCGCGCGAGCACCGGTGATCGCGAGAACAAAAGAATACAATGGGAATTCCTAGAACCTCCGATCGAAGGATTAAGAAATGAATTACTTTCATCTTCAACGGCTTGATCAAAAATAGTCTTTAAATTACTTTCATTTATCTGAGACTGATCTGTGATTTTATTAAAAAAGGATGGTACCCAATTATCATTTAAATACCTATTATGGGAGGTACCTATTCTCCTAAATCTTTTAATGTATCCCCATATTCTAGATACTGGTGTCATTCTATTAAAACTACTACACAAGTCATGCCATGATTTAACCCTTTCCTCCCTTAATATTCTTTTCTTTTGAGCATCTAACTTTTTATAAGTAATAAAATTGTCAATACTGGGTGAAGATCGATAATTTATTAAAGCTTCCTTGGACTTTTGAACTGCATCTTCACATTTTTGGTTCCACCAAGGAGCTGGTTTTCTCAATGGCTTTGAAATTGGCTTTATATTTTGTTTTGGTACTGTTACTGATCTTAGATTACTTAAGATACTGACAAAACTATTGTATAACTGAAGTGGTTCTAAATTATTATTATCTACATTTAATTCTGAAAAATATGTCTCTGATAACTTAAAATATTTATTCCAATCTGTTTTACTGTAAATATATTTTTCTTCCACAGGACGAACTTCATATATTGAGGGCTGTACATTAATAGTTACCTGAGTTGGATAGTGGTAGCTGCCCATTGGATCACTGTGGACAAGCCATTCGCAAAGAGGAGCTAAAGAAGGACTAACAAGAGTTAAATCAATTGCAGATGGATTTCTATTTGGTGCCTGAACTGTTGTGACACTGCCATTGTTCAATATACACATGTCAAATTCATCTATGATGTTAAACAAACTGTTACCTCTGTTATTGTTTGAGTGGCATCCGAATAAAATGTGGTGTGCGTTAAAGTCTCCCATGATGAGACATGGCTTAGGAGTTTCAAGTAATACTTTTTTTAATTTATTTGTATCAAACCTGTTATTAGGTGGGCAGTACACACATAAAATGTGTATTGTTCCTATTGTAGTTTCTAATGATATACAAATATTTTGAATACTTTCGTAAAAAGTTGTATTTACAATTTTGTATTTGAGGTTTTGTTTAATGAGTATACCTACTCCATTATGTGAATTTAATGAATCTTTACGTATGAAATTATAAGGTGTAAAATCTGGAATTATACTTGAACTCCTAAGCCATGTCTCATTTAACAGACATATGTCTATATTGTGATCAAAAAGAAATGTTTTTAATAAGGCTCTTTTATTCTGCAAGCTTTGTATATTAAATTGTGCTATATTTAAATATGTATCCATTATGTGATTAAATTAGATAATAGTATATCTTTAATTCTTTTATTTGTGACTGGAGTATTGTTATTACCGAGGATTACAAGAGACTTAACTAAGGCATTCATTATAATGTCATTATTCAAAATTTGTTCTATATCGAAATTTGTTTTAGTGTTACCAACAGTATTTACATTAATAGGTTTAGAAATAGCTGGAAAAGATTTAGGGTCAGTGAGCAACGGAACACTACTCACCACAGTGGCATAGCTACGGTTAACATTCTGATATTTGGACTTCTTTTCCTGCATTTTCTTCTGTTTCACTGGACAGTCTCGTGAGATGGCCAAATGATTTCCGTTACAGTTGAGGCATACAATTTCTTCTACATCACATTCTTTGTATGAGTGCCGTCCAGCACATGAGGAGCACATTTGCTCTCCTCGGCAAACTTTGGCAGAGTGGTTAAACTTGAGGCATTTGAAGCATTGCAATAATGGTGGTATGTATAAATGTACTGGATACCTGAACATTTGTATGTAGGCGTATTGAGGTAAAATTGTACCAGCGAAGGTAACTGCTATTGTACCCAATGGAGTAAGTTTCCCTTCAACTTTCTTAAAAAATCTTTTAATTGAAATTACTTCTGTGTCGCATGTAATGTTTTTGTATATAACTTCATTGGACAGATCCTTAGGCACATATTTTATAACACCAGTAATTTCCGACTGGTGGGCCGGTACAAAGGCTTTCAGTTTATTTTTTGTTAAAAAATGATCCATTTTTAAGAAGTTATTCGCAGGAGCGGGCTTCTTAAAGGTGACACCAACTTTATGAGCGTTAACTCTATGAACTCCTATGATGCCCTTAACATTTTCCGTGAATAATTTGGTCAAAGCAATGGGATTTTTGTTTCCCAATTTTTCATTGTTTATCGATTCTACATACACAACGCAATCGCTACTATAGTTCTCCGGGAATTGCCTTTTATAATTTGTTTTTGTAAACATTCTATAATCCACTGTACAGCTATCGATATTATCCAATTTTCTTTTCTTAGAAGTATCTGCGGGGGCCGGACCCCCGTCGCTATCTACACTCATCTTATTTTTAAATTATTTAACACTATTGAAAAAGTACTATTTACAACTATATTACAGTAATATTACTGGAAAATTAATTTTTATAAAGCAGAGAAAATTTTGAACACCCGCTCTTTTCGACTTCCCGCCAAAAGTCCCCAATTGCCAAATGCCAAAATAATGTTACCATGAGTAATAAATAAATCAAATTGGACAGTATTAGTCATTGGAAAAAGCACAAAAACACCATATTATTTATTAATGTTGCTTTAAAAATTGACTGTTTTTCTTTAAAAACAGGCGTTCTTTTACTTTAAAAACAGGAAATTTTTAAAGCAACGTTAGTAAATATTGTGTTTTTGTGCTTTTTTCAATGACTGGTACTGTCCAAACTCCAATCTACTAGTCATTTACCTTATATTAATTTATTTTATTTTATGTTATTATAATATGGTAAATTACGAGTCATTAGAATTTTTCAGTAGAGGGACACTTTACGCTTTGATCGTAAAAATAAGTTTGTGGTTTTTATACGATGTAAATAATAATGGAATTAATATTGAGGGGCATTCACGCTACAATAAAAATAGAGTATTTTTATCAGGTTGCGGTGTTACCAAAATAAAACATCTTTTTGTCGCCATGGTCATCACGTGCGCTTTGGTTTTGCAAATGAAAAGAAAAAATTTAGAAACATGCTAAAGCTTTTAATTCATGAAGCCCCAAGCGGCCACATCCGGCCGCGATAACAATGAAAAAGCTATTGTGTCTCGTTTTGCCACGATCGATGGGTTAATAATATTTTTTATGATACACATTGTGTATCTTATTATAAACGTGTTATTGTATATATAACAATCTTTTATAAGTATTTTTTGTACATTCTTAATAACCTTTTATCTCATTTAAAGGTTTTTTTGGCCTGTCCTACTACTGGTATTGTAAAAGTGCTGAAAAACAGTTATTGGACGTTATTAGATGAAATAATGCTGAATACCTACTGATCTACTTGATATAATATAAAATTCGAAAGATGAGAGTATTATTCAATACGAAAGTTAATTTGCAGCTGACTTGTGTCTTCTGAATACTTCAATGAAGTGTGACTTCTGAATAGGTACTTCAAAAACCTACTTGTTGCCGTTAGTTGTATTGTATGGAATGAATAAGGAAACGTAACGCAATTTGGGGGCCTTGTAAAATGCTACGGTGCGTTGCACAAAGGCTGATATTTAAACAACGCGTAAATTTGTTTTGGTTTTATAGAGGAATAAGAATTTTCAAAATCAGCTACCCTTTTGTTTATGTTTTATTAGGAAATCCCTGGATTGTGTAGAACGTTCCTATTATATTTGTCGCTGAAGTAGGCAAATGGCAAGCCTTTGGTTTATATATTTTCATGAAATCCCTCGACTTTGTGTCTATTGAATTAAATTAAACAAATGCAACACAATTTTTGCTACCCATCAGTAGAATCCAGACTCAAGAACATGTGCAGCCTGTGGGATCTATTAGACAAGCCCAACTTCCTCCTGAAAGTAGAGTACGGCCACAGCGACAGGCAAATATGAGCTGCTATGCATTGTGCTTCATATTGAAATATTGTCTGAGTATGCCGATTGGCTCGATGAGGACAATCTGAAATCTCTAACTATTTGAGTTACGTTTTACCTGAACAATGTAATATACAGACATACAGATAAAGAGATGGACATCCTTTCACATCTCACATCTATATTATTAATAGATGGCGGCCGTTACTCCATTGCGTCAAAGTCCGTTTATCGGGTGGATACCGTACATTTTCCCGGGACCAAAAGTACTATTTTTCCTTTACCGGGACTCAGTGTCTCAATACCAAATTTTTGCAAAATCCGCTCTATGTTTTGAGCGTGAATAAGTAATTGACAGACATACAGATGAACAGACTTTCATACTTATAAAGTTATAATATTAGTTGTTACAATAGTACTATGTAATATTGGTAAGAATTTTAATTTTTTGAAGTAATTTTTTGCTAAATATTTAATTAAAATACCTTAGTTTACAATAAATAATAAAAATATATGTGAAAACAACAATTATTTATAATGTTTCCTGCTTACAATACCAATTTTAACCAAATTTCAATCAAACTTTGCTTGTCCAACTACTGGTTTTGGGTGTCCCAACTACTGTAATTCCGTCCCATGACTGTGTTTTATGTACCATTCAGTTTTTACCAAAAAATCAATATAAACTGAAAAACCATCGCATTTTTATGTTTGCATATCTTAAGTTAGATAATTTATGAACACAAAATATATGATATCTATTTCTATTTCATGCGAAGTATTTAAATGTTTAAGAGCTTTTTCTGTAAAAGAAATCCTTAGCTGTCCAATGACTGGTAATAGTTTACGGTATGTTAAAAATTTGATCTTGTCCAGTCGTCTACATAAATTTCTTTTTCTAAAAATGTCTATTGCTTATGGCCTGTTATGTCAAAATCGAATGATTGATTTGAGTTTTTCCGGGAATGCGCAATGCACTGACCTCCAGGCTCCAGGCTCCAAACAAGTACGCGCGCTGGATGATACCCTTTGAAATGACAGCTGTTTTTGTGCCTATTTGAAGTGGAATCAGCGCCCCAATGCGGGGGAAGAGAACTAAATCTGACGTAAAAATGACGTTTAAAAGTCGCCATATTGGCGCTGATAGCAGTAGTGGGAGTACTTGGAACTAATACTAGTTTCTACCACCGTAGTGATTATTCTCTTTGGTTTCGATTGAGCTGCCATTTGCAAGTTACGTCAGATTCAGTTCTCTTCTCCCGCATTGGGGGCGCTGATTACGCTTCAAATAGGCACAAAAAACAGCTGGGTATCTTATGTCTAGCGTACTTGTTTAAAGAGCCCGCTGTGAAAACGGTAGCCCCGCCTACACACACCACTATCCTCCAATCGTGTTCGTGATACAATGCATAGTGATTATATTCTCTTTGATACAATGATTCCATGAATCGTGCTCCCGGGCAATGTGTTTTAGGCTGCAGCTAATAGTGAACAATATTCCTCGCGTAACATGGGTTCCCGCATTATATCACGAAAGTAAAGGTCGTAAGTCCCAAAACTGTTTTTTTTGATGATTATTGATTACTTAAATAATATTTCCTTTAGCTATTATTTTATAAAGCGTGTGATTGTAGTAGTGCAAGTTATTTAATGAGTGTAACAGATATTTCTTGAAATGCCCAAAAAGATTCATAGTTTCGAAAAATAAAACTATCGAGTCAAAATAAGTAAATCGTGTTTTCCGTTAGCTAAATATCAGAGAAATATACAATGATTAAATAAATCTCAATTTCATTTGAGTCAATCGTCTTCCGGGATCGTAATACTTATAAGAAAATACAGCAAAATTGCACAGCCCGCTCTTAATGGAGGTCAGTGATATAGGCCAGACATACGGTTTTGCTCGATAGTTTTACTCCAAATCGAGCAATAACCACCGTGTGGACCATTGTAGAAATGAATGTAGCCGTTGGTGACAAAATTATTATTACTGGCATATAAATTATTAATACCAATATATTTTGAAAAATATAACCTAAAATAGCTGAAATAAAAGTTGCTAAATGATTTAAAATTTACCTTGTTGCTACTGTAGCGCCACCTTAGGGTGAATTAGTTTCACCCTAATTTAACGCATTTCCGCGGACACTTTTTACATACAGAGATATTTCTCCTCTATCTACACTCCATATATCGAGCAAAACCGTATGTCAGTACTTAGCATTACAGTGATGTTGTGTTTTTGTATTATTTTCCTAAAATTGTGTTAAATTGGTTTTTAATGTGTATTTATTGGTAGGATATTAGCCAAATATTAACCATTAGATATATTCGTTATCGTGCACAAGTGTAGAAAAGTGATGCAATATCCAGAAACGTGCTTTTTTAACGTGTTCCCTCCAAAACTCTATCTAAAGTTTCAGTAAAGAGTCTACCACTTTACTGAATCGACTGACTTGACAGTTGACTTCTTGACTGTATTGACTTTTATACTTAGACTTTGACTAGACTTTAGACAATATAGAAAAACGATGCTGAAAAATAATTTGTATTAAAGAATATCGTCTTCCCGCCATATTTATACTCGACACTGGCCATGGTTAAATAGCCGAAGTGTCATAATAAGAAAAAAAAAAAAAGACTGATTGTCAACTCATTTGTCGGAAAAACGGCGGGAAACTCGAACGCGAACTCGGTCGTGTTTTTCATAAGTCTCAAATGTTACTTGTTTAATAGTGTTCAGTGCGGGAGTATTGTATATATTTGTAAATATTTAGCTTTAGTCATCTATCTTGTATATTTTATTTCTTCTCGGTAAGTGTATTTATTTCTGTTTATACAATGAATCGACCTCCGGATCCGGGAGGCGGGAATTTTTGTGGCCCAATTCCACAACCTGGTTATTTTGTTACATTGGATTACGATGAGTGCAGTATGGACACAGAAGAGTTAACTCAAAGATCGTACAAACAATCTCGTAATGATATTACCGAAGACCTGTGTAAGCAATGTAACAAAGATACCAGAGATAGCGCGGGAAACCGTATAAGTTGTAAGTGTAGACTTGACAAGGAAAATCCAGTTAGTATGCAAGTATCCTCAGCCTCAGCACCTCAAACAGAAAGAAAGCATATATTGGTAGAAGTTTATATAATGAAAACGATGTTTCCCCATATTTAGTTCATGTACAAAGAATTACAAAAAAATTCCACTGATGGTACCCAATTACATCCCATCACTTTTGGCGACTTCTTAATTAAAAATAAAATCTATAATATTATTAATGGTTCTCTAAAAAAAATTGGTCGAAACAGAATTTCTGTTTCATTTCAAAATTACAAAGATGCTAATACATTTATTAATAATTCAATACTTACTGACAATAACTATGAAGCTTTTATACCATCTTTTAATGTAGTAAGAATAGGTATTGTGAGGGGTGTACCAGCTGAATGGTCACCTGAAGAAGTAATAAATAACATTTCTACACCTGCCGGTAGTGGTAAAGTTGTAAAGGTCAGACGCTTAAATTATAAAACAATGGTGGAGGGTTCTCCTGTATGGAAACCGACTCAGTCAGTTGTTGTTTACTTTGATGGTAGGGTTCTGCCAAAAAGAGTTTTTATCTGTTACAATTCATTACCAGTTGAGCTTTACATCTTTCCCACTATACAATGCTTTAAATGTTGTCGGTATGGCCATACCAAAGCTCAGTGTAGGTCAAAATCAAGGTGTATCAAGTGTGGACAGGAACATGATATGGATTCTTGTATTTTTAATGAGCATGAATATTTCTGTTGCTTATGTTCTGGTCATCACATGGCTAATGACAAAATATGACCTGAATTTAATAGGCAAAAATGTATAAAAATACACATGGCTGAACATTGTGTCTCTTATGCAGAGGCTAATAAAGAAATTCCTCCATCATACAAATCATATTCCGATATAATATTATCCACCCCTAAATTTATTTTACCTAATAACAATAATAATAGTTCATTTACTAATAGATCTTACAAAAAAACTGTAATTGCTAAGCCTCGTGCTCCATATAGACCAACAAAAGATTATGATAAAATTGCCCATAACAATGTGATAAAAGAGTTTTCTTTTGATAATTTAGAAAAAAACACAACACCAGTACATAAATACAATAAAGATAATAATAATTATAAGAATGAACTTACTTCACTTACAGATGTAATATCATTATTACAAACCCACTCGCAGAACAATAATATACCGTCCATCGTTGCCCCTTTAATACAATGCATAATTAATATTCTACAATATGGACCAGATCATTCAGTGGAACGCTCAAAGTGTAGTTAATAAAAAAGTGACATAGCTTATTTATTAAGAAATTATAATTCTTTTTTATTTTCTTTCTCAGAAACTTGGCTTAGGCTTAGGTTAGACGGCTATGGTGGTGTAGCTTTTCTCCTTGAGAAAAACTACCCTTTTAGCCTTATTGATATCCCTGTACATAGTTCAGAACTATCTATTATAGCAATAAGTGTAAATAATATATGTTTTGTCTCTGTATATATTTCCCATGCCTCTATTAATATTTTAAATGAATTTAATAACATTTTAAGCTCTTTACCAAGACCTATAATTATAACAGGTGACTTTAATTGTCATCACCAGTCATGGGGAAGCTCCACTACTAATAGTTATGGTAACAAGCTGCTAAGTGTTTTGGACCTGAATAATCTATGTGTCATAAATTCTGGTGAGCCCACAAGGCGCACTAGTCCAACAGAAGGCAAAAGCGTTGTTGACTTGACTATTTGCTCCCCACAGTTTGTAACACAATTAACATCTTCAGTTCTATCCTCTACTTTCGGAAGTGATCATTTTCCCATATTAACTTCCTGTCCTTTTAATAATTCTCAGACTCCTATTCAAAATGTTAGATTATTTCCCAGGTATAACCTCAATAATGTCACCGATAATTGTTGGAAGAAATTAAGTAGTAAAGTCGATATAAAATTGTCACAGATATCTCCAAGTGAAGATGACTTTATTGATGCTCTTGTTTTTACAGATGTCTTGATAGAAAGTGCTAATGAAGTTTTTCCAATTAAAAATGAATCATCTTCCATTCCCAGTCCACCATGGTGGGACAAAGAGTGTACGGAAGCTGTAAAAAGGAGAAAAAAGGCTGAAAGAATATATAGTACAAATATGTCTCTTGAAAATTATTGGACATTAAAAAACATTATAAATAGCACCAAATTACTTTTCAAAAAGAAAAAATCTGAAAGTTGGCAAAAATTTTGCTCGTCTCTGTCCCCGAATTCACCTCCATCTGTTGTTTGGCAAAATATTAGGAGGTTCAAATCTGCATACAATACTTCTCATTCTGTTTCTCTTTCCAGCTTTATTGCAAATGATTTTCTTGACAAGCTTGCTCCTCCTACAGTTAATCTTCGTATCCTATCAGCTAATAACAATAGTACAATAGATGAAAATGAAGAGTCTTCAGAATTAAATTCCCCCTTTACCATGACTGAATTGAAAAATGTACTCTCGTATGTATCGGATTCCTCTCCTGGGCCTGATGGTATTTATTATTCATTTATTTCTCATCTAAACGAAAACAGTTTAGCAGTTTATCTTAAAATCATCAACTCCATTTTTGAATCTGGCAATATTCCATCTGAGTGGAAATGTCAACTAGTTCTACCCATTTTGAAACCAAACAAAGATCCTTCCCTCCCATCTTCATATCGTCCAATAGCCCTCTCTTCTGTTCTCCTAAAAATAATTGAACATTTAGTCAAAAACCGCCTGGAGTGGTTCATTGAAAGTAACAGCTTGCTTTCTTCATCCCAATACGGTTTTCGGCGTAATAAAAGTACATATGACAACTTAAGTACTTTTACCACCGACATAAGATTAGCTTTCAGTGGAAATAAATTTGTTCTTTCAGCCTTTTTAGATCTTGCTAATGCTTATGATAGTGTCATTATATCAATATTGAAACGGAAACTAATACGTCTAAAAATTCCTAAAAAAATTATTGCATTTATTATAAACCTGTTAACTGATAGGTGTATTATTTTCTTTAATAATGGTCGTAAATATATCAGAATTGATACCAAAGGTTTACCACAAGGCTTAGTTTTGAGCCCTCTGTTATATGACTTATATACTTATGATTTAGAATTGGCCATCGCAGAGTTGTTGGATGTTGATGCTTCGCAGTATGCGGATGATCTGACCTTATATGTTGTAGGGAGTAATGTTGATGAAGCTTCCGCTAAGTTAACAAAAGCCTTGTATTTTCTTAAGCGTTGGTTGGACAACCACGGCCTAGATGTATCCCCAACTAAAAGCTCCATAGTTCTTTTTAGTCGAATGCGCGTAACTCCTCAAGTTAGAATATTTTTTGATAACATGATCATTCCACAAAAAAACCATCATAAATTTTTAGGTGTCATCCTGGATGAAAAGCTTTCCGGAATTCCTCATTGTGATTATGTTGTAAATAGATGCGAAAAAAATGTAAATATCATCAGATGTCTAGCAGGCGTATGGTGGGGTGCCCATCCTTTTTATCTAAAATTAGTTTATAATGCTTTGATTCGCAGTATATTAGAATATGGCTCTTTCCTTTTGGAGCCTGGACGTGTATCAGGATTTAAATCTTTAGACAAAATTCAAAGTAAATGCCTCAGAATTATATGTGGAGCAATGAAATCTAGCCCAATCAACGCTTTACAGGTTGAATGTTATGATCCACCTTTACATTTACGTCGTCAATATTTATCCGACAAATATCTATTTCGATGCCTTCAACTTTATGATCATCCTATTATTGGGAAGCTTCAGCAGCTTTCTTATCATGTTTCTGAAAATTCTTACTGGTTACATAAACAAAACCCGTGTTTAATTGTAAGTTATTTTAAATTTAAATCACTTGCTACGCCTATTCATTCTTCTTCTAAATTACCGATTTTTTCTTCTTCATATGGGGCTCTTGTCTCCGCCCCAAATATTTTGACCATTAATATAGAAAAGAACTCTTTGCGGGCTAATGAAAAATTTAATGATATAATTAATACACGATTTAAAGATCATCATTATATCTTCACAGATGCTTCTAAAAGTAATGTTAATGGCCATGTTGGTATAGGTGTATTCCATTCCCAGTACAATATTGTCCAAAAAATCAAACTCCCTCCTGAATGTACTGTATTCTCTGGAGAATGCTTAGGGATCTTAAAAGCTTTAGAGTATATTTTATTAGCCAAACTTAAAAAATCTATAATCTTTACAGACTCTCTAAGTTCTATTCAAGCTCTTAACAAGAATCCATTTAAAATTAAACAACAACATCCTGTTATATTTGATATAAGACAGTTATTAACAGATTTTACCAAGAAAGGAACTTCAGTTTCATTTGCTTGGATCCCTAGTCATTGTGGAATAGAAGGAAACGTTAGAGCGGATTCTCTTGCTAATGAGGCATTAACGTGTGGCGATTTAAATCCATACAAAATCTACTACCCCGATTTATTAACTTTACCCAAAATTCATTTAGAGACGTCATGGAAATCGTCATTTGATCAAAGTCATAAACAAAAAGGAGCACATTTCTATAGTATTCAATCCGAAATAGTATCAAAACCATGGTTTTATAGTATGAATTTCAATAGAAAATGCAGTAGTATCATATCCCGATTAAGACTTGGTCACACGTGTTCACCAGACCATCTTGCTAGACTTAATATAATTAACAACCCCTCTTGTACCTGTGGTGCTGAGGTTGGGGATGTCAACCATATATTCTTCACTTGTCCTCTTTACAACCGTTCCCATTTCCTTGATTCATTGTTAAAGAATAGTATTCCTTTTCCTACTTCAATAATTTGTTTATTACATTCTAGAAAATATATTAATTATAAGATATTAGTTGATTTTATATTACTTAATAATATTGAGATTTGATATTCTATTCTATATAATTTTAAGTATTCTTTGTAAATTTATATTTTTCCTGATCCTGTCCTGAAGTCCTTTTTCCAAATTCCTCGTTATTCGTCATAATTTAATTTTTTAACATTGTTTTTCCCGTTCGTCATTGGCAATGTACTAAGTGCATGCCATAAAAAAAAAACTCATTTGTCAATGTCAAATTACACAAGCCTCAAACGCCGTGAAATGCCGCCGTTTTAAAACCGGCATTAATTTCGTTTCTGTGTGCAATTCAATAATAATTTAATTGAAAAGAGAAAATCCTTTTCTCATTTTAAGATCCTCCAAAAATGGCCGGCATAAAATCTTTGGCCGTAAGGGGCATTCGTAGCTTTGGTCCCGACGAATGCGACGAGCAAAGAATTGCATTCGAAAAGCCTTTGACTCTGATCCTCGGGCAAAATGGATGCGGTAAAACAACAATTATTGAGTGTTTGCGGTATGCCATTACCGGTCAAATGCCACCCGGGAGCCGCAACGAGTGTTTCGTTCATGATGCTAAAGTCAATAGATCTACCGAAGTGCTGGGACAAGTCAAAGTTAAGGTAAGGTTTTGTTTGGTTATCCGGCATCAAATCATAGTAAGAAGTCTGCTAGGTAAAGGCTTACAAACTTACCCCAATTTTTTTGTTTCCCCCCACAATTATCATCCCCCACTCACCACAGCCTTACAATGTCTTGAAAACACTAAATTAGTAGGTAACATGTAAACGCCAGGAAACATAAGACCTTATCTCAATATTACGAAAATTTCAAATGCGAATTTCTCCTAAATGGTTTTCCGGGGGTGGAAGTGGTATGGGGAGGCTTATCTCACGCAAAACATCCTTCCTCAACCCATGTGCCCACCAAAAAAAATTTGGAGTAGGTTTGTAAACCTTAGCCGTCTGCTAATTAATATGAGGGTTTTACCTTCTAGTCTTGGAATACTGCTTAGCATAAAGAAATTGTAATGTTTCACATTATTTCAGATCGTAAATGCTAAAGATAAGCAACTGGAAGTCTCGAGGTCTATGAAAGTGACCGTTTATCAGAATAAGAAGACAAAATTTCAAACTTTAGATTCATTTCTGTCTGTAGTCGACGAGAAGGGCAAAACAAAAGATATATCATCAAGATGTGCTGATTTAGATTTTGTTATGCATGAGGAATTAGGTTTGAAAAATTTGTTTATTATTATTATTTAAAATATCTCCTCTTTTGTATTGTATAATTTTTTTAGGGAATAATGATTTGGTCACAATTTGCATTCATAATTTAATATCATGTTACAGGTGTATCCAAAGCCATATTGAACTCTGTAATATTTTGTCATCAAGAGGACTCGAGCTGGCCCCTGGATGAGGGAAAAAAGGTGAAGGAGAGATTTGATGAAATCTTCGATGCTGATAAATACAGTGATTGCTTTGATAAGTTAAGGAAAATACGGAAGGAATACGCTACCACTCTCAAGTTATTAGGTAAAACATTTTTGTCTATATTACTTGATATTTTTTTAATTTTAATAATTATTACGAAGCCTTTACTAACACTCTTAATTGGTACATGCATTTTGTAATTTTTTGTCACCTTACAGACCAAGAGGTAGCATTTTTAACTGAAAAGAAACAAGATTTGGACAAGAAGAAACTAGATATTGTAAATACGGAAACAAGTATATCGGAGGCTGAACTCAAAATTGCTGAGCTTGCTAAGGAATTGAAGCCTGTCTCTGAGCAGTTGACTGCTATTGAAACACTGCAAAAGGAACTGGTATCATTTGAGTCTAAGAAAGATAAAATAAAAAACAAGTAAGTTGATTGTTATTGTTACATTTACCTACTATTAGAAACATTTTTATATATTTGTATTTTTTTGTGTTATTTATATTTTCAACATAATATTGTCCATCTTCCACTTATCTTATAGTATTTTTTTAATATTGAATTAAATATGTAGCTTTTTCTATTCAATTATCTTACTACATTTTCTCAGCACAATATGCTTACACAAGAGCCAGTCTATACAATCATAATATTATAGATGATAAAAAAATAAACAATAATGGCACAGAATACCTAGACTCATAGTAGAGATTCTAGTAATTGAATAGTTTACTAATTTGTCTCAAGATGTATTGGTGATGTCAAAAATATTTTTGTGAAATGTGTGGATTATTATAGTTTTTTAATTTTACAGGTTGGAGCACAATGAGACTCAAAAGCAAGAATTGGAAAAGGCTATTCAAACTGTATTTGAAGGAACCACAGCTGAGCTGCAAGAGCAAATAAGTATGTTTTATCTTGTCTAGATCTAAGATGATGTTTAACATCATCTTAGATCTTACAAATAAAAAATAAGATTTAGTAAAAATACACTGCTGTAGAATCAGGTATAAGTATGCAAAACATAAACTAACAGTAAAAAAATATATAACTAGTTTCAGTGTGATGACAATGAGGTAAAAATCAATAACAATATATTTTTTTAGCAAATTATGGAGCTACAAACAAGAGCAAAGATGATGAAATCAAGGACTCATACAAAAAGATTTTTAAGTTCAACAAAGAAGAGGAGACTATAGCCAATGAGAAAACAGCAAATGAAGTAAAGTTCAACAAGTATGTTCTACTTGAGAGTCAAAATCAAGATAAGATTGACAGGAAGAACAAAATGATTGTGGAAACTGCCAAACTGGCTGGTAAGCTTCTCTCCTCTTTGCCTCTAAATATTTTTTATTTTATTAAAGTTTAATTACAATGGCTTTAAGTATTTGGTCACATGATGAGTAAGCTTAAGTTACACTATAACTGTAACTCAAGTGTGCTGCATAATGTGACTTCTTCTTCTTCCTAGTCGTATCCTCATGGCTGAGGGACGTGACCACCAAAATTTGCTTTCTGGGATAGGGCTCTCCACTTGTCTCTGTTTTTGGCTTGATGCAGTGCCTCCTGGAATGTGCAGTCAGCAGCCTTGACAATCGCGTCTGTCCATCGTGTAGCCACTCTGCCTCTGCCTCTTTTCCCCTCTAATTGCCCAGCTACTATGAGACTCTCCAGATTACTAGGCTCCCGGCGGGCTATGTGGCCAAAAAAGGCGAGTGATCTCTGTAGACAAAGAGTGGACAGGCGGGTGGTAATTTTGAGTTGTTGGAGTATAGACGTGTTTGTTCGATGTGCAGTCCAGGGGATGCCGAGCATTTTGCGCCAGCACCACATTTCGAAAGCGTCGATCTTGGCTCGAGTTCGTGCTTTTAGTGTCCATGTCTCAGAGGCATATAAAAATATTGAAAAGATTAAGGAACGCATTAGTGCTATTTTCGTGCTGCGGTAGATGTTCTTGTTCTTCCATATCTTTTCTAAGCGCCCAACTGCAGATTTTGCCATTTGGGCCCGTCTGACAACCTCGCTGTCGCAGTTACCATTGCTGTTAATTAACGATCCTAGGTAGACAAACTCCTCTACGGATTGGAGATCTTGGAGTAAGGATGTCTTTCGTATTTGGTTCAGCCTATCGACGTACATTAGCTTGGTCTTTTTGCGATTGAGTTGGAGGCCAAAGTCTCGACTAACCTTTTCGAGCCGTGCCAGAAGTTCAGCAAGTTTCACTTTGCAAGTACTTATAAGGGTGGTGTCATCAGCGAACCTTAGGTTGTTGAGAAGGTATCCGTTAATTTTAATCCCATCCTCCCAATCTTCCAACACTCGACGCATTATATATTCACCTACGAGGTTGAACAGCTGTGGGGAGAGGATGCAGCCCTGTCTGACACCACGCGGTAGCAAACGGCTCTGACAGATCATTGTCTAATCGCACCCTTGATTGACTTTCTAGGTATAGGTTCTGTACCAAAAATATAAGATGATCAGGCACACCCATCTCTCTCATCACTTCCAGCATTTTGGACCAGACAATGGAGTCAAAGGCCTTAGCGTAATCCACAAAACACAAGACTATTGGGACATTAAATTCTCTGCTCTTTTCTATTAGCTGACGAATATTTAGAATTTGTTCTCGGGTACCCCTGCCCCTTACGAATCCCGCCTGTTCTTTGGATATCTGTCTGGTTATATAGTGTGCCAATCTGTTGTTTAATACATGGAGAAGGATCTTACTGGCATGTGAAATTAGTGAGATAGTCCGATAATTTTCACACTTTTTCGTAGATCCTTTCTTATGTAGTGGTATCACGAGAGATTCTGTCCAATCGTCTGGCCACTGTCCTGTTCTCCATACTTTAAGACATATTGAATGCATTACTCTGATTCCAGATTTACCCAAGCTCTTAAGTAGTTGCGCCTGTATACCATCTCCACCGCAAGCTTTTATTTTGAGCCTATTTATAGCTGCTTCTACTTCATGGAGCATAATGTCTGGTTCTTTATCTATAAAGTCTAACCTAATGTCAGGTTCGTCGTTAGCGTCATATTTGTACAGGTCTTGGCAGTAATTCCTCCATCTTGCCATCACTTGGTTCTTGTCTGAAATCAGGTTACCCTTCTCATCTTCTATGTTCCAAGACTTTGATTTTCGTTCCCGTGTGAGAATTTTTACCTTTTGGAACATGTCTCGTGGGTGTAGGGTATTAGAGTGTGTTTGTATATCTCTACATATGGAATTAATATAAGCATTCTTGTCATGTCTACAGAGACGCTGTACTAGTGAGTCAAGTTCAGAGTATCGCTGTTGTTCCACCTTTGAACGAATTCCTCTAGTCTTTAGTGCCTTTTTTTGTGCGATTGCCTCCCAAGTGGTCTTGCTCATCCACTCAGCTTTAGGTAGCTTTAATTTCCGTCCATTTGTGATTGTTCTGGCTGTCTCTTCCAATGCGGCCTTAAGCTGATTCCAAGATGTATTGGCTGAGTCAAACGGGCAGAACATTTCGCTGTCCAAGCGAGCTTGTAATGAGTCCTCAAAAACTTTCGATTCCTGTTTTAAAATTATCTTTTTGGTTGCTGGAGGCTTTGAAACTACTTTGAGGCGGACTCTGTATCGAGCTGTTAATAGCTGGTGGTCGCTGCCGCAATCTGCACCCGGAAAAGTCTTAGAAAGAGTTATACACGACTTCCATCTGCTGCTGATTAATATAAAGTCAATCTGATTTTTATGACCTGTCGGCGACCTCCATGTCCATAAGCGCCGTGGATGTTGTTTATATGCCGTGTTAGTTATAAATAGTCCTTTTTCAATGCAAAACTCTAGCAACATCTCTCCGCGACTGTTGCGGGTGCCCAAGCTGTACTCGCCGATAACATTCCTTAGGTGATGATCGTTATCCGTGTGTCCTATCTTGGCATTAAAGTCTCCTATGATGATAGTACATTCCTTCTTTGGTAACGCTTTGCAAGTTAGTTCCAGCTCGTGATAAAATTCCTCCATCTCTTCTTCGGTGGCTGCAGATGTCGGCGCATAGACCTGTCTAAAATTGATTGGGTGTGGCTGGGCTGAGATTTTTAAGGATATAATTCTATTGTTGATGGTTTTATACCCCAGGACCTTGTTTCGTAGCCAGCTAGCAACTATGAAGCCCACGCCACTGAAGCTGTTATCTTGCCTGTCAGAGTAAATTACCATATTTCCTTCTGGTGTTATGTGGTATCCGTTATCTTTGACATGGGTTTCACTTAATCCTAGTAAAGCCAGATTATAGCGCTTCATCTCACCTTCGACAACTTCGATTTTTCCTGGCCTTAAAAGCCCGCGAACATTCCAGGTTCCTATTGTTATTGCCCTTCCCTTAGGTGTTATTTTGTTGGTGTAAGATGATGTAGTTCCAACAGTAGCAGAGTTTCTGCAAGCAGCCTGCTGGTTAACTGGGTTGCAGCCGGTAGCCAATTTCACACCAGTCGGCCCGGAACCAAGCTGGCGCCGAGCGTCAGTCGGGTCGCATGACAACATATCTCTGCTGTCGGTCTTAATCATGGTGGTTTTCTTGGGATTATAGTCGCGGTAGTTTCCCGTTGCTTTCCGCGCTAGTCTTTTTGAGGGTATTTAGTCCTCAAGGCCACTACTGCCTAGGAGTGAGGTTATCATATCCGCCGCCTGAGGCGTTGTTACTCGTTTCGCACCACCCGGGGGACACGTGTAGGGCAGTATAAGGTAATTCCTACGGACGCGAGTAACCACCGCCCCCCTGTGACTAGGTGTAATAAAAAATACAAAAACAAAAAATTACTTCTGACTGATCTGAATAATGTTTAAAATTTTCTTATGACCTTATGTCAAACTTGAAGGAGAAGGAAATAATTTTCAAAGAAGTAATTCAAATAATTTTATGCTATTTTCGTTATTTCAGACATGGAGTTTAGTGTACCAGAAACAGAGGAAGATGCAGTAAAGAGTGTGACGGAAATCACAAATAAAATCAAAGAGCTCCAAGATAAACTAAAGGAACAAAAAGCAGCTGCAGATGAGGAGGAGAAGAGACTGCAGAAGATAATTGATGAAAGCCGGGATACACTTGTGAGTATTTCTTCTTGCCCCTAGACAATCAATTTTATTGCCCAATATTATGTATTGTGCAATATTATTGACAGTCTAGGGTTGATATTGAACAGTTTGAGCTAGCTTAATTTTTATTGCACCATATTATTGTAGGCTTAGGGGCCGTCTTTACGGGGGGTATTACATTATCATTTATATTGGATCATTTATAGGATCATAAGTAGGATCCAATAAAAATGATCATTTGATCATATCTGCATATTACATTATCATATATCATTGATCCTATTTTACGTCATATGTGTTTTCAATAGCCAATGGAGAGCGCTAACGCTGACAGGTATTCATATCAGGGTTACTAGATCTCAAGAATTCGATTTTTTAAAAGATATCGTCATTTTTAATATGGCTTATTTTTCGTTATTTCAGCAAGATTATGCAAGTATATAATTAGAAAAAGAATTACATTACATTATTTGAAACATATTAACAAACAAGAAATTAAAAACTCTTTTTATTTTAAATAACTGGCAACACCTATTTCTATGACCGTATTGGATCCAATCTCTCAGCAAATGTCAAAAATCTATGATCAAGGAAGAAATGAATCATTTGTCTATATTACATTATCCAATTTAAATGACTCAATGATCTAGGATCCAATATAAATGATAATCTAATACCCCCCATATGCACATGGAAAGTTTTGTTTTTAAATTTTAAGTAACAAGCTATAGGTTAATAAATAACTTTTATATCCTGTTTTCAGTCTCGCCATAAACAAAAAATATCCAGCAAAGAGACAGAGATTCAGACAGTGAAGAAGGAAATCACAAAAACTGAAAAACAAATTACTGAAGCTAACAAGTCAAAGGAGAGATTGGAAGTTTGGGAACAGAAAATTAAGACGGCAGAAGAGTAAGTTTGCAGTATTTTTGGTCAGTACTCAAGATGCATCTCGGTCTCAAGACACGGTTCAGGCTCTGTGATTGGTTGACTGTCAAAATTTGGACCAATCACAGAGCCGAATCGCGTCTTGAGACCGGGTCGTATCTTAAGTACTGACTAAAAATACGGGCCTAAAATGTCTTTATTAATCCATGGTGTCATTATAACATTTTTGTCAACATAAGCTTTATCAAAGCATTAGCAGCTTAAAAAATTGTTTATCAAAAACTGGAAAAAAGTTAGTCGTCAAAAAAAAATTACCTATTTTTACCATGTAACTTTTCGATAAAAAGAACCACCTATTCCTTTACTTAATATTATAATTGATTAACAGGGAATATGAGCAGCTTGAAAAAGAAATGAACGTAGAAGAATGCCAGAATGAGATCAATACTGACGAAAAGACTATGGAAACCAACGAACAGGAGCTTGAGGAGTTAACTACCAAGGTTTGTTTAACTGCTTCAAAAAACCAAGTTTAAATTTGGTTACATTTTTTAGGAAACTTTTGACATGTATAATGTTTAATCAATAAAACCTTTGATAAATGTTTCAGATCACAAAACTTCAAAAGCAAAGCACCAAATTGAAAGAAAAGGATATGATTGAAGAATCTTTGAAGCAAAAGGAAAAACAGCTTATGGTGTTGACTAACAAACACAAGGAGAACTTAACTAAACTGCTGGGAAATATGCCAGAGAGTAACTTCGCCCTGTCAGTGAACAAAGTGGAAGTCGAAGTGCGGACAGAAGTTGATTCCCTGAATAAGAAGATTGCTCAGAAGCAAAAAGAGGTAAATTTTAAAATATTTTTGCTGTAGTTAGTGAGATGTATGACTTGGAGTAATTCTGAAAAAGGGGTTATTCCGAAAGCATAAAATTACTTCCATGTTCAGAATTACCCCAAGTCAGTATTCTCTCTTAACTCTTTATGTGCTATCCTAATAAGTTAAACAATAAGTTATTCATCACTTTGCATTCGATTTCTGTTAGGCCTTTTTAGGGCTTTGATTTGATGCCGATTTTGATATAGCTTTGATTGTGATTCATACTCCAAATCATTAATCAGGATTGAAGAACTGTGTTTGATAAGTGTTTAACAAGAATTTACGCCAAAAACATTTATATTACATAAAAATTACGTGTCACGTTGTTTGTCCGCGATGAACGCCTAAATTACTGAACCGATTTTTTGTACACTATGTGCAATTTGATTCAAATTGAAAAATATGATAGATCTCATTTTATAGTCACAATATTATACTGTTCCCCTTGAATAGTTTACTACAATGTAATATAACAAGAATCTGAGAGCCTGTCCACACGGCGCGTTGCGTCGACGCAGCGCTGCCGTTTGACGCATAGCCGGCCACACGGGCGCAGCGTTATTACGCAGTCTTAACGTCAACGGGGCTACTGTCCGTCATGTGTGCGTTGCGACGACGCAACGCGCCGTGTGAACACCTTGATTATTTGTATGTAAAACAACGCAACGGCAGCGTCGAGCTCTCTCGGCTCTAAGTCACAGCAACGAATGGCCGGGTCTGCTAGTTACATATGGAATTAAAAAGGCTGGCTTTAAACTTCAAAATAATTTGTCAACAGATAACCCGTCTGGAGGCGGACCGCAAGCACACTCGTACGCAGCTGAACGCGCGCCGGGCGGAGCTCACCGCGGCCGAGGACAAGATGTATAAGGCGTGCGGGACGCAGCCCTACGACGCCACGCTCGCCAAACTCACCGCTACTGTTGATAAGCTGCAGGTAAGCTAGGAAACAAATTTACATAAATGCAAAAGCTTACAATAATTTGTAATGTCTTTACATGTCACTTGAAGGCCCGTATTTTTGGTCAGTACTCAAGATGCATCTCGGTCTCAAGACACGGTTCAGGCTCTGTGATTGGTTGGCTGTCAAAATTTGGACCAATCACAGAGCCGAACCGCGTCTTGAGACCGGGTCGCATCTTAAGTACTGACCAAAAATACGGGCCTTAGGCTGGTATAAATAGTCAGTACTCAAGATGCATCTCGGTCTCAAGACACGGTTCAGGCTCTGTGATTGGTTGGCTGTCAAAATTTGGACCAATCATAGAGCCGAACCGCGTCTTGAGACCGATATGCATCTTGAGTACTGACTATTTATACCGGCCTTAAACACACCTGAATGGATAGTATGGTAGAAGCTAGGCATGCTTTGAAAAGAGGAAGCAATATTTTAGTGAAGGTGCGGGCGTGTAAAACAGGTGAGCAGCAATGGTCGAATTTGTCTTTAATGTGCGACTGGACTTATAGTATTTACCTGGTATTTACACAATGATGATGCAGGTGCTCTGCAACTGTATGATAAAAACTACAATATTGTTCAGTGCGTTCATGATTTGCTATTATTAGAATAAAATTTATATCAAAGTTACAAAAAGGTTATGTTAAGTTTACATTATTATACAGCATGACTCGATTCTCAATTGGATTATGTAATAAAATTAGGTACTTAATTTTTGACCAAATTTGCCTTTAAATAAATGAATCATGGACACTTCGTAAATTACTATGCAGCCGGCGCGGCGGCATGCGCCCCGCGCCGCGCGCTACTCCCGCGCGCGGTGTCCATGCGTTGGGTAAATAATTATTTAACTTTAAGCTACATTTACTCAGTGATCAATTGATATTATTTTTTTATATTATTATTTTTTTCAACTAATATAATAGCCAAATATCACATCCTCGAGTATTGAACATGTCTCACCAGTCAATAGCCATGCTGTATTCATATATTTTTAATTTATAATTTATAATACATATATTTTTAATTTTATACATTAAAGCTGTATACATAATTCCACTTTCAGGATGAGCAAAACATACTCCAATCGTCTATGTTCATCATCGCCAAATACAAGGGACAGCTGAAAGACAACAACTGCTGCCCACTCTGCAACAGGGGATTCGAATCTGAAAATGAGGTAAGATTCTTAACATAACTTTCTTCATTATCATATAATGTCTTCGTTTCCTGCAATCAGTATATGACTAGCTAAAAGCCGAGCTTTGTGAGGGCTCGCCGTCGTCACACCTTGACTGACTGATGATGACACATATGCATATAAAAAACCTTGGCTGACTGATGATAATACAATATCTACATAATAAATAAAAATTTGTGCCGCAAAGTGTTCTACAAAATTATGGGATATACTAATGATGATTAACCACACCAAATTGGTAAAATTTTTTGGTCTCCCTCTTTTTGCCGCTATTTATGTTATAAACATGTTTAGTTTTAAAAACATTTTAAAATTGTTCCTCTATCCTCAGGTGACAGATTTGATTTCCCAACTGACCACACAAGTAATGAATGTGCCAGGCCAGTTAGAAAAAGTTACAGAGGAACTACAAAAATCCTCTGCCAAGAAGGATGATTTGCTAGGTATGAGATCTTTGAACGAGAAAATAACGGCTCTGAAAGAGAAAGATATACCGGAGTTGGAGAAGAAATTGGAAGAGGTTGATAAGGTAAGTTGTGTTTTGCATTAAACCAGCCTTTCCCAAAGTGGGCGATAACGCCCCTCTGTGGGCGCTGTAGGTCTATAGGGGGTGGTGTGGGACCCAGAAAAAAATGGGGGCGTTGTGTAGAGGCTTGGGGGGTGATTTATTTCATCTGGATGCATTTGAAATTGAAACAATGGGGGGCGCTAAAACATAATTTTTTGTATGCCATATTATACCAGTTCCACTCAGATTCGTAAAGTTACCGCGCGGTTATTAACGTTAAGTTGCGTGTAGCGTTGAACAATAACTGTTCGTTTCTGAATCTGCAGAACTTTTTAAATTTTTTGTTATATTTTTTTATTTAAAATTTTAGGAGATAGCAACACTGACGGAGTCGTCAGAGGAAATGTCGATGCTGCTCACAGAGCCTGAACAAAAGCTGAAGACGGCCAGGCTGCTGCAGGGAGAGATGCCTCTCATGGATAAATACACCAATGAAGTCAAAACCACTACCAAGGATGTAAGTATTACGTCATAGTTTATTTTGGAATGAATTATATATTTTGTAATTTTATTGGAATGATAGTTTATTTTGGAAAATATTGTCAAAGGTTGAAACAAAACCAGGCCTTTACATTCGTTGTGGATGATTTATACAGTACTTTCAGAGATTTTTAAATGTCCGTATGGTTTTTTTTTTGCCCAAGCTCATACGGCATTCTCGTAACATACTTGCCCTAGAGTCTAGACTAGACTCCAGAGAAAAGAACTAGTCAATACGTGTGGGACCAACTTTTTGTTTTCCTTCGCCGTATTTACAGTTAAAACAACGCAAATATTAATTACTTATCTACGAAAAAGATTATCAGTATACTTGAGAAGAAAGTTACATTTGAAAGAACTGTTGGTAACGAGAGGAGTGTTGCCAACATAACATTATTATTTATTTTGATACGAAAAGTGTTGTAGAACTCCCTTTCTATCAGCTTTTCTTGTCTATGATAAATGTCTGACATTTCATTTTAAAAAAATTCATCTAAAAATCTACCTTTTTAGGCTGTGTTTCCACCAAAGATGTGTTTGTTGCGAGGAATGTGTTTTTAAGATCCAATAGAATCGCTGCGCTGAGCAAGGTCACGTCAATGAAGCGATTCTATTTCGCACATATCTCTGGTGGAAACGCAGTCTAAGCTAGGGCTTCCCATTGTAGAACCACTCCCTGCTACTGCACTCTACTAATTTTTTTTTTCTATAGTTCGAAGCGATCAAAGAACAGTGCGCAGATTTCGATACTACCATGAACTTAGATGACGCGACAGCTAAGCAGAAAGAGTTGCGACAAGCGATAACCGCACTACGGGCCAAGATCAAGTCCACACAGACTAAAATCAACACTCACAACAAAAAGTTGCAAAAAGCTGCCGAGAAGAAAAATAAACTGAAGGAGGAACTTTTGAATATTCAGAAGAAGGTAAAAAGAAAATTCCTAGTATATAATTGACTACCGCCTTATCAAAATATACGTCAATGATTGAGACAGGACTAAGTTATGAATGTTGCTTGCGTTGTCAACACCTCGATCGTGGGAATCGCAAATACAATAGATTTTCAATTGCTATGCAGCAGCCTGGTGCCGCTTGGGGATTGATGGGTTAAACGGCTTTTTAATTATATTGAAAAAAGACAACAAAATAGATAAGTTAATCCTTTTTTAATCTTCGTTTATTAATTATTAATAAGGCAGCTAAACATTACAATTTAGAATAATAAATAAACCGATATCCTATAAACTTTATAATTTTAAAAATATAGGTACAAGAACTAGTCAACTTGCAAGAAACTCACAAGCAGTTGGAAGCCAACAGGGACAAGTTTCTGCAAGAATTGAATGAACTGACCGAAGGAATTCCTCCACTTGAAGAGGAATTGAAGACGAAGAGTGCAGTGAAAACTGAAGCAGTTAAGAAAAATAGGTAAGATATTGTGATTTTAGAACTTTTCTATTGCATTTATTTACATATTTGATTTTTCTATTAGTACGTAAAAAACTGTTATGTATTTTTTAAATTTAGTTTTTTAATTTTCTTTGACTACGTAAAAATAGTTGTTTTAAGCAGTGTAGTGACGGATTGGGTTAATAACCGAAATAAATCTGTTATTAACCCAATAAAAATTTGTTAACAGTATACACGAAATAATTGTGGTTACCATTATCAATATGGTTAATGTAAACATTGATCACAGAATTAAATGTGTTAACAGGATAAATATGTTACAGTATCACATACTGTTAAGCCTAACCGAATGATGTAGGTTATTTTTCATGTTTCAACCAGTGTAGTGATGGATTGGGTTAATAACCGAAATAAATCTGTTATTAACCCAATAAAATTTGAAATTTACCCAGGTTAACCTTTTATATGGGTTACCAGTTTGAATGGGTTATCCGTTTCATAAGATAATCAAATACTTAATTTTAAACTGTTAACTATGTTGGTAAATTAACCTTTAGCAAGTGTTAACAGTACTAACATGTAACCGTTTTAAAAGGTTTTCGATTTAATCTCTAACCATTTATTCAGATTATCCTTATAAATGGGTTATACTCTCACTGGTTTTAAGTATAATTTTATCAAGCCAATGTTTTTTTTAGAGCTGAGATAGAAACACATAACGGCTATATCACAAAAATAGTAAGCTCCTTCGATAAAGTAAAGACAATAGAAGCAGAAATAAAACTGCACAAGGAGAGAAATGTTCAGAAGGAAATGGACAAAATTAAGGATGCCAACGAGAAACTACTCGACAAGCATAAACAGATTGTAACCGACCGTAACAACTTGACTAAGAGGTTGGATACGCTCAAGGATGAACTAGCCAAACAGGAGGTAATCTTATTTATTTTTTATATACATACCCCGTAACTAATAAAAATAGTTACAGATAAGGACAAAACATTGTATAGCTTGTGCATTGTTTTGCTAAGTACTCACATACGGTTTTGCTCAATCGAGCAATAACGACAAACAAAACCCGCGGCTCGGGCTTTCGTCCACACATTCAGCATTGCTCGATAGTTTTATTCTAAATCATAGGTTCTCAACGTGGGCGATAACGCCCCCTTGTGGGCGTTTGAGACTTTCGGGGGGGCAGTAGAAGACCCAGAGAAATTATTATGTTTTAATTCATCAAGCCCCAAGCGGCCACATACGGCCGCGATAACAATGAAAAAGCTATTGTGTCTCGTTTTGCCATGACTGATGGGCTAAATCGATATATTTAATTCCATCAATCCGGCTCGATCCGGTTCCATCAATCCTTCGAGCGGCTCGATACAAGCCTTCGAGCTGTCAGTTTTGCGGTCCACGCAGTAATTATTACTCGATTTGGAGTAAAACTATCGAGCAAAACCGTATGTGAGTACTTAGCATTTAACGAGCCAAAATTACGTAGTTGCGGGAAAAGTCACAACTTCTAATAAAGGCGAGCCCGCACTAAACTGACACGTTACACGACACGGCGCGACACTTCACGTTCAATTGGAACGTGATGTAACGATGCCGCGTAGTGTAGCGTAGTGCGGTCTCACCTTAACAACACTTAATTTTAATACTATAGAGATAAAGAAATATCGAATCAAATATCAATGGCAAATACATAATATTTTTCCTTTGTCATTGTAACTAAATTATTTTAAATGCTTTAAAATATTGTTATAAACCCTCTGATGTTTAATATTAAAATGTATCTTGCAGATTTACAAAAGGAATTTGGAAGACAACTTAAAATTACGTAAAGCTCAGAATGAGATAGAGAGCTGCCAGAAAGAGTTGGAAACTATTAATGAGAAACTGAGCGGTATGAACTTGGACAGTATTAAAGAGAAGGAACCACTTATTAAAAAACAGACTGAACTGTTTAGGGAAAAAGCCAAAACAGAAGGAGAACTAGGAGGTCTGAAGGTAGGTATTACTTGTTTTTGGGTTTGCGAAAAATATTTAAAATAATATTTTTAAGTTATCAATCAATATTGTTTTGCCGAGTGAAGTTTTTACTTAAGGGTCTGTTTCACCACTTCCTAATAAAGTGCCGGATAGGCTACTGACTATCCAGAGTACTGGCTATCCAGAACTTATTTGACAAATTATCCATACTCTATCTGTCAAGTTAAGTGGTGGATAGCACTTATCAGAAAGTGGTGAAACAGGCCCTTAGTATATTTTAAACAAATTCTCGGATTTTTTTAGAAAACATTGGCCGCAAATAAGTTGGAATTAAAAAAGACTCAAAATAAAGATGTGGAAGCAAAGTACAGGGAGAAATTCTACGAATTGCATGTACTAAAAGCCATTGATAAGGATGTAAGGGAATACTCTATGGCTTTGGAGAAGTGTCTTATGGAGTTCCATAGGGAAAAGATGGAAAATATCAATCTAATTATACGGTACGTAAGAGCCTGTCCACACGGCGCGTTGCGTCAACGCAGCGCAAACGTTGCGTTTTTTTACATACAAATAACCAAGGTGTTCACAAGGCGCGCTGAGTCGTCATGACGGACAGCAGCCGAGACGAAGCGGGAGGGGGTGTTGACGTTAAGACTGCTTCGTAATAACGCTGCGATGACGCAGCGCCCGTGTCGCCGGCTGTGCGTCAAACGGCAGCGCTGCGTCGACGCAACGCTGACGGAACGCGACATGTGGACTAGCTCTAGCCTCTAAACACGTTTTTATGTATCATTCTGAGATATCTTATGAGTTATGACTGTGCAGAGAGCAAAGTCAATGTGAACAATAGTATCCAATTTCGAATTAGTTTTTAGATAAAAATTTAAGTTGTTATGGTTTTTTTTATTGCCATGTTTATTTTTGACGTGACAACATCTTATAATTCGATATGGGCTGCGCGCACGAAGAAACATGACGCAATATGCGGCGTTACCTCGCTCTGAGGCGTTCCATTTGAGTTGTTTAGCAGAAATGTACAGTCGGGGAAAATTGTGCTAAGTAGAAATGTACAGTCGGGGAAATGAGTTGTTTAGCAGAAATGTACAGTCGGGGAAATGAGTTGTTTAGCAGAAATGTACAGTCGGGGAAAATTGTGCTAAGCAGAAATGTACAGTCGGGGAAATGAGTTGTTTAGCAGAAATGTACAGTCGGGGAAAATTGTGCTAAGCAGAAATGTACAGTCGGGGAAATGAGTTGTTTAGCAGAAATGTACAGTCGGGGAAATGAGTTGTTTAGCAGAAATGTACAGTCGGGGAAAATTGTGCTAAGCAGAAATGTACAGTCGGGGAAATGAGTTGTTTAGCAGAAATGAAGAGTCGGGGAAAATTGTGCTAAGCAGAAATGTACAGTCGGGGGAATGAGTTGTTTAGCAGAAATGTACAGTCGGGGAAAATTGTGCTAAGCAGAAATGTACAGTCGGGGAAAATTGTGCTAAGCAGAAATGTACAGTCGGGGAAATGAGTTGTTTAGCAGAAATGTACAGTCGGGGAAAATTGTGCTAAGCAGAAATGTACAGTCGGGGAAATGAGTTGTTTAGCAGAAATGTACAGACGGGGAAAATTGTGCTAAGCAGAAATGTACAGTCGGGGAAATGAGTTTTGACGTGACAACGTCTTATAATTCGTTGGAGCCGGCTGCACGCACGAAAAAACATGACTCATGCGGCGTTACCTCGCTCTGAGGCGTTCCATTTAAGGCTTGATGTAAAGTATAGACAACTAGTGTCAAACTTAAGAAGTCAGATTGTCAAGTCTCTAGTCTGTGGTTGTCAAATCGGTGCTTTTCCAGAATATAGTTTTTCATCTTGCCTAACCGCTTACTTATTTCCTAATAACTAATAAACTACATAACATGGTGTCAGAATAAGTATATAACGTGACAAAGAAAAGGAATATATGTGAGAAAGTTGTAAAATGGCTACGAACGATACCATATCCGGAATAAAGCCGCCTGCTAACCTACAAATTGACTCGGACAAGTCGACGTCATGGAAAAAGTGGTTACAACAGTTCGAATGGTATGCAATTGCTATTCAACTCGATAAAAAACCAGCCGAAGTCCAGGCAGCTACATTTATGGCAGTAATAGGCCCAGACGCGATCGAAATCTACAACAGCTTCAATCTTAGCGACGCAAATAAAAATAACCTCAAAATTATAAAAGAAAGGTTTGGGGAATATTTCACACCTAAAACAAATATATAATTCGAGAGATACATATTTTTCAAGATCGAACAAAACGAAGATGAACACTTTAACGAATTTTTAACCAGAATAAAAACTCAAGCAAGCAAATGTGAGTTTGACAATTTACTCGACGAAATGTTAAAAGACAAAATAGTATTTGGGATTAGATCAAATCATATAAGAGAGAAATTGTTGACAGAAGACAAACTAAACTTGACAAAAGCTATAGCAATATGTAAAACTTGTGAAGAAGCCACAAAACAACTGGACGAGTTCGAAGGTAAAAATAAAGTCTTATCATTGAAAAACATAAGTCTCAGAAATAAACAAAATGAATATTTTGACTGCAAAAGATGCGGTACAATCCATAAAAGCAGAGAATGCCCAGCTTTTAATAAACCATGTGCAAAATGCAATAAAAATGGACATTTTGCCAAGATGTGCCGTACGCAAAAAAAATATCAGATTAAACAGAAAAATAGAGTGAATGCAGTAGAAGAAAGCTCAATTAGTTCTGAAGAGGAGGTATACATATCAGCTATAAATGCTGGCGTAAATAAAGACTGGACAGAAAAGTTACAAGTTGGTAATGTGCAATTTACAGCCAAACTAGATACAGGAGCACAATGCAATGTGTTACCGAGAAACTTGATAGACAAAATAAACCAAGCCGCACTAAAAATTTAATAAGCTACACTGAAGATAGACTGGCAGTTTTGGGTGAAGTGGAGCTATTGTGTACAATCAAAAATAAAGAAAGTAACATTATATTTAAAGTAGTACAAGAAAAAGTTACACCAATTCTAGGACTAGATACCTGCGAAAAATTGGAATTAATCGCAAGAGTCAAAACATTAAAGGAAAGTGAATGCGAAGACGATGTGTTCAACGGCTTAGGCTGTTATAAAGATTACGAGTATGATATTGATCTTATAGAGAACCCAAAACTTGAAATCATACCCACATGCCATAAGAAATGAGGTGAAGCAAGAACTCGACAGAATGGTGAAGTTAGATGTCATAAAGCCACAGAAGGAGCCTACTCCTGCGGTGAGTCCTATTGTAATTGTCAGACAAAAAGGCAAATTAAGAATCTGTATAGATCCATCTGATATAAACAAAAACATTCTGAGACGTCACTTCCCACTTACTACTATAGAAGAAATTTCAGCTGATATTAAAGGTTCTAAGTTCTTTGCATTATTACATTGTACTAAAGGATTCTGGCAAATAAAACTTTCTGAAAGAACACAAAAAATACTAACTTTTGCTATGCTATGGGGAAGATATTCTTACAAAAGACTCCCATTTGGAGTGTCCTCAGCATCTGAAATATTTCAAGAAATATTAACTAATTTGCTCAGTAAATTCAAAAATGTCAGAGTGTCCATCGATGATATATTTATTCATTCAAAATCTAGAGAAGAACTCAACAAAACTGTTTGTGAAGTCATAAAAACATTGAAAACAGCCGGTTTCAAACTGAATAAAGATAAGTGCATTTTTGAATCACAAAGAATTAAATTTTTAGGGCACATTGTTTCAGAAAATGGACTAGAAGCAGACCCTGAAAAAGTAAAAGCCATTCAAGAAATAAAAACCAACAAATAAAACTGAGCTACAGAGACTACTCGGGAGTTTTGAATAAATTTATTTAGATATGTAATCACATATCTAAATAAATTTATTCAAAACATGTCAGAATTGACAAATCCGTTAAGAGATTTGCTACACAAAAATACAATCTTCACATGGGAAGCCCATCAAGAAGAAGCTCTGAACAAAATAAAACAGGTTTTACAGAGTCCTCCAGTATTGAAACTATATGATGTTAACAAACCAGTAACACTAACTGTAGATGCAAGCTCAAGAAACCTCGGAGCAGCACTTCTTCAGGAAGGACAATCAATAGCCTATGGTGCAAGAGCGCTGACTAAAACTGAACAGAATTATCCACAGATTGAGAAAGAAGCACTTGCTATACTATTCGGATGTAAGAAGTTTCATGAATATGTTTATGGCAAAGAACTGACAGTGGAATCAGACCATAAGCCACTTGAGACGATCTTTAAAAAAAATATACAATCTGCTCCAGCGAGACTGCAACGCATAATATTCAATCTTGCACCATACTCGCCAAAGGTTATATTTAAAAAAGGAACAGAAATACCCTTAGCAGATCTCCTCAGTCGAGATTGTGATACATCTAATCTGAAATATGAACAAGAAGACAATTTGAAAATTGCAGTTATACTACCTATGTCATTAAAGGCTAAAGAGTTAATTACAGCTACTAAGGAAGATCCACACTTACAGTTACTTCTAAAAACAATAATACAAGGATTCCCAGAAAAAGTCAATGATCTGCCTACCGAACTACGACATTATTTTAACTTTAAAGAAGACTTAAGCTATCTCAATGGAATAATCTTCAAAGGAAATAAAATAATAGTACCAAAATCACAGATTGCTAAAATGTTAAAGAATATTCATCAAGGACATCTAGGTATAAATAGCTGTTTGAGAAGAGCACGGCAATTTCTTTACTGGAAAGGACAATATGACGATGTCATAAATCTAGTTAAAACCTGCTCTGTCTGTGAACAAACTCAGAGAGATAACATTAAAGATATAGTACTAATTAAAAAGATTCCTACACTTCCATGGCAAATAGTTGCATCAGATTTATTTGAGTTAAAAGGAAAAACTTACCTACTCGTAGTAATCTGACAGTTACTCTGGATTTTTAGATTTTCAACAGCTAAAAGGTCAGTCATCATATGAAGTAATTGAACAACTAAAAAGATGGTTTGCTGTGCATGGAGTGCCAGAAGAGCTACAAACTGATAATGGAACACAATACTTGTCTCAAGAATTCAAGATCTTTAAAAAAGAATGGAGATTTAATCATGTCACATCCAGTCCCCATCACCATCAAGGCAATGAGCTCGCAGAAAAAGCAGTTCAAACAGCCAAGAATATGCTAAGAAAATGCAGCATTGACAAGTCAGATGTTCAACTAGCTCTGTTAAACTGGAGAAATACACCAAGAAATGATATTTTAGGTTCACCAAACCAACGATTATACAGCAGAATTACTAGATCTCCAATACCCACCCTCGACAAAAATTTAAAACCAATAATACAAGGAGTTGCAGCCGAACTGAAACGACTAAGAGAGGAACAAACCCGATACAGTAATAAGCATACCAAACAGCCAGATACTATAGAAGTTAATGATAAAGTCCGACACAAAGTCTCTCATCGTCACTGGGAAGGGGCAACTGTGGTAAGTAAGCCTGTAGGTCTACCAAGATCTGTAATCATTGAAACAGATAAAGGACAAATACTTAGAAGAAATTTAAGCCACCTGCATAAGACACAAGCAGACATACCCAGCAACAGAGTAGTAATACCTGAAACCGTCCATGCTAATGAACCAGCTGTACAACAGGCTCCAGCACAAGAACAATTACCACCTATTACTAGCTCAACTCCAGCATCAACAAGTTCTATAATGAATGACCCTGATCATAAAAATAATTCAAATTTGGCTCAACCAGTGACAGCACCAAGAATGTCAAGATTTGGTAGAATCATCAAGCCAATAAATAAACTTAATATTTAATTATAATCATAGCACCTAAGTTTATAGGTAATTAGGTACTATTCATATGTTACTATTTCACTATATAAGATAACATAACTTGTGCTGTGCAAGTTATTTTATTATTATTACTATGTTACTCGTAGTAATCTGTGACAGTTACTCTGGATTTTTAGATTTTCAACAACTAAAAGGTCAGTCATCATATGAAGTAATTGAACAACTAAAAAGATGGTTTGCTGTGCATGGAGTGCCAGAAGAGCTACAAACTGATAATGGAACACAATACTTGTCTCAAGAATTCAAGATCTTTCAAAAAGAATGGAGATTTAATCATGTCACATCCAGTCCACATCACCATCAAGGCAATGAGCTCGCAGAAAAAGCAGATCAAACAGCCAAGAATATGCTAAGAAAATGCAGCATTGACAAGTCAGATGTTCAACTAGCTCTGTTAAACTGGAGAAATACACCAAGAAATGATATTTTAGGTTCACCAAACCAACGATTATACAGCAGAATTACTAGATCTCCAATACCCACCCTCGACAAAAATTTAAAACCAATAATACAAGGAGTTGCAGCCGAACTGAAACGACTAAGAGAGGAACAAACCCGATACAGTAATAAGCATACCAAACAGCCAGATACTATAGAAGTTAATGATAAAGTCCGACACAAAGTCTCTCATCGTCACTGGGAAGGGGCAACTGTGGTAAGTAAGCCTGTAGGTCTACCAAGATCTGTAATCATTGAAACAGATAAAGGACAAATACTTAAGCCACCTGCATAAGACACAAGCAGACATACCCAGCAACAGAGTAGTAATACCTGAAACCGTCCATGCTGATGAACCAGCTGTACAACAGGCTCCAGCACAAGAACAATTACCACCTATTACTAGCTCAACTCCAGCATCAACAAGTTCTATAATGAATGACCCTGATCATAAAAATAATTCAAATTTGGCTCAACCAGTGACAGCACCAAGAATGTCAAGATTTGGTAGAATCATCAAGCCAATAAATAAACTTAATATTTAATTATAATCATAGCACCTAAGTTTATAGGTAATTAGGTACTATTCATATGTTACTATTTCACTATATAAGATAACATAACTTGTGCTGTGCAAGTTATTCTATTATTATTATTACTATGTTACGAGGGCTGCTATTTATGTATCCGGAATTAAAAAAAGAAACAAACATATATCATTTAATATGGTTTTATTGCTTTTCAAAATATTCGCCGCGATGATCGACACACTTTTGCATACGCTGGAACCAATTTTCATAGCACTTTTTCCATTCTGATTGAGGTATCTCCAAAACGTGCATTTTGAACGCATCAACAGCCTCTTCGCGGCTCGAAAAACGTTGACCACGTAATTTGTTCTTCGCGTATGGAAATAAAAAGAAATCGTTAGGTGCCAAATCAGGGCTGTACGGCGGATGACCAGTCAATTCGATCTTTTGACCCTCCAAAAACTGAGGTGTGACAGCTAGCATTGTCGTGATGTAATATGATTCTGCGTTGTCGGTTGTCCTTTCTTATTTCTTCAAAGACTTCTGGTAAACAAACGGTCGTATACCATTCAGAATTAACCGTTTTACGATTCTCTAATGGCACTGTAGCCACATGTCCATTAATTCCAAAAAAACAGGCGACCATTTGCTTCAAAGTACTTTTTGCACGAGTAACTTTTGTTGGTTTCGGCTCATCTTGGAACACCCACACCGTTGACTGTTGTTTAGTTTCGGGGTCATATGCATAGACCCAAGATTCATCACCTGTGTAGATATTATAAACGGCTTTTGACGTACCACGGTTGTATTTTTTTATCATTTGTTTTGCACCAATCGACACGAGCCCGTTTTTGATCGATTGTCAAGTTGTGCGGAATCCAACGCGAACATATTTTTTTTACAGCCAAATGTTCGTGTAATATCTTATGTATGCTCGTCGTACTTATGCCTAAGGACGCCTCTATCTCGCGATATGTAACATGACGATCACGCATTATTAGTTCCCGCACAGCATCTATATTTTGTGGGACAACAGCTGTTTTTGGGCGACCTTCTTTATTTTCATCCGTGAGCATAGACCGCCCACGATTAAACTCACTGTACCAGTGATAAACAGTGGTTTTTGATGGTGCTTCATCTCCAAAAGTTGCGGTGAGTTGAATAAAGCACTGTTGTTGATTTAGCCCACGCCGAAAATCGTAGTAAATCATTGCACGAAAATGTTCACGCGTTAAATCCATGGCAAATGAAGACACGCAATTTTCAAAATGACGCCACAATGGAAAAATAATTGACAGTCACATGAAACAAAATGTATTCTTCAACCAAAGAGTTCTATTTTCAAATGTTGTAATTACTTTTTAAATATTGTTCTTGTAAGTGGCCAGTTCCGGATACATAAATAGCAGCCCTCGTATTATACTATTTTATTATAATGCTAGCACCTAAGTTTATAATAATTACTGTTCATTATGTAAGCTAACATATTAGTTGTGCTGTGCCATTTATTCTATTATTACTGTTACTATGTTAGTAAACTAATTATTTAATTTTAGTCTGCATAGAAAGGGAGATGTAAAGTATAGACAACTAGTGTCAAACTTAAGAAGTCAGATTGTCAAGTCTCTAGTCTGTGGTTGTCAAATCGGTGCTTTTCCAGAATATAGTTTTTCATCTTGCCTAACCGCTTACTTATTTCCTAATAACTAATAAACTACATAACACTTGAAGTGCAAGCGAGAGCGCGGAACGAGCGACAAAGAGGCACGTTGTCACGTTCAACTATCGTCAGTAAACCGACTTTACAGGCAACCGTTTTTTGCTAAATCTCAAATGATAGCATGAATCATTAAAAACTTAATTCGTCGTTAAAAACTTTTCACGCAATTTATGAACCTCCTAATATAATCGAGAGAGTAGCTTAAAATTTTAAAGGTTACATATTATTGCGTGCCTGCGTGCGTGCGTGCATATAGCGCTCTGTCTGGAGATGTCTCTGTTAATTTTATAAACCATTGTAATTATATTATTTTCTATTTACAGTGAAATGTGGAGAAAAATATACAGAGGAAACGATATAGATTATATTGAAATTAAAAATGAGTGCACCATGACTGCTGAGTCGGACCGACGCAAATATGATTATAGGTAAATAAAAAATTATTAAGATTATAAGGCTTACTTGTATGTACTATCAGAGAAGTTGATTCCTAGGCAGATGGCGGACCTAAGACCGACCACAGCTAACATTAAATTGACATAAGTGGACCAAATGACGAAGGTTTGTCAACTGCCTAGGAATATGTTATACCTCTCGTTCCTATGTAAAACGATGTTTAATTCAGTGCTTACTTTAATCCTGCTAAGACTAACTTTCTTACATCTGTCAACCTTGGGCCAAACATAATAATAATTACGAATAGTTAGGGAAATAACCAGTTATTTCTCTAATCATTCGTATTTATGAAAGAGACAACATTAACCCCTATTTAACCCAAGGTTAACTTCAACCCAGATTCGCGTAAGTGGGGCAAAGTTAACTAAACATTGTGTGTCAATCGCTCAAGACTTTTTACTATAAGGTAACTATGAATAATAAATACTAGGGAAACGTAACTCCCATACTTTAACCGCTTATAATTTGGTTCTTTTTCGCACACTAAAATATGACAATAGCTACGAAACACTAACATTTAAATTTAGGAAATAAAGCCATTGACAATAATTAATGTCACTTGTATAAAAACACAAAATTGTGTACCGAATACATGCATAAAGTACATGTATACATGCATACATGCATGTATTCAGGTCACATTTTGTAGACTCGTGGAAAAATTTTTTGAGACAGTTACACTTCCTTAGTTTTTATTATTCGTTGTAACACTAGTAAGGTAATAATGTTTCGTATTACAGGGTGGTGCAGTGCAAGAACGGTGTAGAGATCGACATGCGCGGTCGCTGCAGCGCGGGACAGAAGGTGTTGGCCTGCCTCATCATACGACTCGCTCTAGCGGAGACATTCAGCTCGAGGTATACTTATTACTTACCTATTACTTATTAACCCCCATAATAATAAAAAAGTTCATGAAGAATGAGACTTAGGGCCTCTTTCACCACTTCCTGATAAAGTGCCGGATAGGCTATCTACAACTTTTTTGACAGATTCTCCATACTCTATCTGTCAAGTTAAGTGGTGGATAGCTTAACCAGCTATCCACCACTTATCAGGAAGTGGTGAAATATGCCCTTACAATGTCTTTGTCTTCAAGCGATTTTTCCAATGTATTAGACAAAGAGAAAAAATTGTATAGCTTAAACGCTGTTTAAGGCGGATACTTGCATCAAATACATTATAACGGCCGTTCCCAATATTCGATCTATGGCTAAAGACAGACAACTATCCTCGACCCATGATATCATAAGCATCTATCTGTCTTTTGAAGCTGTCCCAATATTACAAATAGGTGTTTGCTGTCTTCAGTTGACAGTAGATAAGCCGACTGTCCGAACCCTCCCTGCGTTTCAAAGTACGCCGTAGCACAAGCAGTTCCAGTGAAGTCAAAATGTAAATTTTCTTCTGAATTAATTAAAGAATATTAAATAACTGTTAAATAACATTTATTAAGATTATCTGCTTTATTAAATTTATTTTAAATGTTGAAAATAATACATATAACGTTAAATTTATGAATAGGGCAATGATGGAACGGAACGTCTAGACCGACGCGAAGCGACATTTTGTTGACAAATGACAATTGACAAGTTCCTTTTCTTTGTTTTGGTGTGTTTGTTGATGTTTAAAATACTGTTATTGCCTTGCTTTTTTGGGATATCTATACGAAAATGTCTGCAGTAAGTATATCAGTTATATTCCACCATAATTATGACAAATATATTTCAATTTCATATAGAAATTCTGTTCACTTCACTAACAGTTTGTTGTACTTTCAGCAAAAAAAGCGTAGCTCTGACGAAAGAAGTAAAACTACTGGTAGATTTAGTTGAGGACAACCCTGTGCTTTAGAGTAAAGCCTTAAGCCACCAATGCGAGTAACAATCAGCTCAAGGAAGCAGCTTGGTTAAAAATAACCAACTCATTTCACTTCTGCAAGTGGGCCTTAGGAGTATTAAACTAGGTAACTAAAGTTTGGTGGAGAAAACAGAAATTATGAAGCTAGGCTAGTCATCACCTGTTTGTGATTTGGATTTGGTGGCACAGAGTGGAGATTTATAGGAAAAGGTAGAATAACGTTTTCAAAATCATATGGAAATTAGAAGTATATCCTTTTTTAGGAAAATTGAAACGTTAAATTGTCGCTGATGATATGAAGGCTTCCATAACAGCAAGAAATCGGGTGATTACAGACTATTATGAAGAGAAAAAGAACAAGAAGCAATTTTAGCTGGTCTAAAAAAAAAAAGAAATTGGAAATGGAAATTGAGTTGGAGAAAAAAGTTTGTCCTAATAATATATGGGACGAGGATAATAGTGAATAATTATAATGATAGGTTGATAAGTTCTATGTTAAGATGCTAGTTTAAATAAAAATGATTAACAGAAATTTTGTTTTTTTTAATTCACACTATTATTATTAGTAATTCATTTATTTCAGATTTTTCCATAATTTTGTTAGTATATTTGACCTTACAAACATTGTTAGTAGGTACCTACATAATAACTATATCACTTAAACCTATAGCCTATTAACATTAAAATAATTCTCAATTAAGGATCGTCTTTCCTGGATCTCATGTATGGAATGTGATTCCGGGATATTCTCGTACGTTATATTTGCATTATGGCATGGAATGTCAATTTCAGGCTCCGGCTCAAATCCAAACACATTTTTCTGCAAATATTGTGTAGCACTTGCTGTTGCGATGACTACAGCCTGAGTAGTTTCCAAGCAAATCCTTATTTTCAAGGACAGTACTGGGAATCGCCTTTTCCAGACTCCAAAACATCTGTAAAAGATTTTTGCAAATGTTATCTCCTTTTATTTATTACAATATCTATTGTACCAAATGACACCTAATATTTTAATAGAATTTATTAAGACTTTTTACTATTTACCTTTCTATAGTGTTTCTAGTTTTGATATGAGCTCAGTTCTAGTATATTTAATTCTCAGATTCTGGATTGAGTAATGGTGTTAACAGGTAGTATTTGCAAGGGTTTGCACTATCGCCAAGTAGCCATCGATTGCCATAAACACCATTCTCACATTGAGCTAGAAAGTTACAATACTGTTTAATCAATTTTACCGAAGACACAAAACTCTTTTTCTATAGTAAAGGAATTTATTGAATTCCTTTACTATAACAAAGACAGTGATTGAAAGCTCAATATATTTAATAACTCAGTATTATTAAAGATGGTAGCATCATGACTTGATCCAGGCCATCAGGCTACAACATTCATAAAATACAGATTTACATCTAGCTTTCTTGCAAACAATTTCTCCTGCAATAAAATGGGAATGAGGTTTATTACAAGTTTTGATTGAATACTTATCCCAACTTTTACATATTTATTACATCTAATATTATGATACTTACTTGGTGAATGTAATGGTGAAATTAGAATATACGTGTGCCATCAACTGCACCTAACACACGAGAAAACCCTGTAATTTTATAAAAATCTTATGCCGTACATGGACGTATAAAAAAAGGCGGACGGA
This sequence comes from Polyommatus iphigenia, assembly GCA_963422495.1. NCBI lineage: Eukaryota > Metazoa > Arthropoda > Insecta > Lepidoptera > Lycaenidae > Polyommatus > Polyommatus iphigenia. The sequence continues at coordinate 40,134,307 of OY730180.1, read as the reverse complement.
GTCCCACCATACACAAAACTGTGTCGTTCAGAGTCGGCCAGCTGGCTATATGTACACGGTCCGCACGCACACATTCTTGCGCTAGTCCATACCATTTGACAGGCGTCAGAACGTGTGCGTGGCCGACTCTGAAGAAAAGTGAAGACACAGTTTTGTATATAACAAGACTCCGTCCGCCTTTTTTTCTACGTTCATGCTGCCGTATTGTTGTGTACATAAATATATTTTGGATATAGTCTCGCAATACCCTGAGATACATACATATATATGTCACAATAGTCTGACATTGTTTAATTCGCGAAACTAACTTATTTTATAAAAATAATACGTGTAATCTTCGGCTGATCTCAGAAAATCGTAGGATCAAATTTTAGGTTACTAGAGGTAACCAACCTCAATGACACTGACAGATAATATTGTTATTGGGACGCGCCAACTGTCAGTTTCATACAAATATCTAACTCTAGTAAGCTGTTGGCCCTCCCATCGATACATAGGCACCGCGGATAGGATTGCCTATGTTGGATAGACATATTGAGACAGAAAAATTAAAGATAAAGAGCTTTTTCTATACCTAGTATGTCAAAACCAGAGATAGATCGAATATTGGGAACGGCCGTAGTGACCGCGTGATCAGACGGCTTTTGTATGTAGATCGCTATCAGATATGCCGATCGCCCCCTCTAGTTTCGCTGAGCTATTTTTAAAATGTGAGTGACGAATAATAGCTTCTTTAATGATTATTTTCAGATTCGGTATTCTAGCATTGGACGAACCGACGACTAATCTGGATCACGATAACGTGAAGAGTCTGTGTTCAGCTCTAGGGGAGATAGTACAGGAGAGAATGACACAGAGGAACTTCATGTTTATCATCATCACTCACGACAAAGAGTTCATAGAGTCCCTGGGTAACATTGATAAGGTGACGCACTACTACGAGGTGTCGAGGAACGAAGAGGGAAAATCGCGAGTGAAGAAAATAAGATTTGTCTAGTATTTTGTATGAAAGTCACATTCTAAAAGACGGAACGCGTAGGAACTTTGCCATTGAACAAACGCTATTAGGAACTTCGATATTGGAATGAGACCTTTTTGAGTAATTTTATTTGATTCTTAGGCTTCAGTCTCTAAATCAACGGGCAGCGGGGCGGGAGCGACGGTGGCACGCAATGTATAGATTTATATGGATAAGCCGTTTAGTAAGCCGCGCGGCAGCTTTCGAGGCTTGTCCATATAATTCTACACATTGGAACGCGACGCCGCCGCTCCTGCCCTTTGCCCATGTCTTACTACCGCATGCTTTTCACGTCCCAACACAGTAACAATTGGTTGTTGATTAAAGTGCCGTTAAATTCTAAAATGTATCCTAAAAGCGTTTGAATCTCATAAGACCTGTCTTTTTTACTTGCGCACATGTTGCTGTCTTCCACAGTTACGCGATAGGAGCGCAATAGCAATGTTTTATGTAGTAAAAGGATAAGAGATAAGTCAATGAACAAGTTTCTATGTACGCCGCGGCCGGACTGTATCTTTAAATACATTCACACCAGTGTTACTTATTGTGTAAAATAAGTACTTACAATCCAAATAATAAAATTTAACAGCCTGAAATTCGATTCCGATTTGAAATGTATGTTTGAAGCAAATTATTACGATTAACACAATCTCATAAGTCATAACAATGAAATAATTTATAAATTTTTTCCAATTTTATCATTTATATTTTAGGTATTAGTTTTTGTTAAGTAAAAATTCCTAAGGTGTTACGACTAAATAGTTTTTCTCGTGTAAATTGTGATCACACCAATTATTACAAAACTCTTCTTTTGATTCAATAACAATTAAGTTCTTTAAAATTAAGCCATATATCATTTTCGTAGTAAACTATGTTTTTTACTGTAAAATTACAGATTTTCTAATTCCATTAGTTTATTGTGAGTGAAGAGTTTAGTTTATATTCATTTCCAATTTTACGTTTGTTGAGCAGGCTGTGCCTTAACAATATCGTTATTTTTTAAGGCAATTTAATAGTTTTATACAGGAAATTAAAACATTTTATATGATTCTGCTCTTTTATTAATATTATTGTATCACTTACAAAATTGCAATTAAATAATTAATTTACAGAAGCAAACCTAATAAAGCAATAAAACCTCAGCTTTGTAGTCACATTTAATAATAAAATATTTTCATAAAATTACATAATATTCAACAAGCAATATAAATTAACATTAATCTATTAAATTGTTTCCTATAATAGGTCTGAGGGGTTGGGAAATTTCATGCTGGTCGAGGTGCAATATTTTACTGTCCTGTAGAGTCGATAGAGTAATACCGAGCAGCTCAGCTATTTGAGTAGGCGGGAACGACTGGGACAAACATTTTGTTATGTACGGCACCAAATCTTCGGAGAAGCACACGCAAAACGACACGAAGTTTTCCCTCTCAACATCGCTGTACGCTTGCTGCTCCTTGTGGTAAAACGCCGCTAATAACTGCGCAGCCTTCTCGAAAGAATCACGGAAGCTATTGTAAACATCCTTAACAATGTTCAGAGGAGCTGTCAGACGTAGGGAGTTCAAAAGTCCAAGTAGGCCATTGCAGAGCTCCGCTAAGGGATAGTAGTCCAATAAGTTTTCTGGTGGTCCGGACGCTGTGCTTTCGCTCGTCGGCCTCGGCACATTCTTTATACTCGGCACCTTGTAAACCTTCATAGTATTCTCAAATTGATTATTGACTTTCTCGATGCCTGTGTGGAATTGAGTGAGGATGTTGTTCCGGAACAGCGGAGTTAAGACGCAACGAAAATCCGCGCCGACTCTCCCGAACGAGAGACAGAGGTACATGCATTGATTGAATATCGACTCAAAACCTGTCTCATCCTCTTTCCATAAGTCCTGGTTTAATAACTGCGCCAATTCTTCGACCTGCGAAATATCAAGACAAAATTTAATTAAGAGAATCAAAAATGCAAATAAGTAATGAACTTTGTTTTTAGGGTTCCGTACCCAAAGGGTAAAAACGGGACCATATTACTGAGACTTCAATGTCTGTCCGTCTGTCTCCAGGCTGTAACTCAAGAACGGTAATAGGTACAGAGTTGAAATTTTCACAGATTATGTATTTCTGTTGCCGCTATAACAACAAATGCTAAAAACAAAATAAATTTAATATTTAAGGGGGGCTCCCATACAACAAACGTAATTTTTCAAACATTTTTTGCTCGGTATCAATGATGACAACAGGTAGGCACTTGAAATTTTCACAAAAGCCCTAAATATATATGTACTTTAATAATTAGTAATAAGATTTAAATAAAATAAAAATTTAAGGGGGGCTCCCATACAAAAAACACAATTTTTGGCCTATTTTTGCTCTATAACGGTACGGAACCCTTCGTGCGCGAGTCTGACTCGCACTTGGCCGATTATTATTTTTTTATAATATGTAATCAACTTTGTTAATAAAAGACAAAGTTGTCTTTCGCTTGAAACCGAGAGCTATAGCTTTTTTCAATAAAATCTTCATGTATTTAATCTTCCACAAACTTATGACTAGAGACCGGATTATATGCAACATAAAAAGCTTGTTATATGCATGCAAATATGCATGAAAAATGCTTGTAATATACAATAAAATTTGACGACCTCTGTGGCTCAGTGGTGAGCGCGTTGGTAGCTCAAGCCGGGGGTCGCGGGTTCGAATCCCGCCGATGGAACAAAAAGTTTTTTCAAAGTTCCTGGGTCTGGATGTGTATTAAATATGTGTATGATATAATAAAAATCTTAAATATTTGTATAGTATAAAAGTATTAAATATATTTCCGTTGTCTGGTACCTGTAACACAAGTCCTTTAGGTACTTAGCACGGGGCCAGACTGACGTGGTGTGAAGCGTCCATAGATATTATATTATTATTATTATAATAAAATTGGCAGAATATGCAAAATTAAATGACAATATGCAAATTCAAAATCCGCATACAATTAGTAGGTACTTAAATTATTTTTTGATAGGTGATAATTATAGATACAGTAACATTATAATATGACATTCAAATTATTAAAAAAAAATTGTAAACGTAATACAAATATTTTTCTAAATTTTCAGTGCTAAGATTGTGTCTACGATCATTTAGAATATTTTTGTAAATAGAAAAGGTTCGCTCCACATTCACTGAGGAAACTGGGCAGAATTTGAACATGGGTGCTTTGTTAACACTTAGGTACAGTTTCTGGGAAAAGTTCTGCCATCCCATTAATTTGTAGTTGGCAAGCGCGACGTTCTTCTGGCTCTTTCATTTTACTATCGTAACTGTCAAAACAAAAGACGCGCACAGCTACTGACTGCATTCGAAATGCAGTAAAAGTCGCAAGTCGCAACTCAATAGCCCTTAAGTTTTTGTTATTGTTGTTAACTGTTATTGTTATTAAATTTGGTCGCATTTCGTAACGCAGGGTTAGTGAAAAATGTTGTAAATGTACCGTTTTCGGTACATTTACAACATTTTTGCATCATCATAACTACATCTTAGGTAAAATATGCTATTACCGCTGAAAATGGCTAAAATATGCAAATGCATATGCAGATATGCAAATGCATATAATCCGGTCTCTACTTATGACAAATAGGCACGGGATAAAGTGTGCTCCAAAACAAAAATATTTCTTACCTTCTCCTTCAACCAACACGATAGAGCACTGTTGCCATTCAGTTCATCATCCCTCATATTGGAGTCTTGTGTATCCGACAGAAATATTGACTTGTGTTGAGTTATAACATTGAATAGGTGCACCCTGTGTAGTTCCACCAGCTTACGTAGTAGTTTGTCGGTTGCTGTAATAAATTAAATATAGTAGTGAAAAAATTATTACCCTATTTGGTTATAAAAAGTGTAGGATAAGTGATGGGCGGGTTGTTGCAAAAAAATCCATCAAGTGTTCTTTGTATTTTTGTTTGATGTTGAGGTTGTTCTGCACGATAACACGCGCATGCGAGCAGGATAGCATCACAATCACAGATATATTAAACCAGATCACAATCGAGATTTGTATTGTGATTTGTGAGAATTGGGGCGAACATCTAGAGATCCCGCGCCCTAAACAGCAAGTCGTAACGCCATAAATCGAAGTATTCCTACTTTAGAAAAAAAATAATCATTTAAATAATATGAGATGATATCATATGTGGGAAATAAAAACTAAATATTTACTTTCAGTAGACTTTGCTTCTTCCAGTGCATTCTCAAACCAAGCGTTTCTCGCTTTCAGAAAGTGTAGTGCAAGGCCATCTGACATGTCCGTATTTTGTGACTTGAGGCCCATGGGGTGGATGTTTTCATCTTCTGTAGACTTAAACACTGTGTTGGCTCGCCTCAAGTATCCTAGAATCTAAATAAAAATTACTATTACTAATAACTAGAATCTAAAAAAAAATTACATATAATATTATGAACATTATAAGTTACAACACTTCTTGTATACGGTTTGGTCGAATCAAATAAAAAAAACTTGTGCACGTGATTAATGGTCACAGCACACTTAACAACTCGGAAAGGGATCGTCACCGTATCGCCTTTCGCCTCGCCGTCAACCAGGCGTCAACCTAACGTAAGCGCATAACCAAAGCGTATCAGTAGCGTCTGCACGTCAACTCGGCTACGGCTAGGCGACGCCTCGCTTACGGCTCGGGGAAGGGGAAAGGGGCAAGGGTGGATGAAGAAACGTAAGCTTGAATACGGAGAGACGTAAGCACGGGGACGACGAGCCGTAAGCGGGTGCCGGGTGGACTGCTAGTTAACCACGCGTCGCATCCCGGTTCGGAGGCTGTTCCGAGGCGAGGTGATTACGTTACAGTTCCGCTTAGTGTGCGTTGCAGTAGGGAGTTTCATACAAACAATATTGAACGGCTCGAGGCGATACGGTGCCGATCCCTTTCCGAGTTGATATGTGTGCTGTGACCTTTATACAGCCCATGCACCATGTAAGAAAGTTTAGGTAATTACATCTTAATATGAAGCCATGAAGTTTTAAGGTAACATTTTGTGACCCAACATTATGTTATACTGAACATCTATCAATTATTCATATCAGCTAAATATACAAAACTCAAAGGACTGACATGGTGATCTATCAACGCACAGCCCAAACCACAGGACAGATAGGGCTGAAATTTGGCATGCAGGTAGATGTTATGACGTAGGCATCCGCTAAGAAAGGATTTTGATAAATTCCAACCCCAAGGGGTTCAAATAGAAGATGAAAGTTTGTATATAATAATACTTCTTAACGCGAGCGAAGCCGCGGGCAAAAGCTCGTAAAACAATAAAGTTGCAATTAACCTGTAAGCACTGAGGCAAAGGAAGATCATAATGCAGTTGGTTGAACAGGTGGTATAGAGTCTCGAACCATAAAGTCATAATCTCATTGGTTGTGTTCTGAAACAAAAAAGTGAAGTATTGTATTATATTGCCTTTTAATTTTTTCTCCAAAACATAAAAACTGGAAGATCAGTGTGCCCATTGGAATATGCCTCCTTGTCTTTTCTATCGTAGACTTCTAGTGCTATCTTTTCAACAATAACTTTTTATCAACCTCAACCCTTTTTTTGTCAAGGGGCTTGCTAAATTTATAAGACAGTGTTTTTCAATCTGTGGGTCGCGACTAGTAGGGGGGTCGCGAAGCCTGACTCGGGGGGTCGCCGACAGAAAGAAAAAGTTGAGGTATAATAGATTATAGATACATATACCAAACTAGGAAAAATTCATTACCTAACATAGGTAGCCCTTTAATAAAATTATTTCTTTGGCTTTCTATGACATGAGTGGGTTGTCAGTATATTTCAATCTGTAAAGGGGTCGCGATATCAAAAAGATTGAAAAACACTGTTATAAGACATTGACAGAAATATTTAATCAGTTGTTTTATGTTTTTAATACATTTAACTTTTTAGAACTTTTCAACTATTCTCTAAGCATGTATAGCTTTAAAAAGTTCTCAAATTATCATACCTGTACAATAGGAATCTCCGCATATCTCTTTGATAAATTACGAATAAATGTAAAAATATCTAGTGCACACTCGTAGTCCTCCGAATTAAGTGCTTCTCTCATCAATGATGGTAGTTCCAGGAGCTCCAATAACTTTTCACTCTGATTTCTGATGCTACTGTATCTCCTGAAAAGCATTGAATCAAATGTATATTATTATTTCGCTCAACGGCAATCATAGGTATGAACTTGATATATAATGCAACCAACATTATATTTCAAGTTCATACCTATGATGGTCGTATATCCTCGTTTCGAGGGCACATCTTTAACCATCTCCCCTAGCATTGAGATACTTGGCGTCAATATATCGAGCGAAGTCGAGTTCCGATATCATCTAGAGGGTAAGGCCAAATTAGCCTCGAAGAAGCTTAGTGTTCTTAACAGAGCGAGACAGTACTTCAGTCCGGACCAACGCCTACAACTCTACAAGGCGCAGGTTCGGCCTCATATGGAATATTGTTCTCATCTCTGGGCAGGGGCGCCAAAATATCAACTGCTCCCTCTGGATCGTATCCAGCGAAGGGCCGCTCGAATTGTTGACTGCCATAGTGTTTCGAACAGCTTGAACCCCTTGGAATTACGCCGAGATGTAGCTTCACTCTGCATCCTCTATCGGTTGTATCACGGGGAGTGCTCTGAGGAATTGTTCGGAGTCATACCACCTGCAACTTTTCGCCATCGTCCCACGCGAAAAACATACCATCCTCATCACCTTGATGAGTGGCAGTCTTCCGCAGTGCGTTTTTCGCGTAACTTTCTGCCGCGCACTGTAAAACTCTGGAACGAACTGTCACCAGCAGTTTTTCCGGACCTATACGACCTGCAAACCTTCAAGGAAAGAGCGTATTCCCTCTTAAAAGGCTGACAACGCACCTGCAGCTCTTCTGATGTTGCGAGTGTCCATGGGCGACGGTAGTTGCTTACCATCAGGTGACCCGTTTGCTTGTTTGCCCCCTTATTTAATAAAAAAAAAAAAAAAAATTATACAAAGGTGACCAAATCGTGGGAATTGCGGCATTGACCTCCATTATACAAGTACGCTGGACTTATTATACCCAACTGTTTTTTGTGCCTATTTGAAGGGGAATCAGCGCCCCCAATGCGGGGTAAATCTCAATTACCCGCATTGGGGTAATTAAGATTTACCCCAATAATCAAAATCTGATGTAACTTGCAATTTGCAAATGGCCGCTTAATCGCTATTGGTTGTAGAAACTAGTATCAGTTCCAAGTACTCCCACTATTGCTATCAGCGCCAATATGGCGACTTTCAAATGTCATTTTTACTTCAAATTTAGTTCTCTTCCCCTGCATTGGGGGCGCTGATTCCGCTTCAAATAGGCACAAAAAATAACTGTCATTTGAAAGGGTATCATAAGTCCAGCGTACTTGTATAATGGAGGTCAGTGGAATTGCAGACACAATAGATTTTCAATTGTTATGCGACAGCCGGGTGTCAATACAAAATCTTCACAAAATAATATGATTAAAATTTATATCAAACAACTTCATAAATATTTAACATTTTAGACAAACAGTATATCACCTAGGAAAAAAAATTCGAAGTAAAGAAAATATTTACTTTTTATCCTGTAGTATGTTACCAGCAACTTGTGAGAAATTTTCACACTGTTCCACAAAAGCAGGTGCAGCTTTGAGGAATTGTCCCAAAGACTCCTTGGATTGGACCAAATCCTTGGTTATTGTGCGGGATATGTCTGCAGTTCCAACAAATGTCTTGTAATTTGTAAAAGCCAAGTCTTGAGTTTGTTCAGTCAAGTGTCTCATTTCCTCCTTAAGTCTCTCTGGCTCTTTCTGTATGTGCTCCCAATTTTGAGATCCCAACTTCTTAATATAATCCAAGATTTCAGCATAATATTCAACATTTTCTGAAACAAGATTTCAAATAAAATCATATCTTAATATAATCCAAGATTTCTGCTTATTATTCACCATTTTCTGAAACAAGTCATTTATTTTAAATATTTATGTTTTATTAATACTTGCCTGATGAATTTGGAAATAAAAGGTCACAAAGATCTTTAAGCTCCTGCTCCATATTGTTTGTTTTTAAACTGTATTTTACTAAAACTCCTTAGCCACACACTAGAATACCTTGTTACATCTAAATTATAACTAAAAAGATAGATAATATGCCGAAAATAAAAAATTACTAGAGCGTTTTGCTGTGAATAATGTGATTCCTGTGGAATGTAGAGCCAAGGTATAATAATCACGACTTCACATTTACTGAATTACTAAATTGCCTCTCCATCATATTTTATGAAAGAATTACTCAAGTTATTAAAGGATTTCGTGAGTAAAACTTAAAAAAGTATTTATATTAAAAATTCATTGTTTTGAACAGGTGGACGAAAGTTCCGAACAAAAAAAAATGGGTTCCAAATTTAAACGTAGCTACTAGATATAATCGCATAATCTGTACAATTTTTAAGCACGGTCGACTGTGATTGGCTGATAAAAAAGACCATAGAGAATATAAACTACATGAGAAAAAATACAAAAATTGTAAAATAAGTGGATAAGTGTATTGAAAAACGAAAGGTAAGCCATTGTAAAATGTAAATGTAACCGTAAATTGATAAATTGAAGCAAAACATAACGATATCATACCATGTTCTAATACAAAGTATGTCGTAGTATTATTTGCTTAATTGTACAATAATTTACAACTTAAACTATATTAATATGAAAAAGATAGATTATTATTTCATAGAAATTATTATAATGTATATCAGTATGCAGTTTATTTGGAAAATAATGAAATGTGTATCATGTGTATATTGTTTTATTGTAACAATACATTAGGTTATTAACTATACGATTTTTAGGTCCCTATACAGCTAGTTTGCAACATTTTAGTCTGCAAGCAATAGCTGTTACCTCGATCGCGGATTGTAGGAAATCTTTTGTTCTCGCGGTCGCATGCGACCGCTTGGGAACAAAAGCAGCAAAGAGATTCAAAGCAAGGAGATTTTAGGAGAAGGAAGGTATGGGATTATGAGTGGTACGGCCACCAAGGAAAAATCCTCTGATCAAGTGAGGTAAAGAAGTATGCAGCTGGCCTGAGCCCACGCGATAGATTTCAGCTGTCGTATACAGGGTGTAAGAAAACAAAGTGTGTATGTATAAAGGTGCGGTCCACTGGATCAGAATCGGAGCGTAGGTACGCAGTGGACGGATTTGTTGCTTTGTGTGTATGGTACTGACTACTATGAACTGCACTAGAAGTACTGGAACGTCATTCTGCGCCTGACAAGTATATAACGACACGACGTGCCATCCGCACCGTACGTCCCGATTCCGACCTGGTGGACGCGCAGCTTTAATCCCCTCCCTATATAGAGTTTACTGTATAAGCCAATCAAGTAGTTAGTAGAGTAGCATAGACAGCTATTCTATTATATTTATAAATAAAATACATAAAACTGTACTGTAATATTATAATATTTAATAATAGAAATTAACAAAAGCTTGTGGATTAAATCTGTTTTATTGGTTAAAATACCTTATTACCCTATTTATTAAGTTATGTACAATAATTTTTATTGTAATTAAACATTTATTTGAGCTCATTTCTTTTTTATTTTTATTTTTTAAATTTTTTAGTATGTTTAAAATGAAAGGTTTTGCACTTAAAAATTTTAATTTCAGTTTCAAATTAAAAAAATAACGGATGTTTATTTTTTTTTTCTAAGTCCGACCTCTTGTTACGTAGTATACTCTTGGTAGTATACAGTTTACATCCTCTTTGGTTTTGAATATCGTCATTTGACAACTGACATTTGTTTTGACATTTATATTGTCTATGGTTTATATTTGACAGCCTAATTTTTTCTACTTCTTGAAAATGGTTATGAATTAATGTCTATTGATCATCTATTGATTACTTTTTCTGTACAATATAAAAATATAATAAATTAGAAAACAGTGACCAACAAAAAATATATTCTTTCATCTTTGCTAAAATTAAATAGCCCCCATAAATATTTTGATATAACAGTCTGTCAAAAAGAAAAAAGACCTTTTTTTATACCTTTGGACTTTGGTGTTGACTGTTGTGATAATAAAAAAAAAAAAATTGAGTACCATATTAGCACCAAAGACAAAGATAGGAAGAGATTAAAATAAGTTTCATTCGCGTTATAACAAATGAATTTACAGAAATATGATATTTTGGAGTAAAAACACGTAAAAATGTACTATATGCCATCAACCAGAAGCATTTAATTTGTGAAAACTAAAATCTTAACCTCCTCCAAAGATTTCAGAATATTATTTTCGTCCATGTTGAACTATTGATAAGTTCTTTGATTGCGTCATGTAAGTCCAAAGATAGAAGCTTTACCTCATCTACAGGTGGTAAGTAGAAATAATTCTTCTTAAAATAAATAAAATTTTAAAGGTTATCCTACATTTTTGTGGTTAACGATTTGTTTATATGGCTAGCTAACCTTTTGTTTGACAAGAGATATAACCTATTCGAAAACGTCTTGACACCATTTTTGTTCTTGTTTCGCTCGTATAATCTTTGACAAACATTTATTCTCCTTTTATGTAATCGAATTGCGATATCCGCACTGTATTTGTGAATCTTTATGATAATATAATGAAAAATATATTTCTATACAGTAAAAGGTTATGTTGATGTTTTGATTTAGAAGATGCTAGGAGTTGTTTCTATCTGTACGGTCTATCTTGTTTCCTAAGTTCACAGATTTGTATGGAATCCATAATGAGTGGTTGAAAAGTAATTGATACACGCATAGCGCAGTCCTAACTACATTTTAAGTGTAAGAAATAATATTTAATATTGTATTTTTACATATTTTATACAGGGTAATCGAGTATCATTCAAGAAAATATTGTATTAATAAAGGAATTGTGGCCTTAATTTTGCAAGAACATCCTCAAAATGGAAGGAGAAGATTTTAAATTGCAATGGGAGGAGGATGAGAAGGTAATCAAAAATTTTTAAATAATTTTATTTATGTTATTTAATTCACCAAAATGTATGAATTAACCTTTGTTTATTCAGCTACAAAATTAAAGTAATATTAATGCATCAACTCCCAAGCGGTCGAATTCGATCTGTGAACAATAGATTTCAACAAATCCATGATCGAGGAATTAAAAAATTCTGTTTTTCAACCTGTGGGTCGTAACCCCTGGGGGTCTTCTTCAGTGCTTCTGTTGAGAGGTTGAGATAACTATTTGAGTAAAAAAAAAAGATAAAAAAGATTGATACATTAAGTAGGAAAATTTTACATCTATGTATGGATTTATTCATAAACATAATATATGATAAAACTAAAAAAAAAAAGGGGGGGGGGGCAAAATATTTTTTCCTACCAAGGGGGTCTCAACAACAAAAAGATTTGAAAAATACTGCAATAATGCATCATCTTCATCTAGTGCATCTCAAACAGAGACAGGGCTAGACATTTTTAAGATTTAAATTAAAAAGTTTAGGCTCTTTGATCTCAAAATGCACCATTGTAGTTTTGTATGAAATGACATAGTGTATTAAATAATAGTGTTTAAATTTTCAGCCTAACATGGTGGTGACTGAAGAAGTGATATGTGGTTTGGAGACTGTACAGAATGTCTCCTATACAAATATGGTATGGATATTCTTGTTACTTTTATTTCATACTAGCTGTTGCCCGCGACTTCGTCCGCGTGGACTTCTGTTTATTGCACGCGGTGTCAACAAAATTGGTGTCAAATTTAAAAGCTTTTTAAAACCCTGGTACTCCTTAAATCAAAATACCCAAAAACAGCTGTGCAGTGTGCACATAATATTTAATTTTTTAAATTAAGTAAGTAAACTTTATTTATACCAAATTTAAAGCTTATTTAGCGCCCCATTACACAACTTCAGCTTTACCCATAAACTATTTATCATTGGTAGGTTGGTTACGTCACTGCATAGATAAAAGTACTGAGTAGTGAGTTATTTAATACCGTGTATAAGAATCGAAAAAACCAACACAATATGGTGCCACCTCTTATAGAAAGACTTATGAGCAAGCTATAGCGAGATGTAGGCGACTCTTAGCGCCATCTGTTATGAATTTTTGTATCTAACTTAATTTGAACAAATTTACGCATTTTCACCCCCTTACAACCCCTTTTTCCAGTTAAAAAGTAGCCTATGTCCTTTCTCAGGCTTTAGACTATCTGTGTACAAAATTTCATTACAATCGGTTCAGTAGTTTTGGCGTGAAAGCGAGACAGACAGACAGAGATACTTTCGCATTTATAATATTAGTATAGATTGTATGTTGTAATGTTATTTACATTTTATTACCTGACTGAGCAACCTAAAATTGTTTTTTTTCAAACTCAATATAACTGTGTGCTAAAGAGGTTCCTTTACTCATTACTGTAAATTTTTTTTAGACTGCTGAAGAACTGATGGCCCATCCTCATCAGACTGCTGCAGAGAATTTGATGTATTTATCCCAAGATGTAGTTTACACGGACAATGCACATTTAGTTGAAGACCCCAGTGTTGAGTGTGTGACGGAGGAGGTCATTACTGATGATTGGGTTCTCACTGGAGGCCAAGACAGGTATGTTTTAACTAGTGTGATAAATCAAACTTTGGAATAAAACGATTATTTAAAAAAGTACATAACATGATCAGTTTTATATGAGTAAAACATGGTAAAATTATTATTTTATAGGTGCTCCCTCACCCCGAGCATTCACTTGTAATATAACAGTTAAAATTCGTTTTTGAGCATTACATTACACATGTAATGTTACATTACACATGTAATGTAAGTTACATTACATGTGTAATGTAATGCTCAAACATTACACAATGTATCATTTCAAGGTGCGCATTGTAATGCTTGGTTTTGTATCATAAAGGTGCCCCCTCACCGGGAGCATTCGCTTGTAATGTAACGTTACAAAGCCGAGCATTAATACATGAAGCCCCAAGTGGCCACATCCGGCCGCGATAACAATGAAAAAGCTATTGTGTCTCGTTTTGCCACGACTGATGGGTTAAAATGCACACATTGTCATGCTCGGCTTTGTAACATTACATTTCAAGCAAATGCTCCCGGTGAGGGAGCACCTTTACCTTTCAATTGTGAGAAAACCAGACGCAAAGCTTATCCTATTGTTATCACGGCCCACCTGGGCTGCTTGGGAGTTGAAGTGTTAAGATGATTTGCTCTATAAAACTTTTTCCTAACTGCAACAGTAGCTTATGCTGGCTTTTTAATATTTCTTATGCTTAAGTTAAGTTGTTCTGAAGTTAAAAAAGCAAATAAAAGCTATGATTGTTCACAGGGTTGAAGTGCCTTTGGAACAGTTGACTAACCCTGTGACAGATTTGAAGATAGAAAATGATATTGATGTGCCACTACCTACGGATCAGGTAACATTATACTCAGTGGTGACATTATTATGATTGATTTTTTAATTATTACAGTAATTATTGTTACTTTGCCAGGTCATAAAATATGTTCTATGACTTATTATATAATATATTATATGTGTACTTTCTTTGTTTGTGTGTTAAGAGGTAACTTACAATTTTTTTACAAATAGGCCTGGAGATAGTGACACAAAATTCTTGGTGATTTGTGCCAGTATGGTGGTTTTACAGGGGTATAATTACGTAAAGGCAAAAAGGAAAATGATAATAGCGCTCGCACTGGCAGCCCAAACGCGTGGGCGTTAATCGAACGTGTCGGATAAATAACGAGTGTCGAACGATTTGTTCCACAAAAATGCTTGTATTTTCAGATAGTCGAAAAAAAATAAGTAGGCGAAAGCGTAATGCCATACTTGTCGGGTGCGGCTTACAGCCCGCCATACCGACGCGAATACTTTAATTTTAATAAAAAAATTGAACCATTTGTACCAGGCTAATTTTTGCATAGCTAATCATCGTCGAGTAGCCATTCACGAAAATCACCTTGCCATACTTTTCCGACAGCGCCCAATGGCCGCCATACCACTGCAAAGGTGTAAGATTTTTTTTTTTCGCCAAACGATTTGTGCCAGTATGGCATTTAAATTTTTGGAAAGTATTTGACAAAATATGACCGTTATTATTTTTCCCATACTTCTAGTAGGGGGAAAAAGTGCTGCCATACTTGAAATACTTATTTATTTGACACGTTTTAAAAATACGACTATAAGATACGTAAAATAATTTTTCACATCATGGCATCATTGTAGTCTCGTCATTTGACAATTGTACCAAAAAAAAATTGCTACAGATTGTAACCATGGGGCGGGATGACTATCGGACTTGAGCAAAAAAGTGATAAAAATTGGATGATTTGTACCAGTATGGCATTTGGATTTTTGGAAATTATACGATACAATGTGACCATTATTATTTGAATACTAACATATCAATAAGTTCCTCTACTAATAATTTTATGGATCTGAGTTATCTGAAATAAACATATTTTATTTTTATTTTATTTTATTTTTATTTTATTTTATTTATTTATTATATTTGCCATACTTGTAGTAGACGGAAAAAGTGGCGCCATACTTGAAAAACCGTTTGAATTACGTATGAAATCTTAGGATTTTGAAAAAAATATTATTCACATTCGCTGCCTCCCACAGGTATGGCATTATCAGACTCCTATTTATGATCATACAGGGAACTGTTAAAAAAAGTTTCAGGGTGGTACAAATCGTTTGGCGAAAAAAAAAAACTTACACCTTTGCAGTGGTTTGGCGGCCATTGGGCGCTGTCGGAAAAGTATGGCAAGGTGATTTTCGTGAATGGCTGGCTACTCGACGATGATTAGCTATGCAAAAATTAGCCTGGTACAAATGGTTCAATTTTTTTATTAAAATTAACGTATTCGCGTCGGTATGGCGGGCTGTAAGCCGCACCCGACAAGTATGGCATTACGCTTTCGCCTACTTATTTTTTTTTCGACTATCTGAAAATACAAGCATTTTTGTGGAACAAATCGTTCGACACTCGTTATTTATCCGACACGTTCGATTAACGCCCACGCGTTTGGGCTGCCAGTGCGAGCGCTATGACCATCATTTTCCTTTTTGCCTTTACGTAATTATACCCCTGTAAAACCGCCATACTGGCACAAATCACCAAGAATTTTGTGTCACTATCTCCAGGCCTAAAACGGATGTGACTGCAGTTTTTAAGTTTTATTTAAATAATATAATATAATACAATAAAGCTTAGAAATAGTATTCTCTTAAGACTTATGTGTCGCATTTGACTTTTAATTCATTCTGATTGGTCAAATCTTATAAAATCATTGTTTGGTATTAAAATATACTCAGGACGATTTATGATTCAATAGTAAATTAAACGTCTAAATTTGCCGCCCCCTAAACGATCAATTGTATTGTGCAAAATCCAGCTTCAATTTTATTGAACAGTTTATTTGACAATTAGATTGAAGGCGCGCGATGTTCAATATCAACCCTAGACGGTCAATAAATAATACGCAATACATAATATGGCGCAATAAAACTGCTCTTCTAGGGGCCCCCTTAAATATAATAATTTGGGCCTGTTGCACTACTTCCTGATAAGTGCAGGATAGGCTATCCACCACTTAACTTGACAGATAGAGTATGGAGAATCTGTCAAATAAGTTGTGGATAGCCTACCCGGCGCTTTATCAGGAAGTGGTGAAACAACCCTTTAATGGTTTAATTTCGCACTCTGACAGGACGAGTACACAGCTATGCGTCCGTGGCCGTGCGACTTCTGTTCCCGTCGGTTTCGGAAGAAGGCTGCGCTGATGAACCACATGGTGGCTCACCAGAGCGACCGGCCGCATGCGTGCAACCTTTGCGGCGTGCGGTACGTGCGCAAACCCGACCTCATGGCCCACCTCAAGGTGCACGCTTACCAGCCCGACAACATGACCTTTGTGGAAGGTGAGAATCGGATTGACAGAAACAATGACGGTGTTTGAAATTCTATTTACCACCAGGTGCCGCTATGTAGCCTTAGGGCCATCGCTAAAATTCGCGCGAGCGCACGCTCGCGTGTGTATAGATGAAAAATAGAATGGGCAGCGCAGGCGCGTGCGACGAACGCGGGCAACGACGGTACACATACTATTGTTGTGTATAGATGAAAAATAGAATGGGCAGCGCAGGCGCGTGCGACGAACGCGGGCAACGACGGTATACA
The DNA here is from genome assembly GCA_963422495.1 of Polyommatus iphigenia. NCBI lineage: Eukaryota > Metazoa > Arthropoda > Insecta > Lepidoptera > Lycaenidae > Polyommatus > Polyommatus iphigenia. Next base: position 40,117,062 of record OY730180.1, on the reverse strand, counting down.
TACTATTGTTGTGTATAGATGAAAAATAGAATGGGCAGCGCAGGCGCGTGCGACGAACGCGGGCAACGACGGTACACATACTATTGTTGTGTATAGATGAAAAATAGAATGGGCAGCGCAGGCGCGTGCGACGAACGCGGGCAACGACGGTACACATACTATTGTTGTGTATAGATGAAAAATAGAATGGGCAGCGCAGGCGCGTGCGACGAACGCGGGCAACGACGGTACACATACTATTGTTGTGTATAGATGAAAAATAGAATGGGCAGCGCAGGCGCGTGCGACGAACGCGGGCAACGACGGTATACATACTATTGTTGTGTATAGATGAAAAATAGAATGGGCAGCGCAGGCGCGTGCGACGAACGCGGGCAACGACGGTACACATACTATTGTTGTGTATAGATGAAAAATAGAATGGGCAGCGCAGGCGCGTGCGACGAACGCGGGCAACGACGGTACACATACTATTGTTGTGTATAGATGAAAAATAGAATGGGCAGCGCAGGCGCGTGCGACGAACGCGGGCAACGACGGTACACATACTATTGTTGTGTATAGATGAAAAATAGAATGGGCAGCGCAGGCGCGTGCGACGAACGCGGGCAACGACGGTACACATACTATTGTTGTGTATAGATGAAAAATAGAATGGGCAGCGCAGGCGCGTGCGACGAACGCGGGCAACGACGGTACACATACTATTGTTGTGTATAGATGAAAAATAGAATGGGCAGCGCAGGCGCGTGCGACGAACGCGGGCAACGACGGTACACATACTATTGTTGTGTATAGATGAAAAATAGAATGGGCAGCGCAGGCGCGTGCGACGAACGCGGGCAACGACGGTACACATACTATTGTTGTGTATAGATGAAAAATAGAATGGGCAGCGCAGGCGCGTGCGACGAACGCGGGCAACGACGGTACACATACTATTGTTGTGTATAGATGAAAAATAGAATGGGCAGCGCAGGCGCGTGCGACGAACGCGGGCAACGACGGTACACATACTATTGTTGTGTATAGATGAAAAATAGAATGGGCAGCGCAGGCGCGTGCGACGAACGCGGGCAACGACGGTACACATACTATTGTTGTGTATAGATGAAAAATAGAATGGGCAGCGCAGGCGCGTGCGACGAACGCGGGCAACGACGGTATACATACTATTGTTGTGTATAGATGAAAAATAGAATGGGCAGCGCAGGCGCGTGCGACGAACGCGGGCAACGACGGTACACATACTATTGTTGTGTATAGATGAAAAATAGAATGGGCAGCGCAGGCGCGTGCGACGAACGCGGGCAACGACGGTACACATACTATTGTTGTGTATAGATGAAAAATAGAATGGGCAGCGCAGGCGCGTGCGACGAACGCGGGCAACGACGGTACACATACTATTGTTGTGTATAGATGAAAAATAGAATGGGCAGCGCAGGCGCGTGCGACGAACGCGGGCAACGACGGTACACATACTATTGTTGTGTATAGATGAAAAATAGAATGGGCAGCGCAGGCGCGTGCGACGAACGCGGGCAACGACGGTACACATACTATTGTTGTGTATAGATGAAAAATAGAATGGGCAGCGCAGGCGCGTGCGACGAACGCGGGCAACGACGGTACACATACTATTGTTGTGTATAGATGAAAAATAGAATGGGCAGCGCAGGCGCGTGCGACGAACGCGGGCAACGACGGTACACATACTATTGTTGTGTATAGATGAAAAATAGAATGGGCAGCGCAGGCGCGTGCGACGAACGCGGGCAACGACGGTATACATACTATTGTTGTGTATAGATGAAAAATAGAATGGGCAGCGCAGGCGCGTGCGACGAACGCGGGCAACGACGGTACACATACTATTGTTGTGTATAGATGAAAAATAGAATGGGCAGCGCAGGCGCGTGCGACGAACGCGGGCAACGACGGTATACATACTATTGTTGTGTATAGATGAAAAATAGAATGGGCAGCGCAGGCGCGTGCGACGAACGCGGGCAACGACGGTACACATACTATTGTTGTGTATAGATGAAAAATAGAATGGGCAGCGCAGGCGCGTGCGACGAACGCGGGCAACGACGGTATACATACTATTTTTCATTTATACACACACGAGCGTGCGCCCGCGCGAGTTTTAGCGTTGGCCCTTAGAGCCTGTCCACACGGGCGTTGCGTCAGCGTTGCGTCGACGCAGCGTTGCCGTTTGACGCATAACCGGCCACACAGGCGCTGCGCCATCGCAGCGTTATTACGAAGCGGTCTTAACGTCAACACCCCTCCCGCTTCGTCTCGGGGGCTGCTGTCCGTCATGTGTGCGTTGCGACGACAAAGCGCGCCGTGTGAACACCTTGGTTATTTGTATGTAAAACAACGCAACGGCAGCGCTGCGTCGACGCAACGCGCCGTGTGGACTGGCTCTTAGGGACTATCGTGTCAAACTGCTGTCATATGTCACGATATAGCTGTCTGTGCTACATAGCGGCAGTTGCACAGCAGCACCTGGTGGAAAATAGAATTTCAAACACCCTCTGACTGATTATTGGACATCGGATTATATGCATTTGCATACTTGCATATGCAAATGCATATAATAGTACTTTTTAGGCGTTAGTGCATATTTTGGCAATTTTTCGTTGATAGTGCATATTTCGGTAGTTTTATGCCCTCGCAGTCTCCAAACTATAGCTATCATGAGACTAAACACATGTAGGCTGTATTAAAAACACTTCAAATATGTGGCTCGGTGGCTCCATCCCTATTAAAAGAATGCAATACACCCGATAGGTACAATTTCTTTCTGGAAGCAAAATTTTTCTTTGTAGTTGGCAACATTAGTAAAAAAATGGAATAAAGTAGTTACCGATTCCTTAAACTTAGATGGGCATTATGATTGCAATTGGAAAATGTTTGGAGAAAATTATTATTGTTGCTGTATAAAAAACTAAAAATTCTTGGATTTGATAAAATTATAAAATTGACGCTTTTATTAACGGCCGGCACACGTGAAAACTCTTAAAAAAATATATAAATTTTAATAATAAGTGACTTTTGATTGTGCATATTTTGTGCATATTTCGGCCATTTATCGTGCATACTTGCATGCATATTTCGGCACTTTGATCGTGCATATAATCCGATGTCTACTGATTATGTATCTAGCGACAGCATATTCAGAAATTTTTCAAGATACAATATCTCCCTGATGAGTGACGAGTCGCGAAAAAGGAACCTCAGTTTGGTTGTATCTTCTTCTTATATATGAAAATGGATTTTCAAATGTGTAAGTCGCCATAAAACTCGAAAACGGCTGAACGGATTGGGCTGATTTTAGTCTTAAAATATTCGTAGAAGTCCAGGGAACGTTTTAAAGTGACACAAAGTTCACCGGGACAGCTAATACGTACCTAATAGAAATTCGACCCTTATTGCTATTTACTACATAACTAAGCACGAAAACATTACAGAAATGATATAGCAATTTTCTATGTGTGAGCGAAAGATACAAATAGTGCCATCAATTACTTGCTATTTAATATGACTAGGTTATAAATTATAATCTTGCCACATCGTGATATAGCTTACTAGTGCCCGAGCAGTGCTTGTAATGCCTAAAAAGTTATTAATTATTATCCTTTGTAGTTTTTAAATCAGATATTGTTTGTGCCGTTAATTAAACTTATATATATTTATTTCAGATGCTGTTATAGATAATAATTCGTTACTAAAACCAAGGAAAAAACGTGGACGCCGGAAAAAAGCCCCTCAACCACCACCGGAGGTAAATTATACCTTGTGCGTTTTAAGATGATATGCGTAATGCGTGACACATAATAATTGAGAATAATAGGGAAGTTACCTAAAAAAATTAATCGATAATTAAAAAATATCGAATCACTTCGTAAAGGAATTGCAATCGAAATTATCGATTTCGTACTGACGTTTCGGAGTGGCGCCGGCGATTTAAGATGGCCGCCCTTTTTATCGATTTGATTTCGACTCAACAGTGGCAATCTCTATTGACATAAGTTCCGTTTCATGCATCTGACATTTTTCAAATGTTTTCGTAACAATAATTTTATACTCCTATTTCACAGTTAATATTTATAATTTTATATTAATAAGTTAGTATTTACTATTTAGCAACTTTTCATTTTTATTCATTTACAAATAAAGGAAACATTTATTTTTGTAGATGGAATATAATTGATTACATTTTGATTTCTTTTGTTTTCTTGTGAAAAAATCCGTAGCAAGGAATATGAGAACAGGCTACTTGACCTATATTCAATTTCATTGAACAAATGCATATTTCTAGTAGAACTTGGCCTAGGAAACCATATTTCACCCTTATCATCAAAATATAAAAGCTTATGATTGATAAATAAAGTCGATTTGAAAATATGATTTTATGAAAATAGGATTTGTACTGACGAAAACGCTTTTGCGGTACTTCCGATTTGGATGTGACGTCATCCTCATAGTAATTTAATATCTTTTATTTATCGCGCTCGTTATATGTAAGTTTATCTGTACATAAATAATAAGAATAAGCCTAGAAAGATTTGTAAAATATATTTTATTGAATAATTCGCTTAAAACATCAGTTTTATATATTATCTCCATTTATTGTAGATGGGAAATGGAATGGCCAAAACTTTTCTCGAAAAGTTTTCAACATTACAAATGATTTCTAATTTCTTATTTAATTCTTTTATAATTTTTGGGCACTTTTAGACTCGTACATTTAGCACATAAAAAAATGTTCAATAAAGAGAGTTTAAAATACAAAGCGTATGACGTCACACTATGGCGGACAGTGTTTTCATGGGTTTTGTCATGGGTTTCATCAAACATTTTTATGGGTTTCTACTGTGTAAAATATTAAAATATTAGTTTTTTTTTTGTGAAAATGAATGATTAAGAAGCGATTAGCATGAAGAAAAAAAGTAGGTCAAGTAGCCTACTGTCACCCATATCATCTTAAAACGCACAAACTATAATATTCCAACATTGAAGTAAAAATTTTATGTTACAGCACTATTTTTGTAGTAACATACTGCTGTAGTATAAGTATGATTTGCTTATGATATCCAAACTTCATGTAAAATGTCTTTGTATGAAATTTTTGCTTTAATTTCTGTATGTCTTTATCTGGTATATCGGAAATATCACATATCAGCCAAGGTAATTCAGATCCTAAATACGCTGCGTAAACATACTCCGTTGCGCCAAAATTCGTTTGTCGCGCGGGGAACATTTTTCCGTGATTCAAAATATATTCATACCAAATTTCAGCAAAATCGGTTCAGCGGTTTGGGCGTAAAGAGGTATTTCACATTTATAATATTATAGAGATAAACTACGTGCGCGGGGGCGCCATGTTATCGTAGTTTATCTCTATAATAGAATACAACTGAGTTGATTGGTTGAATACTTACTACATACAAACTTTTTCACAAGGATGTGACTACACACATTGAAACAGTAATTTGGAGGGGGGCGCCATGATATCGTTGTTTATCTCTACTCCTATTTCACAGTTAATATTATAATTTTATATTATGATTTTTTTTTGTTTTCTTGAAAAAAATCCGTAGCAAGGAATATGGAACATTAACGTATTAAAAGACTCACATGAACATACAGAATTACACTCAGTTTTATTAAATCACAATCTGAAAATTAATATAAATAAACCAACCCGCGGATCATCCAGCATTGCCCAAATTGCGAGTAATTTAACTACATTTATTGCAGATGTACATCATTTAGCACTTTCTGATCACGAAACTGGACAAACAATTAAGTTTCCTGTCAAAAACAAACCTACAAATAAAAGGTCAAATTTCTATTTTGTAAGAAGGCGTGATTATAATAAAAGTAATATAAATAAATTGCTAGAAGCTTTAGCTTCTCTCACATTTGCTGACACGTTTAAAAATAAGGACACAGAAGAAAGTTTCAGATTATTTTATGACACATTTATATTATTTTATGACCTGTGCTTCCCATGGATATACGTAAAAAATGACGAAAGACCCAAAAAAATACAGTGGTTGACTAAAGGAATTAGAAAATCTTGTATAATGAAACGCATTTTATATTATAAGTATAAACATGGGGGTAGAAACAAAAAAGAATTAATAAAAAAATATAAAACTTACTCTAAGGTCCTAAAAAAATGTATCAATGAGTTTCAAGTGAAACATAATAGTAATTACATAAAAAAAGCTAAAAATAAAGGTAAAGCCATATGGACACTCATAAAAAATACTATTAACGGGAAAAATACACGTAACAATATTGCTGCAATTGAAATAAATAATAAATTATATACAAGAATGGACGACATAACACAATTATTTAATGACTATTTTATTAATATGACAAAAAATAATAATTTAAATATTAATTCTAAGACTAATCACACAAATTATAATAATCCAAATGACATGCAAAATAATAATAATCAATTAAATTCAATATATTTATCTCCTTTAGTTCCAAATGACATTTTCAAAATAATAAATTCATTAAATAATACCCAATCCACTGGATACGATAATGTTAGCACAAATATAATTAAATTATCTGCAAAATATATGTTACCCAATCTGCCACATAATTAATCTGTCTTTCGAACAAGGGCACTTCCCTTCGCAATTAAAAATATCCATTGTCAAACCGCTTTTCAAAAAGGGTAATAAGAAGGATATGTCTAATTATAGACCTATAACACTAATACCCATATTTTCGAAAATCTTTGAGAAAGCAATGCAGACGAAGTTGGTAAATTACTTTAACTCGAATAAGATTTTATGTGAACAACAATTTGGTTTCACTAAAGGCAGCTCGACAACACTAGCCGGTTTCTCTTTGGTCAAAGAAATAACGCGAGCAATTGATGATGGCTTGGCTGTAGCGGCAGTCTTTCTCGATCTCAGCAAGGCATTTGATTTTGTCGATCATAATAAACTATTAAATAAACTAGAGAAATATGGTATTAGGGGAAGAGCGTACAACTGGATTAAATCGTATCTTACGAATAGAAAACAACGGGTAGAAATATCTAATATCGAACAAGGCAAAGAGGTAGTTTATGCATCAGAAGATGATAATAACGATTGCGGGGTACCCCAAGGCAGTATGCTAGGTCCCGATTTGTTTCTCATTTACATAAACGAATTCCCAAAAGCTACAAAATATGAAAGTTTTATGTTCGCAGACGACACTACATTACTAATAAAATGCCAAAAAAATAAAATTAACGATGAAATACAAAATGAAATAAATAACGCGATTTCATGGTTTAATCATAATAATTTAGCAGTCAATCTAGAAAAAACAAAGATTATAAAATTTTGTAAAACAACTTCAGATGAGGATAGAAAATTAGAGGAAAAGATCAGTCCTATCAAATGTGTATCGTCTACAAAATTTTTAGGGTTTGATATTGACAAAGACCTAAATTGGAAAAGGCATATTGATAACGTTTGTAACAAACTGAATAGATTCGTGTTTGCATTACGAAGAATAAAAAATATTGTATCTACTGAAGCGGCGCTAACTTCTTACCATGGCTATGTCTCATCAACATTAAGATACGGCTTGATTCTGTGGGGGAATTCGGTAAACGTAAACAGGGCTTTTATTATACAAAAGAAATGCATTCGAGTTTTAGGGGGGGTAGACTATTTAAGTCACTGTAAGCCAATCTTTAAAAAATTTAAAGTTCTTCCCCTGGCCTGCCTGTATATATATGAGGTTTGTCTATTCGTTAAGAAATATGACTTTTTGTTTGAAAAAAAAGATACAACAAAAACTAGGAATAATAGAAATAGACATAAAATTAACATTCCTACACAGAGGTTAGCAATCAATAGCAAAAACGCATATTGCATGACAATAAAAATATATAACAGTCTCCCAGACAAGATAAAAAATGAGAGTGATACATATAACAAATTTAAAAAAGAATTATTTAACTGGTTATTAGAAAAATGTTACTATACAATTCAAGATTATTTTAACGACATATTGATTGCAAATAAGTTTAAAATAAAATAAAACACTTGACACTTCACCCATTTGACATCTCCTCTTTTTTTTCTCTTTTTTCATATTGTTTAATTGATTTAATTTATATTTTAAATACTGACCTTGTATAACATGAATTTAGACTAATGTTGTATTTATTATAATAGGTATTTTAAACATTGTATTCCGGATATATTGGCTTGTACTAATAATAGTTTATTATGTTTCGCTTTATTATACGTTTTTTTTTGTTATTTGGTAATTTGACAGATATGACAAAATTAAAATCTAGTATATATACTAGATTTTTAACTGTTCATTATGTATAATTATTGTGGTCTAAACATTTATTTTATTGTGATCTTGACATTAATATTATTATTGTTTTGTATGTATGATTGACATTATGAATTTGCATGAAAAATAACAATTATGACTGTTAGCTGAATATCGCTAAGTATTAAGCATTGTTTTGAGATTCCAAATATTTGTATAATTTTCACTGAATTTCTTATAATTGGATTAATCTAATATTAAATATTTATAATTTTAAATTTGCAAAACTGACACTATTTCCACGCCTGAGAGGCAGCAATTTTGTACCACAGTAAACTTGTACCACCTTGTAACAAATTTCTTGGAAATAAATAAATTCTATTCTATGGGAACAGTCACCCATATCAACATAAAATGCACAAACTAGTATTGATGTGTAAAATGTAACAGGACGACAGCTGGGAGAACATGACGTCAGCTCGCACGCAGCAATGGTCGCGGCGCGCGCGCACCCCGCCGAAATCGCCGCCGCCGCCGTCGCCGTCGTCGTCACCGCCGCCGCCGCTGCCGTCACCGTCGCCGCCGCCCGCGGACCCCGCGCGCCCCTTCGTCTGCCGCCAGTGCGGCGTCGGCTTCGCGAGAGAGAAGGCGCTGCAGAGTCACTCGAGGGTTAGTTAATAGTACGGGAGCCCTAGAACAATTTTTTTTTGTGACTACTAACAAGCTCATATTTTGTGAGTAGCTACATTTTGATAAGACGGACAACATTTTTATTTTCGAAAAATCTCGAAAGGATATTTGTAGGACAAGGTTACCTACTCTTAAAGTATATAACTATTAACCTACCAATATACAAAAAATCAGCTGGTTAGGATTCCGTCTTAGGGTTTCGTCTTAGGGTCAACCAAGTTTTGTTGATTACAGAACCCTTAAACGGAACCCTAACCAGCAGATTTTTTTGTATATTGGTAAGTTAATAGTTATATACTTTAAGAGTAGGTAACCTTGTCCTACAAATAAAACAATCCATATTTTAGGACCATCAAGTCAAAGTATGAAATCCTTTCTATCTCTGTTAGCTACCACTTTCGAGATTTTTCAAAAATAAAAATGTTGTTCGTCTTATCAAAATGTAGCTATTCACAAAATATGAGCTTGTTAGTAGTCACAAAAAAATTTGTTCTAAGGCTCCCATACTAGAAGAGTAACTGTGTCAAAAAATTTGTTCCGATTCTACAAAATGTGACCCGAATTACGAATACATGCATACTTTATGCAAAAAGAGACCCGAAAACATGCAAGAATTTTGTGTAATTAATAATTATAGAAGGGACAATAATTATTGTCAACAGCTTTATTTTGTCAAATTGAATGTAGTGTCTCGTAGCTGTTGCCATATTATTTTAGTGTGCGAAAAGAATCTGGAGAACCAAATTCAAAACGATTGAAGTATGGGAGTTACGTTTCCTTAGCTTTTATTATTCGTAGACATATGTCTCAGTGGGCCTTGATATGATTCCACTTATGAGCCCTTACAATTATGTTTGACAATGTCAAATTAGAATATAACAACTACAGCGTCTATTCTGTGTACATGTTACGCTCAAAGATCGAAAACGCTCAGTGAGCGGAAAAATAGCTCACAACGCGTTGTGGTCACAGTAAAATATCCACATCGCGAAATTCGTTGTGGCTCTAAAGCTCCGTTTACACCAAACGAGCGAATGCTCATTCTAGTAAAGCTCTTTTGATGTAAACTAACAAAGAGCATTCTTTCGTTGTTCTAGTGTGTTCGCCACGTGTTCGGCGGTAAATAGGTAGAATGCTCTAAGAATCTCGCTTTCGGACGTGCTCGCTCTTCGAGGCGGTCTCTTCAAAGGGATTCTAGTGTTCTTGATATTTTTACTTTTTGGCGGCTGGTTTTAGGTAGTTTATCAAAGGTTATTTCGTAAATATGGATTGGAGTAATGAAAAATGTTTACAAATGATAGAATTATACCATAACAAAAGATGTTTATGGGATCCAACCTTTGATGACTATAAAAATAAATTAACTACTTATCGTTGACGAATGAGCAATGAGCATTCGCTCGTTTGGTCTAAACGGAGCTATATGATTCTCATCTATAGAGCAAAAATTCTTATTCTTGATGTTCTTGTTGATTCGATTGGTGTAAACGATCTAAAGTATGTTGTAACGAATTATAGTTTACACTAAACGAATACGAAAGAATGTTCTTGTGCTATTCTTGTTCTATGTTCTTTTGGTGTAAACCCACCTTAATGAAAACGGACACGATGCGTTCTGGCAATCACAAAAAGACCAAATAGCGAATGTTCTGTTCTTGTCTGTCAGTCTAATTTTCTAACGTATCGAAAGAATAAAACATGCGTACGGAATGCATGTCGCGGATCTTAATAATTATTATTAGTAAGCGAGAGAATAGTATACCAAAGGGGCGCCACTTGTATTCAACGACGTTAATTAACTAACATAACTTTTTACGACCTCTGTGGCTCAGTTGCTAGTTGGTGAGCGAGTTGCTAGCTCAAGCCGAGTGTCGCGGGTTCGAATCCCGCCGACGGAACAAAAGTTTTCAATATTCCTGGGTCTTCGATGTGAATAAAATACATATATGTATGTATAATAAAATAAAAATCTTAAATGTATGTATAGTATAAAAGTATTAAAATATATTTCCGTTGTCTGGTACCCCGTACCAATGACCTCTATAATACACATGGACTGGCTATGCCGTACAAAATAACAGCAATTTTTTGTGCCGATTTGAAGCGCCACCGGTGAGCGTACTGTGAACTAATTACATGGCAAATTGCAGCGGCCATTTGCAAAATAGTAGTTTCAAGTACGCTCACTACTGCTTAGACATAGCAATCAGCGCCAATATGGCGACTTTCAAATAGGAACATTTTATTGATAGCGATCGCCGGTCCAGTGTATTATAGAGGTCAGTGTCTGGTACCCGTAACACAAGTCCTTCAGGTACTTACCACGGAGCCAGACTGACCAACCATCCATTATTATTCCCTAGATCCATGGCGGCGACTCGCCCATAGAGTGCAGCGTGTGCGGCGAGCTGTGTTGGTCGCGCGACGCTCTGCGGTCGCACACGCGCGCGCGTCACCCCGACATGCCCGCACGCACAGAGCCGCCACCGCAGGACTTTGGAGACACAGACTCCGGTTAGTAAACATTACTTCAACCAACGTTTAAATCTGTTTGTGCGGCGAGCTGTCATGTTGGTCGCGCGACGCTCTGCGGTCGCACACGCGCGCGCGTCACCCCGACATGCCCGCACGCACAGAGCCGCCACCGCAGGACTTTGGAGACACAGACTCCGGTTAGTAAACATTACTTCAACCAACGTTTAAATCTGTTTGTGCGGCGAGCTGTCATGTTGGTCGCGCGACGCTCTGCGGTCGCACACGCGCGCGCGTCACCCCGACATGCCCGCACGCACGGAGCCGCCACCGCAGGACTTTGGAGACACAGACTCCGGTTAGTGTGTCTTATGCACGTCAACCAATCTAGCCCTTGCCCCAATGGTCTTCATTGTGACGTTTCAACTTTAAAAAAAGATGAAATGTCACATTTGACATAATAATATGTCAAATGTGGCATTTCAAATTTTTTAAAACTTTAAAAATACACCTTAAAAGCTATATTATAGCTGTTGAGTTGTATTTTTAAAGTTGAAACATTAAAATGAAGACCATCACTAGTGAAAGTTCGAAATAATTCTTTTATGTCCGTTTTCACCAACAACACCTAAAATTTAGGTGTCCCTTAAGCCAATATAAGGGGCACCTAACGCAAGTTTTGTTTTCACCAATGTTTAAGTGACACCTAAACCATTATAATTTAGCCGGATGAATTGACAACCCCGTAACACTTAGGTGACGTATATTTGAAATAAAACAACCTATTTTGCGAATCATCCGTTGTACTGAACAGTGAAATAAGATAAAAATGGATTTTGATCACGATTTGTGACAACAAGTTGTGTTTTATGCACTTACCATTTCCTCGCGGAGCACTTGAAAACTCCGTGGGTACTTAAACTATCAACGACATTAGCGTCAACTCAAGTAACCGTCCTCAATTAATTGACATTCCAACTGTTATAGACGACGATATGGAGTATCAGATGTCGCCGGTCGCCGCGCCAGAGAGTCGCGACAACGTGCGTGGCCCCGAGCTGTTCTGTGGCGAGTGTGGCGTCGCCTTCCAGCGAGCCGACCTGCTCCGACGACACGTTGCCGCTGCGCACAGGTACTATAGTGGGTCCACCGTACTAAAACCAAGTGGCCACGGAGGCGTTCACCCACTTTTAGTGGGTGAACGCCTCCGTGGTCTAGTGGCATAGAGCGCGGCTGTTGACTCGGAGGTCGTGGGTTCGATTCCCGCGTTGGAAACATGCTATTTCCAAGTTTAGTTGGGACAATGCAGGCTGATCACCTGATTGTCTGACAAGTAAGATGATCCATGCGTCGGATGGGCATGTAAAAAGTCGGTCCTGCGCCTGATATCTCGCCAGTCGTGTCGGTCGTCCGTCCCACTGGGTTATGAGAGTAAAGGAATAGAGAGTGCTCTTGTGTACTGCGCACACACTTGGGCACTATAAAATTACTCCTGCGTAGCTGGCCTGGTTTCAATGAAACCGGCCACCGTCATCGAAACCGGTGTGGGAGCTATTATTATTATTATATAGTGGGTTTTTGTTTAGGAAAGATGGGATATTTTGTAGCAACTATGAAATTAATGCACAAGATTTATGTCAAAGTCCAAGTAATCGCAAAAGTTTTTGATGATTCGTAAATTATAATATAATGTATGTTTCTCTGTTTTACTCTGTTTCTTGATGTGCCAATTATATTTCGCAGCAGTTCGACTTCCAAAAAAACCCAAAATTTCTTAAAATATTTTATTAATTAAATCTTACAATTAAATTACAATCAAAAGTGACTCTACTATTCGGCGGTTGAATAATAAGTGACAAACAATTAGCTATTGTAAAATGCTGTAAAATGAGTAATGCTGACTCCGCGCCTCGTGCCGCTGCCGCGTGACTGTGGTCGGGTGCTGCGTCGGCGATCTTCCTAGGGATCCGTAGCGTAACACCTCCCCCCGAAGATCAGCAACTATTTTCTCAAAATTGTTGCTGGGATGCTTGCTGGATCAACCCTCACCTCTCCAGGATTCTGAGTCTCTTTGTGCTCCATTGATGGCTGCAACTTTCTAAAACGCTGATACAGGAACATAGTCATGCAGATAGTGACAGCAATGAGTAATATCAGATATACAGGAATAGTAGTGTGATAGATAGATAAGTCCGGAGAGCTTCTTAAATCAATTTTCGGTTGCGCCATAATTTCTGAATTTATATTATGAAGTTTTTCCAAGTTGATAGATTTCAAATTTAAAATATGTTCAGAGGGTTGATTTTCTTTTACAGGAACGATGTCTGAGATTCTTAAGGGTTGTCCTTTAATGATACCATTTGAATTTGAAATAGAGAATTCTGGAGTCTGGATGGAACAGCCTTGAGGTATAATAGCGAGATAGCTTCCATTTAGAATTTTATACTGCAATTTTCCGCAGGATGTTTGAATTTTAGTTGACTTCGGAAAACTAAGGATGTAATGCTTCTGGTCTAATTGCTCGAATGCTTCAGATTCTTGGGATATAGAGGTAAGTTTACAGGATGGCAAGAGCTGCTGCTTCGTAATAAGAGTGTGGATGCATTCATCATGATTATTGAAGGTATGAGCAGGATTTTCCTCGCAGATATAATATGCCGAATTAGCTTTTAAGCATTCCGTTTCTATATACCTAGAATCTCTTTCCTGAATTGCTATATAGGGTGACATGGGAATAAGAATTTGATGATTTCGGTTAGGAACTGCAGAGAGTTTGAAAAGGTCAAAAGGTTTAGGAAGGACAATCGGTACTTTAAAAACTAAAACTATTTTATCATCTAAATAGTAATATCCAAATTTCATAACTCTAAAATATTCTCTTAAATCTATATCTAAAGTAAATTCATTTGAATATAAAATCTTAATTTTCGAAATCATACTTCTTAACATAGCTACACTAATAATTGAATGTGCTGTGCTCGATGCAAAGCTCAAATTTAACATATTTCCTAAATTAACTAATTCAATCGTTAAACTATCTATATTATCACCTAAAATTAAAAGATATTGAGATAAATGAGCGTACTTAATTAATTCAGTTTCTCTTTTAGAATCTTTTTCCATTATATAATTTAAAGTCTTATTAATTTTATCTTGATTTTCTACAATAGTATTTAATATTTTAGTATGATGCTGTAGCCATTCTTTAGTTAAACTAATATGATTATTATATTCAGATTCTAATTTAAATTGATTTTCTTTTAAAACTTTTAACATATTTTCGTATTTAATTGCATCAGTATAATCAAGATTACCTGAAATACTTTTTATAATAGATCCTAGTCCATTGATCAAACCTCTTTTAACACGCGAAACTTTAAACGTTTGCAATAATTCTGTAATTTTATATAATTTGCCTGAGAGATATTCTAAATGTGGTTCATATAAGGATAGGGTTTTATTGTTAAGTAAAGGACGAAAATCTTGGATTTGGGAATACACTAAATTAATTTTAGATTCTATATCTTCTAGGTTAACATGCTGTAAAAAGGAGTGATATTGGTGAATGATCCTGGTCTGTCCAAGTTTGAAAGGTAAGAGTCCTGGTCCGTCGTCAAGTGTCTCAAGTTGAATTTCTTGCGTTCTGCTTAGATGTAGAGTCGTCAGTATTGTCAGTATTGTCCTGTAACAATTGAGCGCTTTTAGGCACTCTTTTCAACCGAGATTTTGCTATGGGTAACTTTTTCTTTTTAGTGTAAATATGAATTGGGAGATTTGCCATAACTTTATCGTGGGTAAATCTAGAAGCTAATTTTTGTCTGGATGCTGAAGGATTTTTAATAAAAACTTGTTGTTCAGGTAAGTATTCTTTTTCAGGTTCTCTATTCTTATTTCTATTGTCCATTAAATTATTACGAGTTTCAGTGGTCATGTCATTTATTAAGGAATAAGCTAATTTTAAACGTTCTTTATGATCTACCATATACTGCTGTAAAAGATGCGACGTAAGGTCTACATTAAAAGGATCTCTTGGATCAAAATGTCCTGTAATTAAATCTATTGGCTTGCATTTTGTAAAGCTATGTATAGAGCTATTATAACCTAAAATTGCATAAGGCATTAAAAGTACTACGGACTCATGTTTCTTTTCTAATCTAAGTATTCGTAAATGCTCTAATAGAGTTGAATGAAATCTCTCGACTAAACCATTTTCATTCGGTGTATTCGGTGCAACTTTATGATGTTGAATCTTATGTAACCTAATAAATTCACTAAATAATTGGTTGGAAAATTCGGGACCATTATCTGTAATAATTGTTATGGGTAATCCATGGTGGGTACTAAATTGAAGTAAAGCTTGAACTACACTAATAGCTGTACCATCTTTTAAATAATAAGCTTGAGCATACTTTGAAAATGAATCGATTATTGTAAGAAACTTTTCACTTTGAGCTGTAAATAAATCTAAATGAACTAATTCAAAGGGCTTACTGGCTGGGGGAACTACTTTAAATTGCTGCTTTATAGGGTTTCTATCGTATTTGGCTTGTCCGCAAATAATACATTCGTTAATAAATTTGGTAATTTGTTCTCTCATGTGGGGCCAATAGTATCTACTAGAAAGGGCAAGATAACACTCATTAATACCACGGTGATTTGTTTTACCATCATGATATTTATTAATTATTTCCTGTTGCTTTAAATATTCTTTTATATTCTCTAATTCTTTCTTTGCACAAACTAAATTCATAGCTGAACTTTTAAACATTCTTTGTAAAATAGGAATAATTGTATACATTGCCAAAGGGGGATTAAAAAGTAAAGCTGTTTTAATATTGGGATGAACATATTCTTTCACTGCATTAACTACATCTTCTTCTAAATTTGACTCTGATAACTGTATCGAAATTCTAGTATGGGTATCAAAAGGTTTTGTTAAAATTGGTTTTCTTTTAATGTCGCCTACTATACTAAAAACTATCTGTCTTTTAAATTTATTTAAAGGTTCATCAGTAATTGGGATTTCTAAAATGGGATTTTCGTCGGAAGTGTGAACGGTAAGTGTTCTGGAATCATCTAATAATTCTGCTATTTCAGGTGCTGTAACTGTACGACTATCGTGAGACATGTTAGCTATAATAGATTCTAATTCTAAACCTGGATCTTCATGAATATTTATTTCTATGCGTGATAATGCGTCGGCATTTGTGTTACTTTTTCCTTGCTTATAAATTATTGTAAAATTATATTCACTAAGCTTCAAGCGCCATCTCGTTAAACGAGAATTGGGCTCTTTTAAATTCATCATCCATTGGAGTGGTTTGTGATCGGTTATTATTTTAAATTTACGCCCAAAAAGATACGGTCTGAAATATTTCGTCGCCCACACTATTGCTAATAACTCTTTCTCTATTGTACTGTAATTGGTTTCACTTGAATTTAAAGTCCTGGATGCATATGCAATGGGTTTGTCTGAACCTATAGTACCTTGTGATAATACAGCGCCTATTGCAACATTTGAAGCATCTGTTGTTAAAATGAATTCTTTTGTAAAATCTGGGTATTGAAGTACTGGGTCATTTAATAGGAGGGTTTTACAGTGATTGAAGCATTTGATATAATTTTCGTCTAAAGTGATTTTGCTATCTTTTTTTAAGCATTGGGTCATGGGTTTTGTAACTCTGGCAAAGTCTGGAATAAATTTTCTATAATAACCTAGGAATCCTAAAAAACGCTTAATTTCTGTGGGGGTTTTTGGTAAGGGATAGTTTTCAATTGCTTTGATTTTATTTGGATTGGGTTTAACTCCTTCATTACTAATTACGTGTCCTAAAAATTCCGTTTCTAATTTTAAAAATTCCGATTTGTCCATCTGTATTTTGAAGTTCGATTCTCTAAGTCTCTGTAATACTTTTTCAAGGTTTACCATGTGTTCCTGAAGGGAGGTACTGAAAATTATAATATCGTCCAAGTAGACTAAACAGATTTGATTTTGAAGTCCTCTTAAAACATTGTCCATGACTCTTTGAAAGGTAGCCGGGGAGTTTTTAAGACCCATAGGCATTCTCAAAAATTCGTAATGACCGTTTTCTACATTAAATGCTGTTTTGTGAATATCTGCTTCATCCATTTCTACCTGATAGAATCCGCTTGCTAAATCTAGTGTGGTAAAATATTGACATCGGCCTAATTTATCCAATACGTCTGTAATATTGGGGATGGGATATTTGTCATCAATAGTTTTTTCATTTAATTTCCTAAAATCTACTACGAGACGCCATTTAGGTTTTCCAGACGCATCAGCCTTCTTTGGTACTATCCATATAGGAGAGCTCCATGCAGAGTCTGAAGGTCTTATTATATTCTGATCTAACATCTTATTAATTTGGTTTCTAACTTCTTCTCTATGGACATATGGATAACGGTAATTTTTAGCATGTACAGGGGATTCATCAGTAGTTCTAATTTTGTGTTTAATTTTATTCGTAAATGTAAGTGTTTCTTCATCTAAATAAAATACATCTGCATAACGGGCACATAGATTTTCTATATTTTTAGTTTCTTCGGAATTAAGATGAGAGGTACGAAGTTTAGATAAAACTGCTTTCGCTCTGTCACTAACAATATTATAATTATGGCATTCTACATTATAAGATTCTGCACTAATTGGTTGGTTTAAGGAAAGTATAACATCGTTTGGACTTTCATTAATTACCTGTATATAGGCTCTATTATTTTTAACTTTAGTAATGCAATCTCTTACTTTACAGTGACATACAATTTGCTCATTAACTATTGCTTCTCCGTCATGAACATTAATAGGAACTCTAACTATCTTAGAACTTTGAGCGGGAATTATATCTTCATATAAATTACAACTTTTCGAATCGTACATTAAAATTGGATTAGTGGCTGATGTAGTAATTAAATTTTTATTCTTTAAATCGATTTTAGCTTCCCATTTGTCAAGTAAGTCAAGTCCAATTAGTCCGTCAAAATAATCATGGAATTTATAAATGAATAGAGTTATATTATTTTCATCATTAAATTCTGAAAAGCAAGGTATTGTGATAGAATAATCATTACGAGTTGTAGCATGTACGTTGGTCACTTCAAATGGTTCATAATTACAAGGAAAATTTGGAAAATATCTACTAACTGCATTAGGGCTTATAAAAGATTGATTGGCTCCTGTATCTATTAATAGTTTAAGAGGGGGATTTTTAATTTGAATGTACGGTAATTGTCTTTGAGTCTGTAAATTAATTTCTATCGTGGTTTGTCTGATTTCGGGGTTTTCTGAAAATTTTGGTTTCGGCTTTCAGTGTCCTGAGAATCAAAATTTTCATGGCTATTATTATTTTCAGTCATAGGTAAAGAAGGTTGGTCATAGTAATATTCATAAGGATATTCAACGGGTTCCGCATAATATTCATTTGGGTCATAGTACATGTAAGGATCATAGTAAGTCTGGTCATAGCAAGTCTGGTCATAGCATTCATTTAAATTTAACTGTCGGGATTTAAAGTAATTTGATGGGGGCGGATTTCCTTGTTTAGTCCAGTCATGTCCTCTTAAGGGTAACGGCTTAGGGGTAAAATGACTAACGCCACTCATAGGAACAGGTCTATTGGATTGATTATTGTTAAAACTATTATTATTCTGATTATTCTGTCCGAAATTATTTTGTGCAAAATTATTATTTGAAAAATTATTTCTATTGGGGATTCTGAAGACATTACTCTGAGGGTTAAAATTAGGGGGTAAAGCACGGAAAATTTGCTGAGTACGTGACGGTCCTTGATTCTGATTAAACATAGGCCTAGGTTGCCACATATTATTTTGAGGTCGTTGCTGCAAAAATTGAGGTGGTGGTTGTGGAAGGTTAAATGAACGGGATGTACCGGGCATATTAAAGTTGTTATTAATTTTATGGTGATTGCGTCTGTCAGTATGTGAGTCATTTCTGTCCTGCATATACATTATATTCATTTCGTCATGAACAAATTCAAGGGCTTTTTCAATAGTTTCAGGGCGCATGCAGCGTATCCTGGAACCTAGGGGATCTTTTAAACCACGTAGGAAGGCTTGTAGGGTTAGCTTCTTATATAGATCACGTTTTGCTTCAATGGTAGTGGAAATCGTCTCATGCAAACTAATATAAGTCATTAAAGTACTAAAAATATTCTGGCATTTATCATAATATTCCTGAGGAGTTGAAGACCCCTGTGTCAAAAGTGCAAGATCATTATACAAAGAGGTTTCATCACGTTGGTCCGAGAAATTATTTACTAAAGCTGTCCTAATACCTAGCCAGGTGTCGGGTATGCCGTTCGAATTAATGAACCTGGCGGCAGGCCCAGTTATTTTATTTAATATTCCATTAATTAAAGCTAAGTTAATTAAATCATTTCCTTCCGTTACAAATGTTTCTACGAGCTGATCACATAATTTAATAAATCTAGTAAGAACATTCGAATTTCCATCAAACTCTGGTACTAATCTTAAAGCTTTAAAAATATCATCCATAGTTGCCATATTTAAATTTGAATTTTCTTCACTAATTTCTCTAATCGTATCTAAAAATTTTAATCTACTACTAATTATAGAAGTCCTCGATTGTCGCGGATGGAAAATCTTGGAAATAAAATTAAGAACTTATAGGATAAAGAAAGGAGCAAATTCAGAGTGATTCTAAAAGTACTCACATATGCTGCATTTCGGCTCTTCTTGGGCGTATCGATGGCTGGATACAGTCTTCTGCTGCGCGAAGGTTCTTCTTTTCCGGTGAAGACTTTTGGAAGTCAAGTAGCGATCGCACGCGCACGATTGCGATATCCTTTACGAGGGCTACTTCCGAATCCGTACGACTGCGCCAATTATATTTCGCAGCAGTTCGACTTCCAAAAAAACCCAAAATTTCTTAAAATATTTTATTAATTAAATCTTACAATTAAATTACAATTAAAAGTGACTCTACTATTCGGCGGTTGAATAATAAGTGACAAACAATTAGCTATTGTAAAATGCTGTAAAATGAGTAATGCTGACTCCGCGCCTCGTGCCGCTGCCGCGTGACTGTGGTCGGGTGCTGCGTCGGCGATCTTCCTAGGGATCCGTAGCGTAACATGCCTAACAACGTATATTAACGATTCCAAATATGTTTATTTAGTATTTACGCACCCGTACTTATATCTCGTTTCGTTCTATATCGTATCTTCGTTCGTCACTAAACTTTACATAATTTTGTGTGTTTTGTGACATGGTTTTTGCTACATTTATTTACGATGTCTGATTTATTGTACGCAGTTATAAGCGGCAGCAACACGACAGCAGCGGCACGTGGGAGCAGCACACGTGCGAGGTGTGCGGTGAGGCGTGCGGGGACGCGCTCACGCTGCTCGCGCACGCCGAGCGGCACGCCGAGCGCCCGCGAGCCGCGCACAGGTAGCCCCACTACTGTCACTACACTACACTATGCGGGCTCCTAGACGATTAATTTTATTGCGCCAATATTATCACACACAATATTTATTGAAACTTATTTGACAATAAGATTAAAAGGCGGGCGCGTTCAATATTAACCCTAGAAGGTCAATAATATTGCACAAAACGTGATATTGCACAGTAAAATTCATCGTCTAGGGGCCTGCTAACACACACACACACACACATGCGGGGACGCTCATAGACGTTAACATGAAATCACATGACGACTGTGAATGATTTTGAAGTTGTGTCTTTAATGTTTTGTGGTTGCAGGTTAAAAAAAATGTCGCGAGGGCGTCACACGACGACCACAGCTTCAGGCGTCAGACAGTTTCCGTGTAAAGAATGCGGTAAGTTTTATTAGTATTGTTCAAACAAACCTCGTGCTTTCTATCTTGTAAAAAGTTACAGTCAAGTTCTCTTGTTTTTTAATTAAAGTTTGCGAAACTATCTCCGTCTTTCTCAAGTTGCATACGCGCGAGATTTTGAAACTTACACCATCCCGCATACACAAACCTCTTTACTCTCCCATCAAAATGTTCCGTGCTCAATACTATACTCGATGCAATAATAACGTCTCTGTCTCGGCACGGCAGGCAAGGAGTTTCGTTTGCCAAAATAGTCTCTTTTATCTCGCTTGGAAAGTGTCACGCAATTCTGTCTCCGTGGGGCCAATGGGGCCGGCCCCTAGACGATCAATTATTATTGTATTGTGTAATATCATGCTTTAAATTTAAATTTATTGAAGAGTTTATTTGACAATTAGATTGAAGGCGCGCGATGTTCAATATCAAGTATCAACCCTAGACGGTCAATAATATTACGCAATACGTTATATTGCGTAATAAAATTACTCGTCTAAGGGCCCGCTTATGCCAAGGAGTTCGGTACACTATCTCCGTCTCTCTCCCGCTGGCAAGGCGTAACGCTTAAGCTGGGAACAAATTATCGGACGAACGTCCGCGGACGTTTTCATCGGATGCGGCTTGCTTCTATCTGATTTATACAAAATACACTAACGGCCGTTCCCAATATTTGATATATCTCTGGTTTTGCCCTACTAGAGATAGCAATAGTTACCTATCTTATGTCAATTCAATGTTAGCTGCGATCGTTCGTATGTCAAACCAGAGATAGATTGAATATTGGGAAGGGCCGTAAACTGTGCACATTGTCTGACATAAATCGCGGACGCGACCTTGAGCGTTCGGACGTCCGAACAGAATCTGGCTAGCCGGATGTTTTTGCATCCGCGGACGTCTGCCATTGACATAATATAGGTTAGGTCTTTGACGTCCGCGGATGAACCGTGCACATTGTTAAGCCGCATCCATCAGCCGCGACTTATGGATGCGTCCGATAATTTGTTTCTAGCTTTACACAACACTATATCTATCTCTGTCCCTTAGGCAAGGTGTTCGGTTCGCGGTCGTCGCAGCAGATCCACGTGCGCATCCACACGGGCGAGCGGCCATACGCGTGCCGGTTCTGCTGGAAGGCGTTCGCGGACGGCGGCACGCTGCGGAAACACGAGCGTATACACACCGGTCTGTATTTTATATTTTCAAAAGAAAGTATTGAATGGAACATGAATTTCCAGGAAGAAGTTACAGTATTATTAGAGAAGTTGTCCTTTGGTCGCGTTAAGTGAAACCTATCCGACCGATCACAGCTAATATGGAATTGACATAAGCCGACCACATGACTTAGGTCCGTCAACTGCCTAGGAATCAATTTCCTCGATGGTACGTTCAATATCATATTTTCAAAAGAGACATTTTTCTATTTTTTCATAAAAGATGGCACCGTGCGCTTTTTTTAGTTTGAATTTAAGTATATGTATTATATTTAGGATTATTGGGCTGATAAAATCATTCATGGGTTTGTTACCGGGAAAAATTTGATAATTTTTGAATCTTCACCTACAGGGTGTAAAATGACCACTTCCGATAACTTTGGGGTATTATTATACTACATTTTCTGATTACAAAAATGTATTTTTTTTTAATTTTTTTTTTTCTAAAAAAAATTTTTTAAATATATTTTTTATAATAAATAACCTTCAGACAAAACCATAAACCATTTACAAAAAATATTTAAAATATTTTTTTTACTTTTATTTTTTTTATCCCGATACGTAATCTAAAATGTAGCGCGCTTAATAACATAAGGTCGTAAACGACCATACTGTACGGTCGCGGCAGTTTTTAACCTTATGCTCTTTCCAACCTATCAAGAACCATGACATTCAACTCTCTCAAGTAACTCAGAACTTTGACCTATGATCTCTTACCTAGGCTAATTTAATCCTTCGATCGCGGATTCTTGGAAATGCTATTGTATTCTAGAGTTGTCTCGATCACCGGTACTTGTATGGGCCTTAATGGGTTAAAACTTTAATTCTAACTCATGTACAAAACTGTAAGTAACTTTCTGAGCATGAGTAACAACTTATTTATCGATTAGTTAAAAAGTTATTCGTAAGGAACAAAACCGATTTTGTGTGATATGCGAATGCGGATCTCAGGAGTCAGGCTTTCTATCGAAATTACAGACGATGCATGAAAACTTCCGTACGTAAAACTATGGTAATAAACTTACGTGTAAAATGTTAAGTTCTTAAAGTGTTCTTATTTCTCTAGACTCTATGCATTTTGTAAGTATTCTTTAGCACTAAGCAATAATACCACCAACAACAACACGTTTCTTACACGAAATCTAACACAACACAAAGTTTAAACAAAAAAATAATAACACATTTTCCGTGTTATGCAGAACGATGATTGTGGATGGACAGTACCTAGATCTGCAATTATCGCTTTTTATCTACTACAGACGATACAGTATGAAAAAACTAGGAATTAATTACTTACGTGAAAAATGTTGAATTCTGATTTTTGAATGTGCTCTCTATGCATTTTGAAAATAGTCCATATCACCAATCAATAACACCACCAATAACAACACATCTCTTTTTACACGATATCTTACACGACACGTCTTATTTTTTTAACGCAAACAAATAAGAAATAATAGTTAATTAATTTACATTTTACACATTTAGTTATCACAATAATACGTTTTAAAAAGATCGTAATACGCTTATTAATTAAACATAACTCAACGGACAACCTGCAACCTCAAGATGCAAATTGGAACTAAAGTCTAATTATGCGAAAATCGTCTTTAAAAACATGTATCGACTTTCGGTATGAGGACCCGACAAAGCGCCGCCGCTCTGCCTAGCACAACGCACGTGTCGCTAATCCATTTCAAGGACAATCTAAGTGTTGTACCCTATTTAAAATTCAAAACTATTTATTTCAGTCGATATTTAAATTACCATTAAATAATAAAAATTATAACTATTATTTAGTAGATGTAATCTCATTTTTAAAATGAACTCTATTAAGAGGTTATAAATTCAGAAAATTTTATCGGGATACATAGTCAAGTTGCATTCGATAATTTCGATACCTACATTACCGTGATAAAGCGATTGTTATACTATGGTACGCGTTATGCGTTATACGTATGCGCGTATACGCGTTTACGCATGCAATGAAAATACTTTAATAATACCTATGTAATTTTAAATAACTTTTAATTATTATTGTCGCTATTCTTAACATTGAGTAGGTATTTGTTTTTTTTAGTTTGACTGTAATCAATACTTACTCGTATGTAAAACAATTAATAACGATTTATCGATAAAAAATTATCGATAACTCAAAATATGCAGAGGGATACATCCCTATTATTTAACAAAGTTTTTTCTTTAATTTTATTTAGTCTGCTGTAAACACGCGCCGCGCTGGTGTACTGTGAAGTTTTTGTTTAAGTTTTGTAATTTTACGGATGTTCTGGTCTTATTGCTTGTTTTGTGACATTCTTAACTATTTTTTCACGTGATACGTCCGAAGAATGTGCGATGAAATGTGAATGAACTTTTAATACTCGTAAACCTTTATGGAACGAGGGTGAACATCGTCGTCGATAGACGATAGTGCGGTTTAAACAGTGCAGTAAAAAGTGTTTTTATAAGAATTGGAATGTCTCCTGTTTACTTTTGTTTCGTGTTGAAAAACTCTGCAATCTACATTGAGTTAGATGGAGCACAGCTCGAACTGCATTTCATAAAAGCAGACAGCTGATCACAGGTCAGTGAACATGTTATCAAGTATTTTTTTCCATAGTAACTGTGTATTGTATTTTTACAACCTGATTCGGATGTGAATTATGATTACTTTTCCTTTTTGGCCGGAAGTAAAAACTGAGTATTTTTGAGTAATAAACCTAAGAAACGGTAATTAATAAATTCTAACATTTTATTAAATCGTGAAAACAATTGTAATTTAATAATCATTACAATATTGGTGGTTTATTCACTACCTACGGGCTAGGGCCTAGGGCACACCACGATCAGCTGTTTTGTCTAGCGCAGGGCCGCGCGCGCGGGACTTGGCGCGGGCGGCGCGGGGGGGGCTGGCGCAGTCCGGGGCCGGCGGGGCTCCACTGGCGCGCGATATTATCGCGCATTTACATCAGCATTATACATTGCGTGTTGAAAATTTGGACTATTTTAAAAACTGGCGATTTAAAGAAAATTACTTGCACCAATGGATATATCTCATGCCCTATAATAACCCCACGAAGTTATCGGAAGCGGTCTTTTGACACCCTGTATATGGCAAAACTAAAGTGTGATATTTTTGTTACTTTGTATGGACGTTAGCTTATTTAGTAATCATTAGACCTGATGAATGTGTATGTATTTTATGTAATTTTAATTCATGTAAGATTCATTTCAGGCATTCTCATATCTAGTCGCTATTAAACATTTGTGTATTAACCCACAAAAATTTGGTATTGAGTTATGAATTCACTTGTTCTAAATGATCTAAAGACCTGCATTCATAACTTTATACGTAATTTTTTTTGTTGGATGATACACAAATGTTTAACAGCGTTCATCTATAATAACAATTATAACAAAACAACTCTACAAGCTTACGAATAAATTACCTGATAGTGCAGTATAATAATACGAATATGTGATACCAGGTGAGAAGCCGTACGCATGCGCCGTGTGCCCGCGCGCGTTCAACCAGCGCGTTGTGTTGCGGGAACACGTACGCAGCCATCACTCCGCGCCCGACCGCCGCGCATACGGTAAATATTGATGCTATAGTCTAAACCAGCGGTCAGCAACACGCGGCCCGTGAATGTTTTGTGAATAAGTGATGTGTATCAAAAACAATGTTTTCTAATACTGCCAGTAGTTATCGCCACTTACGAACGTAGCTGTTTGTGCCATTTTTAATAAAAACTTATTTCCTTTCATTATGTGTAGGTATATTGAGCTTCTAGGGTTAACACGAGTATGAGGTCTGCGGCCCGCCTTTAGTTTGTTTTGCCACCTTGTGAGTTGTGGGCCTTGCCTGCCAAAAGGTTGCCGACCGCTGGTCTAAACTATAAACGACTAGGTATAACGATACATTATTGCCTAAGGGTAACGCTCGTTTGTATCGATACAAACGCAAGTTGAACGCTCAGCAAACGCAAGGCGACACGTTTTAAACTTTACGGGTGCCAAACGAGCGTAATTTGTGAGTTGTGAGTCGCAGAATTTCTGCCGGGCAGAATTCTGCCCAGCAGAAACTCTGTTGGACTGCCACACGAGCGTAGTTTTGTGAGTTGTGAGTTGGGGAATTTCAGTCGCAGGTTGGGCTGCCAGACGACTGACGAGTGCATTTTATTCAGTTGCTGTCAAACGTTTATACCAGATGTTTGTGAAAATGCATCTCCAAAAGGGGATCGAAGTGGACGTTTTAAAATATTATACAAAATATTTAAAGTGGTTCATTTCAATTTTAAAAATTATAATAAAATATGATTATATAATAATAAAAATGGTAATGAAGTAAGAATAATTAAGTATATATATATAATATATTAAAAATTTTAAAGCAAAAAAAAATTGTGTTTAAATATTTTGAAGTAAATTTTTGTGCAGGAACCTAGATAATTACTATTTTAAACTGAAAAACAACTCAAACATGTTAAATATTTTCGTATGAGAAAATGATTTTGGAATTACGTATGTATGAGAATTTCGAGGGTACCCGGCCCCTTAAGTATAAAAGAAATAAAAATGATAATCTATACTAATATTATAAATGCGAAAGTATCTCTGTCTGTCTGTCTGTCTCGCTTTCACGCCAAAACTACCGAACCGATTGTGTTGTCATTTGACGACCTCTGTGGCTCAGTGGGTGGGCTGTCGGTAGCTCAAGCCGGGGGTCGCGGGTTCGAATCCCGCCGACGGAACAAAAAGTTTTCAAAGTTCCTGGGTCATGGATGTGTAATAAATATTTGTATAATATAATAAAAATCTTAAATATATGTATAGTATAAAAGTATTAAATATATTTCCGTTGTCTGGTACCCGTAACACAAGTCCATCAGGTACTTAGCACGGGGCCAGACTGACGTGGTGTGAAGCGTCCATGGATAAAAAAAAATGAAATTTTGTACACAGATAGTCTAAAGCCTGAGAAAGGACATAGGCTACTTTTTAACTGGAAAAAAGGGTTGTAAGGGGGTGAAAATGCGTAAATTTGTTCAAATCAAGTTAGTTCCAAAAACTCATAACAGATGGCGCCAAGAATCGCCTAGATCGCGCTATCGCTTGCTCATGCGTATTTCTATAAGAGTGGTATCATGTTGATTTAGGATTTCGATACTTTCGATTGTTATATACGTAACTAAATAACTCACCTACCAACATAGATATCAGAAACAACAGCGCCAAAACTACTGAACCGATTGTAATGAAATTTTGTACACAGATAGTCTAAAGCCTGAGAAAGGACATAGGCTACATTTTAACTGGAAAAAGGGGTTGTAATTGTGTTTATGCGTAAATTTGTTTAAATTAAGTTAGTTCCAAAAACTCACAACAGATGGCGCCAAGAGTCGCCTAAATCGCGCTATCGCTTGCTCATACGTATTTCTATAAGAGGTGGTACCATGTTGAATTAGGCTTTTCGATTCTTTCGATTGTTATACACGTCATTAATTAACTCACCTACCAACATAGATATCAGAAACAACAGCCTACCAATGATAAATACTAAATAGTTTATGGGTAAAGCCATAGAGTACTGGTCTCTGGTAAAGCTAAAGTTGTGTAATGGGGGGCTAAATAAGCTTTAAAATTTGGTATAAAAAAGTTTAATTTAAAAAAAATAAATATTATGTGCACACTGCACAGCTGTTTTGGGTATTTTGATTTAAGGGGTACCAGGGTTTTAAAAAGCTTTTAAAGACACCAATTTTGTTGACACCGCGCGCTATAAACTGAAGTCCACGCGGACGAAGTCGCGGGCAACAGCTAGTAATAGTAATAAAAATGAAATAAATATACATATTACATTAACGCTGCAAAAATTTTACCCCCAAAAATATCCCCAAATTACCCCCTAAAAACCCACTGTTTTTATTTTTTCCCACTAAATTTAATAGGAAATCCCCATAGTTGGCAACACTGCCCGCGCTCCCCGCGAACTGAATTTGGTCCGTATAATGCGTGTGAGCGGCTGGCTGATTATGTATCTTGCAACAGCAATGCGACAGGCGTAAATTGTACAAATATCGCTGTCAAACATAATTTTTGTATTATGTATTAGCAACAGCGACGCGATAGCGGACAATCGATGGTAGCGCGCTCAAGCGAACAATTGAGGAACTAAAAGTGCATCAAAGCTCGTTGTAATTAAAAAAATCGGTATTACGTATGAGTGAGATCGCAACGCGACAGCAGATAGCGAGCAGCTAGCAAACAATTTGAATTGTCAAAGAGCGACAGCCCATTTAGGTTGTTGCCAAGTTGTTGCTAATGTGTTTTTGATATTTATTCTGCATTAATATTACACAAAAGTTGAAATCAAAGTGTAGAAGTGTATTATACTTCCTATGTATTAATCACATAACTATATTTCACATAAATATCTTTCGTAATTTTATTCTGTTTTTTGTAGGTTATTTGTTTACAGACGCTTTCGATATGTCTCGTGCTTTTCTCATTCAGGAGGTATTAGAAGCACAAAATAGATTAGACGAGAACACGCGCGTGAGACGTTTACAACGAAGATTGAGGAATGAGGCAAGACCTATGGAGACTCCTAACTTTAGTGCACATTACAGGATAACTAAAGAGTTGTTCGCTGAATTGTGCACTGAACTCGAACCATTTTTGCCTCGAACTCGTAGGAAAACAAAAGTTACTGTAGAATGTAAAGTAAGTAAATACCCAATTATCATTATATTCCTTATTAGTACCTAATTGCAAAGTGTAGATAATCCTACATATATACACTACTTTTTCAGGTGTTAACAGCACTCTCTTTCTATGCAAGTGGCTCATATCAAAAACCTGTAGGTATGAGCTATTTGCATGGACTTAGTCAGAGAAGCGTGTCTAAGGCAATTACTGATGTGACCATGGCCTTAAATCACCCCTCTATATCGAGAAAGCACATCCATTTTCCTCAAACCAGACAAGAAAGGCAAAGAATAGTAAATGGGTCAGTACTATGAAAATTATATTCATCATATTGATGTGTATTTTGTTAAAAAAATTACCCACATAAAGCTTACATTTTATTTTTGGCAGTTTTTCAAATAAATTTGGCTTTCCTGGTGTTTTGGGGTGTATTGACGGCACACATGTTGCCTTGGTCAGGCCAAGTGAACACGAGGAGAGATTTTTTAATAGGAAGCACTACCATTCCAGGAATGTTCAAATTGTAAGTATTAATACTAGCAGTAGGCTGATTATATAGCAGCTATAAAATACTGCATTGCTACGTTGTAGCTCAGTATAGAATATTTTTTTTCAATACTTATTTCTATAATAATTTGATAAGCTTAGTTGAAAATGTTTTTTCTTATCTTGTTTTAAGTTTTACTTTTTCTACAGATTTGTGATAGTGATCTGAACATATTAAATATTGATGCAACGTTTGGTGGTGCTACCCATGATGCATATATCTGGCAAAATTCAGAAATACACCATAATTTGCAGCAGCTGAATCAAAATGGTGAAAGCATTTGGTTTCTTGGTATGTATTATTATATTATTATAGGTACCCAACAAATTTGCTTTGTCTCTACACTTACAGTCATACATTTTCATTTTAAAGACATGGGGTATTTTTTACCTGCTGTTTAAAAAGTTGTGACCACGAATCAAAATACTAATAAATCTACAATTTTCATTCACACTTAATTTCTGCAAATTATTTTAATGTTGATTCATAGAAATGGAGCTATACTCGTATTTACTATAATATTCATTGATTTAAGTTCAAATATCTCAGTGTTTACCCCATCTCCTGCAGATATGTAACCTACTATATTATAAAATATATTTTCTTAACAGGTGACTCTGGATATCCATTGAGAACTTGGCTTCTAACACCAATTGTTAACACACAACCTGGCAGTGCAGAAGAGAACTACACAAATATGCATTGCCTAACAACAAACACAGTTGAGAGGTGTATTGGGGTATTGAAAGCCCGTTGGCGGTGTCTGTTGTCACATAGAGTACTACATTACAATCACCATGTTGCGGCTAAGATTGTTAATGCATGTGCTGTATTACACAACATCACCAACAAGCACAGGCTTCCTGTACCTGAATTACCTTCCAATGATATCCAGAGGGAAGCAGACTTCCTGGTACCTCGGCAGCCGTACATTGAGGAAGGTCAACAGCTTGAACGTGGCAGGCAACAGAGACAACTTATTGTGCAACGCTTATGGAGGAATAGATAAGAATTATTTAGTTATGTAGTTACCATACATTACATATAATAATATGTAGTATTTTTAGCCATAAGTATAAGATTGTTTTATTTATATTGTTTTGTATTATTATTTCAAGGTTGTCTGGAAGAAACCTCTTTTAGCGGTAAGACCGCCTGTTTGTACATATTCCTGTTGTTTTATTTTAAATTGTAATTTAGTTTAGTTTGTACAAATAAAGAATTTTCTATCTATCTATCTACATTTTGTATTCTAATTCTGATTTCATGTTTTTTTTACTTGTTTTTATAATTAGTAATTTATAATATTTTTTATTATTATGTTGTAACTTGTAAGCTAAAATAGCAAACTAAAGTTAAAGTGTTTGTATAAAATGTTATGATAATAATATGTTGTTCTTTATTAATATCTGAACTTTAGTACAGTTTTATGCAATAAACACTTATTTCTGGCCTTTATAAGTATCTATTTTAAATAAAAAGTTTATAATTAAGAACAGTCTTTATTTATAACATACATTGTAATTAATGAAGTAGGATGCACCAGAGGCACAATGTTTTGGTAAAAATCTTAATAAATTAATTATAAGCTAAGTTTCTACTAATTTTTAACTGTTTGAAGTTGTACCTAATTATTACAAGTACAAAATTCTTATTTATCAATTTATGTACACAATATTTAACAATGAAATCTTATAACTAGGATACAATTTAGTACAATGGTACTACTTATTGTAAATTGGAATATCTTCCAGTAGACCCGATACAGGAGAACATTAAGAAAATTAACAGTATTAGGTGTGTACAGTTATTAATAGTAAGAAAACACATTTATAAGTTATTTAAATATACAAATACTCATATAAATAATAAATATACTAATATGTATATACAATAATTTATAATAATATAAAAATATCATAAGTATAGCTTAAATTAAGGGTTGGTATCAATTATTATCAGGTTAAGCTTAGATAATAGATTCTTATGTACTATTATGAAACTATTAATAAAATAGGGTCACATTTCACTTTTTTATAGTCTCTATCAACTTGGCCATGAGTTCATAATGCATCTTAGCACATTCTGCATTTAACCGAGCAGTTTCTGCGTTTGTTCGGGAGGCCCCTGCTATTATCATTGCAGCATTGGCAAATTTTTCCTCTGCTGCAACACGCCTAGACTCTAGTTCCACGACCCAAGCAGGTTCCACTTTTGTTATATCTGTAACATGACAATTAATTTATGTTAAATTTTACAACTATTTCTGCCACAAATTACTAAATAGTTACAATATTAGGCACTTTTCCTTTGAGAAGATTGCAATGATATATGTATTGATAAAAATTAAAATAGGATAACATAGTGATTTTCAAGTATGAATTAATCTAAGTCTTTACAGAACATAACTCCAATTTAAAAATTTGGTCATACATAATAATCAGTTCCTTTACAATAATACTGAAAAAGTATTACACTTACTTGACTTATTGGAGTTTTTATTAATCTTTGAGTCCTGGAACAGTGAACGCTTCAGAGGCCTGGAGGTAGCGGGACTTGCCGTTGCTGAAATGAATAACATTTTTAAGTTTGAATTATCGTACAACAGTAATTATTTACTGTTTTATAGTAGTAACCTTACCAGTTTTAACTTCACACACATTAGATTTTTTGTCCCCTGGTGGTGTATGCATAGTGTCTGTAAAAATTACAATGTTGATTGTAAAAAGCATTTGGGAGTAGTGTTTTTAATAAGGTGCAAAGTTTTAGTTACTTACATATTATTGTGCTTGTACGCCCAGTCTTTGAAGGTGACACCACTGTTGCAAGAGCTGATTCTAAAAACAAATAGGTATCTATATAATTTTGTTTACAAAGCAGAGAATATATTTTGTATTTATTATATTATTATGAATGTGTTAAGTATATTAAACATAGGTACCTGGCGTGCTTATAGGCACAACATCCTCAGGTACTATAATATCCTCTATCACATTCACAGTCTGAGGTTCATTTTGGATTTCCTGCAAACAATGAAAGATGATAATAATATATTTTTCAGCAATAATTAATAAAAATTTAATTTAATACCGATTACTGACAAAAACGGGCACTCGGTGTTGAGAGTCTCCATACACGGCAGCATCCCCAATTATCTCCAAGATCTTTCGATCTGTTTCAGAGAGATCTTCTTCCCTTGATGGTCCACCACCTGTGCCAGAAGCATCTCGCCGCCTAGCAGCAGCTCTTGACTTGGCTTTGTGTTTTATATCAGCCCAATACTGAATTCAAAGGAAAGAATATTATAGATTCTATATAGATAGATGAATATTATCACAAATTTATATCAAAGAAATGGGTATTCATGAATAAATTATGTATTGCATAATAAATTTGATATACCTAATAATAGTAATTATGATATGCACTTAACCGAGGTGAACTCAATAAAAATTCACTTGCAAGTAATTTTTAGTAAGTAAAAACAGAATTATATTTTGTAAAGAATACTCACACGTTTCCACCGCTGACCACTTTTATTAGCTCCCGACCCATGAGCGTTTAATTTTTGGGCAAGGTCGTTCCACTCTCTGTCAATGGTCTCTTTCGACCTTGCCCCAAGACCAACACCTTTGGCTAATGACGAATGACGAGCCAAGTGGTCCAACAGTTCTTCGATCTGTGAGTGGGAGACTCTGTGTTCCATTTTATACTAAAAAAAATGCAAATACAATAAATTGTACGCGATTATATCTCAAAGAACCAACCTCGGTGAAAACAAATCTCATAATACTGAATACTCACTTGTTGCCTGCATACGTATAAGTTCTTGAAAGTTTGCTTCGAGTGCTTTTCCAGAGCCAATAAATCCACTTTTTCTCACCACTCCAGCCCATTTTTTGTAATAAATAACTAAGAATTCACTTGTACGTTTTGTAAACAAAACACTTGACATTTTAAATTAGTTCCACGTGTTGCTACAAGATCGCCAGTGGCGCTTTTTTTGTCGCTAAAAATGCATTTAATAACTAGCGGACAACAGCAGAGCAACAGGCTTATATATTACGATTTTTTTCAGCGATTAGCGACCAATCGCGCGACAACTGCGCGACCGGTTGCTGTCTGCTAACCATCTGCTAAAGATACATAATCAGCCTGCCGGTAGACAACTCATTTTGAGTCGCCGGGCGAATCAAACTCGACTTTTGTATGAAACTGAATGCAGCAGAATTCTGCCGGACCGAAATTCTGCGACTCACAACTCACAAATTACGCTCGTTTGGCCTCGCATCAAAAACGCGCGTTGTCAGTGCGCAAAAAATACGTCGTGTGGAAGGGCTCTAAGTGACTATACAATATAACAACATACTGGAAGTTAAGCGCTAGATATAACGACACACTATTGCATTGTAACTAAACAATATTTGCCCTTGCCTTATCAAGCGCCTTTTCCAATGCAACATACAATATCTAAAGCACAAGTTATTCATCAGCGACTAAATATACCAATCACACTATAGTCAAAATTATGAAACCAGGCTTAAAAGTTTAAAAATAAAAAGATAACAGGTATGGCGTTATGATTTTAAATACCTATAATGTTTACTAAATACCTGAGGGGTTAGTGCGAGTTTTATTCGATCATGCGCGTCGAGCGCGTAAACGCGAATTTATATGGGATCAAAGCAGGCTAACGTGGATACTACTTTGATCCCATATGAATTCTCGTTTACGCGCCCGATGCGTATGGTCGAATAAAACTCGCATTAACCCCTCGGTGTGCCGAGTGTGAGTTTTTTGTTTGACATTCGATCGTGAACGCGTTTGGCGTTTACTAAGATTTTGTATGGGAGCTGGGCTCACTCCCGTGAGCATCGCTAGGTAAAAATTCCATACAAAATATTAGTAAACGCCAAACGCGTTCACGATCGAATGTGAAACAAAAACTCATACTCGGCACTGATCGTATTTATAGGATTACCTCTTGAATAAAATTGTATATTTTATCACGCCAGGTGGATATCAGTATTGTTGTTCGGTGTGCGGCAAGGCAATGAACACTAGTCAGGAGCTGGTTCAACATCTCATACAGCACTGCGACGAAAACACAGCCATGAAAAGACAGCCCCAGGTAACATATTTTTTAACCGACTTAAAAAAAAGGAGGTTATCAATTCGACGCGTATGTATGTAATATTTCCAGAACTGCCCAGTTTTTGTATATGTTAATCTATAACAGCTTCTGAACAAATGTGCCAAATTTCAAAAATGTATGTATGTATGTATGTTTTTATGTTTGTGCACGCATATCTCCGAAACCACAAGTCCGATTTTAGTGATTCTTTTTTTATTGTGCTAGGTATTGTTCAACTTAGGGAATACTGCAAGTTTCATCAAAATCGGTTCAGTAGTTTTTGAGATAGGGAATTTTAATTCTTAATTACGTACAAAAATTTGAAGTCGGTTTTATCTTTTTAAAATACTATTATTTGTCGTACTAATAAAATTTCTGAATGGTAATTTTTGCTCACTCTTGGGCCGGTATAAATAGTCAGTACTCAAGATGCATCTCGGTCTCAAGACGCGGTTCGGCTCTATGATTATTGATTAGTCCAAATTTTGACAGCCAACCAATCACAGAGCCTGAACCGTGTCTTGAGACCGAGATTCATCTTGAGTACTGACTATTTATACCGGCCTTAATGTTGTTTTAAAGTACTAGATTTTACTCCCAAGTCCGAATTTGTTAATCGCTTGGGAACCGTTAATTTTTGCGGGATATAAAGTATCCTACGTCCCTTCCCTGGACTAATAATGTTTTTGGATTAAAATTGGTTCAGCCGTTGCGTGAAGTAGAGGTATCAGAGAGTCATATAGATACATTTTCGCATTTAAAATATAATATTATGATAGGTTAAAGTATGAGTAAATCGTGTGATTAAAAAATCATCGCTAATACAACGCGACGTTTAAATTTCAGAACGGGCCTAGAAAGTACAAACGTCGACGGAAGCTAAAAACGGACGAGTCCCCGCCGCCGGCGCGGTGGCGAGCGCAGTCGGAGTCGCCGGCGCCGTCGCCACTCCGGCCGCCGTCACCGTCGCCGCCGCCGTCGCCGATACCGTCACCGTCACCGTCACCGCCGCTGCCGCGCCGCCGCCGACGACGACGCGTGCCGCCGCCCCGACCCCGCATGATACATACCGAGGAGCCGCGACCGCGCACTAAACAGGTACGGTAAAACTATTTTAACCCATCAAGCCCCGTAGAGATAAACTACGATAACATGGCGCGCCCCTCCAAAATTCAAAACGTTTGAAGTGCGTTGTCTTGCGCGGTCGGCTAGTTATGATTAGTTGACCAACAAATCTTGGTAATAAGTGACATTAAGTAAAATATTACGAGTACTGGTTGATTGGTTGAATACTTACTACATACAAACTCTTTCATAATGATGTGACCACACATTGAAACAGTAATTTGGAGGGGCGCGCCATGTTATCGTAGTTTATCTCTACAAGCACCGGTGATCGCGACAACAATAGAATACAATAGCATTTCCGAGAATCTCCGATCGAAGGATTAATACGCATTTGGTCATCTTCGTTTTCTATGCGAATGGCTGGTGTTTTCTAGAGAAGAAAAAATATATTGAAATAACGTGAGGCTTAAGGTGGGTTTACACCAAAAGAACATAGAGCAAGAACAGCGCAAGAACATTCTTTCGTATTCGTTTAGTGTAAACTATAATTCGTTACAACATACTTTAGATCGTTTACACCAATCGAACCAACAAGAACATCAAGAATAAGAATTTTTGCTCTATAGATGAGAATCATTTAGACCAAACGAGCGAATGCTCATTGCTCATTAGTCAACGATAAGTAGTAGGGTTCACACTACACTCAAAGAGTATATAAACTACGTAACAACTACACTATGTCTGACTGTGATAGCGAAATTGTGATTTCAAGTGCTGCATTTATTGTTATAACGCAACAATGGAAAAGAAAAGAAGGAAAAGACGTTGGTGGGTGACGAATTTAATACAAAGAAGAATACTCGATAATTTAAAAAACCCGCCAAAAAGTAAAATATTTCAAGAACACTAGAATCCCTTTGAAAAGACCGCCTCGAAGAGCGAGCACGCCCGAACACGAAAGAATGCTCTAGGCAACTGCTCAAGCGCTCTTGCGTCGGTTACACCAAACGAGCGAGATTCTTAGAGCATTCTACCTATTTACCGCCGAACACGTGGCGAACACTCTAGAACAATGAAAGAATGCTCGTTGTTTGTTGACATCAAAAGAGCTTTACTAGAATGAGCATTCGCTCGTTTGGTCTAGACGGAGCTTTACATGCAAGTTTCTTACGTGCGGAAAGCAAATTATAGAGACTAACAAAAATAACTTAAAAAAAAAGAAATCTAGAAAAGGAATAGTGAAAACTACCCCTTGTTGACAGTAACCCTATATAACAGTCAAAAAATAAATGTCTATAACAGGTTTTTGTTAACGAAAGTGCCAAAAATTGGGTGTTTGGGTCAATTCAGACCGCAACGCGACGCGTAGATGCAATTCTTTTATATGGATTTGAAAGTTTGAATGAAATTTAGAAATGCATCTACGCGTCGCGTTGCGGTCAGAATTGACCCTTTGAACTAATGATGTCTATGTTACAATTAGCAAAAACTTTCACAAGTTGCAGATATTTTTCCGAATCTAGGGAGGCAATGAAGTGTCTGTAACTTAATTCTATATTATAGCAGGCCTGTCTCACTTCCATACAAACGACGCAAAATCAGGCCTGTCTCACTTCCATACAAACGGCGCGGAATCGCCGAGATATTTACCTACTATTCTGGAAAACAACCTAATTTCAACCTTTTGCCTAGCGTTTAGCGTTCATAGTACAATAACTGTCTTGCCGTCTCGCTTCAATCCGCCAGGGCTGTCAAGCGAGCGGCGCGGCGGCGCGGGGCCGGGTACTATTACTTTTGTTTCACGGACGTGTGCGCTGCGTATGCGACAAGTCGAGCGAGTGCCAGCCTATTGAGACTAGTCCGGTGACCGGACGCTTGCGTTTATCATACCTAAACTCGGGAGTGAGACTTCTGTACCGTAAGGTACTATTATGTATTCTGTGGTAAAATTGCCGAGATATTTACCTACTATTCTGGAAAACAACCTAATTTCAACCTTTTGCCTAGCGTTTAGCGTTCATAGTACAATAACTGTCTTGCCGTCTCGCTTCAATCTGCCAGGGCTGTCAAGCGAGCGGCGCGGCGGCGCGGGGCCGGGTGCTAATTACTTTTGTATCGCGGATGCGTGCGTTGCGTGTGCGACAAGTCGAGCGAGTGCCAGCCTATCGAGATTCGAGACTAGTCCGGTGACCGGACGCTTGCGTTTATCATACCTAAACTCGGGAGTGAAACTTCTGTACCGTAAGATACTGATTATGTATTCTGTGATTATAGTAATTTTATTTATGATCAGGTCCGCGGTCGGCGACCGCCGCGGCACCCGGCGGACGACCTGCTCGCGATCGGGCCGCACTCGCCGTCCCCGCCGCCGGCCGCGTCGCCGTTGTCGTCGCCGGTGCGCGTCAAGACGCCGCAGTCGCCGCCGCCGTCGCCGTCACCGGTGCGCGTCAAGTTGCCGCCGCCGTCGCCGTCACCGTCACCGACGCTTGAGGGGCCGTTCAAGTGCGAGATGTGCTCGGAGGTTTTCCCGCGCCGAGACGCGCTACTCCTTCACGTGCCCGTACACATATGACAGCCGACACGCAAGTCGCAACGCAAACAAGCGAACTAAAGGTAATGGTGTCTTTGAGGGTTCTAAAATCGGTCTTCGAGGGTAAAAGTATTTGAAAGGGTGAAACTCACTTTAGTAAAAAGGTTGTCGAATACGAAATTCGATTCTTTCATGATTCTTTATTGCCAGGCAGTGCACTGCACATTGCTGTTACCACACACCTTGCTGTTTAAAATGATTAGACAGCGAATAACTATTAAGGTCTGCTTGTTTTATACCTGATTTCTGAATTCTTTTGACAGGGATTTAAGTATTGAACAGCATTGTTTTTTCTAGTGTTAATATGGTAATAATCGAAAAATCCTTAAATGGTCATTCATACCATGATGCACCTTGAATAATTATAAATTAAATAATTGCAGTAGATTAAACATTATTCCTAGAAGATTGTTAATTGATTTTGCCTCACCTTACATGACTAATTTTTGTTAAGCTTTAAAATTTTCGATTAATACTTTGCCTTTAAACATGTTTATAGCAACCTTCTTTTAAGTTAAAGAATCTCCATTTTAAAGCATTGGTACATAAGTACCCTTGTGTGCAAATAAAATGTCTAGTTCATGACTGTAATACTAATAGTCTTTACTCCTTAGCTTTATTAGTGTAGACATGAACCCAAAGAAATGTTTCTTTAATCATAATTCAATTTAGCTATAGAAAGAAATATAGTATCAGCTGTGTATTTTCCGACAATTTCAATTATTAAAAATCAGTTCGACTTCGACCCCACTCCCCAGTTTTTAACCCCCTACGCAAAAATAGGGGCGTTTTATATGTGACGTGTCTGTCTGTCTGTAAAATGTATACATTGAAGTATGAAGTAAGCGTACCGCGGAAGCACCTCTGTCGTGGTAGCCTACATTGTTCAACGGGAACTACCTACTATATAATATAAGATACTCTATGACGGGAACTACCGCGCGCTATAAGCTGAAGTCCACGCGGACGGAGTCGCGGGCAACAGCTAGTTTTCTATAAAAAAGAAACAATTCATTCTGTCTGTATTGTATAGTACTGTAAATATTTAGACACTTTGAATATCATGTTGTTTAACTATATTATATTAAATTGTTAAATATACATATACAATAAAAGCATCTGAAGATAAAAAGTATACCATCAAGTTGTAAAGATTGTGTTTTTAAATAAGAAAAACCTGTACGTCCATTCTTTTTTTTTTCAATGCCAGTATGTATTTGGATGTAAATTATCAAATTATAATGTCAACTTTAATTTTTGTTAAAGTGATTTAATTGTCTAGTACCTATTTTAAGTTTTGGAGATGCCTATGTGATGTGCAATTAGAAATGTTGTTGAAAAAATAACACTTTTTGTAAATATTTTGGAGAAAAAATTAATGTAATTAGTAATGTACTGTAAATTCCTGTATTTTATCCAGTTTCTTTGTGAGGCTGCTGTGTTGTATAAAGTATAGTCTATTAATCAAGATCTATGTTATAAGAAGTTGGAAAGTTGGACATAAGAAAAAAAAGAGGTTTTGATTCGTGCGGTCTTATTGATTATGTATTTCGAAGGTGGGAGTGTAAAGAATACCTCTAGCTAGGCCGCACACAGCTTGATATGATCACTCTGCAAGTAAAACTGGGGCAATAGAACACTAGGCACTGTACATTGAAATGAAATGAAAATATTTATTTCTAAATAGGGTTAACAAAGTTAACACATTTAGAAAGTCTACGGCGCAACGCAGACGACAGACTATCCGTGACGCACTTTTTGTCTGTGGAAATAGAACCTATGTCCTATGCAATTTTATGCGGACTTTTTTCGCGTCGTGTGCGTTACTGCATATAATTGCATAGGTTCTATTTCCCACAGACTAAAAAGTGCGTCACGGATAGTCTGTCGTCTGCGCTGCGCCTACATGAGGCCTACTACTGCTTCTATTCCCCTTCGTTATTTGTCGAGTTATCTCTCAGTGTCTAAACACACTAGGCTGAATTACGCCGGCGTAAATTCCGCCGCAAATGTCAAACGCATACAATATACGGACTAAAATATATATTTGAATAGAAACCCTCATTTCTAATAAACGTCATTGTTAATAGTGTTGAACACCGCGAGCGAATGTTGTAAAGTTGTCACCTTTTGCTGCGCAACAGTGTTCAAACAAACCCATTTCATCACAAATAAATTGGCCTAGTAATATTTTAATGTTTTGGACTGGATCCCATTTTGATCGGAAATAGCTAATTTATCAAACATCTGTTTACAGTTTGTCTTTTACAACAAGTGTATGTATGATATTGTTATTATTCTGTCTATGTATTAGGTGTTTTATTGATCGACTGATTACAACTTTAAAATGATGTAAAACTAGTTGGTGATGTATAATAATTGTAAATAAAATTTATGCTTAATTAGTCTTTTGGTTTCTTTTTCTGTTATAAATACCATTCTGCATGCGGGGAGTTGGCCGGGAGTGCAAAATGCAAAGGCAAAGGGGGCGCCGTCAGAGCTTTTCCCGCGCTTTCTTGTATTAACATTAAATTCGCAAAGCATGATGTAGTGCTGCATTTTTGGCATGTTGTTTGGATCAATTATGGTGATGTAAATCCCAATTTGCAACTTCAAAAAAGTTGTGCTCGCTGCGCACCAAGTGATAAGTTGCGAAAATTTTCGACTTTTTTCACTTTTTGCTCTAAAAGTCATAAACTATGCGTTTCCGACTAGTAACATTCACTACATAAATGAAGCTAATTAAATTGGAAACAAATTGGCTAACCGCAGCTCTAAACCTTATAACAACCAAGCTATGGCCCTTCAAAGATGGTCCGTTTTTCCCGAAAATTTGAAATTTTT
Source organism: Polyommatus iphigenia (assembly GCA_963422495.1). Classification (NCBI taxonomy): domain Eukaryota; kingdom Metazoa; phylum Arthropoda; class Insecta; order Lepidoptera; family Lycaenidae; genus Polyommatus; species Polyommatus iphigenia. The sequence continues at coordinate 40,075,610 of OY730180.1, read as the reverse complement.
AGTTTTGCTCCCGTTTGAAGAAAAATATTGGCAAAACCGCTCGTTCTATGAGAAGGTCGTAAAATAAAGTTGTAGTACATTTAATTTTCTTTTATTAGAGCACAACATAGTCACTCACAATCTGCATATATCAAAACATAAGCTACCTCCACGCGGTGAAGGCGGTAACAGTGTAAACTGGCTAAAACTCCCATTAACTAAACAAATGCCTTCGGGCTTATGTTTTGGTTTTAAATTTGCACAAGATAGTACTTGGAAGTAGCCTACCCGGTAACGTAGGGGAGCAGCCAAAAAAACTATTATCTTATTAACGCGAACGAAGTCAGGCTAAACAGTCATAAAAATGTCGGTTCCACCGGGAGTCTGCTTTGTGTGTCGGCTGGCACTCAAGGAAGGTGACAGTACAGTGGTAATTGTAAAAAAAAGTGGCATCCAAACTCTAATTAACTCGAGTGTGGAGCGTGGCCTCAAAGATGATGAACTTGTAGCAGTACCTACAAAGTACCTACACGTTCGTCGTGGAAGATTGAAACATAGAAGAAAATCGTTCTGCCAAGAACGTACGTTCGAAATGACGAGAGAAACCGTCCGTGTATATTAAGTGCATTTGCACCGGACATGAAGTAGCCCTGAAAAGGACTTTTTCTAATAAGAGTTCTTCACAACACAACACTACGCATCGAGGCTTCGTCGAGCGAGGGATATTCGCAGCATAGCTACGATCTTCATGGCGTTTGCAGAGCTTCACAAAATGGCGGCACAATTACTCGCGACGGCGCGGCAGCGAGCGACCGGAAGACGATGTTGGTATGCCGAGCGCGAGCTCACTGAACTCGCGGACCGCGGGAGCCCATATTTATACTCGGGCGATACCAGCGCCACGAACCGCGGTACGGCCGAATCTCCCGCGCGGATAATTTCTCAAGCTTGTAAATATTTCCTATTCGATTTTTTTCTCTTTCTTGTTTGTAAATATTTTTATCTCACTCATTATGTCTCTTTCTGTTTTGCAATAGCCAATCAAAATTAATCTTTTCAGTTTCTGTACAGTTTGTAATAATAATAATTAACTCATTTTTTTGTATATAAGCAGCGCATTTTTGTAAATAAAGCACTTCAGTTCACCACAGTAAATCGAGTTTTACTCTTTACTCCTCCGACCTCTAGTGAACTCTTAGAGAGACCAACCGGTCCTCTAAACTAGTTTAGAGGACCGGTTGGTCAAAAATGCGCTACAAAATACACGGACGGTTTCTCTCGTCATTTCGAACGTACGTTCTTGGCAGAACGATTTTCTTCTATGTTTCAATCTTCCACGACGAACGTGTAGGTACTTTGTAGGTACTGCTACAAACTTTTTTTTGAAAAAGCTAGACGAAGTCAGTGTTCACAGTGTTCACACAGAGGACCTAGTAGATCTGGCTGCCATCTGCCTCCTAATAGATGCAACGCATGAAAGTATTGCTGAAGCTGGCGAAAAGTGTCTGGTGGCACTTTACGGAGGTGTTCCGGATACTCAAGAGACTGCACGACCTGAGGTTCAAGTTGTTCGTGAAGACAGCGGCAAATGCAAAAGTAAATCTTGCACGTCTGCCCCCAACCACCGAGGCTTCCTCTTTTCATGCGTTCCGCACCTACCACCAAGTGCAAAAGTGGCTGGGAGTAGAGATGGACCCCATCGAATGGGGTTGGGAAATGAGCTCTTACGGCCTTATTCCAATAACAACAAACAAAGAGCCAGCCCCACCACAGCTTCTCAAAATCATAGCCTGCAAATGCAAAAAGGGATGCAGGGGGGCATGCACTTGTCTAAAAGCTGGGCTCAAATGCTCGGCTCTATGCTTAAACTGCTCAGGAAAGTCATGCGATAACGTCGCCTTGATTTTGATAGATGAAGATGATAATGATCCCGAGGAAGCTGAGAAAGAACAGGAAATTGAAGAGCTTAACGAACCAGAGGAACGTGACAAACCTGAGGAGGAAGGAGAAATTGAACCTCAACCAAAAAAAAAACGCCGAGTGACTGCAGATTCTTAAACATTCAATTTGCGTATAAACTTTTATTTTACTTTCCCAAATTTTGTACTTTTGTTGATTTACCTAGCCTGCAAATGAAAAAGTAGGTATTATCCTTTTTATGATTTTATATGCCTTCTTCTTCGCACAGTGAATCAAATTGACCATGTGGTTATCGATGACCGACACAAAAACACTGTTCAAGATGTAAGAACATACAGAGGAGCCGATTGCGATAGCGATCATTACATGGTAGGCGTAAAAATTAAACTTAGGATAAGTGTTTCCAATAGGAAAGCACAGAAAAGAGAGGATTGCATTAATGTAGAAAATTTAAAAGATAGAGTAATAAGAAAGAAATTTGTAGTAGAATTAAGCAACGCTTTCGAAGATCTAGAAATAGACGACGACATTGATGATGTTTGGGAAAAGATGAAAACAACCGCAAAAGAAGTTGGACTCAAAGTGGCTGGCAGAAAGAAAAAGAGCAGAAGGAAAAAGTGGTGGACGGAAAAGTGTAATATGATAGTAGAGGAAAGACGAAAGTACAAAATATTATCAGAGCAAGATAGAATATGGAAAAAATTGTAAAAGCTAACGAGACACGTAAATTTTATCAGGAGGTAAGGACGTTTAAAAAAGGGTGCAAACCAACTGCCCAATCTCTCCTCGATAAAGAAGGCAACTTAAAAAATGACGCAGAAGAAATAAAATCCACGTGGCGAGAGTATTTCGTGCAACTGCTGAACTGCCCCCCTTCACAAGAACCAATCATTTGTGATACCCAAGAAGAGAGTCCTGATACAACAGAAGCCCTGTCTTTTAAGGAAGTGCAGGAGGCCATCATGAGACTAAAAACCAACAAATCTCCTGGAATCGATGGCATACCTGGAGAGATATGGAAATATAGTGGAGGGGCGGTACAGTCGAAGTTGTACGAACTGCTTGTTAAGATATGGGAGAAAGAACGGCAGCCCTTGGAATGGAATACAGGCATCATTTGTCCAATCCATAAGAAAGGCTGCAAAAAGAAGTGCACGAACTACCGGGGGATTACTCTGCTTCCAACCGCTTACAAGATCTTGTCTTATGTGCTTCTTAAAAGGCTGGAACCTTACGCGGAAAAAATCCTTAGTGATTATCAGTGTGGATTCCGCCGAAACCGAAGTACAATTGACCAAATCTTCCTACTGAAGCAGGTGATGGAAAAGAGATGGGAGTACGCCCAAGGGGTCCACTCATTGTTCGTGGACTTCACCAAAGCCTATGACAGCATTGACAGAGATGCCCTGTATTCCATTTTGAGATATTTCAATATCCCGGACAAAATAGTCACGATGATTAGAGTTGCGACATAGGAGTGTAGCCTACGCGTAAAGGTTGGAGGTGAGCTGACGGACGACTTCACAGTCGCAACTGGTCTAAAGCAGGGGGATGCCTTGTCGCCTATGCTCTTTAATTTGGTGCTAGAATACGTTCTGAGAAAGGTTTTACACCTAGAACTTGGCGTGGAGCTGGATGGAAGGCATAAGGTGATAGGGTATGCAGACGACTTAGCCCTGTTAGGTGAAACTCGTGGAGAAGTCATAGAGGCCTTCACAACTTTAGAGACTGAAGCGAAGAAGGTAGGGCTCAGGATCAGCCACGATAAAACGGAGTATCTCCACATGAGACGCTACAAAAACACGCGTATACCTTGTGAAGACCTGCATGTTGGAGATACAACGTATAGGGGTGTACACAAATTTAAGTACCTCGGGTGTACTGTGACTGACACCAACAGTCGAGAGGACGAAATTGACATTCGCGTTAAAAATGCCCTACGATGCAGCGCAGCTCTTCACAAGGTGCTCGTGTCCAAGCTTCTCAGCAAAAATACAAAAATCCGAATCTATAACACGATTATTCGGCCTATACTAATGTATGGCTGTGAGGCTTGGACGCTGACACAAAAGGAGGAGAACAAACTTCTAGTCGCTGAAAGGAAAGTCCTCAGAAAAATCCTGGGCCCAGCCAAAACAAATGACGGCTGTTGGCGAATCCGGAAGAGTGCCGAAATTGAAGAACTGGTGGCCCAACCCAATATAATCGGAGAAACAAAGGCTCACCGACTCCGTTGGCTGGGACACGTGGAAAGAATGGGAGAGGATCGCGGGGTAAAAAGAGCGTACAAGGGCCGTCCAACAGGACGTCGTCCAGTTGGACGCCCCAGGTATCGCTGGAGAGATGCTGTTGAGGCTGACCTGCGTGACCTTCAAGTCAGTAACTGGCAGGAGGTAGCGCAGGACAGGGCTCAATGGCGGAAGCTCATTTCGGAGGCCAAGATTCACTTTGGGTCGCTGAGCCAGCGGAGTTAGTTAGTTAGTTAGTTAGTTAGTTATATGCCTTCTGTTTCAATTTTTTAAAAATCTATTTCTACCCTCTTTTTGTTTTTCAGATATCCTGAGTGAACTATTTGTCTCACAGACTTTGTTCTGTGCTCTAATGAAAGAAAATTAAATGTACTACAAGTTACAACTGTATTTTACGACTGATAGTATACTGGATTGCGTTCCGTTTTAAATAGTAACCAGTTAGTGGAGTTCCCAGAGCGTAAAAATCGTGCAAACCTCCGATTTTTGCAATAGTGGATGAAAATTGAAAAGAAAAAAAGGAATGTGTAGCTGATAACATAAATAATAAAGTTTACCTATTGAAAAGTTGTGCTTTTGATTTTTTAATTATTCTCTTCCACTTCAAGTAAACTCATAAACTGTAAAATTTTGAAGAAAATTAGCATATTTCTTTCTTTTAAATATATAGCAAAATAATAAAATATATTATTATTTTTTTGATTTGTATCGTTGTTTATATTCCAAAGAAAGAAAATAAGTTGAAAAAATATATAATTTAGATTTAAAATTAATATTTTTGTATGTAGATGAGCATACCTCCAAATGTGCTTGTTGTGTGCCTCGCCAGGTAAATGGCGTTCCTATTTTTCTTTGGTTTTGAATAGGAAGTTTAAAATTACTTTTTTGGCTTAACAAAGCCTTCTTTTTCTTAATGTGTATAACTTTTTAGCTCTTACTTTATTAAATTTTCTGAAAATGTAGCACAAACTTTTCACTGATATTTCGAAGAAAAATCTGTATTTTATTTCTTTTGGTTAGGTTTTTACAGAATAAAATTGATTTTTTATTTATTTTTTTCATTAATTATATTTGCTAAAACATACATAAAGGAAAAAAATACAAATTAGGTTAAGAAATGATATTTTTTGTATTCAGGTAAGCATTTTCCAAACATAAGTCGCAGCATGCGTCCTTAGTATGTACGTGAGATTTGTAGCACCCAAATTTTTTTCTGGCTTTAAGTAGGAAGTTTAAATATATTTCAAAAACTAGAAAAAGTCTTTCATTTGTCGATGCATTTAATGTTTTAGCTCTCACTTAAATAAATTCTCAACAAATATAGAAAAATATTTTCGGTCTATTTTACACATTTTTGGAGATATTTAAACGTTTTTAAGTACTTAAAAGTTATCATTTCTCTAAAAATTAAATACACACAACAAGTAAGTTTAACACACTTTTCGTTACAACCCTTAATTCCACCCAAGCCCCATTATCTTGGTTACGACGAGCAATAATCTCTAGAAACTTTGCAAAAACCTTATAGCTGTATTTAGCTTAGCAAAGCAAACTTTCTTTTTTAAAAATTGTGTATTTGGTTAATTTTCAACGTAAACAATCAGATAAGAGTCATTAAATAACAGGAACAAGAAAAAAAATTTTTTTCTGGACCGGTTTTATATGGTGAAAAATTAATTTTTAATTATGTAACTAAAAAATTAAAAGCACAAAAAATTTATTGGTAAACTTTGCAAGTTATAGTGTAAAAAAGAAAATGACACCTCAAAAACAAAAATCCATTCACTATTACAATTTTCGGAGGTTAAAACCTCTGGCGACTGCACTAAGTATACTAACTATAAAGGAACGGCTTCGCAGTATACTAAAATGACGTCACACTCTGCAGTGGTCGCAGTATACCTATATCGGAACATAGCCAATATTTACAATATTTGACAGGTATGTTTGGCGTCTCCATGACAACGACAATAGATCATGGAATTAATATATACTACGTATAACTGGAAAGCTCACTGTGCATCTAAGTACATGCCGAGTGAGAGGTCATAAACCTTGGTCCGTCTCTCTCTCTAACTAGTGTAACCATTCCTATGACCTATCTGTAGGACATTCAATTATAATGCAAGTGCAATGCAGTGCCTTTAATTGTCCTATCGGTCAATCTCGGCGATAGCGGCTACGAATAATGAAGTTTTTATTATTCGTAGGGTAGCGGTCAATAACCCTCTGTCAATTTTTTTCATATTTCCTAGTTTTCTATACAAACCACGATTGACAATAAAGTGACAAAATATGTTTCTAGTTGGGGTTATATCGTGTTTTGCTTAACTCGATGTGAACTGAATATGAAGTTACACTTCGAACTTATAATAAAAAGTTGGCAATTATCATTTTAAGAGTTACCCATTATATAGGCCATAAGTTTTTCTTTCAATCTATAAAAGCCTGTGTCTCTTTAAGAGTAAAATTTTTGGTTAAAGTTAACAAAATACAGTGAAGGCATTTTCCATTTAGCAACTAGACTAGTAAGGTCAACAACCGCTACCGCCAACTTTGAACGATTTGAAATGAAAATACGACTATTGAAATTAAATAACATTAATATGAAGCAGAAATATGTTTTATTTACTTTGAACTAAACAATTATTAATTTTTAATTTTCTTTGGAAAAAGGCAATTTCATAAATAAAGGTGAAAAATAATAAAACACAGTAAATAGCATAATATTTAATTTTAAAACTTAATACATTTTAATTTTTAAATCTCTTCTTTTGATTTTCTGTTTAAGATTTTTTAACTCACGCTTTATTTTTCTTGGGGTTGCAACTTGCAAGCAAAGTACCTAGATGTTTGTGTATTTACGTAAATTTTTATTTATTTTCTTCCTTGGAGAACTTTTAGAAGATCCAGGTTTGTGTTTTCTAAAGTATTGAAGCATATAATGCTTAACACTTTAATTTTATTTTCGGGAAAAATCTGTAATGCAATTACATAAAAATAAGTAGGTATTGTTACAAATTGCTGTTCAGGCCATAGCTGGGCATTAGCTCGTTAATCCGTTAATCGTTAATTAACGAAGTTAACATTTTGATTAACGAATTAACTTTTAAGTTAAATTTAGAAAATGTTAACGGACACGTTAACTTCCGTTAATATGTAGAAGTCCGTTAATCGTTAATCCAATGCCTACTATTTACCGCACAGCGCCGCGGCGTGGCGCGAAAAACAGGTTCAGAAGTACAATCTGTCAAGAAAGAGTAGATGCAGTATAAAATTTTCTAAACGTAATCACGCTCAAAAGGTGGTTTTCTCTTTGTTTTTCCACAGAGAACACTTATACACTTTAAATATTATCACCTTGCCCATTTTCATCTCGATTTAATAAGGTTTTCATATTTTTATGTGATTTCAAAATTATGTAAAGTGTTACATTTCAAAGTTGTGCTAACTTCCAGAACCTAAACCAACAGGTTTTTTAAGTACCTACACAAACGCAACGATATAAAAATGCAATTTTACACAAATTAACGGATTAACGATTAACGTTAACTTGCGTTAATTCTTCCGAAATGTAACGCTTTAACGTTTAACGAAGCTAACTTTTTTTGTAGCGGATTAACGATTAACGAAGTTAACTATTTGATTAACGGTGCCCAGCTATGGTTCAACTTTTTATTAGAATCCAATGTTGCTTATTTCAAATATTTTTAAATTACCTTTGGAAAGATAGAAGGAGTCAAAGGTTTCAATCTTTTCCGATGTTCTGTTCGATAATCTTCAAGTTAGAAATGAAGTGAACAAACTACAGAGCTTTGACGTAAGTTCCCGGGTCTAACCACTTTTTATTTAGCTCTAAATCTGAAGGCAAATTGGAAATATAAAATTTACTTATATATTAAATACCATTTTCTATTAAGTATACTATTTAACTATTTGGTTTTGTTTGGCGTAGTAAAGAATACTCATTAAAAGCTTCTACATGCTTTTTGATGCAGAGGTACATGCAAATAGTGAATTTCCAAGGTATTTAGTGACACAACAAGTGTTTTAGTACATAATTAGGTAATAACAATAACAAAACAAAAACGTAAAGTTCAAAATACGTGGTCACCCTAGTTCATACTGAATGTCAAACTTACCTGTGAAAAGATAATCCAGTCAGGGTACGATTCTTTCACACAGCCATCACAGCACATACTTTTTTAACAATTTTACAATCCAATACACTATTTTAAAGCTTGGAAAGCATTAATAATAACTCCATACGAAAACAAAGAAAACGCCATATTGCTTTTGTCGTTTGACGTTTGTGGTGCTTTATACCATTTTTCAAGTGTTGCCTAGGTAAATGTATTAAAACTACCTACCATAATTTTTAAATGTCGTGAAACATAACATTTGGATATATCTGGACCTACAAACTTTTGCATTCAATATTTTTATTAGTATACAAGTACAAACATACAGCACGTGATATTCATAAACGAAATGTTTGTCTTTGCTGCGAAAGAACTGTTCTTGAATTTACTACCGTTAAACTTAAAATATTTTACATGGCAATTGTCCGAAAGAGACACACCAAGAAAAAGTTTGTCTCACGTGGGCACACTTTCCAGGGTAAATATTAGTTATTTAAAAAATACTTTAATTTCATAATAATAAGGTTCATTTTGACACTCAAGAAGATAGCAAGTGAGCATTCCAGTTATACGTAGTATATATTAATTCCATGCAATAGATTCAAAATTGGAATTTCAAATAACATTGGAACCACAGATTAAGGATATAGGTGATGGCTTCTCAGCTCGCCAGCGCGTGGCCATTTTATGCTTGTGTGCAACTGCCGTAGTGTGCGTGTAGGGATGGGCGATCTGCTTGTATATATCGATAAAAATATAAAATTAGACTACAGCTATCGACCAATAGTCGACCATAATTTTATGTTATAGATTTTTGAAGTGGAAACTTCTTTAGCGGCGTTGAGCACTTTTGTGGGATGGGTAAAAACTGTGAAACTTGCGTCAGATTCTCATGCTGATCGAAAAACCAAGGAAAAAACGTAGGACGGTTGGAGAGTAGTGTTGTAACATCGAAATCGATTAATCGAACTATCGATTGTTTTTTTTCGATTGTCGACATTTTTTAATCGATTGTAAGGGTTTCAATTAATTAAAATAATCGATTTTTTTAAAATCGATTTTCATAAAAAATGGGTTAAAAATTTAATCGATTGTAAGGGTTTCGATTAATTAATTAAAACGATCGTTTATTTTTATTTTATTTTTTATTAAACGACATCAAAAAAGGAGGTTATCAATAATTCGACCTGCATGTTCAATTTAGGATATAATATTATGATCATTATATGAAAATACTTATATAAATAAAATATTTAAGTATATAATTACACAAATAGTTAAAAATATGCATAATATGTATACTCCATAAGTCACGAAAGCTTGACCGGAGTGTAGTATCAATAAAATCATCAGTTTTTATAAAAAACAACAGAAGATCAAATGTACTTTATTATACTTAACTAATAAACAAAAATTTTGTAAAATAACAATTATTATGTATTACCGTATCGAAGAAATAAAGACGTGTGTGACGTGAAGCATGTTTGGATACTTCATACTGGTGACGGGACACATAATAATATAATATTGGGTCCAATGTCCCAACACCAGTGGCCGATCTTTCAATCAATAAAATATGCCATACATCATAACATATTATAAGGATTGGACACCGGTGTTAGGACACATTGTATGATATTACACACATATTAAAAATTAGAAATTAAGGGGCCGGGTGCCATCGAAATTCTCATACATACGTAATACCAAAATCATTTTCTCATACGAAAATATTTAACATGTTTAAGTTATTTTTCAGCTTAAAATAGTAATTACCTAGGTTCCTGCACAAAAATTTACTACAAAATATTTAAACACTAAAAAATATATAAATAAATAGTAAATTTACTACAAAATATTTCAATAGTAAAACATTTTTTTTAGTTTAAATATTTTGCAGTAAATTTACTATTTATTTATATATTTTTTTGTATTTTACTATATTTTTAGTGTTTAAATTTACTACAAAATAGTAGTAAATTTACTACAAAAAATATTTTTTAGTGTTTAAATATTTTGAAGTAAAGTTTTGTTCAGGAACCTAGGTAATTACTAATTTAAGCTGAAAAATAGCTCAAACATGTTAAATATTTTCGTATGAGAAAATGATTTTGGTATTACAAATGTATGAGAATTTCGATGGCACCCGGCCTCTTAAATGAAAAATATTCAAACAATGAAAACAGTTGACAACAGTTTTCTTAGCGGGGGGGTCTCCTGAAGGTGGTAGTGATAAGGGGGGATTTTCCTCACTTAAACGATCCCTCCTCAGTCCTCACTCCATCTCACCACCAGAATACTCGGTTAAAATCTAAGCTTAAAAATAATATTATCTTCATTATAGGTCTCTCCGTCATCACCATCATATTGAACTCTTCTTTAGAAGCATTCCAAAAATCTAAAAAAAATAGTTACGTGCCATTAATGTACTAAATACTATAAAATATATACATAGTATATAATATTGTATACGGGGCAATATGCTTTATGTAAGTTTTCCATACTTAACCCATCAAGCCCCAAGCGGAACTCAAGTGCCGCATAACAACTGAATATCTATTGTGTCTGGTATCCGACGATCGAGGTATTAAATTTATTTTATTAAATGATTATGACTTTAGCCTCATTAAAATTTTACATTTTATTAAAAAAATAGTAATGCCAGGATAAAATTTCAAAAAATATATCCAAGTAACGATTTGAGTACTTACAGGGGGGAGGTGTGAGAGTTGTTGATCATTTTACTCTCCGTTAGAACTTTTTTATTTCAATAAAATCATTATTTCAAATTTACGTTTGAAATGATAATCCCAATATTGTGATGCCTTCATGAGGATTAAAAACTTGCATGAAACTTGCATCTAAATATTTCTGTTCGTCGTCTATTTTGAAGCATTTTCAAATCCTGAAAACAAAATCATTTAGTCCATGACAATATTTTTATCGATAAACTATACTTCCAAGTAAAGTGCATCCCTAAAGTATACGTAAAAAGTTATGCAATATTTGTAGCCAAATTATTACTTGATGTGACATTTTTATCACTAATGCCTTATATAGCATGATTGAGGGATTATTAAACTTATAAATTTTCTTTTTAGCTTAGAAAAATAGCGATTGATAAGCCCAAAAAACGTTGTTGAAAACTTACGCGTGTTATGTTAAATCCACGTGTTTGAGGCATTCCTTGGCCGTTTTTATGGTTTATTATATAGCGGAACCACAAAACCCAACAAGATATTGCATTTAACGTTCACTAAACACTTTTATTAGCACTTTTTAAACATGAAATATTGCAGACCGACTCCTTTGTTATGTCCTATTTGGTAGGACATAACATTACAAACTTTTGACCGATATGAGCTTTCTCTTTCACTCAACTTACTGCATCGTTAGTTAGAAAGAGTAACATGATCAAGTGTCAAAATATAAGGCGCCCTCCAATAGTATGTACCTTCATGATTGGAACGAAGGAATACGTCAAACGAGTTTATATAATATTGACAAACGTCATGTCGAAAAAGCGCGGGAACTTGAACAAGGCGGTCGCGGTATATTTTCTTAAAATTTTAAAATTATTTTTTATATGTAAATAGTTAATTATATAGTTTATTTTTAGTCATATTTTCTCTCATTAGTAGTGTAGTTAAGTTTTATTTAGGTAAGTCTTCTTTTATTTTGTAGTTTATAAGAATACCATGGAGGAGCCCAATCCGGGGGGACCTGGTCCCCCCGTTGGTCATTATGTGACCATTTCTAATGAATCGAGTATGAATACAGATGCTTCATACTCAACAAACCCACGTAAACGTCCAGCTTTATCTAAAAAGCGCTGTAGGAAATGCATGAAAAAAATTAAAAGTGACCCAAGAAAAGCTAAAAAAGATGTTAATTGCATGTGTTCTAGCGATTCTGAAAACAACATAGCTTGTAAAGACAATAATATAATAGCTGAGACACAGACAATTGACAATACCGCGAAAAACCAAGCCTTAGTTGATTCTAGGGTAAGTAGGTTAATATATAAAGACACTGACTCGACTCCATATGTAGTTCACATACAGAAAGTAACAAACCTCCTAATGAAAATGTAAATTTTCATCCTATTGTTTTTGGGCATTATCTAAAGAAAAATAACATACAAAATATAATTAATAGTAGCATAAAAAAGATAGCAAGAAATAGACTATCTATTTCCTTTTCTGTTTATTCGGATGCAAACAACTTTATAAATAGTCAACAATTAAGTGCAGATCAATATAAAGCTTTTATACCTTCCTTCCAAGTCAGCAGAATAGGCCTAGTCAGAGGGATTCCTGCTGATTGGTCCGACGAGGACATAATTAATAATATAACAGTTACCGTTGGTTGTGGGGAGATTTTAAAAATAAGGAGATTAAAGAAAAAAACTGTTATCAATGGAACAACTCAATTTAATTCATGAAGCTCCAAGCGGCCACATCCGGCCGAGATAACAATGAAAAAGCTATTGTGTCTTGTTTTGCCACGATCGATGGGTTAATAACACTGAGTCGGTTGTTATAACTTTTGATGGACAAGTATTGCCCAAGAGGGTATTTATGTGTTACAATGCCCTGCCTGTAGATCTGTATATATTCCCTACCATACAATGTTATAACTGCTGCAGATATGGTCATGTAAAAAGTCAATGTCGATCCACTCCTAGGTGTTATAGGTGTGGTCAGGGTCATGTTGGAGAAAGCTGCTCAGTGGAGGAGGAATCTGTTTATTGCTGTATTTGTCATGGTTCACATATTGCTACAGACAGAAAGTGTCCGGAATATCAGCGGCAAAAATCTATAAAAGAGTCAATGGCACATAATTGCTTGTCATATTCTGAAGCCTCCAAACTCCATCCAACTGTGTCTAAATTATATTCAGATGTACTTTTATCTTCCAATACTTTGTCAGCCCCTGTAAATATTCCAAAATCAAACTCTGTAAATAACAACATTAGAAATAATAGTAGTTTAAGTCAAAAGTCATACAAAAAACAGTTTTTAAACAACCTAAATCTCCTCGTAGACAGGAGTATGGGTATGATAGACAAGCTCATAATAGTTTAGTAAAGGACTATAATCCTCCATCAGAAAGTAATGGATCAGCCTATCCTACACCTAATTTTGATATTAACTCTATCCAAGACACTATTATAGCCTTAAACAAATTAATTACATCCCTATCTACTTTTTCACCGTCCAACATAGCTTTACTGAATACAGAATTAAATAGTAATAATACATCCAATAATGGACCATATAATACAATGGAATTGCCGAAGCGCAGTTAGTAAAAAACATGAAATCTTATATCTAATTAATAAATATAAGCCTTCTATTCTTGCCTTACAAGAGACATGGCTAAAACCGGAATCTCTCTTCAAGATTTCCGGGTATACCTGTCTTAGGGAAGATAGATCAGATGGGCATGGTGGTACAGCCTTGCTCATCAAACATCATCATTTATTTCATCACATCTCTCTCCCTCCACATCACTCAGACTTTTCAATCATTGCTGCATCTGTAAATAACATATGTTTCGTTTCATTGTATATACCTCATCCCTCATATAGCATTTTTTCTGATATTCATAATTTGATTGGCTAACTACCCAAGCCAGTAGTTATACTGGGAGACTTAAATGCACAACATCAATCATGGGGTAGTCATAAAGACAATCCATGGGGACGGGAATTACTAGACCTAGTAGATTATCACCACCTGTGCATCCTTAATTCTGGCCAGCCAACCCGTCATACTGCCCCTCATGAAGGTTGCAGTGCTCCTGATTTATCCATCTGTTCTCCCAATCTTTCATCTATTTTTCACTGGCATGTTTTAGAATCTAGTCACGGAAGTGACCACTTTCCTATCATAATATCATTTCCAGGTAGAAAAACTAATAAACCATCTGAAGGGATGAAAAGCGGTTTACTTCACCCTTCCTACTTACTAGAAGGAGTTACACAGCCAAGCGAGAGAGAATAGGCGAAAATAAAATACGTATTTAGCGCGAAGCGGGCAAGGAACAAATCAGCGATAGTCATGCGTCCTGCGTAAAAGGATTGATCAGACTACTGCGCGAGCGCACGACTGGCGGGGCGAGGGCCGGCCGCCCGGCCGAACCGGTTCCGTGCGCGCGCCACGGAATGTTACAGCTAGTGTGCGAATTTCTGTACACCGCAACATACATTGTGAGTAATCGCCGACTTGCCTAATTTGTTCGCTGCCCGTAATTATTTATTTAACTTAGAATTCTACTTTACAATTCTTATTCTAGTTTATGTAAGTAGTTATTTAATGTACAATACTAGTTGTAAATAATTTCTAATTTTGTTCTAACTAAGTTTAGGTTTAATAGTAGTTTAGGCATAATACAAAGTAATTATATAATACAAGATAAATGACTAGATGTTATCAGTCGTTAAATTAGTAAAGTACAGTTGTATAAAAAAGTGTAAATATAAAATCAACTTTTGTAAATAATATTATGTAAAAACTATTTTTGTAAAATATATAACTTCTGTAAATATAAAATATGTAGAATGTAAAAACTAATTTCTAAAATTCATTTAAATGTTAATTTAGGAACTATAAATTTGGACAAAATAAAATAAATTTTGCTACAATAATACAATAAGTGACTGAGGTCACTACACCAGCCCCCCCTTGAGACCGTCAAGGGCGATAATAATCGGGGAATCTTACTGTGCGTCCGGATCTGGTTCTGTAGGCAACTCTTTCGCGATCCGGTGGACTCTGACTCTCCGGTAGTGTCACATGTCTTTTGGGCTGTTGTGTTTGTGGTGTATGTGTGTGTGGCGTGGTGTCTGGGTCACTAAGTATGTAGGCCGGTTTGATCCGGTCTATCGATACCGTGACTTTCTTGCCACTTACCAGTATGGTAAAAACTTTGTCGTCACGCTGCAGAACCTCGTGAGGTCCAGAATAAGCGGGTTTTAAGGCGCCACCAACAGTACAATCACGCAAGAATACGTGAGTGCAAGTGGCTAACTCCTTGAAAACAAATGTCGGATGTTTTCCATGGTGACGAGAGCCAGGTGAAGGCTTCAGATTCTGGACTATGCCTCGTAGTCTTAACGTGAACTCAGTCAAGTCTAGAGGACAGTCGGGCTCTGAGTCGAAAAACTCACCTGGTAGACGCAAAGGTTCACCATACACCAGTTCAGCTGAAGTGGTCTGCAGGTCTTCCTTAAATGAGCTGCGAACGCCAAGCAGCACAAGAGGAAGTGACTCCACCCAGTTGCTGTCACCGTGACAGATTATGGCAGCTTTTAGCTGTCTATGAAATCTTTCCACGAGACCATTGCTAGCTGGGTGATACGAAGTGGTTCGGTGATGCGTGAATCCAGCGATCCGAGAAAGATTTCGGAACAGTGCCGACTCAAACTGCCTGCCACGATCTGTCACGATGTCAGCAGGACAACCAAACCTAGAAATCCACCCACTCACGAGGGCTCTCGCTACGGCTTCAGCCGTCATCTCTTCTAATGGTATTGCCTCAGGCCAACGCGTGAAACGGTCGATGGCAGTGAGACAATATCTGTAGCCCTGGGATGGAGGCAGAGGACCTACCAGGTCAATATGAACAAATTTGGAACGGGACGGTGGAAGGTGGAAGTTGCCAAGTGGAGCGCTGGTATGGCGAGTAATCTTGGACTTCTGACATGCTAAGCATGCCCGTGTCCAATTCCTACAGTCCCGTCTAACTCCGGGCCATACGTAACGCTCGGAAACCAGCTTAACAGTAGCACTGGCACCAGGGTGACTAAGACTATGCAGACTTTCGAACACCCTTTTGCGCAGCACCCTGGGTACATAAGGCCTCCTGACGCCCGTACTGACGTCGCAAAACAGTTCCGTCTTCGCATCTTGACATTTTATTTTTTTGATGCGCAGCGACGTCGTGCCTTCCGCGAGTTGTTTCAGCTCTGGATCGGACAGTTGAGCAGCAGCCAGCTGTTCAAGATCAATCGGCTGGGCAATCTCCTCAACTCGCGAAAGACTGTCAGCTACCACATTGTCTTTACCAGATATGTGGCGAATATCGGTGGTAAACTGCGCGATCAGATCCAAATGACGGAACTGTCTTGGCGAGCAGTTTTCCTTCCGATTGCGAAACGCGAAGGTCAGAGGCTTGTGGTCGGTGTAGACTGTGAAGTCCCGGGCCTCGAGCATGTGCCTGAAATATTTGATGCTCTCGTAGATAGCAAGCAGTTCTCGATCGTAGGGTGAGTACTTCCGTTGAGAAGGACTCAACCCACGAGAGAAAAATGCCAGAGGCTCCCAGGACTCACCATCACCACGCCTTTGCTGTAACACCGAACCAATAGCCCTGTCCGATGCATCGGTGACAAGCGCTAACTTCGCCTCACAATCGGGATGAGCCAGCAAGGCGGCCTGACTCAGGCCTTCTTTGCAGGCTTCAAAGGCCTCAAGTGACTTACCACTAATGTTGACCGGGTGTGAACCCTTCACCGATCCTGTGAGCAACTCGTTCAATGGAGCCTGTTGTTTAGCAGCGCCTGGGATGAATCTGCGGTAAAAGTTCACCATGCCAAGAAATCTGCGGAGTTCTCTTACCGTCTTCGGGATGGGGAAGTTTTTGATGGCTTCGACCTTCGTTGGCATGGGATTCGTACCACTCTTAGAAATTTGGTAGCCTAAGAAAGTCACCTGCGAGACACCAAAAACGCACTTGGCCGTGTTGACGACCATACCATACTGTCTGAGCCGCTCGAACAGCTGACGTAAATGGTCTTTGTGGGTCTCCTCGTCTCTGGAAAAGACTAAGAAGTCGTCCAGGTAGGCGTATGTAAAATCCAGACCCCGTAGCATCTCATCAACGAACCGCTGAAACGTCTGTCCGGCGTTACGAAGTCCAAATGTCATAAATGGAAATTCGTAAAGTCCGAACGGCGTCGTGATCGCGGTTTTCGCGATATCGTTGGGATGAACCGGGATCTGGTTATAAGCCTTAACCAGGTCGATGGTGGAGAAGACCGTACAGCCCGATAAACAATGAGCAAAGTCGTGTATGTGTTTTATGGGGTATCTGTCGGGAATAGTTCGGGCATTCAGCATGCGGTAGTCCCCGCAAGGACGCCACCCATTGTCCTTCTTGGGCGCGAGGTGAAGGGGGGAAGCCCATGCTGATTCCGAAGGTCGACAGGTACCACTCTGCAACATTGACTCAAACTCAGACTTTGCTATCTTAAGTTTATCGGGTGCAAGCCTGCGTGGTGTGCAAGAAACCGGTGGCCCAGGTGTTGTGCGGATGTGGTGAATGGTGTTGTGGTGTGTTGTGCGATGTATCCCGGGTGGACGTGTAATTTCTGGGTATTGAGCAAGTATGTAATGATACACAGAGTTACCAGACACCACCTTCACGGAAGAAATGCTATCGTTACGAGACGCAAGTGAAGCCGCCGTAACAAGCGTAGTCTTACCGTCTATGAGACGTTGATTTCGGACATCTACTATTAGGTTGTAGTGCGATAAGAAATCCACGCCTATTATAGCCCTCGTGACGTCGGCCACAATAAAATTCCAAGGGAAGTCACGACGTAGCCCTAAATTTAAAACAATGTGGTAAGTACCATAAGTATTAATAACTGAGCCGTTAGCGGCACACAATTCAAAATTAGTTTTAGCACGACATTCTTTTAAAAATTTACGGGGGAAAACACACAAATCGCTACCAGTGTCCACTAAAAATTGTAACTTTGTCTGCTTATCCGTTACAAATAGGCGACCGGCACTTGGGCAGTCGTCGGCCGCCATTACCGACTGCCTGCCGCATTTCCCGAATAGTCACAGGGTTTCACGCACCTATTTGCCTTATTCGCGAACTTGAAGTGAAACCAGCATATCGGATGTCGTCTGTAGCTCGACTGCGACCGCCTCGTCGAAGATGAACGACCCGGACGTTTTGAAGAATGTCCGGTTCTAGAGTGTGACCGCGACATACGCTCAACTTTTTGTGCCAGCACTTCTACTTGCCGCGTCAACATCGCAATCTCACTAGATCCACTGGTGGCTGGGGAAACTGCTGCTACCTGCACGCTGGGGGATACTGCATCCAGAACCTGGTCAGCAAGTTCGGCAACCTCGTCCAACTTCATCTTGGCCTGTGATGCGATTATCGGCTGCACGCTGCTGGGAAGACGGCTGGCCCATAGGGTCCTGAGAAGGTCATCAGGTACTTCCGAACCAGCTAAGCCTCGTAACCGCCGAAGAAACTGCGATGGCTTCCGGTCCCCTAGCTCTTCGTGGTGCAGCAACTGCTGGACCTGCTTCTCACGCGACGCAGACAACCTCTTCACGAGCTCCGATTTTAACAACTCGTACTTGTTAGGTAAAGCTGGCCCCTCGACGATGTCCTCCACGATCTCCACGTACTGAGGTTCGAGGTGTGACACGGCGTAATGGTACTTCGTGGCATCTGATGAAACTCCAGCCAGAGCAAATTGGCTCTCCAACGACGCAAACCACAGCTTCGGTTTTGAAGGGTAGAAAGGCGGTACCCGCACGCCAACGCGATTTAACTGAACGGGCTCGCCTTTGTTCTCGTTATCGCTATCCGGCTTCGACATCGTGTTCTTCGGATGGTCACCAATGAAGGGATGAAAAGCGGTTTACTTCACCCTTCCTACTTACTAGAAGGAGTTACACAGCCAAGCGAGAGAGAATAGGCGAATTGTGGGTACCGCCACACATCCAATCATAATCAATCATCAATAAAATATCATGTAAACAATAATTCAGATTGGGATAAATTTAAAAATTTACTTTTAGATCAGTTGCCATTTCTCCCTGACATTAAATTTGAAAATGAATCCATTTGTGCAGAGGCCTTGGCCTCAGCATTTATTAAGGCAGCAGATGATTGTTTTCCTAAAAAGATCTCTTCATCTAACCATAATATACCATCTCCACCTTGGTGGGATCACGAATGCACAGTTGCTATTAGGAACAGGAAAGTAAGTGAAAAACAATATAACAGAAACCCAAATATAATTAATTATCAACTTTATCTTGACTGTGTTCGTGAAGCAAAGAAATTGTTTAAGAGAAAAAAGGCAGAAAGCTGGAAAAAGTTTTGTTTATCTGTGAGTCCGGATGTACACCCTACCACAGTGTGGAACAATATTAGGCGATATAGGTCAGCATTTAAATCTTCCTTCCATCCTATTCCTGAATCTTTGTCTGATAATTTTCTTGATAACCTAGCTCCCCCTTCAGTTTCCTGTCTATCTCCATCTCCACTAGATGATGTAAGTTTCAAGGATTTAAACTCTCTTTTTACTCTAGAAGAACTTAAAGGGGTGGTAAAAAATTTAAAAGACTCATCTCCTGGATTGGATGGCATTCCTTATAGTTTTTTTCAGCATGCAAATGACGACATTTTAGAATATTACCTTAGATTAATTAACCAAATTCTATTAACAGGGAATACACCAACTTCATGGAGGATGCAAAAAGTAATTCCTATATTAAAACCCAACAAACCACCTTCTTCTGCTACATCGTATCGTCCCATAATATTAACTCAAACTCAAAATTTTTTATTCAGAATAAATTTTTGCAAATATTTTCTGAAAGTCTACATGATGCCTACCACCGGTTTTATCTTCAGTATTATTAAAAATTGCCGAACATTTTGCCAAAAATAGGTTAGAGTGGTTTGTTGAAAAACATAACCTCCTGTCATATTCACATTTTTTTTATGGCATGCACTTAGTACATTGCCAATGACGAACGGGAAAAACAATGTTAAAAAATTAAATTATGACGAAAAACGAGGAATTTGGAAAAAGGACTTCAGGACAGGATCAGGAAAAATATAAATTTACAAAAAATACTTAAAATTATATAGAATAGAATATCAAATCTCAATATTATTAAGTAATATAAAATCAACTAATATCTTATAATTAATATATTTTCTAGAATGTAATAAACAAATTATTGAAGTAGGAAAAGGAATACTATTCTTTAACAATGAATCAAGGAAATGGGAACGGTTGTAAAGAGGACAAGTGAAGAATATATGGTTGACATCCCCAACCTCAGCACCACAGGTACAAGAGGGGCTGTTAATTATATTAAGTCTAGCAAGATGGTCTGGTGAATACGTGTGACCAAGTCTTAATCGGGATATGATACTAATGCATTTTCTATTGAAATTCATACTATAAAACCATGGTTTTGATACTATTTCGGATTGAATACTATAGAAATGTGCTCCTTTTTGTTTATGACTTTGATCAAATGACGATTTCCATGACGTCTCTAAATGAATTTTGGGTAAAGTTAATAAATCGGGGTAGTAGATTTTATATGGATTTAAATCGCCACACGTTAATGCCTCATTAGCAAGAGAATCCGCTCTAACGTTTCCTTCTATTCCACAATGACTAGGGATCCAAGCAAATGAGACTGAAGTTCCTTTCTTGGTAAAATCTGTTAATAACTGTCTTATATCAAATATAACAGGATGTTGTTGTTTAATTTTAAATGGATTCTTGTTAAGAGCTTGAATAGAACTTAGAGAGTCTGTAAAGATTATAGATTTTTTAAGTTTGGCTAATAAAATATACTCTAAAGCTTTTAAGATCCCTAAGCATTCTCCAGAGAATACAGTACATTCAGGAGGGAGTTTGATTTTTTGGACAATATTGTACTGGGAATGGAATACACCTATACCAACATGGCCATTAACATTACTTTTAAAAGCATCTGTGAAGATATAATGATGATCTTTAAATCGTGTATTAATTATATCATAAAATTTTTCATTAGCCCGCAAAGAGTTCTTTTCTATATTAATGGTCAAAATATTTGGGGCGGAGACAAGAGCCCCATATGAAGAAGAAAAAATCGGTAATTTAGAAGAAGAATGAATAGGCGCAGCAAGTGATTTAAATTAAAAATAACTTACAATTAAACACGGGTTTTGTTTATGTAACCAGTAAGAATTTTCAGAAACATGATAAGAAAGCTGCTGAAGCTTCCCAATAATAGGATGATCATAAAGTTGAAGGCATCGAAATAGATATTTGTCGGATAAATATTGACGACGTAAATGTAAAGGTGGATCATAACATTCAACCTGTAAAGCGTTGATTGGGCTAGATTTCATTGCTCCACATATAATTCTGAGGCATTTACTTTGAATTTTGTCTAAAGATTTAAATCCTGATACACGCCCAGGCTCCAAAAGGAAAGCCATATTCTAATATACTGCGAATCAAAGCATTATAAACTAATTTTAGATAAAAAGGATGGGCACCCCACCATACGCCTGCTAGACATCTGATGATATTTACATTTTTTTCGCATCTATTTACAACATAATCACAATGAGGAATTCCGGAAAGCTTTTCATCCAGGATGACACCTAAACATTTATGATGGTTTTTTTGTGGAATGATCATGTTATCAAAAAATATTCTAACTTGAGGAGTTACGCGCATTCAACTAAAAAGAACTATGGAGCTTTTAGTTGGGGATACATCTAGGCCGTGGTTGTCCAACCAACGCTTAAGAAAATACAAGGCTTTTGTTAACTTAGCGGAAGCTTCATCAACATTACTCCCTACAACATATAAGGTCAGATCATCCGCATACTGCGAAGCATCAACATCCAACAACTCTGCGATGGCCAATTCTAAATCATAAGTATATAAGTCATATAACAGAGGGCTCAAAACTAAGCCTTGTGGTAAACCTTTGGTTACAATTCTGATATATTTACGACCATTATTAAAGAAAATAATAGACCTATCAGTTAACAGGTTTATAATAAATGCAATAATTTTTTTAGGAATTTTTAGACGTATTAGTTTCCGTTTCAATATTGATATAATGACACTATCATAAGCATTAGAAAGATCTAAAAAGGCTGAAAGAACAAATTTATTTCCACTGAAAGCTAATCTTATGTCGGTGGTAAAAGTACTTAAGTTGTCATATGTACTTTTATTACGCCGAAAACCGTATTGGGATGAAGAAAGCAAGCTGTTACTTTCAATGAACCACTCCAGGCGGTTTTTGACTAAATGTTCAATTATTTTTAGGAGAACAGAAGAGAGGGCTATTGGACGATATGAAGATGGGAGGGAAGGATCTTTGTTTGGTTTCAAAATGGGTAGAACTAGTTGACATTTCCACTCAGATGGAATATTGCCAGATTCAAAAATGGAGTTGATGATTTTAAGATAAACTGCTAAACTGTTTTCGTTTAGATGAGAAATAAATGAATAATAAATACCATCAGGCCCAGGAGAGGAATCCGATACATACGAGAGTACATTTTTCAATTCAGTCATAGTAAAGGGGGAATTTAATTCTGAAGACTCTTCATTTTCATCTATTGTACTATTGTTATTAGCTGATAGGATACGAAGATTAACTGTAGGAGGAGCAAGCTTGTCAAGAAAATCATTTGCAATAAAGCTGGGAAGAGAAACAGAATGAGAAATATTGTATGCAGATTTGAACCTCCTAATATTTTGCCAAACAACAGATGGAGGTGAATTCGGGGACAGCGACGAGCAAAATTTTTGCCAACTTTCTAATTTTTTCTTTTTGAAAAGTAATTTGGTGCTATTTATAATGTTTTTTAATGTCCAATAATTTTCAAGAGACATATTTGTACTATATATTCTTTCAGCCTTTTTTCTCCTTTTTACAGCTTCCGTACACTCTTTGTCCCACCATGGTGGACTGGGAATGGAAGATGATTCATTTTTAATTGGAAAAACTTCATTAGCACTTTCTATCAAGACATCTGTAAAAACAAGAGCATCAATAAAGTCATCTTCACTTGGAGATATCTGTGACAATTTTATATCGACTTTACTACTGAATTTCTTCCAACAATTATCGGTGACATTATTGAGGTTATACCTGGGAAATAATCTAACATTTTGAATAGGAGTCTGAGAATTATTAAAAGGAGAGGAAGTTAATATGAGAAAGTGATCACTTCCGAAAGTAGAGGATAGAACTGAAGATGTTTATTGTGTTACAAACTGTGGGGAGCAAATAGTCAAGTCAACAACGCTTTTGCCTTCTGTTGGACTAGTGCGCCTTGTGGGCTCACCAGAATTTATGACACATAGATTATTCAGGTCCAGAACACTTAGCAGCTTGTTACCATAACTATTAGTAGTGGAGCTTCCCCATGACTGGTGATGACAATTAAAGTCACCTGTTATAATTATAGGTCTTGGTAAAGAGCTTAAAATGTTATTAAATTCATTTAAAATATTAATAGAGGCATGGGAAATATATACAGAGACAAAACATATATTATTTACACTTATTGCTATAATAGATAGTTCTGAACTATGTACAGGGATATCAATAAGGCTAAAAGGGTAGTTTTTCTCAAGGAGAAAAGCTACACCACCATAGCCGTCTAACCTATCTTCTCTAATTGTATTATAATTCTTAAATCTAAAAGTATTACTTGGCCTAAGCCAAGTTTCTGAGAAAGAAAATAAAAAAGGATTATAATTTCTTAATAAATAAGCTATGTCACTTTTTATTAACTACACTTCGAGCGTTCCACTGAATGATCTGGTCCATATTGTAGAATATTAATTATGCATTGTATTAAAGGGGCAACGATGGACGGTATATTATTGTTCTGCGAGTGGGTTTGTAATAATGATATTACATCTGTAAGTGAAGTAAGTTCATTCTTATAATTATTATTATCTTTATTGTATTTATGTACTGGTGTTGTGTTTTTTTCTAAATTATCAAAAGAAAACTCTTTTATCACATTGTTATGGGCAATTTTATCATAATCTTTTGTTGGTCTATATGGAGCACGAGGCTTAGCAATTACAGTTTTTTTGTAAGATCTATTAGTAAATGAACTATTATTATTGTTATTAGGTAAAATAAATTTAGGGGTGGATAATATTATATCGGAATATGATTTGTATGATGGAGGAATTTCTTTATTAGCCTCTGCATAAGAGAAACAATGTTCAGCCATGTGTATTTTTATACATATTTGCCTATTAAATTCAGGGCATATTTTGTCATTAGCCAAGTGATGACCAGAACATAAGCAACAGAAATATTCATGCTCATTAACAATACAAGAATCCATATCATGTTCCTGTCCACACTTGATACACCTTGATTTTGACCTACACTGAGCTTTGGTATGGCCATACCGACAACATTTAAAGCATTGTATAGTGGGAAAGATGTAAAGCTCAACTGGTAATGAATTGTAACAGATAAAAACTCTTTTTGGCAGAACCCTACCATCAAAGTAAACAACAACTGACTGAGTCGGTTTCCATACAGGAGAACCCTCCACCATTGTTTTATAATTTAAGCGTCTGACCTTTACAACTTTACCACTACCGGCAGGTGTAGAAATGTTATTTATTACTTCTTCAGGTGACCATTCAGCTGGTACACCCCTCACAATACCTATTCTTACTACATTAAAAGATGGTATAAAAGCTTCATAGTTATTGTCAGTAAGTATTGAATTATTAATAAATGTATTAGCATCTTTGTAATTTTGAAATGAAACAGAAATTCTGTTTCGACCAATTTTTTTTAGAGAACCATTAATAATATTATAGATTTTATTTTTAATTAATCTTTCAGGCCCCGCGCGAGCACCGGTGATCGCGAGAACAAAAGAATACAATGGGAATTCCTAGAACCTCCGATCGAAGGATTAAGAAGTCGCCAAAAGTGATGGGATGTAATTGGGTACCATCAGTGGAATTTTTTGTAATTCTTTGTACATGAACTAAATATGGGGAAACATCGTTTTCATTATATAAACTTCTACCAATATGCTTTCTTTCTGTTTGAGGTGCTGAGGCTGAGGATACGTCTTGCATACTAACTGAATTTTCCTTGTCAAGTCTACACTTATAACTTATACGGTTTCCCGCGCTATCTCTGGTATCTTTGTTACATTGCTTACACAGGTCTTCGGTAATATCACTACGAGATCGTTTGTACGATCTTTGAGTTAACTCTTCTGTGTCCATACTGCACTCATCGTAATCCAATGTAACAAAATAACCAGGTTGTGGAATTGGGCCACAAAAATTCCCGCCTCCCGGATCCGGAGGTCGATTCATTGTATAAACAGAAATAAATACACTTACCGAGAAGAAATAAAATATACAAGATAGATGACTAAAACTAAATATTTACAAATATATACAATACTCCCGCACTGAACACTATTAAACAAGTAAAATTTGAGACTTATGAAAAACACGACCGCCCGCGTTCGAGTTTCCCGCCGTTCCATATTCACAATTTGGATTTCGGAAAGGTAGAGGGACCATAGACAACATTGCCATTCTAACCACAGACATTCGTATTTCATTTACAGAGAATAAATTTGCTCTTGCATGTTTTCTGGACATAAATTCTGCTTATGATAATGTAAATGTAAGTATATTAAAGGAAAAGTTAATTCGCTTAGGGGTGCCAACAATTTTAGTAAATTTTATTATAAATCTATTGCTAGAAAGGATTATAGTTTTAAATTTAGATGACCGTACACTAACAAGAGTAGTTCGTATAGGAATATGCTGATATGGAAAAATGTTTGGACTTAAACATAATAAAACTATTACAATACGCAGATGATAAAGTTATTTATATAATTTCTCATTCTATACGTGATGCTTGTAGAGATCTGTCAAATGCTTTAACGAATCTAAAATCCTGGATGGACAGGAATGGCCTGGAGTTGTCAGCCAATAAAAGCTCGGTAGTTTTATTTTCACGTATGCGTATACCACCTCCCGTAACAATTCTTTATGATGGAACTCCAATTCCTGTAAAAGAGAATGTAAAATTTTTAGGATTATATTTAGATTCAAAATTGAATAGTAACCCACATTTTGACTACATCTTTTCAAAATGTGAATGAAACCTAAATATGTTAAAAAGTCTTTCCGGTGTTTGGTGGGGATCCCACCCCTTTACAATGAAACTAGTTTACAATGCGATGATAAGAAGTGTATTAGATTATGGGAATTTTCTTTTAGAACCATGTAACTTGAGTGGATTACAAAAAGTTGATAAAATTCAAGCTAAAGCTTTACGCATAATCTGTGGGGCTATGAAATCATCTCCGATAAACGCTCTTCAGCTGGAGTGTTGTGAACCCCCTCTTCAACTCCGACGACAATATCTGGCAGATAAATTTTTCCTTCGCTGCTATCAATTTCTTAATCATCTTTTAATTCCTAAACTTAAAACTCTATATCAACTTTGTTACAGTAATAGTAAATACTGGCTTCACAAATCTAAACCCCCACTCATTCATAGCTATAGTAAATTTTTGACTTTGGACGCTCCTACTTTTCGCTCCCCATCTTTTCCTTTATTCGAATCATCATACGAAGCTCTAACTCTTACACCCGATGTTCGCTATGATATCGGTATCAAGAAGTCCGATAAATATTTTGCTAGTAATATATTTCAGTACATTACTAATAACAATTGGCAGGGATGGCATCATTTATACACTGATGCATCAAAGAATTCTGCAGACAGTCATGTAGGAGTAGGGATCTACCATTTACAATATAATATTGTACAAAAAGTTAAATTTCCTCCTGAATCCTCTGTTTTCACTGGGGAGTGTTATGGTCTTTTCAAGGCTGTTGAGTACATTCTACTCGGTAGGCTTGAGAAGGCTCTAATATTTTCGGATTCCTTAAGCGCTTTGCAAACCCTAAATAAGTTTCCTTTTAAATTAAAAAACTGTTTTCCTATTATTATTCAGATTCGTAATCTTTTATTTAAATGTAAATTAAAGGGCTACTCTATTACTTTTGTATGGATTCCTAGCCATTGTGGTATTACAAGCAATGAATTAGCTGATAAATTGGCAAAAGATGCTATTTTAAGTGGGGATGTATTCCCCTTTCAAAATTACAGTCACGATTTGGTTGCTCTTGCCAGGAGCTCTCTCGTTGTCTCATGGGATGAGTCATTGAGACTGAGCAGTCAAACAAAAGCAATTAATTACCAAAAAATTCAACCCGTGATCCCAACTAAGCCTTGGTTTTCCCGAATTCATCTTTCAAAAAATGCAACAACATCCATTATTCGAATGAGACTGGGTCATTTGTGCATTCCTACGCATCTTATGAGAATCGGCGTACGACGCGATAATTTATACGAATGTGGTGAAATTGGTGATTTAAACCATATTATTTTATCCTGTCCCCTCCATGATCATTCCAATTTATATCACAGCTTATCATTAATACCTATCCCATTGCCTACTTCTGTAAATATACTTCTAAGTTATGAAAATAAACATGTATTTATTTGTTTAAATAATTACTTATCTTTAAATAACATTAATATTTAATTTTTTAGTTTTTAAGTTGTATCTTATATGAATATATATTTACTACTGTTTTATCTTTTATTTATTTATGTAGAATTTTAAATTTTAAACTATATATTAACTTTTTCCAAATTCCGTTCCTGTTATTCCTTCCGCTAGTTCCTTACCTTTTACTCGTCTGTGGCACATCATACGCAAAATTGTGTCAAGTTGCCAAAAAAAAAACCTCATGTCAAAATGTCAGTTTGTATTGTGTCAAAGTGCGGGGCGGGTGTGTTTTAAAGTCAGTGCAGTAAAAATTGTTTATTTGGTGGAGAAAAGATTAAAATGTTATAGAAAATGTTATAATTAGCATTGTGTGTATCGAAATTAGTGTTCCGTTGAACTGTAAAATGTGATGTGATATTTGAACCGATGACAATAATATGCTGCAACATTATTTTGTTAATTTGTGACTAAAACAGTTTTAAATCAATGGTTTTTTATTTATATTTTCAGAATCAGATGTAATCTGATAAAAATAAAAAGAACTAAAGAATAGAAATGATTGCAGGTAATATTAGATTGTTATTTTACTGTAGTTGAAATATTTTAGGCATTCTATAAATGCTAAATTAATATTCTGTAAAATAATACTAATATTTTTTTCATTGTTTTCAGGTAATATTTCAGTTCAGGGCTATGATATTCTATTCTAAAAAAAAGGTAGATATCGCACTAGCGCGTACAATCTGACACGGCCAAATGAAGGTAATGGGGATCCACACGCAAAACGAATAGCAGATGGCGCTAGTAGCGATCCGGCCATGTCAAACTTTGTTGTGATTTATTGAGAAACAGATTGTGTTGTTTTTTTTGGTTATAGAAGCGTCCAACATCTTGTTTATCAAAATGTACTCAACATGGAAGCTAGGAGAACTCAAAGAAGAACTCAAGAAACGCGGGGCAAAAGTAACTGGAAAGAAAGCTGATCTCGTAAGAAGGTATGTTATGTCGGTGGAATACACAAAACTGAGTAGTATAAATTCAATGCTTCTAATGTTTTTTTCGTTGTCATGAAGTATTAGGGTAACTATTAGGGTCTGAATTTCTAAAAATGTTGAGCTTGAACATGTTTTTAATCCCAAATTGTTTCTTATTATTTTGGGTTAGAATTCTATAACCAGAATCTTCAGTGTGGCAATCAAAGCCCTCAAAGTTCTCAACATAGACAGAATATGGATGTTCCAGCTGCAGAAACATTTCGGGATATCAATAGCTCAGTTGTTCTGCCCAAAATCACGAAACAGCACATACAAAGTTACTTTGACAGGTTAACTCTTACATTTTCTGAAAGTATTTTATGTTTAAAAATAGGTAATCCTCAATTCTATTGAAGTAAAAATATATACAGCATTATATTAAATCTGTGTTGTTTCTTACAGGTTCAATAAAAATATTGGTGATGCAATAAAACTGTATGAATCAAGGTACCTGTATGTTTTGAGGTCAAGTCAACAAGGACAAGATACATTTTTGAAAGGTATTTTAATTGTATTTATTTATGCTCATCATATATATAATATATCACTTATCACACTGAAGTAGGCCGTTGTAACAGCTCCTACATAAAACAAGTTAGCTTTCTCCGCATAAACTCTCTGATTCATCTTGAACAACCAGGTGTTTGTATACTTTGTATGTATGAAAGTTAATTAAGGCTTCATACAACAGCTTAAACACGTACATTATTATATGAAAACTGTTTGGATAGTGGTATCATACTTTCTTTTTTTATAGGTTTTTGCAAGGCATCAATGAAACAACTTCAATATGAAGTAAATATAAAAATTAGCCAAGAAGGGGTGCCAGAAGAGGCAAACTGTGAATGTGCAGCAGGTCAAGGCAATGAGGCACACTGCAAACATATTGCTGTAGTTCTTCTGGGTGCAGAAAATATGGCTCAACAGCAAATAATATTACTAAACGAAGTGTCAACTTCAAAATTACAAACATTTCACCAGCCGGCAAAGAAATATTATGCTACACCACTGAAAGCCTCAAGATTACCATCAAAACGAGATGTTAAAAAGACATTATTTTCATCATACTTGAAAAAACATCCAAACTTTGACAAATAAGCATATCAAAGCCGATTCCAAAGCCTGATTTTAAATTTTCCAGCTTCGATGCCCTTGAGGCAGGTATATCCGCCAGCTAACCAACATGCCATAAGTGTTGATCATGACTACAGGGAGAAAAGTCCAATAAATGAGTTTTTAGAAACCATATATTTAGAGAATGTGTCCGATGAAAAAATTCTTGAAATCGAGACCAAGACCAGAGGCCAAAGTACCTGTAAAATGTGGCATGATCTTAGAAAAAGTCACATCACTGCAAGCATATTTTATACTGTGTGCCACTTAACATATGAAACAAAACTGAAGTATGCACAGCAAATATTGAACAAAAAAAATATAAAGACAAAAGCAATGGCTCATGGATTAATAAATGAAAAAGTAGCATTAAAGAAATATATTGAGCTGTATGAACTGGAAGTTATGGAATTTGGGTTATTTTTGTCCAAAGAATGCCCTTATTTAGGTGCTTCCCCGGATGGTCTACTTGGAATGGATACAATTATAGAAATAAAATGCCCATATGCTTCAAGATACAGCATGGTCTCGCCAGAAACTGTGCCTTATTTAAATTATAATGAAAATAGGCAACTATCTTTAAAAATAAAAAATATATATTATTATCAGGTAAAAGGGCTGTTATATGTGACAAAAAGAAAGTTTTGCAATTTCATTGTATTTACCTTTAAAGATATGAAGGTAGTGTTTATAGACCGAGATGATACATTTATCCAGGAAATGCTACAAAAGCTTGATTCCTTCTATAATAGATTTTTCAAACAAGCTATTATTAATAAATATTTGTATAAAGACTATTATAGTATAATTAACCAAAACTGATATATATATTTTTAGGCAGAGAAACCTTAATTAATGAAAAAAAAAAAAAATCAACACCAATTCTATAAATCTAATTTAACACTTTAAATAAAAGTTAAATAACAAAACTAATCGCTTAATTGCTAACAAACTAATTAATTACAAAATTTAAACAGAACAAAATAACGAAATTCAAAATTTAACGGACAAAGTAACACAAGCAATGGCACGTCTATTTCGCACGAATTCTCAAGGGGAAAGAGGACGAGTCACGTGGCGAGGCAGTTTTTATACACTCTGAGGGGTAGGGTATAGGCTTGGTGAATCAGCTTCTGGTGTTGCCGCTAACACGGCCTCTCCTGACAGTCTGACGTCCTCGTCAGGCTCCGATGGTGGACCGGGTTGTTCTTGAGTAGGATCGGGCTGAGCAGTGGCGGCATCTGCTGAGACGTCATCATTCTCCTCTCCTGGAATTACATAAAAATAGCTCTAACACTGTTGTAGCTCTCACACAACACACCAAAAATGGCCCGATTTTTATAAATGAGTAACAAGCAAAAATGGTACCAAAGTGCGCAATTAAATTGTCAACTACATTATTTAGCTAGCTAGCTTTCAGGCATAGGCTCCACTATTAAGCATGCCCGTCAGAACTGCCGTCAATAATCACATTGCTCGGACTTCACGTCAAGGCATAGGCTCCACTATTAAGCGTACCTCCGACGGCTGTTCTGGCATAGGCTCCACTATTAAGCGTACCAAAGCGACTTGTAAACTCACCCTCGAAGAATGCTGCGCAGGTCTCCGGGGTCCACTCTCCTCTCCAGGGCACCAGGTACTGCGCGGCCGCATAAGTAACCTTGCCGTATGCTCCGCTGACCAGCTTCAGCTCATAGCGCCCATGATCAAGCACTCGGGTAATTCGGTAAGGTCCACGCATTCCTGGATCCAACTTGCCCTGTGACTGAGAGTACTTGATCACAAATACGAGATCATTCGATTTATAGGTGCGGGGAGACTCACGATCTTCGTTCACCCGTCGATCTTGTTCGGCCTGATTACGTGTCAACCGTTCGGTCGTCCTCTGTCTTCGCAATTCGCGTAATGACTCACGATTGTCAGTAGAATTTTCTAAAGCCACATCGCGTATTAACGAGCGGACAACCGGTAATGCATTTTCGGACCCGATCAACAAGTTCAAGGGAGAATACTGGGTTGTCTTTTGTTTTGTGATATTTAAAATTAATTGCAGTAGCCACAACTCCTCAGCCCATTCACTTTTCTTTTGATTTGACTCGATACGAAGCATATTGAGAATCGTGCGGATATAGCGTTCGGCCTGGCCATTAGCTTGGTGCATCTCAGGAGTGATGTGATGCACTCGGCATCCTAATTCATTAAGAAATGATATAAAACTAGAAGCCTCAAACATTCTACCTCTATCACAAATTAAAGTGTTGGGGGTACCGAACAAAGAAATAATTAATTGCATGGCTCGCTTCAGCTCAGTTAAATCTTGTCGGTGAATAGGAATTAAGTGACAAAATTTGGAAAAAGAATCAACTGCAACTAATATGTGCTTAAAACCTTGTGATTCTGGTAACGGTCCCAAAACGTCAAGGTGTAGAGTGTCAAATGGAATATTAGGCTTGGCCCATGAAGTAATTGGCTGTAATGGGGATCGTGGTACACGTTTATGAGCTATGCAGGTTAAACAATGCTTAACATATTTGGAAATAAAGGTCCTTAGACCAGGAAACCAAAAATATCGTAATATGAGATCGGCAGTCTTTTCGACATCAATATGGGCATGCTCATCGTGAAAAATACGAAGCAGACTCAGTCGATACCCCTTAGGAATAAAACAGAGGAGACGCCCCTCTTCGCCCGTAGGTGTATAGCGATAATACAAAAGATCACCCTTTTTGACGTATCTCGAGGCGTCCAACTGTCCCTCGTCTAGGGATCGCAATAATTGTTGCGTTTCCTCATCGCCTGATTGTGCGATTTGTGCCCAATTGCGTGGTTTGGTTATGTTGTTTACAGTTGCAACAGGGTTTCGACTAAGATAGTCAGCATGCGGCAATAAGACCCCCTTTCGGTACTGAATATCAAAGTCGAAATCCTGCAAGTAAACCCACCATCTAGCTACCCGTGGTAACAGGTCCCTTTTTGTCTGAGTAGATTTGAGAGCGTTACAATCGGTTACGACAGTAAAATGCCTACCAATGAGATGATGTCTAAAATGTTTAAGGGCGTTTACCACCGCAAGAGTCTCCAGTTCATAGGAATGGTATTTAGACTCGGCCCCCTTAGTGGCCTGGCTGTAATACGCCACTACACGTTTACTACCATCCCTATGAATCTGGAGTAGGACCGCACCGTAACCCGCACTACTCGCATCTGTATGAACCTGCGTGGGTAGTTCAGGATCAAAAATACAAAGTACCGGCTTACTGGTAAGACACTTAATGAGTTCCTGGCGAGCCATTTCCTGTTCCTCACCCCACACAAAATCGACGCCTTTCTTTGTCAACCGTGCTATACAAGACGTTTTTAATGAGTAGCCAGATATGTATTTCCTGAAATAGCCCGCCAGGCCCAGAAACTGTCTTACTTGCCGCACGTTTTGAGGTACCCTTGAATTTATCAGAGCCTGAACCTTAGCTTCAGCCGGTCGTATGCATCCGTCCGATATTATTCTACCCAAGTATTCTATCTCGGTACATAGGAAGGAACATTTGCGTAAGTTTATCGAAAAACCTGAATTTGTTAACGTTGTCAACACACGATCGAGTGTTTGCAAACCTTCCTCGATTGAGGAATGCAGTATTAGACAGTCATCAATATATACCAAAACTAAGCCAGATTCGATAAACTCACGCAACGTTTTTGATATAATTCGCTGATA
Organism: Polyommatus iphigenia; assembly: GCA_963422495.1. Lineage (NCBI taxonomy): Eukaryota > Metazoa > Arthropoda > Insecta > Lepidoptera > Lycaenidae > Polyommatus > Polyommatus iphigenia. The sequence goes on along the minus strand of OY730180.1, from coordinate 40,042,057 downwards.
AACTATGGGAGCATTCGCGAGACCGTATGGCATTTTAATATATTCGTAATGCCCTTCGGGCGTAACAAAACCAGTAAGGGGAATGGAATCGTCCTGTAACATGATTTGGTGGAACCCGGTAGCCATATCCAAAGTTGTGAACAATTTCGCTTTCCCTAGTCTGTCAAGGTGGTCATCTATTAAAGGAAGTGGGTATCGATCTTTTATGGTTATCCTATTTAGTGCACGAAAATCCACGCACATCCTATCTGAGCCATCCTTCTTTTTGACTAACAAAACCGGGCTAGAATAAGGCGACTCCGACTCACGAATAATATTTTTGGACAGAAGGTCTTTAATGATATCCCGCACCTTTAGTTTTTCGTTAAAAGACATTTTGTAAGGTCGATAGTATATCGGAGTGTCATTATTCAAGCGAATTTGCATTTTACCGGTGGAAACGGTAGTCATGGCGGTACCCGAAATCATAAACTTAGAAAATTTATCAAGAATAGACAATAAAACTTTCAAATCATCGCCCACTAATGTTGTTTTAATTTCATTACACTCGATATTCGCTTGAACACTGCACACACGATTAACTGAAAGCCCGCGAGTCAAACGTTGCAAACTTCGTGTACGTACGTACGTGACCCCGTCTCTATTAAGTACATCTGTACCGATAATTATAGGCGCATTCATACACTCTCTAGGCACAATTAGCAAATCAACTTCCAACGTTATCTCCGGGAACTCGATTGTCAGTGTCACGTAAAATTCAACAAAAATAGTTGTGTCACTAATACCCTTTAACTGGCTGCTAATAGGTTTCTTACAACACGAAAAATGATTTACAACATCCGAGGATATTAATGACACATCTAACGCGCCACTGTCAATAAGTATATCAACCGGAATTCCCTGAATGATACCAACCATAACGTCATTATTTTTACTAAAGTCGGAGGTAGAACAAAAATTAACTTTGTTTTTATAACGTTGTGCATCTGAACGTTGTTTAGCAAAACACGAAGTAATATCATGCCCACCCTTCTTGCAATAAGCGCATGACAAATCGGACTTAGAACTATTATCACTCGAACTAGGTAATGCGAGTATTTGAGAGGAGTTAGTTTTTTGTTTAGGTTTCTTTGGACAATTAACCTGTTTGTGTTGAGTGTCGCCGCAAATAAAACACTTCAATATGCGTTTAAAAGTCGACTTGTGTCGAGAGTGCTGAGAAAATGAAGACATAGGTATCGATTTAAGAATTGGCTTAGAAAACGTTGACAAAAAGTCGACCATATTGTCGATAGTAAGTTTCGCATTTGTGGCACACGCCTTGATATGTGGGTCTCTAATGCCGCGAATTACGATTGCGATCATAAGTTCCTCGGACAACCCCTTGACAATTCGTAGTCGTAATAACGATCTACGCGCGTACTCCGCATAAGTGGAGTATTTTTCTGAATCCGTATTCATAACTTCGAAAAGAATATTAGCCACATCTATCTTTTTTACACATAAAGATCTAAAATCATTTTTAAAGGTACTCCACGAACGATCGTTGGTAACCCACTCGCTAAGCCATTGTTTCGCGTTTCCCTTTAAACAGTTACCTACCCGCGACAGACACTCATTATCTGACCACTTATTTACAAGCTGAGCCCTATCCACCTCGGAAAACCACTGATCTACGTCGTTTACATCAGGATCAAAGTTAGAGACGTAATAGTTTTGTGTATGTACTGACCTTAGTGATTGAATTGCGTCCACAATTCTTTCCGTCGAGCAGCCCACGGAGTCTCCATTAGCAGCGCTGGGCGTATTCGACCACCCCGATTTACCTTCCAGTGCCCTCAACCGCGAGGCTATCGCCTCGAGCGATTGTGCGTAGTCTTGATGCAGCGTGTCGTCCCTCGGTTCCAAGTATGATCGACCTGGACTCTGACGCTCCCGGCCGGAACTCCTCGATCGTGAACGCCGGCGACGACACCGCTCGTGCTGTTCACGCGAGCAATTACGGCTCCATCGTTCCGAGCCCGAACGGTCACGACGAGATCGCCGCCGCTCCTTTGTGCGTCCCCGAGACGTGCTACGAGACGGCCTGCCATGCGAGATTCTACTACGCGAGCGTGCAACGCGCTTCCCCCGTGTTTTTGACCGTGAACGATTCGATCTACCCATGACTATTTTAAATTAAACAACCTTGTTGGAAAATAATAAATGTGGGAGTGTTTAATTTATCCCACTTCTGATTTTAGGCAGAGAAACCTTAATTAATGAAAAAAAAAAAATCAACACCAATTCTATAAATCTAATTTAACACTTTAAATAAAAGTTAAATAACAAAACTAATCGCTTAATTGCTAACAAACTAATTAATTACAAAATTTAAACAGAACAAAATAACGAAATTCAAAATTTTACGGACAAAGTAACACAAGCAATGGCACGTCTATTTCGCACGAATTCTCAAGGGGAAAGAGGACGAGTCACGTGGCGAGGCAGTTTTTATACACTCTGAGGGGTAGGGGGGTGGCTTGGTGAATCAGCTTCTGGTGTTGCCGCTAAGTAGTCAAGCACCTAGTTAAAACAATATATATATATATATATATATATATATATATATTGTTTTAACTAGGTGCTTGACTACATAATATTATGTATGTACCTATCTGAACTGAACCATTATAAGTGCTAATATTTTAATGATGATTAGAATAAAAATATTTAATAAAAAACATGAGTGCTTTGTACATTTTATATTATTTCATTATATTTTCCCTAAAATTGCAAGCCATTGCACAAACAAAATTCTTGAGCCTAAAGGAGACAATTCAGATTTTAAAATTTAGTATGTTTTCGCCAAACCTATAATTCTTTCTATATGCACCCTTTTACTGGCCAGATTTCGATCTTTTAATACCTGAACACCAGGAATTTGTGTACGTCCTTTCAGAAACATCGGTATGTTGATCGTTACATTTCTTGGTATCAAAAGATCCTGAACGTTAAATCCCCTATCTGCCATTATGGAATCACCACTTTCACATAACTTGTCAAGGTTGCTTCTTTCCAATATTTGTCGGTCGCTCCTCCCGGTGTGGCCCCTATCATTGCCTTCAAAGTGTTTTTATGTTTGTAGCTACTGTAAGTGGCTTGTTGAGATATTGGGTTTGACGGTTTCATAATAGGGATCTCTGTTGTGTCAATTATGACTCTTGTGTTTAGAAAATCCTTTTTAAATTGTTCTGGCATGTAGAATTTCACTAGTTCTTTATTGGGCCAAATATTAATAGTTGACCATATTTCATACATGAAATTGACCCATGTAATAAATATGTTACTCACATTAACACTTGATATACCAAATAAAAATGCTAATTCTACATCTGGCAAATTTCTTCGTAGCTTTATCATTGTGATCAATAGTTGCTCCTGCGGAGAAACATTCATGACTCTGCTCTCCCGGTAAGTCAGATCATAACACATTGGGCTCAATGTATCGAATAAAAGCATAAACTTATCATATGTCTCCATTCCAGTATAAAAGTGAATTATGTTATTATCATTACTGATGGCATTTAATGACAATATACCACAACTGTGAGCAGTTTGTGTAGACGCTTCGTGCTTCATGTTTGATGGTACAGTGTCATCTGGCGGACTTGATGTAGCTATTTCCACTTCATTGGCTGATGGAGGAATTTGACAGCTTGGATTCAGACGTGCTTTCTTGTGCAACACTAAAATCAAGACGTCTTTTTCTTATTCTCTGGTCGTATCAAAGTGCTCCTGATGTGGGTGTTGTCACTTTAGTCCAAGGAAAAACACTAGGCACAGTTCCTTGTTTTAAGAAGCGATGCTGCTGTTAATACCCTGCAACACATTATTATGTACATAGACGTACCTACTTATTTTAGTAATTAGTCACTGGGTGGTAGGTACAGGTTAGATTTTTTTGTTATTTTAAAGACGGTATGTCTTTATAAAAGGCTAAAGCTTACCTGTATATGCAGATTCTCCTACATAATCAGATTCTTTAAAATGATCTCTACATATCCGTGAGTGTTTTGTGGCAACAAAGTTCTTCCGCCTTATCGCAATTTCCCATTGTTTTTTCAGGCTGGGGTTTTTGGGGAATAAGTGAACACCATTTTTATTACAACCTGGTACGGTACAAAGAGGCATATCTTGAGAAATGTAACGAAAATTTATCAATAGCTATAAAAAGCACAACAATTTGTACGGAAATGACAGTTCAGCTTGGCCGCATCGATGATGCGCCCTCTATAGGGATTGGCAGCGAGTGAACGACGACGTGTCACGTTAGAATACATATAATAATAATCTGTGTTAGAATATCATTGTGTCCATGGACGTATAAACACGTTTTTGACTTAAAATGCCAAGCTGCGTTTTTAAGAAATGCAAAAATTATAGTTATAAGTTAAAAAAGGATGGAGTTCCGTACCACACGGAAGTACATGAAAACATCTGGTAATTTACATTTTAAGTGAATATTTTCCACAATTTTTGAAAAAATTGTTTATTGCTTTATGTTATACTTAAAAAGGATGGAGAATACGGACGACAACTGTAGCGAGATAAGGACAGATAGTAGCGATCTTTGTCGCGCATGGGCGCCGATGTGCCTGTCAAGTGCAACTCAAAACCATCTCAAAACATATAGTTATGCTTTTCTATACCATTTGTTACGTATTATCTGTCGCATTCATTCTTGTAACCTATAGATATGACAGAAGTAAGTACGTATATGTCGTATAGGAACAAAATCTGAGGACCATTTTGTATGAACATACGCCATCTTTATTAAAACATCATTGGTTCAGGGTGCTAAAAAATCGTAATTAATATTAGAAAGAGACAATGTTTACAATATTTGACAGGCATGTTTGGCGTCTCTATGACAACGACAACAGATTCAAAATTTGAATTTCAAATAACATTGGAACGAAGGAATACGTCAAACGAGTTTATATATTGACAAACGTCATGTCAAAATGCCGGTTTGTATTGTGTCATTGTGCGGGGCGGGTGTGTTTTAAAGTCAGTGCAGTAAAAATTGTTTATTTGGTGGAGAAAATATTAACATGTTATAGAAAATGTTTTAATTAGCATTGTGTGTATGGAAATTATATAATTTTAGTCATTTTTATAAATATTCCGATAAACTGCAGAATGTGATGTGATATTTGAAACGATGACAATAATATGCTGCAACATTATTTTGTTAATTTGTGAATAAAACAGTTTTAAATCAATGGTTTTTTATTTATATTTTCAGAATCAGATGAAATCTGATAAAAATAAAAAGAACTAAAGAATAGAAATGATTGCAGGTAATATTAGATTATTTTACTGTAGTTGAAATATTTTACGCATTCTATAAATGCCAAATTAGTATTCTGTAGAATAATACTAATATTTTTTCATTGTTTTCAGGTATTATTCCAGTTCAGGGTTCTAAAAACCGTAACTAATATTAGAAAGAGACAATGTTTACAATATTTGACAGGTATGTTTGGCGTCTCCATGACAACGACAATAGATTCAAAATTTGAATTTCAATTAACATTGGAACGAAGGAATACGTCAAACGAGTTTATATATTGACAAACGTCATGTCAAAATGCCAGTTTGTATTGTGTCATTGGGCGGGGCGGGTGTGTTTTAAAGTCAGTGCAGTAAAAAATGTTTATTTGGTGGAGAAAATATTAAAATGTTATAATTAGCATTGTGTGTATCGAAATTATATAATTTTAGTGTTCCGTTGAACTGTAGAATGTGATGTGATATTTGAAACGATGACAATAATATGCTGCAACATTATTTTGTTAATTTGTGAATAAAACAGTTTTAAATCAATGGATTTTTATTTATATTTTCAGAATCAGATGAAATCTTATAAAAATAAAAAGAACTAAAGAATAGAAATGATTGCAGGTAATATTAGATTATTTTACTGTAGTTGAAATATTTTACGCATTCTATAAATGCTAAATTTGTATTCTGTAGAATAATACTAATATTTTTTTCATTGTTTTCAGGTATTATTTCAGTTCAGGGTGCTAAAAATCGTAAATAATATTAGAAAGAGACAATGTTTACAATATTTGACAGGTATGTTTTCTGTCTACTCTGGCGTCTCTATGACAATGACAACAGATTCAAAATTTGAATTTCAAATAACATTGGAACGAAGGAATACGTCAAACGAGTTTATATATTGACAAACGCCATGTCAAAATGCCGGTTCGTATTGTGTCATTGTGCGGGGCGGGTGTGTTTTAAAGTCAGTGCAGTAAAAATTGTTTATTTGGTGGAGAAAATATTAACATGTTATAGAAAATGTTTTAATTAGCATTGTGTGTATGGAAATTATATAATTTTAGTCATTTTTATTGATATTCCGATAAACTGCAGAATGTGATGTGATATTTGAAACGATGACAATAATATGCTGCAACATTATTTTGTTAATTTGTGAATAAAACAGTTTTAAATCAATGGTTTTTTATTTATATTTTCAGAATCAGATGTAATCTGATAAAAATTAAAAGAACTAAAGAATAGAAATGATTGCAGGTAATATTAGATTATTTTACTGTAGTTAAAATATTTTACGCATTTTATAAATGCCAAATTAGTATTCTGTAGAATAATACTAATATATTTTCATTGTTTTCAGGTAGGTATTATTCCAGTTCAGGGTTCTAAAAACCGTAAATAATATTAAAAAGAGACAATGTTTACAATATTTGACAGGTATGTTTGGCGTCTCCATGTCAACGACAATAGATTCAAAATTTGAATTTCAAATAACATTGGAACGAAGGAATACGTCAAACGAGTTTATATATTGACAAACGTCATGTCAAAATGCCAGTTTGTATTGTGTCATTGTACGGGGCGGGTGTGTTTTAAATTTTGGTGGAGAAAATATTAAAATGTTATAGAAAATGTTATAATTATTAGCATTGTGTGTATCGAAATTATATAATTTTAGTCATTTTTATTGATATTCCAATAAACTGCAGAATGTGATGTGATATTTGAAACGATGACAATAATATGCTGCAACCATAACATTATTTTGTTAATTTGTGAATAAAACAGTTTTAAATCAATGGTTTTTTATTTATATTTTCAGAATCAGATGTAATCTGATAAAAATAAAAAGAACTAAAGAATAGAAATGATTGCAGGTAATATTAGATTGTTATTTTACTTTAATCTGTAGTTGAAATATTTAAGGCATTCTATAAATGCTAAATTAGTATTCTGTAGAATAATACTAATATTTTTTTCATTGTTTTCAGGTATTATTTCAGTTCAGGGTGCTAAAAACCGTAAATAATATTAGAAAGAGACAATGTTTACAATATTTGACAGGTATGTTTGGCGTCTCCATGACAACGACAACAAATTCAAAATTTGAATTTCAAACGAAGGAATAATTAGTAATAAAGCCGGCCACATACAGTCGGAATTCCGTTTCGAAATTCCGAAACGATTATTGAGTATTAAATTAGAAGACCGGCCGTATTCTTTAGGATAGTACTAATGTTTTTTTATTGTTTTCAGGTAATACATATTTTGTGCCGGAAAGCGTGATAATAATTGGAAAGGGAAAAAATATTTTGTTTATCGGACTTACAGCGAGAATTTAAAATTATAATTTTGAAAATCGACATTAAACTGGTTTTGATAAAATAGTATTTTATTTGTAATCATAGTAATTAGTTAGTAAAAAAAGTTAGAATTTAAAAACCTTTCCTTTTGAGTGGAAAGGGATGGCTAATAGGGGGTGGTGGAGGCCATTTGAGCTCCCGAACCAAAGTGAGAGGGAGCTCAGCATAGAGTTAGAGTAAATGTAGTAATAAGTAGGTACAAGCATTAGATGTAAGAGTAAATAGTATTGTTAGTAGTTGTAGTAGGAATAAGCCTATAAGGTATTGAATTAGATGTAAGAATAAATGGTGTTGTTAGTAAGTAGTTGTAGTAGGTATTTTGTTTTCAATTAGATGTAAGAGTAAATGGTGTTGTTAGTTAGTAGTTGTAGAAGGTATACGGTTGTTGATTGTTGATGAGATGTAAGAACAAATGGTGTTGTTAGTTAGTAGTTGTAGTAGGTATTATGTTTTCAATTAGATGTAAGAGTAAATGGTGTTGATAGTAGTTGTAGAAGGTATAAGGTTGAATTAGATGTAAGAACAAATGGTGTTGTTAGTTAGTAGTTTTTGAAAGTATTAAGTATTGAATTAGATGTAAGAATAAATGGTGTTGTTAGTAGTTGTAGTAGGTATTTTGTTTTCAATTAGATGTAAGAGTAAATGATGTTGTTAGTTAGTAGTTGTATAAGGTATGCGGTTGTTGATTGTTGATGAGATGTAAGAACAAATGGTGTTGTTAGTTAGTAGTTGTAGTAGGTATTATGTTTTCAATTAGATGTAAGAGTAAATGGTGTTGTTAGTTAGTAGTTGTAGAAGGTATAAGGTTGAATTAGATGTAAGAACAAATGGTGTTGTTAGTTAGTAGTTTTTGAAAGTATTAAGTATTGAATTAGATGTAAGAATAAATGGTGTTGTTAGTAAGTAGTTGTAGTAGATATTTTGTTTTCAATTAGATGTAAAAGTAAATGGTGTTGTTAGTTAGTAGTTGTAGAAGGTATAAGGTTGAATTAGATGTAAGAACAAATGGTGTTGTTAGTTAGCAGTTTTAGAAAGTATTCAGTATTAAATTAGATATAAGAGTATATGGTGTTGTTAGTTAGTAGTTGTAGTAGGTATTATGTTTTCAATTAGATGTAAGAGTAAATGGTGTTTTTAGTTAGTAGTTTTAGAAAGTATTAAGTATTGAATTAGATGTAAAAGTAAATGGTGTTGTTAGTCAGAAGTTGTAGTAGGTATTATGTTTTCAATTAGATGTAAGAGTAAATGGTGTTGTTAGTTAGTAGTTGTAGAAGGTATAAGGTTGAATTAGATGTTAGAACAAATGGTGTTGTTAGTTGGTAGTTTTTGAAAGTATTAAGTATTGAATTAGATGCAAGAGTAAATGGTGTTGTTAGTTAGTAGTTGTAGTAGGTATAAGGTATTGAAAAAGATGTAAGAAAAAAAGGTGAAGTTAGTAGTTGTAGAAGGTATGAGGTTGAATTAGATGTAAGAACAAATGGTGTTGTTAGTTAGTAGTTTTAGAAAGTTTTAAGTATTGAATTAGATGTAAGAGTAAATGGTGTTGTTAGTTAGTAGTAGTAGTAGGTATTATGTTTTCAATTAGATGTAAGAGTAAATGGTATTATTGGGTAGTAGAGTAATTAAAATTTGAAAACCTTTTTTTTTGAGTGGAAAGGGATGGCTAATAGGGGATGGTGGAGGCCATTGAGCTCCCGAACCAAAGTGAGAGGGAGCTCAGCATAGAGTTAGAGTAAATGTAGTAATAAGTAGGTACAAGCGTTAGATGTAAGAGTAAATAGTGTTGTTAGATAGTAGTTCTAAAAAGTATTAAGTATTGAATTAGATGTAAGAGTAAATGGTATTGTAAGTTAGTAGTTGTAGTAAGTATTATGTTTTCAATTAGATGTAAGAACAAATGGTGTGTTAGTAGTTTTTGAAAGTATTAAGTATTGAATTAGATGTAAGAATAAATGGTGTCGTTAGTTAGTAGTTGTAGTAGGTATTTTGTTTTCAATTAGATGAAAGAGTAAATGGTGTTCTTAGTAGTTGTAGAAGGTATACGGTTGAATGAGATGTAAGAACAAATGGTGTTGTTAGTAGTTGTAGTAGGTATAAGGTATTGAATTAGATGTAAGAATAAATGGTGTTGTTAGTGAGTAGTTGTAGAAGATATTAAGTTTTGAATAAGATGTAAGAGTAAATGGTGTTGTTAGTTAGTTGTTGTAGTAGGTATAAGGTATTGAATTAGATGTAAGAATAAATGATGCTGTTAGTTAGTAGTTGTAGTAGGTATTATGTTTTCAATTAGATGTAAGAATAAATGGTGTTGTTAGTTAGTAGTTGTAGTAGATATTTTGTTTTCAATTAGATGTAAGAGTAAATGGTGTTGTTAGTTAGCAGTTTTAGAAAGTATGAAGTATTAAATTAGATGTAAGAGTATATGGTGTTGTTAGTTAGTAGTTGTAGTAGGTATTATGTTTTCAATTAGATGTAAGAGTAAATGGTGTTCTTAGTTAGTAGTTTTAGAAAGTATTAAGTATTGAATTAGATGTAACAGTAAATGGTGTTGTTAGTTAGAAGTTGAAGTAGGTATTATGTTTTCAATTAGATGTAAGAGTAAATGGTGTTGTTAGTTAGTAGTTGTAGAAGCTATAAGGTTGAATCAGATGTAAGAACAAATGGTGTTGTTAGTTAGTAGTTTTTGAAAGTATTAAGTATTGAATTAGATGTAAGAATAAATGGTGTAGTTAGTAGTTGTAGAAGGTATGAGGTTGAATTATGTGTAAGAACAAATGGTGTTGTTAGTTAGTAGTTTTGGAAAGTATTAAGTATTGAATTAGATGTAAGAGTAAATGGTGTTGTTAGTAAGAAGTTGTAGTAGGTATTATGTTTTCAATTAGATGTAAAAGTAAATGGTATTATTGGGTAGTAGAGTAATTAAAATTTGAAAACCTTTCTTTTTGAGTGGAAAGGGATGGCTAATAAGGGATGGTGGAGGCCATTGAGCTCCCGAACCAAAGTGAGAGGGAGCTCAGCATAGAGTTAGAGCAAATGTAGTAATAAGTAGGTACAAGCGTTAGATGTAAGAGTAAATAGTGTTGTTAGTTAGTAGTTCTAAGAAGTATTAAGTATCGAATTAGATGTAAGAATAAATGGTGTTGTTAGTTAGTAGTTCTAAAAAGTATTAAGTATTGAATTAGATGTAAGAGTAAATGGTGTTGTTAGTTAGTAGTTGTAGTAAGTATTATGTTTTCAATTAGATGTAAGAGTAAATGGTGTTGTTAGTAGTTGTAGAAGGTATAAGGTTGAATATTAGATGTAAGAACAAATGGTGTTGTTAGTAGTTTTTGAAAGTATTAAGTATTGAATTAGATGTAAGAATAAATGGTGTTGTTAGTTAGTAGTTGTAGTAGGTATTTTGTTTTCAATTAGATGAAAGAGTAAATGGTGTTGTTAGTAGTTGTAGTAGGTATAAGGTATTGAATTAGATGTAAGAATAAATGGTGTTGTTAGTGAGTAGTTGTAGAAGATATTAAGTTTTGAATAAGATGTAAGAGTAAATGGTGTTGTTAGTTAGTTGTTGTAGTAGGTATAAGGTATTAAATTTGATGTAATAATAAATGGTGTTGTTATTAGTTGTAGAAGGCATAAGGTTGAATTAGATGTAAGAACTTATGGTGTTGTTAGTTAGTAGTTTTAGAAAGTATTAAGTATTGTATTAGATGTAAGAGTAAATGGCATTGTTAGTTAGTAGTTGTAGTAGGTATAAGGTATTGAATTAGATGTAAGAATAAATGGTGTTGTTAGTTAGTAGTTGTAGTAAGTATTTTGTTTTCAATTAGATGTAAGAATAAATGGTGTTGTTAGTTAGTAGTTGTAGTAGATATTTTGTTTTCAATTAGATGTAAGAGTAAATGGTGTTGTTAGTTAGCAGTTTTAGAAAGTATTAAGTATTAAATTAGATGTAAGAGTATATGGTGTTGTTAGTTAGTAGTTGTAGTAGGTATTATGTTTTCAATTAGATGTAAGAGTAAATGGTGTTTTTAGTTAGTAGTTTTAGAAAGTATTAAGTATTGAATTAGATGTAACAGTAAATGGTGTTGTTAGTTAGAAGTTGAAGTAGGTATTATGTTTTCAATTAGATGTAAGAGTAAATGGTGTTGTTAGTTAGTATTTGTAGAATCTATAAGGTTGAATCAGATGTAAGAACAAATGGTGTTGTTAGTTAGTAGTTTTTGAAAGTATTAAGTATTGAATTAGATGTAAGAATAAATGGTGTAGTTAGTTAGAAGTTGTAGTAGGTATTATGTTTTCAATTAGATGTAAAAGTAAATGGTATTATTAAGTAGTAGAGTAATTAAAATTTGAAAACCTTTCTTTTTGAGTGGAAAGGGATGGCTAATAGGGGATGGTGGAGGCCACTGAGCTCCCGAACCAAAGTGAGAGGGAGCTCAGCATAGAGTTAGAGTAAATGTAGTAATAAGTAGGTACAAGCGTTAGATGTAAGAGTAAATGGTGTTGTTAGTAAGTAGTTGTAGTAGGTATTATGTTTTCAATTATATGTAAGAGTAAATGGTGTTGTTAGTTAGTAGTTTTAGAAGGTATAAGGTTGAATATTAGATGTAAGAACAAATGGTGTTATTAGTTAGTAGTTTTTGAAAGTATTAAGTATTGAATTAGATGTAAGAATAAATGGTGTTGTTAGTTAGTAGTTGTAGTAGGTATTTTGTTTTCAATTAGATGTAAGAGTAAATGGTGTTGTTAGTTAGTAGTTGTAGAAGGTATAAGGTATTGAATTAGATGTAAGAATAAATGGTGTTGTAAGTAGTTGTAGAAGGTATAAGGTTGAATTAGATGTAAGAACAAATGGTGTTCTTAGTTAGAAGTTGTAGTGGGTATTTTGTTTTCAATTAGATGTAAGAGTAAATGGTGTTGTTAGTTAGTAGTTTTAGCAAGTATTAAGTATTGAATTAGATGTAAGAGTAAATGGTGTTGTTAGTTAGTAATTGTAGTAGGTATTATGATTTCAATTAGATGTAAGAGTAAATGGTATTATTGGGTAGTAGAGTAATTAAAATTTGAAAAACTTTATTTTTGAGTGGAAAGGGAGGGCCAATAGGGGATGGTGGAGGCCATTGAGCTCCCGAACCAAAGTGAGAGGGAGCTCAGCATAGAGTAAGAGTAATTGTAGTAATAAGTAGGTACAAGCGTTAGATGTAAGAGTAAATGGTGTTGTTAGTTAGTAGTTTTAGAAAGTATTGAGTATTAAATTAGATAAAAGTATATGGTGTTGTTAGTACTAACTAACCACACCATATACTCTTATCTAACAACTACTAAGTTGTAGAAGGTATTATGTTTTCAATTAGATGTAAGAATAAATGGTGTTGTTAGTTAGTAGTTTTAGAAAGTATTAAGTATTAAATTAGATGTAAGAGTATATGGTGTTGTTAGTTAGTAGTTGTAGTAGGTATTATGTTTTCAATTAGATGTAAGAGTAAATGGTGTTGTTAGTTAGTAGTTGTAGAAGCTATAAGGTTGAATTATATGTAAGAACAAGTGGTGTTGTTAGTTAGTAGTTTTTGAAAGTATTAAGTATTGAATTAGATGTAAGAATAAATGGTGTAATTAGTTAGTAGTTGTAGTAGGTATTTTGTTTTCAATTAGATGTAAGACTAAATGGTGTTGTTAGTTAGTAGTTGTAGTTGGTATTATGTTTTCAATTAGATGTAAGAGTAAATTGTGTTTTTAGCTAGTAGTTGTAATAGGTATTTTGTTTCTAATTAGATGTAAGAGTAAATGGTGTTGTTAGTTAGTAGTTGTAGAAGGTATACGGTTGAATAAGATGTAAGAACAAATGGTGTTGTTAGTTAGTAGTTATAGTAGGTATAAGGTATTGAATTCTAGATGTAAGAATAAATGGTGTTGTTAGTAGTTGTAGAAGGTATAAGGTTGAATTAGATGTAAGAACAAATGGTGTTGTTTGTTAGTAGTTTTAGAAAGTAGTAAGTATTGAATTAGATGTAAGAGTAAATGGTGTTGTTAGTTAGTAATTGAAGTAGGTATTATGATTTCAATTAGATGTAAGAGTAAATGGTATTATTAGGTAGTAGAGTAATTAAAATTTGAAAATGTTTCTTTTTGAGTGGAAAGGGATGGCTAATAGGGGATGGTGGAGGCCATTGAGCTCCCGAACCAAAGTGAGAGGGAGCTCAGCATAGAGTAAGTGTAATTGTAGTAATAAGTAGGCACAAGCGTTAGATGTAAGAGTAAATTGTGTTGTTAGTTAGTAGTTTTAGAAAGTATTGAGTATTAAATTAGAGCTAAGAGTAAATGGTGTTGTTAGTTAGTAGTTGTAGTAGGTATAAGGTATTGAATTAGATGTAAGAATAAATGATGCTGTTAGTTAGTAGTTGTAGTAGGTATTATGTTTTCAATTAGATGTAAGAGTAAATGGTGTTCTTAGTTAGTAGTTTTAGAAAGTATTAAGTATTGAATTAGATGTATCAGTAAATGGTGTTCTTAGTTAGAAGTTGTAGTAGGTGTTACGTTTTCAATTAGATGTAAGAGTAAATGGTGTTGTTAGTTAGTAGTTGTAGAAGGTATAAGGTTGAATTAGATGTAAGAACAAATGGTATTGTTAGTAAGCAGTTTTTAAAGGTATTAAGTATTGAATTAAATGTAAGAATAAATGGTGTAGTTAGTAGTTGTAGAAGGTGTGAGGTTGAATTAGATGTAAGAACAAATAGTGTTGTTAGTTAGTAGTTTTTGAAAGTATTAAGTATTGAATTAGATGTGTTGATGTAAATGGTGTTGATAGTTAGTAGTTGTAGTAGGTATTATGTTTTCAATTAGATGGTTTAGATTTTCAATTAATAAATGGTATTATTGGGTAGTAGAGTAATTAAAATTTGAAAACCTTCCTTTTTGAGTGGAAAGGGATGGCTAATAGGGGATGGTGGAGGCCATTGAGCTCCCGAACCAAAGTGAGAGGGAGCTCAGCATAGAGTAAGAGTAATTGTAGTAATAAGTTTGTACAAGCGTTAGATGTAAGAGTAAATGGTGTTGTTAGTTAGTAGTTTTAGAAAGTATTGAGTATTAAATTAGATGTAAGAGTATATGGTGTTGTTAGTTAGTAGTTGTAGTAGGTATTATGTTTTCAATTAGATGTAAGAGTAAATGGTGTTGTTAGTTAGTAGTTGTAGAAGCTATAAGGTTGAATTATATGTAAGAACAAGTGGTGTTGTTAGTTAGTAGTTTTTGAAAGTATTAAGTATTGAATAAGATGTAAGAATAAATGGTGTAATTAGTTAGTAGTTGTAGTAGGTATTTTGTTTTCAATTAGATGTAAGACTAAATGGTGTTGTTAGTTAGTAGTTGTAGTTGGTATTATGTTTTCAATTAGATGTAAGAGTAAATGGTGTTTTTAGTTAGTAGTTGTAATATGTATTTTGTTTCTAATTAGATGTAAGAGTAAATGGTGTTGTTAGTTAGTAGTTGTAGAAGGTATACGGTTGAATAAGATGTAAGAACAAATGGTGTTGTTAGTTAGTAGTTATAGTAGGTATAAGGTATTGAATTCTAGATGTAAGAATAAATGGTGTTGTTAGTAGTTGTAGAAGGTATAAGGTTGAATTAGATGTAAGAACAAATGGTGTTGTTTGTTAGTAGTTTTAGAAAGTAGTAAGTATTGAATTAGATGTAAGAGTAAATGGTGTTGTTAGTTAGTAATTGAAGTAGGTATTATGATTTCAATTAGATGTAAGAGTAAATGGTATTATTAGGTAGTAGAGTAATTAAAATTTGAAAATGTTTCTTTTTGAGTGGAAAGGGATGGCTAATAGGGGATGGTGGAGGCCATTGAGCTCCCGAACCAAAGTGAGAGGGAGCTCAGCATAGAGTAAGTGTAATTGTAGTAATAAGTAGGCACAAGCGTTAGATGTAAGAGTAAATTGTGTTGTTAGTTAGTAGTTTTAGAAAGTATTGAGTATTAAATTAGAGCTAAGAGTAAATGGTGTTGTTAGTTAGTAGTTGTAGTAGGTATAAGGTATTGAATTAGATGTAAGAATAAATGATGCTGTTAGTTAGTAGTTGTAGTAGGTATTATGTTTTCAATTAGATGTAAGAGTAAATGGTGTTCTTAGTTAGTAGTTTTAGAAAGTATTAAGTATTGAATTAGATGTATCAGTAAATGGTGTTCTTAGTTAGAAGTTGTAGTAGGTGTTACGTTTTCAATTAGATGTAAGAGTAAATGGTGTTGTTAGTTAGTAGTTGTAGAAGGTATAAGGTTGAATTAGATGTAAGAACAAATGGTATTGTTAGTAAGCAGTTTTTAAAGGTATTAAGTATTGAATTAAATGTAAGAATAAATGGTGTAGTTAGTAGTTGTAGAAGGTGTGAGGTTGAATTAGATGTAAGAACAAATAGTGTTGTTAGTTAGTAGTTTTTGAAAGTATTAAGTATTGAATTAGATGTGTTGATGTAAATGGTGTTGATAGTTAGTAGTTGTAGTAGGTATTATGTTTTCAATTAGATGGTTTAGATTTTCAATTAATAAATGGTATTATTGGGTAGTAGAGTAATTAAAATTTGAAAACCTTCCTTTTTGAGTGGAAAGGGATGGCTAATAGGGGATGGTGGAGGCCATTGAGCTCCCGAACCAAAGTGAGAGGGAGCTCAGCATAGAGTAAGAGTAATTGTAGTAATAAGTTTGTACAAGCGTTAGATGTAAGAGTAAATGATGTTGTTAGTTAGTAGTTTTAGAAAGTATTGAGTATTAAATTAGATCTAAGAGTATATGGTGTTGTTAGTTAGTAGTTGTAGTAGGTATTATGTTTTCAATTAGATGTAAGAGTAAATGGTGTTGTTAGTTAGTAGTTGTAGTAGGTATAAGGTATTGAATTAGATCTAAGAATAAATGGTGTTGTTAGTTAGTAATTGTAGTAGGTATTATGTTTTCAATTAGATGTAAGAGTAAATGGTGTTTTTAGTTAGTACTTGTAGTAGGTATTTTGTTTTCAATTAGATGTAAGAGTAAATGGTGTTGTTAGTAGTTGTAGAAGGTATACGGTTGAATAAGATGTAAGAACAAATGGTGTTGTTAGTTAGTAGTTGTAGTAGGTATAAGGTATTGAATTCTAGATGTAAGAATAAATGGTGTTGTTAGTAGTTGTAGAAGGTATAAGGTTGAATTAGATGTAAGAACAAATGGTGTTGTTAGTTAGTATTTGTAGTGGGCATTTTGTTTTCAATTAGATGTAAGAGTAAATGGTGTTGTTAGTTAGTAGTTTTAGAATGTATTAAGTATTGAATTAGATGTAAAAGTAAATGGTATTGTTAGTTAGTAGTTTTAGAAAGTATTGAGTATTAAATTAGATAAGAGTATATGGTGTTGTTAGTACTAACTAACAACACCATATACTCTTATCTAACAACTACTAAGTTGTAGTAGGTATTATGTTTTCAATTAGATGTAAGAATAAATGGTGTTGTTAGTTAGTAGTTTTAGAAAGTATTAAGTATTAAATTAGACGTAAGAGTATATGGTGTTGTTAGTAAGTAGTTGTAGTAGGTATTATGTTTTCAATTAGATGTAAGAGTAAATGGTGTTGTTAGTTAGTAGTTGAAGAAGCTATAAGGTTGAATTAGATGTAAGAACAAATGGTGTTGTTAGTTAGTATTTTCTAAAGTATTAAGTATTGAATTAGATGTAAGAATAAATGGTGTGGTTAGTTAGTAGTTGTAGTAGGTATTTTGTTTTCAATTAGATGTAAGAGTAAATGGTGTTGTTAGTTAGTAGTTGTAGTAGGTATTATGTTTTCAATTAGATGTAAGAGTAAATGGTATTTTTAGTTAGTAGTTTTAGAAAGTATTAAGTATTGAATTAGATGTAACAGTAAGTGGTGTTCTTAGTTAGAAGTTGTAGTAGGTATTATGTTTTCAATTAGATGTACGAGTAAATGGTGTTGTTAGTTAGTAGTTGTAGAAGGTATAAGGTTGAATTAGATGTAAGAGCAAATGGTGTTGTTAGTAGGTAGTTTTTGAAAGTATTAAGTATTGAATTAAATGTAAGAATAAATGGTGTAGTTAGTAGTTGTAGAAGGTATGAGGTTGAATTAGATGTAAGAACAAATAGTGTTGTTAGTTAGTAGTTTTTGAAAGTATTTAGTATTGAATTAGATGTAAGAGTAAATGGTGTTGTTAGTTAGTAATTGAAGTAGGTATTATGATTTCAATTAGATGTAAGAGTAAATGGTATTATTAGGTAGTAGAGTAATTAAAATTTGAAAATGTTTCTTTTTGAGTGGAAAGGGATGGCTAATAGGGGATGGTGGAGGCCATTGAGCTCCCGAACCAAAGTGAGAGGGAGCTCAGCATAGAGTAAGTGTAATTGTAGTAATAAGTAGGCACAAGCGTTAGATGTAAGAGTAAATTGTGTTGTTAGTTAGTAGTTTTAGAAAGTATTGAGTATTAAATTAGAGCTAAGAGTAAATGGTGTTGTTAGTTAGTAGTTGTAGTAGGTATAAGGTATTGAATTAGATGTAAGAATAAATGATGCTGTTAGTTAGTAGTTGTAGTAGGTATTATGTTTTCAATTAGATGTAAGAGTAAATGGTGTTCTTAGTTAGTAGTTTTAGAAAGTATTAAGTATTGAATTAGATGTATCAGTAAATGGTGTTCTTAGTTAGAAGTTGTAGTAGGTGTTACGTTTTCAATTAGATGTAAGAGTAAATGGTGTTGTTAGTTAGTAGTTGTAGAAGGTATAAGGTTGAATTAGATGTAAGAACAAATGGTATTGTTAGTAAGCAGTTTTTAAAGGTATTAAGTATTGAATTAAATGTAAGAATAAATGGTGTAGTTAGTAGTTGTAGAAGGTGTGAGGTTGAATTAGATGTAAGAACAAATAGTGTTGTTAGTTAGTAGTTTTTGAAAGTATTAAGTATTGAATTAGATGTGTTGATGTAAATGGTGTTGATAGTTAGTAGTTGTAGTAGGTATTATGTTTTCAATTAGATGGTTTAGATTTTCAATTAATAAATGGTATTATTGGGTAGTAGAGTAATTAAAATTTGAAAACCTTCCTTTTTGAGTGGAAAGGGATGGCTAATAGGGGATGGTGGAGGCCATTGAGCTCCCGAACCAAAGTGAGAGGGAGCTCAGCATAGAGTAAGAGTAATTGTAGTAATAAGTTTGTACAAGCGTTAGATGTAAGAGTAAATGATGTTGTTAGTTAGTAGTTTTAGAAAGTATTGAGTATTAAATTAGATCTAAGAGTATATGGTGTTGTTAGTTAGTAGTTGTAGTAGGTATTATGTTTTCAATTAGATGTAAGAGTAAATGGTGTTGTTAGTTAGTAGTTGTAGTAGGTATAAGGTATTGAATTAGATCTAAGAATAAATGGTGTTGTTAGTTAGTAATTGTAGTAGGTATTATGTTTTCAATTAGATGTAAGAGTAAATGGTGTTTTTAGTTAGTACTTGTAGTAGGTATTTTGTTTTCAATTAGATGTAAGAGTAAATGGTGTTGTTAGTAGTTGTAGAAGGTATACGGTTGAATAAGATGTAAGAACAAATGGTGTTGTTAGTTAGTAGTTGTAGTAGGTATAAGGTATTGAATTCTAGATGTAAGAATAAATGGTGTTGTTAGTAGTTGTAGAAGGTATAAGGTTGAATTAGATGTAAGAACAAATGGTGTTGTTAGTTAGTATTTGTAGTGGGCATTTTGTTTTCAATTAGATGTAAGAGTAAATGGTGTTGTTAGTTAGTAGTTTTAGAATGTATTAAGTATTGAATTAGATGTAAAAGTAAATGGTATTGTTAGTTAGTAGTTTTAGAAAGTATTGAGTATTAAATTAGATAAGAGTATATGGTGTTGTTAGTACTAACTAACAACACCATATACTCTTATCTAACAACTACTAAGTTGTAGTAGGTATTATGTTTTCAATTAGATGTAAGAATAAATGGTGTTGTTAGTTAGTAGTTTTAGAAAGTATTAAGTATTAAATTAGACGTAAGAGTATATGGTGTTGTTAGTAAGTAGTTGTAGTAGGTATTATGTTTTCAATTAGATGTAAGAGTAAATGGTGTTGTTAGTTAGTAGTTGAAGAAGCTATAAGGTTGAATTAGATGTAAGAACAAATGGTGTTGTTAGTTAGTATTTTCTAAAGTATTAAGTATTGAATTAGATGTAAGAATAAATGGTGTGGTTAGTTAGTAGTTGTAGTAGGTATTTTGTTTTCAATTAGATGTAAGAGTAAATGGTGTTGTTAGTTAGTAGTTGTAGTAGGTATTATGTTTTCAATTAGATGTAAGAGTAAATGGTATTTTTAGTTAGTAGTTTTAGAAAGTATTAAGTATTGAATTATACATCTAATTCAATACTTAATACTTTCTAAAACTACTAACTAAAAATACCATTTACTCTTACATCTAATGTAAGTGGTGTTCTTAGTTAGAAGTTGTAGTAGGTATTATGTTTTCAATTAGATGTACGAGTAAATGGTGTTGTTAGTTAGTAGTTGTAGAAGGTATAAGGTTGAATTAGATGTAAGAGCAAATGGTGTTGTTAGTAGGTAGTTTTTGAAAGTATTAAGTATTGAATTAAATGTAAGAATAAATGGTGTAGTTAGTAGTTGTAGAAGGTATGAGGTTGAATTAGATGTAAGAACAAATAGTGTTGTTAGTTAGTAGTTTTTGAAAGTATTTAGTATTGAATTAGATGTAAGAGTAAATGGTGTTGTTAGTTAGTAGTTGTAGTAGGTATTATGTTTTCAATTAGATGGATTAGATTTTCAATTAGTAAATGGTATTATTGGGTAGTAGAGTAATTAAAATTTGAAAACCTTCATTTCTGAGTGGAAAGGGATGGCTAATAGGGGATGGTGGAGGCCATTGAGCTCCTGAACAAAAGTGAGAGGGAGCTCAGCATAGAGTTAGAGTAAATGTAATATCAAGTAGGTACAAGCGTTAGATGTAAGAGTAAATGGTGTTGTTAGTTAGTAGTTCTAAAAAGTATTAAGTATTGAATTAGATGTAAGAGTAAATGGTGTTGTTAGTTAGTAGTTGTAGTAGGTATTATGTTTTCAATTAGATGTAAGAGTAAATGACGTTGTTAGTAGTTTTTGAAAGTATTAAGTATTGAATAAGATGTAAGAATAAATGGTGTTGTTAGTTAGTAGTTGTAGTAGGTATTTTGTTTTCAATAAAATGTAAGAGTAAATGGTGTTGTTAGTTAGTAGTTGTAGAAGGTATAAGGTATTGAATTAGATGTAAGAATAAATGGTGTTGTTAGTGAATAGTTGTAGAAGATATTAAGTTTTTAATTAGATGTAAGAGTAAATGTTGTTGTTAGTTAGTAGTCGCAGTAGGTAAAAGGTATTGAATTAGATGTAAGAATAAATGGTGTTGTTAGTAGTTGTAGAAGGTATAAGGTTGAATTAGATGTAAGAACAAATGGTGTTGTTAGTTAGTAGTTGTAGTGGGCATTTTGTTTTCAATTAGATGTAAGAGTAAATGGTGTTGTTAGTTAGTAGTTTTAGAAAGTATTTAGTATTGAATTAGATGTAAGAATAAATGGTGTTGTTAGTTAGTAGTTTTAGAAAGTATTGAGTATTAAATTAGATAAGAGTATATGGTGTTGTTAGTACTAACTAACAACACAATATACTCTTATCTAACAACTACTAAGTTGTAGTAGGTATTATGTTTTCAATTAGATGTAAGAGTAAATGGTGTTGTTAGTTAGTAGTTTTAGAAAGTATTAAGTATTAAATTAGATGTTAGAGTAAATGGTGTTGTTAGTTAGTAGTTGTAGAAGCTATAAGGTTGAATTAGATGTAAGAACAAGTGGTGTTGTTAGTTAGTAGTTTTTGAAAGTATTAAGTATTGAATTAGATGTAAGAATAAATGGTGTTATTAGTTAGTAGTTGTAGTAAGTATTTTGTTTTCAATTAGATGTAAGAGTAAATGGTGTTGTTAGTCAGTAGTTGTAGTAGGTATAAGGTATTGAATTAGATGTAAGAATAAATGGTGTTGTTAGTAGTTGTAGTAGGTATTATGTTTTCAATTAGATGTAAGAGTAAATGGTGTTTTTAGTTAGTAGTTGTAGTAGGTATTTTGTTTTCAATTAGATGTAAGAGTAAATGGTGTTGTTAGTTGGTAGTTGTAGAAGGTATACGGTTGAATAAGATGTAAGAACAAATGGTGTTGTTAGTTAGTAGTTGTAGTAGGTATAAGGTATTGAATTCTAGATGTAAGAATAAATGGTGTTGTTAGTAGTTGTAGAAGGTATAAGGTTGAATTAGATGTAAGAACAAATGGTGTTGTTAGTTAGTAGTTGTAGTGGGCATTTTGTTTTCAATTAGATGTAAGAGTAAATGGTGTTGTAAGTTAGTAGTTTTAGAATGTATTAAGTATTGAATTAGATGTAAGAGTAAATGGTGTTGTTAGTTAGTAGTTTTAGAAAGTATTGAGTATTAAATTAGATAAGAGTATATGGTGTTGTTAGTACTAACTTACAACACCATATACTCTTATCTAACAACTACTAAGTTGTAGTAGGTATTATGTTTTCAATTAGATGTAAGAGTAAATGGTGTTGTTAGTTAGTAGTTTTAGAAAGTATTAAGTATTGAATTAGATGTATCAGTAAATGGTGTTCTTAGTTAGAAGTTGTAGTAGGTGTTACGTTTTCAATTAGATGTAAGAGTAAATGGTGTTGTTAGTTAGTAGTTGTAGAAGGTATAAGGTTGAATTAGATGTAAGAACAAATGGTATTGTTAGTAAGCAGTTTTTAAAGGTATTAAGTATTGAATTAAATGTAAGAATAAATGGTGTAGTTAGTAGTTGTAGAAGGTGTGAGGTTGAATTAGATGTAAGAACAAATAGTGTTGTTAGTTAGTAGTTTTTGAAAGTATTAAGTATTGAATTAGATGTGTTGATGTAAATGGTGTTGATAGTTAGTAGTTGTAGTAGGTATTATGTTTTCAATTAGATGGTTTAGATTTTCAATTAATAAATGGTATTATTGGGTAGTAGAGTAATTAAAATTTGAAAACCTTCCTTTTTGAGTGGAAAGGGATGGCTAATAGGGGATGGTGGAGGCCATTGAGCTCCCGAACCAAAGTGAGAGGGAGCTCAGCATAGAGTAAGAGTAATTGTAGTAATAAGTTTGTACAAGCGTTAGATGTAAGAGTAAATGGTGTTGTTAGTTAGTAGTTTTAGAAAGTATTGAGTATTAAATTAGATGTAAGAGTATATGGTGTTGTTAGTTAGTAGTTGTAGTAGGTATTATGTTTTCAATTAGATGTAAGAGTAAATGGTGTTGTTAGTTAGTAGTTGTAGAAGCTATAAGGTTGAATTATATGTAAGAACAAGTGGTGTTGTTAGTTAGTAGTTTTTGAAAGTATTAAGTATTGAATAAGATGTAAGAATAAATGGTGTAATTAGTTAGTAGTTGTAGTAGGTATTTTGTTTTCAATTAGATGTAAGACTAAATGGTGTTGTTAGTTAGTAGTTGTAGTTGGTATTATGTTTTCAATTAGATGTAAGAGTAAATGGTGTTTTTAGTTAGTAGTTGTAATATGTATTTTGTTTCTAATTAGATGTAAGAGTAAATGGTGTTGTTAGTTAGTAGTTGTAGAAGGTATACGGTTGAATAAGATGTAAGAACAAATGGTATTGTTAGTTAGTAGTTATAGTAGGTATAAGGTATTGAATTTTAGATGTAAGAATAAATGGTGTTGTTAGTAGTTGTAGAAGGTATAAGGTTAAATTAGATGTAAGAACAAATGGTGTTGTTTGTTAGTAGTTTTAGAAAGTAGTAAGTATTGAATTAGATGTAAGAGTAAATGGTGTTGTTAGTTAGTAATTGAAGTAGGTATTATGATTTCAATTAGATGTAAGAGTAAATGGTATTATTAGGTAGTAGAGTAATTAAAATTTGAAAATGTTTCTTTTTGAGTGGAAAGGGATGGCTAATAGGGGATGGTGGAGGCCATTGAGCTCCCGAACCAAAGTGAGAGGGAGCTCAGCATAGAGTAAGTGTAATTGTAGTAATAAGTAGGCACAAGCGTTAGATGTAAGAGTAAATTGTGTTGTTAGTTAGTAGTTTTAGAAAGTATTGAGTATTAAATTAGAGCTAAGAGTAAATGGTGTTGTTAGTTAGTAGTTGTAGAAGGTATAAGGTATTGAATTAGATGTAAGAATAAATGGTGTTGTAAGTAGTTGTAGAAGGTATAAGGTTGAATTAGATGTAAGAACAAATGGTGTTCTTAGTTAGAAGTTGTAGTGGGTATTTTGTTTTCAATTAGATGTAAGAGTAAATGGTGTTGTTAGTTAGTAGTTTTAGCAAGTATTAAGTATTGAATTAGATGTAAGAGTAAATGGTGTTGTTAGTTAGTAATTGTAGTAGGTATTATGATTTCAATTAGATGTAAGAGTAAATGGTATTATTGGGTAGTAGAGTAATTAAAATTTGAAAAACTTTCTTTTTGAGTGGAAAGGGAGGGCCAATAGGGGATGGTGGAGGCCATTGAGCTCCCGAACCAAAGTGAGAGGGAGCTCAGCATAGAGTAAGAGTAATTGTAGTAATAAGTAGGTACAAGCGTTAGATGTAAGAGTAAATGGTGTTGTTAGTTAGTAGTTTTAGAAAGTATTGAGTATTAAATTAGATAAAAGTATATGGTGTTGTTAGTACTAACTAACCACACCATATACTCTTATCTAACAACTACTAAGTTGTAGAAGGTATTATGTTTTCAATTAGATGTAAGAATAAATGGTGTTGTTAGTTAGTAGTTTTAGAAAGTATTAAGTATTAAATTAGATGTAAGAGTATATGGTGTTGTTAGTTAGTAGTTGTAGTAGGTATTATGTTTTCAATTAGATGTAAGAGTAAATGGTGTTGTTAGTTAGTAGTTGTAGAAGCTATAAGGTTGAATTATATGTAAGAACAAGTGGTGTTGTTAGTAAGTAGTTTTTGAAAGTATTAAGTATTGAATTAGATGTAAGAATAAATGGTGTAATTAGTTAGTAGTTGTAGTAGGTATTTTGTTTTCAATTAGATGTAAGACTAAATGGTGTTGTTAGTTAGTAGTTGTAGTTGGTATTATGTTTTCAATTAGATGTAAGAGTAAATTGTGTTTTTAGCTAGTAGTTGTAATAGGTATTTTGTTTCTAATTAGATGTAAGAGTAAATGGTGTTGTTAGTTAGTAGTTGTAGAAGGTATACGGTTGAATAAGATGTAAGAACAAATGGTGTTGTTAGTTAGTAGTTATAGTAGGTATAAGGTATTGAATTCTAGATGTAAGAATAAATGGTGTTGTTAGTAGTTGTAGAAGGTATAAGGTTGAATTAGATGTAAGAACAAATGGTGTTGTTTGTTAGTAGTTTTAGAAAGTAGTAAGTATTGAATTAGATGTAAGAGTAAATGGTGTTGTTAGTTAGTAATTGAAGTAGGTATTATGATTTCAATTAGATGTAAGAGTAAATGGTATTATTAGGTAGTAGAGTAATTAAAATTTGAAAATGTTTCTTTTTGAGTGGAAAGGGATGGCTAATAGGGGATGGTGGAGGCCATTGAGCTCCCGAACCAAAGTGAGAGGGAGCTCAGCATAGAGTAAGTGTAATTGTAGTAATAAGTAGGCACAAGCGTTAGATGTAAGAGTAAATTGTGTTGTTAGTTAGTAGTTTTAGAAAGTATTGAGTATTAAATTAGAGCTAAGAGTAAATGGTGTTGTTAGTTAGTAGTTGTAGTAGGTATAAGGTATTGAATTAGATGTAAGAATAAATGATGCTGTTAGTTAGTAGTTGTAGTAGGTATTATGTTTTCAATTAGATGTAAGAGTAAATGGTGTTCTTAGTTAGTAGTTTTAGAAAGTATTAAGTATTGAATTAGATGTATCAGTAAATGGTGTTCTTAGTTAGAAGTTGTAGTAGGTGTTACGTTTTCAATTAGATGTAAGAGTAAATGGTGTTGTTAGTTAGTAGTTGTAGAAGGTATAAGGTTGAATTAGATGTAAGAACAAATGGTATTGTTAGTAAGCAGTTTTTAAAGGTATTAAGTATTGAATTAAATGTAAGAATAAATGGTGTAGTTAGTAGTTGTAGAAGGTGTGAGGTTGAATTAGATGTAAGAACAAATAGTGTTGTTAGTTAGTAGTTTTTGAAAGTATTAAGTATTGAATTAGATGTGTTGATGTAAATGGTGTTGATAGTTAGTAGTTGTAGTAGGTATTATGTTTTCAATTAGATGGTTTAGATTTTCAATTAATAAATGGTATTATTGGGTAGTAGAGTAATTAAAATTTGAAAACCTTCCTTTTTGAGTGGAAAGGGATGGCTAATAGGGGATGGTGGAGGCCATTGAGCTCCCGAACCAAAGTGAGAGGGAGCTCAGCATAGAGTAAGAGTAATTGTAGTAATAAGTTTGTACAAGCGTTAGATGTAAGAGTAAATGGTGTTGTTAGTTAGTAGTTTTAGAAAGTATTGAGTATTAAATTAGATGTAAGAGTATATGGTGTTGTTAGTTAGTAGTTGTAGTAGGTATTATGTTTTCAATTAGATGTAAGAGTAAATGGTGTTGTTAGTTAGTAGTTGTAGAAGCTATAAGGTTGAATTATATGTAAGAACAAGTGGTGTTGTTAGTTAGTAGTTTTTGAAAGTATTAAGTATTGAATAAGATGTAAGAATAAATGGTGTAATTAGTTAGTAGTTGTAGTAGGTATTTTGTTTTCAATTAGATGTAAGACTAAATGGTGTTGTTAGTTAGTAGTTGTAGTTGGTATTATGTTTTCAATTAGATGTAAGAGTAAATGGTGTTTTTAGTTAGTAGTTGTAATATGTATTTTGTTTCTAATTAGATGTAAGAGTAAATGGTGTTGTTAGTTAGTAGTTGTAGAAGGTATACGGTTGAATAAGATGTAAGAACAAATGGTGTTGTTAGTTAGTAGTTATAGTAGGTATAAGGTATTGAATTCTAGATGTAAGAATAAATGGTGTTGTTAGTAGTTGTAGAAGGTATAAGGTTGAATTAGATGTAAGAACAAATGGTGTTGTTTGTTAGTAGTTTTAGAAAGTAGTAAGTATTGAATTAGATGTAAGAGTAAATGGTGTTGTTAGTTAGTAATTGAAGTAGGTATTATGATTTCAATTAGATGTAAGAGTAAATGGTATTATTAGGTAGTAGAGTAATTAAAATTTGAAAATGTTTCTTTTTGAGTGGAAAGGGATGGCTAATAGGGGATGGTGGAGGCCATTGAGCTCCCGAACCAAAGTGAGAGGGAGCTCAGCATAGAGTAAGTGTAATTGTAGTAATAAGTAGGCACAAGCGTTAGATGTAAGAGTAAATTGTGTTGTTAGTTAGTAGTTTTAGAAAGTATTGAGTATTAAATTAGAGCTAAGAGTAAATGGTGTTGTTAGTTAGTAGTTGTAGTAGGTATAAGGTATTGAATTAGATGTAAGAATAAATGATGCTGTTAGTTAGTAGTTGTAGTAGGTATTATGTTTTCAATTAGATGTAAGAGTAAATGGTGTTCTTAGTTAGTAGTTTTAGAAAGTATTAAGTATTGAATTAGATGTATCAGTAAATGGTGTTCTTAGTTAGAAGTTGTAGTAGGTGTTACGTTTTCAATTAGATGTAAGAGTAAATGGTGTTGTTAGTTAGTAGTTGTAGAAGGTATAAGGTTGAATTAGATGTAAGAACAAATGGTATTGTTAGTAAGCAGTTTTTAAAGGTATTAAGTATTGAATTAAATGTAAGAATAAATGGTGTAGTTAGTAGTTGTAGAAGGTGTGAGGTTGAATTAGATGTAAGAACAAATAGTGTTGTTAGTTAGTAGTTTTTGAAAGTATTAAGTATTGAATTAGATGTGTTGATGTAAATGGTGTTGATAGTTAGTAGTTGTAGTAGGTATTATGTTTTCAATTAGATGGTTTAGATTTTCAATTAATAAATGGTATTATTGGGTAGTAGAGTAATTAAAATTTGAAAACCTTCCTTTTTGAGTGGAAAGGGATGGCTAATAGGGGATGGTGGAGGCCATTGAGCTCCCGAACCAAAGTGAGAGGGAGCTCAGCATAGAGTAAGAGTAATTGTAGTAATAAGTTTGTACAAGCGTTAGATGTAAGAGTAAATGATGTTGTTAGTTAGTAGTTTTAGAAAGTATTGAGTATTAAATTAGATCTAAGAGTATATGGTGTTGTTAGTTAGTAGTTGTAGTAGGTATTATGTTTTCAATTAGATGTAAGAGTAAATGGTGTTGTTAGTTAGTAGTTGTAGTAGGTATAAGGTATTGAATTAGATCTAAGAATAAATGGTGTTGTTAGTTAGTAATTGTAGTAGGTATTATGTTTTCAATTAGATGTAAGAGTAAATGGTGTTTTTAGTTAGTACTTGTAGTAGGTATTTTGTTTTCAATTAGATGTAAGAGTAAATGGTGTTGTTAGTAGTTGTAGAAGGTATACGGTTGAATAAGATGTAAGAACAAATGGTGTTGTTAGTTAGTAGTTGTAGTAGGTATAAGGTATTGAATTCTAGATGTAAGAATAAATGGTGTTGTTAGTAGTTGTAGAAGGTATAAGGTTGAATTAGATGTAAGAACAAATGGTGTTGTTAGTTAGTATTTGTAGTGGGCATTTTGTTTTCAATTAGATGTAAGAGTAAATGGTGTTGTTAGTTAGTAGTTTTAGAATGTATTAAGTATTGAATTAGATGTAAAAGTAAATGGTATTGTTAGTTAGTAGTTTTAGAAAGTATTGAGTATTAAATTAGATAAGAGTATATGGTGTTGTTAGTACTAACTAACAACACCATATACTCTTATCTAACAACTACTAAGTTGTAGTAGGTATTATGTTTTCAATTAGATGTAAGAATAAATGGTGTTGTTAGTTAGTAGTTTTAGAAAGTATTAAGTATTAAATTAGACGTAAGAGTATATGGTGTTGTTAGTAAGTAGTTGTAGTAGGTATTATGTTTTCAATTAGATGTAAGAGTAAATGGTGTTGTTAGTTAGTAGTTGAAGAAGCTATAAGGTTGAATTAGATGTAAGAACAAATGGTGTTGTTAGTTAGTATTTTCTAAAGTATTAAGTATTGAATTAGATGTAAGAATAAATGGTGTGGTTAGTTAGTAGTTGTAGTAGGTATTTTGTTTTCAATTAGATGTAAGAGTAAATGGTGTTGTTAGTTAGTAGTTGTAGTAGGTATTATGTTTTCAATTAGATGTAAGAGTAAATGGTATTTTTAGTTAGTAGTTTTAGAAAGTATTAAGTATTGAATTAGATGTAACAGTAAGTGGTGTTCTTAGTTAGAAGTTGTAGTAGGTATTATGTTTTCAATTAGATGTACGAGTAAATGGTGTTGTTAGTTAGTAGTTGTAGAAGGTATAAGGTTGAATTAGATGTAAGAGCAAATGGTGTTGTTAGTAGGTAGTTTTTGAAAGTATTAAGTATTGAATTAAATGTAAGAATAAATGGTGTAGTTAGTAGTTGTAGAAGGTATGAGGTTGAATTAGATGTAAGAACAAATAGTGTTGTTAGTTAGTAGTTTTTGAAAGTATTTAGTATTGAATTAGATGTAAGAGTAAATGGTGTTGTTAGTTAGTAGTTGTAGTAGGTATTATGTTTTCAATTAGATGGATTAGATTTTCAATTAGTAAATGGTATTATTGGGTAGTAGAGTAATTAAAATTTGAAAACCTTCATTTCTGAGTGGAAAGGGATGGCTAATAGGGGATGGTGGAGGCCATTGAGCTCCTGAACAAAAGTGAGAGGGAGCTCAGCATAGAGTTAGAGTAAATGTAATATCAAGTAGGTACAAGCGTTAGATGTAAGAGTAAATGGTGTTGTTAGTTAGTAGTTCTAAAAAGTATTAAGTATTGAATTAGATGTAAGAGTAAATGGTGTTGTTAGTTAGTAGTTGTAGTAGGTATTATGTTTTCAATTAGATGTAAGAGTAAATGACGTTGTTAGTAGTTTTTGAAAGTATTAAGTATTTTTATTTTTATTTTATTTTATTTTATTTATACAGAAAAACTTACAGCTAAACAAATCTCATTAACGACTAAATTAAAAACAAAAAGCCATTTACAAGTTTTTACATACAAGTAACAATGTAGTGAGTATGTTAAAAAAAGGTAATAAATAATAATCAATAGAATCGTAAAAAGTTACAATATCTGCTAAGAAAAATTCATTATTATCACATTAGTACATTTAATATTAATAATATAATAACCCACGGGCCAAGCGAACTGGTTTCATACGTCAAATGCATAGGTACAGTATTTTATGAGTCAATTATTCAGCAGAAAAGAAATTTTTGTTTGCAAGTAATTTAATATGTGAAGGTTTGAACGAAAATGCATCTATATTTGAGTGAGCACGAACGAGATCATTAAAGTGGGCCGAAGACCTACAGATGAACGAATTGCGACGATAATTAGTGTTACAGGGTGGGATATGGAAAGGAAGAAAAGTGCGAAAAAATCTAGTGGGTACATTGATGGATATTTTGTTGTGTAGTTCTGGGGAGTCAATAAGATTGTTAATAATTTTGCTTAAGTATACAAGATCCGAGACTTTGCGACGGTATTGTAGGGGAAGGAAATGATATTTCATACATCTAGCTTCATAGTCGATAAGGTTATCACCACATTTATATTGTAAGTATCTTAAGAACTTTTTTTGAATTGATTCGATTCTGTAAATGTAAGTGTGATAGATAGGGTTCCATACCTCAGAACAGTATTCAAGTATACTGCGTACGTAGGAGCAGTAAAGAACTTTGATCGGCTTGAGTGCTCTAAAGTCTTTGCAGGATCTTATAATAAAACCAAGTGCCTTAGAGGCCTTCTTTACAGCTTGGGCAATGTGCTCGTCAAAAAGCAATTTTGAGTCGACAATTACACCTAAATCTTTTATCGAGTTCTTATGTGATAGGGGCTGATTGTTTAATGTGTAATTATGTTTGATGGTATGGAGTTTGCGAGTGAAATTTACAACGAAGCACTTAGAGACGTTGAGGTCTAGTTTATTAGAAAGGCAATATTCACAAAATCTATATAGGTCCTCCTGCAATAATTGAACATCAATACTTGAGGTGATCCGTTTTATTATTTTAGTGTCGTCAGCGTAAAGGTAAAAACGTGAATGAAGAAAGCAGGACGACACATCATTCAAGAATATCGCAAACAGAAGTGGCCCGAGCAGCGATCCTTGGGGAACACCAGATGGGACGGACATCCAGGATGAAATGTATCCGTTCAGTGCCACAGCCTGAGAGCGGTTATTGATGTACGAGGAGAACCACCGGAACAGATTTCCATGTATACCTGCTTTATGAAGTTTCTCAAGGAGCATACGGTGATCGATTCGGTCGAAGGCCTTACTGAAATCGGTGTAAATGATGTCGACCTGGCAGCCTGAATCCATAGAAGAGCTGACAAAGTCGTATGTAAGAAGGAGATTCGAAGTAGTCGAGCGTCCTCTCAGGAAACCATGCTGCTCAGGGATGAACCAATTTTGTAGTGCAGTATAGACCTGGTTATAGACAATGCGTTCAAAAATTTTGGAAAAAATGCATAATTTGGAAATTGGTCTATAATTTTTAATATTAGTTTTATCACCACTTTTATATACGGGGGTTATGAATGCTGATTTCCAAATGTTTGGTAAGTGACCTTCGTTCAATGACCGTTCGAAGAGTATACTCAAAGGAGCGACTAGGCTTGTAGGGCAATTTTTAATGAATATTGGAGGAATGTCATCAGGGCCGGCACCTTTATTTAAATTTACATTCTCTAACAGTTTAAGAAGCTCCTCGGTATTAATATTGATACTTCCTATATTAACATTATTATTATTAATCTGATTGACGTCAGGAGGGGTAACAATGGGTCTAGGGCAAGGCTGAAGAAAATTGGCATGGAAATGAGTCGCAAAGAGATCACAGATTTGGTCGCCTACTGACGCAGTTACATTTTCAAGAGTCATAGACGAAGGGTAGGTGGTCGACTTTTTATTGCTCTTAATGAAAGACCAGAAGGCTCTAGGATCACATGTGATAGATTCTTGAACCTTATTAATATAAGCGTCATAGCAGGTCTTTTCGAGAGACTTAGCCCTTTTTCTAAGAAATGAGAAAGTTGAGTAATCACTTTGATTCCCGTAAAGCTTATATTTGCGGAAAAATTTATGCTTTTCTCTTAATACCTTGATGAGGGCGGAGCTATACCAGGGGGGGTAGGAATTTGGGCGTATAAGTTTTTTGGGTATATAGGAATCACGGAGTTCATACAACGTATCATAAAAATATTTTAATGCTTCATCTAACGATTTATTACAAAATGACTCGGTCCAGTTAATTTCAAAAAGATTTTTATTGATTAAGTCGTAATCACCGGAATTATAAAAATATTTTGTTCTAGTTTTATTTTGTAAGGGACTATTTTGGTTCAACGGTAAGGCTATATTTAATGATTTGTGGTGGGGGATATCATCAGGTACTAAGGGATCAGGACAGGCTGTAATTTCGAGTTCACAATTCGAGAAGACTAAGTCAAGGAACCTGTTATTGTCATTTCGAACATGGTTGCGTTGAGTAAGGTCACATTGAAGTAGGGTGTCTGTAAAATTTGTTTGAGCTTTACTGAGTGGTAATTCACAGGCTTCAAGGTTCCCCTGTGGATCCCAGTCGATACGTGGGAGATTAAAGTCACCCAAAATGATGAATATATCACCGGAACAAGAGTTAACTATGTCAAACAATGTATGTGTGAAATTTTCTAGCTGTACCGTGGATGTGTTGCCCAAGTTTTGTCTGCATAGGTATATAGTACAGAGATGTATTTTCAAGGAAGGTTCGTTCGGGGAGTTAAGTATAATAGTCACCCAGAGGTCTTCAGATGTGGACGACCACTCTGGACGACTCACCGCTGCAAACTCACGCCGAATACCTATCAGGACACCGCCACCTAAAGACTGATTGGTTAACGAGTAATCTCGGTCGCGGCGCCACACCATATAGCGGTCATCAAAAAGTTCTTCGTTATGTATTCCCTCCAGAAGCCATGTTTCAGTGATTGAAACGACGTCATAATTATTTAGTGCTATGTTTCTTTTAAAACACGATGTCTTAGTGCGTAACCCCCTTGCATTTTGATAAAATATATTCAGCTTAGAAACCATTATAAAAATAGTATGATAAATAATAACAGAATGAGTAACAATATAGTGTTATGTTAAGTTTGAAATGATTAGGAATAGTGAAACTCATTAAAATGCAAGAGGACAAGGCAAAAGGCATTCTATCAAATTTAATTTTAGAGTAAAGATAAAAATACGTGCAGCCGATCATATTATGTGATTTTGAAAAAGTAATATATAATTGGTTATTCAATATACGTCTTATTGAGGCGCAATTCTGATTTACTAACAGCTGATAATATGTTAAAATAAAATGTTCAAATTCATTAATATTAATGTGATGAAATACATAATATGTTAAAATAAAATGTTTAAATTCATTATTAATGTAATGATTAATATTCACAATAATGTATTTTTGCAATAGCATAACATAGTTTAATATTAATAAATGTAGGTACATAAATAATTGTGTAAAATATAACTTATGGATTGCAATCATATAACGGAGATCTAATAAAATAGTTAAAATACAACGATCGTAGTTAATTTTTAGTAAGTAATATAGGATAATATAATAAATAGCACATAATGGGGTGATAATGCATTTTGTATGCGCCTTTTGTTTGGTGGAATTCGTAAGTTTCGGATAGCAAGGATTTCTAAAGCTGAAATACATAAAGTTCATCACAAGATCAAAACAATAATTTGACCACAATAATTCACTGCTCACTCTGTAATCGAATCTGTGCTCACAAAAGAATACTAGTGTAAACTTTTTTGGTTCTATAGACATAATAATTATGTTATTTGACAAAATCACTATATTGGCACTCACAATATCACAAATACTAAATAATATTTCATTCCAGACTGTACGCTTTGCTTTATAATATGCTTTGCTAAGCAAATTGTTATAAAAAATAGCCAATTCAAAAAGATAAATCAAAACGAAAAGACAAATACAGGAGCACACAAACGATACTGCCGCCACGGGTGATAGGCGAGCAATAAGCCCGGTTTGCATTAGTAAATGAATGGAACTAGCCCGTCGCGATAAGACAGCGCGTACTAAACTAGTTTGCGATAACGTGTGAGGGCAGTGACCGACGAGCGATAATTGCATGCAAAAAAATTTAGTTACAGGTGACAATTGAGTGAAATTTCGGATAGGGAACAAGTAGTAGGAAACCAGTTCGGTGCCAGCGGTTCTCAAACTTTTTACAGATATGGTCACATAAACTATGACGTAGAATATTACAGAAACATGATTAACAAGCAGTAATACGATACTACATTTATAAAAATTAGACACTCTGCCTATCGTAACTTTATGTTTTAAATTAATTTTAAAAATAGGGTTAGTAAAATTGAATATGATTATTATTTTTAAGAAGCTAATGTTAATTAGGAAATTCTTACAAGGTCCCTGTCGTTTTTTATGAAAAATACCGGCGACGTGTCGTTTTTACGGGCCATAATTTTAGCATGCTTTACCCATATGTACTTAAATCCAACCTCCTTGGCACGGGTCTTCGCCTTAGAAAGTAAACTTTTGTAGTGTCGGGTTAAGTGGTCGTTTATATAGAATGGAGACGAAGTAGAGAAGCCGACGTCCTGAGTGTTCAGGTTACGCTTTCTTGCAACAGCCACCAGGTCTTCTTTGATGTAACGGTTGTTGAGACACATAATAATGGGCTTGATTGAGTTAGGTGTCCGCGTCGGTACTCGAGCGATGTAATTAATATCCTCTTTTTTAATAGGGAAATTAACGTAATTACCAATCTTTTGTACAAGGTTAAATAGATTTTCATCCTTTGATTGGGGGATTCCCTTAATTTCCACATTGTTTGCCCTGGCCAGTTGATCTCGTTCTTCTAGTTCAGCATTCAGCCTGGTAATATCCTTCTGCAGGGTAGGGATCTCAGCAGCAATCTTCTCAACATCCTTGACTCTAGCTTCCAAAGCCTTTACATTGCCCAGGACGGTGTCAAGTCGCGCATGTGCCATCTCGACCGAGCTTTTTAAATCGGAGATGTCATTCTTAATGATCTTTAGGTCTTGGCACAGGGTAGGAAGTGAGGCAAGTTGCATCTGTATATCGTTGAGCTGTCCTTGCATCTTGTCCAGCTGGCTCGGGTATGATATTGAGGGAACAGGTGAGGGGACTGGTGAGACCGACGGGCTTGATTTGCACTTCGGGCAGCGCCAGGAGTTCTTCCTATCGCCTAAACGTCTGTATCCAGCCTCTGTTATCCCAATGCAGCTGAATCCATATTGACTTTTGCAGATCGAACAAATTGGACCATCCGTATGGGATTCAGCGCAGATGTTGCAGGTAAACATATTGAGAACCACTGACTTTTACGAGGGTGGGGACTAGGTGCACTCACTAAACACGTGCGATGCCGAGCGATGCGAGGCGATGACTGAATAAGATGTAAGAATAAATGGTGTTGTTAGTTAGTAGTTGTAGAAGGTATAAGGTATTGAATTAGATGTAAGAATAAATGGTGTTGTTAGTGAATAGTTGTAGAAGATATTAAGTTTTTAATTAGATGTAAGAGTAAATGTTGTTGTTAGTTAGTAGTCGCAGTAGGTAAAAGGTATTGAATTAGATGTAAGAATAAATGGTGTTGTTAGTAGTTGTAGAAGGTATAAGGTTGAATTAGATGTAAGAACAAATGGTGTTGTTAGTTAGTAGTTGTAGTGGGCATTTTGTTTTCAATTAGATGTAAGAGTAAATGGTGTTGTTAGTTAGTAGTTTTAGAAAGTATTTAGTATTGAATTAGATGTAAGAATAAATGGTGTTGTTAGTTAGTAGTTTTAGAAAGTATTGAGTATTAAATTAGATAAGAGTATATGGTGTTGTTAGTACTAACTAACAACACAATATACTCTTATCTAACAACTACTAAGTTGTAGTAGGTATTATGTTTTCAATTAGATGTAAGAGTAAATGGTGTTGTTAGTTAGTAGTTTTAGAAAGTATTAAGTATTAAATTAGATGTTAGAGTAAATGGTGTTGTTAGTTAGTAGTTGTAGAAGCTATAAGGTTGAATTAGATGTAAGAACAAGTGGTGTTGTTAGTTAGTAGTTTTTGAAAGTATTAAGTATTGAATTAGATGTAAGAATAAATGGTGTTATTAGTTAGTAGTTGTAGTAAGTATTTTGTTTTCAATTAGATGTAAGAGTAAATGGTGTTGTTAGTCAGTAGTTGTAGTAGGTATAAGGTATTGAATTAGATGTAAGAATAAATGGTGTTGTTAGTTAGTAGTTGTAGTAGGTATTATGTTTTCAATTAGATGTAAGAGTAAATGGTGTTTTTAGTTAGTAGTTGTAGTAGGTATTTTGTTTTCAATTAGATGTAAGAGTAAATGGTGTTGTTAGTTAGTAGTTGTAGAAGGTATACGGTTGAATAAGATGTAAGAACAAATGGTGTTGTTAGTTAGTAGTTGTAGTAGGTATAAGGTATTGAATTCTAGATGTAAGAATAAATGGTGTTGTTAGTAGTTGTAGAAGGTATAAGGTTGAATTAGATGTAAGAACAAATGGTGTTGTTAGTTAGTAGTTGTAGTGGGCATTTTGTTTTCAATTAGATGTAAGAGTAAATGGTGTTGTTAGTTAGTAGTTTTAGAATGTATTAAGTATTGAATTAGATGTAAGAGTAAATGGTGTTGTTAGTTAGTAGTTTTAGAAAGTATTGAGTATTAAATTAGATAAGAGTATATGGTGTTGTTAGTACTAACTTACAACACCATATACTCTTATCTAACAACTACTAAGTTGTAGTAGGTATTATGTTTTCAATTAGATGTAAGAGTAAATGGTGTTGTTAGTTAGTAGTTTTAGAAAGTATTAAGTATTAAATTAGACGTAAGAGTATATGGTGTTGTTAGTTAGTAGTTGAAGAAGCTATAAGGTTGAATTAGATGTAAGAACAAATGGTGTTGTTAGTTAGTATTTTCTAAAGTATTAAGTATTGAATTAGATGTAAGAATAAATGGTGTGGTTAGTTAGTAGTTGTAGTAGGTATTTTGTTTTCAATTAGATGTAAGAGTAAATGGTGTTGTTAGTTAGTAGTTGTAGTAGGTATAAGGTATTGAATTAGATGTAAGAATAAATGATGCTGTTAGTTAGTAGTTGTAGTAGGTATTATGTTTTCAATTAGATATAAGAGTAAATGGTGTTTTTAGTTAGTAGTTTTAGAAAGTATAAAGTATTGAATTAGATGTAACAGTAAATGGTGTTGTTAGTTAGTAGTTGTAGTAGGTTTAAGGTATTGAATTAGATGTAAGAATAAATGGTGTGGTTAGTTAGTAGTTGTAGTAGGTATTTTGTTTTCAATTAGATGTAAGAGTAAATGGTGTTGTTAGTTAGTAGTTGTAGTAGGTATAAGGTATTGAATTAGATGTAAGAATAAATGATGCTGTTAGTTAGTAGTTGTAGTAGGTATTATGTTTTCAATTAGATATAAGAGTAAATGGTGTTGTTAGTTAGTAGTTTTAGAAAGTATTAAGTATTAAATTAGACGTAAGAGTATATGGTGTTGTTAGTAGTTGTAGTAGGTATTATGTTTTCAATTAGATGTAAGAGTAAATGGTGTTGTTAGTTAGTAGTTGAAGAAGCTATAAGGTTGAATTAGATGTAAGAACAAATGGTGTTGTTAGTTAGTATTTTCTAAAGTATTAAGTATTGAATTAGGTGTAAGAATAAATGGTGTGGTTAGTTAGTAGTTGTAGTAGGTATTTTGTTTTCAATTAGATGTAAGAGTAAATGGTGTTGTTAGTTAGTAGTTGTAGTAGGTATAAGGTATTGAATTAGATGTGAGAACAAATGGTGTTGTTAGTTAGTATTTTCTAAAGTATTAAGTATTGAATTATATGTAAGAATAAATGGTGTGGTTAGTTAGTAATTGTAGTAGGTATTTTGTTTTCAATTAGATGTAAGAGTAAATGGTGTTGTTAGTTAGTAGTTGTAGTAGGTATAAGGTATTGAATTAGATGTAAGAATAAATGATGCTGTTAGATAGTAGTTGTAGTAGGTATTATGTTTTCAATTAGATGTAAGAGTAAATGGTATTTTTAGTTAGTAGTTTTAGAAAGTATTAAGTATTGAATTAGATGTAACAGTAAGTGGTGTTCTTAGTTAGAAGTTGTAGTAGGTATTATGTTTTCAATTAGATGTAAGAGTAAATGGTGTTGTTAGTTAGTAGTTGTAGAAGGTATAAGGTTGAATTAGATGTAAGAACAAATGGTGTTGTTAGTAGGTAGTTTTTGAAAGTATTAAGTATTGAATTAAATGTTAGAATAAATGGTGTAGTTAGTAGTTGTAGAAGGTATGAGGTTGAATTAGATGTAAGAACAAATAAAGTTGTTAGTTAGTAGTTTTTGAAAGTATTAAGTATTGAATTAGATGTAAGAGTAAATGGTGTTGTTAGTTAGTAGTTGTAGTAGGTATTATGTTTTCAATTAGATGGATTAGATTTTCAATTAGTAAATGGTATTATTGGGTAGCAGAGTAATTAAAATTTGAAAACCTTCCTTTTTGAGTGGAAAGGGATGGCTAATAGGGGATGGTGGAGGCCATTGAGCTCCTGAACCAAAGTGAGAGGGAGCTCAGCATAGAGTTAGAGTAAATGTAGTATCAAGTAGGTACAAGCGTTAGATGTAAGAGTAAATGGTGTTGTTAGTTAGTAGTTCTAAAAAGTATTAAGTATTGAATTAGATGTAAGAGTTAATGGTGTTGTTAGTTAGTAGTTGTAGTAGGTATTATGTTTTCAATTAGATGTAAGAGTAAATGGTGTTGTTAGTAGTTTTTGAAAGTATTAAGTATTGAATAAGATGTAAGAATAAATGGTGTTGTTAGTTAGTAGTTGTAGTAGGTATTTTGTTTTCAATAAGATGTAAGAGTAAATGGTGTTGTTAGTTAGTAGTTGTAGAAGGTATAAGGTATTGAATTAGATGTAAGAATAAATGGTGTTGTTGGTGAATAGTTGTAGAAGATATTAAGTTTTTAATTAGATGT
Organism: Polyommatus iphigenia; assembly: GCA_963422495.1. NCBI lineage: Eukaryota > Metazoa > Arthropoda > Insecta > Lepidoptera > Lycaenidae > Polyommatus > Polyommatus iphigenia. The sequence continues at coordinate 40,003,203 of OY730180.1, read as the reverse complement.
AAGAGTAAATGTTGTTGTTAGTTAGTAGTCGCAGTAGGTAAAAGGTATTGAATTAGATGTAAGAATAAATGGTGTTGTTAGTAGTTGTAGAAGGTTGAATGGTTAAGGTTGAATTAGATGTAAGAACAAATGGTGTTGTTAGTTAGTAGTTGTAGTGGGTATTTTGTTTTCAATTAGATGTAAGAGTAAATGGTGTTGTTAGTTAGTTGTTTTAGAAAGTATTTAGTATTGAATTAGATGTAAGAGTAAATGGTGTTGTTAGTTAGTAGTTTTAGAAAGTATTGAGTATTAAATTAGATAAGAGTATATGGTGTTGTTAGTACTAACTAACAACACAATATACTCTTATCTAACAACTACTAAGTTGTAGTAGGTATTATGTTTTCAATTAGATGTAAGAGTAAATGGTGTTGTTAGTGAGTAGTTTTAGAAAGTATTAAGTATTAAATTAGATGTAAGAGTAAATGGTGTTGTTAGTTAGTAGTTGTAGAAGCTATAAGGTTGAATTAGATGTAAGAACAAGTGGTGTTCTTAGTTAGTAGTTTTTGAAAGTATTAAGTATTGAATTAGATGTAAGAATAAATGGTGTTATTAATTAGTAGTTGTAGTAAGTATTTTGTTTTCAATTAGATGTAAGAGTAAATGGTGTTGTTAGTCAGTAGTTGTAGTAGGTATAAGGTATTGAATTAGATGTAAGAATAAATGGTGTTGTTAGTTAGTAGTTGTAGTAGGTATTATGTTTTCAATTAGATGTAAGAGTAAATGGTGTTTTTAGTTAGTAGTTGTAGTAGGTATTTTGTTTTCAATTAGATGTAAGAGTAAATGGTGTTGATAGTAGTTGTAGAAGGTATACGGTTGAATAAGATGTAAGAATAAATGGTGTTGTTAGTAGTTGTAGAAGGTATAAGGATGAATTAGATGTAAGAACAAATGGTGTTGTTAGTTAGTAGTTTTTGAAAGTATTAAATATTGAATTAGATGTAAGAATAAATGGTGTTATTAGTTAGTAGTTGTAGTAGGTATTTTGTTTTCAATTAGATGTAAGAGTAAATGGTGTTGTTAGTTAGTAGTTTTAGAAAGTATTAAGTATTGAATTAGATGTAAGAGTAAATGGTGTTGTTAGTTAGTAGTTTTAGAAAGTATTGAGTATTAAATTAGATAAGAGTATATGGTGTTGTTAGTTAGTAGTTGTAGTGGGTATTATGTTTTCAATTTGATGTAAGAGTAAATGGTGTTGTTAGTTAGTAGTTGTAGAAGCTATAAGGTTGAATGAGATGTAAGAACAAATGGTGTTGTTAGTTAGTAGTTGTAGTAGGTATAAGGTATTGAATTAGATGTAAGAATAAATGGTGTTGATAGTGAGTAGTTATAGAAGATATTAAGTTTTGAATTAGATGTAAGAGTAAATGTTGTTGTTAGTAAGTAGTCGCATTAGGTAAAAGGTATTGAATTAGATGTAAGAATAAATGGTGTTGTTAGTAGTTGTAGAAGCTATAAGGTTGAATTAGATGTAAGAACAAGTGGTGTTGTTAGTTAGTAGTTTTTGAAAGTATTAAATATTGAATTAGATGTAAGAATAAATGGTGTTATTAGTTAGTAGTTGTAGTAGGTATTTTGTTTTCAATTAGATGTAAGAGTAAATGGTGTTGTTAGTTAGTAGTTGTAGTAGGTATAAGGTATTGAATTAGATGTAAGAATGAATGGTGTTGTTAGTTAGTAGTTGTAGTAGGTATTATGTTTTCAATTAGATGTAAGAGTAAATGGTGTTTTTAGTTAGTAGTTCTAGTAGGTATTTTGTTTTCAATTAGATGTAAGAGTAAATGGTGTTGTTAGTTAGTAGTTGTAGAAGGTATACGATTGAATAAGATGTAAGAACAAATGGTGTTGTTAGTTAGTAGTTGTAGTAGGTATAAGGTATTGAATTCTAGATGTAAGAATAAATGGTGTTGTTAGTAGTTGTAGAAGGTATAAGGTTGAGTTAGATGTAAGAACAAATGGTGTTGTTAGTAGTTGTAGTGGGCATTTTGTTTTCAATTAGATGTAAGAGTAAATGGTGTTGTTAGTTAGTAGTTTTAGAAAGTATTAAGTATTGAATTAGATGTAAGAGTAAATGGTGTTGTTTGTTAGTAGTTTTAGAAAGTATTGAGTATTAAATTAGATAAGAGTATATGGTGTTGTTAGTACTAACTAACAACACCATTTACTCCTATCTAACAACTACTAAGTTGTAGTAGGTATTATGTTTTCAATTAGATGTAAGAGTAAATGGTGTTGTTAGTTAGTAGTTGTAGAAGGTATAAGGTTGAATTAGATGTAATAACAAATGGTGTTGTTAGTTAGTAGTTTTTGAAAGTATTAAGTATTGAATAAGATGTAAGAATAAATGGTGTAGTTAGTAGTTGTAGAAGGTATGAGGTTGAATTAGATGTAAGAACAAATAGTGTTGTTAGTTAGTAGTTTTTGAAAGTATTAAGTATTGAATTAGATGTAAGAGTAAATGGTGTTGTTAGTTAGTAGTTGTAGTAGGTATTATGTTTTCAATTAGATGTAAGAGTAAATGGTATTATTGGGTAGTAGAGTAATTAAAATTTGAAAACCTTCCTTTTTGAGTGGAGAGGGATGGCTGATAGGGGATGGTGGAGGCCATTGAGCTCCTGAACCAAAGTGAGAGGGAGCTCAGCATAGAGTTAGAGTAAATGTAGTATTAAGTAGGTACAAGCGTTAGATGTAAGAGTAAATGGTGTTGTTAGTTAGTAGTTCTAAGAAGTATTAAGTATTGAATTAGATGTAAGAGTAAATGGTGTTGTTAGTTAGTAGTTGTAGTAGGTATTATGTTTTCAATTAGATGTAAGAGTAAATGGTGTTGTTAGTAGTTTTTGAAAGTATTAAGTATTGAATAAGATGTAAGAATAAATGGTGTTGTTAGTTAGTAGTTGTAGTAGGTATTTTGTTTTCAATTAGATGTAATAGTAAATGGTGTTGTTAGTAGTTGTAGAAGGTATAAGGTATTGAATTAGATGTAAGAATAAATAGTGTTGTTAGTGAGTAGTTGTAGAAGATATTAAGTTTTGAATTAGATGTAAGAGTAAATGTTGTTGTTAGTTAGTAGTCACAGTAGGTAAAAGGTATTTAATTAGATGTAAGAATTAATGATGTTGTTAGTAGTTGTAGAAGGTATATGGTTGAATTAGATGTAAGAACAAATGGTGTTGTTAGTCAGTAGTTGTAGTGGGCATTTTGTTTTCAATTAGATGTAAGAGTACATGGTGTTGTTAGTTAGTAATTTTAGAAAGTATTAAGTATTGAATTAGATGTAAGAGTAAATGGTGTTGTTAGTTAGTAATTGTAGTAGGTATTATGATTTCAATTAGATATAAGAGTAAATGGTGTTGTTAGTTAGTAATTGTAGTAGGTATTATGATTTCAATTAGATATAAGAGTAAATGGTAATTTTAGTTAATAGTTTTAGAAAGTATTAAGTATTGAATTTGATGTAACAGTAAATGGTGTTGTTAGTAAGAAGTTGTAGTAGGTATTATGTTTTCAATTAGATGTAAGAGTAAATGGTGTTGTTAGTTAGTAGTTGTAATAAGTATTTTGTTTTCAATTAGATGTAAGAATAAATGGTGTTGTTTGTTAGTAGTTGTAGTAAGTATAAGGTATTGAATTAGATGTAAGAGTAAATGGTGTTGTTATTTAGTAGTTGTAGAAGGTATAAGGTTGAATATTAGATTTAAGAAAAAATGGTGTTGTTAGTTAGTAGTTTTTGAAAGTATTAAGTATTGAATTAGATGTAAGAATAAATGGTGTTGTTAGTAGTTGTAGTAGGTATTTTGTTTTCAATTAGATGTAAGAGTAAATGGTGTTGTTAGTTAGTAGTTGTAGTAGGTATAAAGTATTGAATTAGATGTAAGAATAATGACACCTCCAGCACGACGTGCTCAGTATGGGCATCCTTACCACGCTTTCGGTATTTAACCCTTATCCTGTCCTCGTCCCCATTCAGGATATGCTGTATGAGGTGCTTATTTTGAACACGGATTGCGTCACAAATGTCGTCATCCGTGTTCGACTTCAGCACCCCATACAGAATAACCTGGGGGTCCTTGTTTTTCACTATTTCCACTTCGAACTTATCCCTTGCACATATCTCTATCTTTTTCCTTACTTCATCTCTCTCTTTTCCGTCCCTAAAGCCTATTATTACCTTCCTCCCTTTTCCTTTTCTTATTCTTTTTACTTTTATGCCCTCCTTTCTTGCATCTATTATTTTACCTACGCTATCAACTATCTGTTGTCCCGTCATATAATTTTCCTTGTCCGTTACTGCTAAGGAGTGGACAGTTATGGGCCTCGACTCCGACGGTAAGGTTTTTACCCCCCCCCCCCCGTCGCCACCTTGGCGGCATAACTCTCCACTGCCTTAGAGTTATCCTTCCTAGTTTCCTGCTCTACCTCTTTATTTACTTTATTTGCTATCACTGTATGCGCTAACACTGTAATCTGCTCTTCTACAGATTCCTTTATATTATCTGCCTTATCATGTATTTCAAATTTTAACCTGTTGTACATTTTCATTATTAATTCTTTACTATCACAGTTATTTATTACTTCGTTTGTCTCTAATTTACATTGTACTTCCGATTCCTTGGTTTCCTTTATACTTCCTTTCCCTGTTCCTATTGATTCTATCCTTACTAATCGCTCTATGTCACTTATTTTTCTTTCCAGCTTTTCCAGATTATCTGCTAAACCAGACTTCAAATCTCCTCTCATATTTCTGGTCTGGTGTAGCAGATAGATACTGTTTTTAACTGTTCCGCTTACCTCTGCCAGAAGGGCCTTGTAGCAGTACCTACAAAGTACCTACACGTTCGTCGTGGAAGATTGAAACATAGAAGAAAATCGTTCTGCCAAGAACGTACGTTCGAAATGACGAGAGAAACCGTCCGTGAATATTAGGTGCATTTGCACCGGACATGAAGTAGCCCTGAAAAGGACTTTTTCTAATAAGAGTTCTTCACAACACAACACTACGCATCGAGGCTACGTCGAGCGAGGGATATTCGCAGCATAGCTACGATCTTCATGGCGTTTGCAGAGCTTCACAAAATGGCGGCACAGCTACTCGCGACGGCGCGGCAGCGAGCGACCGGGAGACGATGTCGGTATGCCGAGCTCGGGCTCACTGAACTCGCGGACCGCGGGAGCCCATATTTATACTCGGGCGATTCCAGCGCCACGAACCGCGGTACGGCCGAATCTCCCGCGCGGATAATTTCTCATTCTTGTAAATATTTCCTATTCGATTTTTTTCTCTTTCTTGTTTGTAAATATTTTTATCTCACTCATTATGTCTCTTTCTGTTTTGCAATAGCCAATCAAAATTAATCTTTTCAGTTTCTGTACAGTTTGTAATAATAATAATTAACTCATTTTTTTGTATATAAGCAGCGCGTTTTTGTAAATAAAGCACTCCAGTTCACCACAGTAAATCGAGTTTTACTCTTTACTCCTCCGACCTCTAGTGAACTCTTAGAGAGACCAACCGGTCCTCCAAAGCCTCAACAGAATCGGTTCGTTTCTGCAATAATATAGGACTGCTTCGTTGGTCACTCTGCATGCCCTCAAGGGAGGGTTTGCTCTTTGTCTTTTTGGGTTTTACACCCTCCTTAGGCGTATGTACCATGGCCATTTTTCTTGCTTTATTTATACGTACGGGGGAACGCGTCAAATCTAAATAACTAAATGTTGTAAAAATAAAATAAAGTTGTAAAAAGTTTGTATATATTTAACTAGTGACTAGAAGAAATTTGTTTTATTTATAGGCCTTATTTATTCAGTATTTATTTAGTTCTATATTAGCTCTTAAGTTTCAATTTTAATTTATAATTTAATAATGTCCTAGGTTAAGCTTAACTTTCAGATTGAAATGGCAATACTCAATTACGGCTTATATTGTTGCTATTTATTTTTCGAAGGGACTTTCTTATTTCAAGATTTAGTTGTCTTGTCCTTTCAACCTTACTATTTCAGTAGTCCCAATAGTGGGCTACTTGTCTATTTATTGTCAAACTAATACTATAATGTGATGTCCAATAGGGATCAATTTGTCTATTTGTTCACGCACAAGATATCTTCCATCCTGGTCTAGCTGACGTATTATGCCTGCAGCAGCCCATTGGTCGTCCATCACGTCATAAACTGCAGCGATTGGCCGCCGATGGCGTGATACGCAGTCGAAGCTGCCGTGAGAACCCCTCATACGCATTACATTCACCCTTGCATCCTCCATCTTAAAATACGTTTTGTAACCCCTTAAAATATTCGCAAAAATACGCAAAAACTGTAAAGATTTTAGCTGAATATACGCAAGAAGTCAAGCCTGCTGTTTCTCTTCACTCCTCAAGTAAAGGGCCAAACCAAAATACGCAAAACTAGCCAAAAACACGCAAACACTATTTAAAAGTATATATGTATAGATAAAACAATATGTTATAAAAGAGAGAAAACTTTACGTCACAGTATATGTATCCTAGTCACTATGCTAACTTAATCTAAACGGTTTCCCAATAGGGATCAACCGGTCAACTAATTACTATAATTGTATATATTTTAATAATTTTTTAAAATATTAAAACTGTAAAAACAGACGTCACAACATAAAATATATATACAAGTCACTATTCTAACAGACGCCCCAATAGGGAAGCGAACTGGTCTAAAGTACTGATTATAACGGTTAGATGAAGGCTTTCGCCGGTCAAGATGTGCTACTAATTTAAAGCAACTTTCAATTTTATAAAATAATGTTTCGCCTGTTAATTTTAAAAAGCAACGTCCTAGTTTTTAGTTCGATTATATTATGCAGAAAATGAAGCGCCTATGATTTTTGAATAGCAAAAACTCTGTTTATTCCTTATCACCGTACGATCTCTTATAGTTAAAGAGCCGGTGCTCTCTTGAATACGCAAAAACTGTAAAGATTTTAGCTGAATATACGCAAGAAGTCAAGCCTGCTGTTTCTTTTCACTCCTCAAGTAAAGGGCCAAACCAAAATACGCAAAACCAGCCAAAAACACGCAAACATAAATGTTGTGATCCTACGTTCGCCGGACATATTTGGAGAAGCCACTTATTTGAGAGACGCTATTTGGTGGAGAATACAGTGCATCATCGGTAAGACGTGCCAGCTAAAATCTCCTAAACCTTTATTTTTTCGCCTTAGTGATTCCGCATTTTTCTCAATTTCAGTGCTTTCGATTGAACCTGCCTACTGTCTGCTGACTTGCAATTTCGAAACACCAGCTAAAGGTTTCTTATTTACGCTTCATTGGCAAATTGTAAGTACTTACATCTTTTTACTGCAGTGCAATCATGACTAGTGAACTAAAAGTTGAGGATATTTTGAAAGATTTAAAGAAAAAACGAGGTTTCATAAAGTGTAGGTTAACAAACTTTAAAAAATATGTTTCCTCCTTTGAAAACGTCGAATTATCTGTTCATCAGCGAGCAGAATTAAAATTACGTATTCCGGGAGCTCAAAATTTGTTGAATATTCCGGGAGCTCAAAATTTGTTGAATGATTTCAATCAAGTGCAAAATAAGCTCGAAGATCTTGCCCCGGCTTCAGAATTCGAAAAATTGATCGAATCACGCGCAGAATTCGAAAAAGAATACTATGTTGTTCTCGGTATGTTAGATTGCATGGTAAATCCGGAAACCACCAGTGAAAGGTCGGTCAATAGGTCTTTTGAGTGCTCCTTGGTACCTGAATGTAATGCGCATAGTGGTGAGTCTGTTAAATTACCTACTATATCTATTCCTAGCTTTGACGGTTCAAATGAACACTGGATAGAATTTCGCGACACATTTATGTCCCTCATTCATAACTCTAAAACAATTCCTGAAATTCAAAAGTTTCACTATCTAAAAGCTAGTTTAAAAGGTGATGCTAAAGTAGTTATTGAAAATGTCGAGTTTTCGTCTAGTAACTATCAAGTAGCATGGGAACTTTTGTTACACAGATTTAACAATACTAGGTTGATTATACAAAGTCACATTAAAGCTATTTTTTCTATTCCACCTATTACAAAAGAGTCTTCTGCTCAATTAAATAAATTAATTGACACTATCTTAAAAAATATTCGTTCTCTAAAGATTTTAGGCGAGGCGACTGAGCACTGGGATAGTTTGATTATTTTTATTGTCGTGTCAAAGCTGGATCCCGCCTCAGAACGTGAGTGGGAACAGTATAAAAGTACATTTTATAAATTAAATACAGACGCTAAAATACATTTGAGTGACTTACTAGATTTTCTTAAAGAGAAGGCTGACATATTAACTACACTCACTGTTAGCCACTCGAGTAAAATTAATCATCCTAACTTTAATAAAAAATCTAATTATTATAATCATAACGCATCTAAAATTAATTGCAATTTTACAGCTGAAAATAGTAACGTAAATAGTAAGTCGCAAAACAAAAAAGTACGCTCGCAGTTTATTAAGTTGTGTCTATTATGTAACAGTCAGCATCCTTTGTACTCATGTCAAAGGTTTCTGGATCTTAGTGCACAAGATAAATTTAATTTTATTAAAGATAAACAATTGTGCATTAATTGTATGCGTTTCGGCCATTCAGTGGAAACTTGTCTCTTCGGGCCATGTAGGAAATGCGATCAAAAACATAACAGTTTAATTTGTGATGCTGTTCAGTCAAAAAATAATACTGTAACTTTAACTACGAGTATGTATGAACACGGTAGAAGTAAACTTCTTCCTCCCGTTTCAGTTGGCAATCCCAGTGTGAACAGATGTTGCCAATTGCAGCCACACAATAATATTATGCACGCACACGATGATATTTATGATAAGGGAGATGCGATAGTTCACTCTGATCGACTCGTCATGTTGTCAACGGCTATGGTCGAGGTACGCGGACAATCAGGTGAGTATTACAGAGCTCGTGCCGTTTTAGATAGCGGCAGCGAGCGTTCCTTTATCTCACAATCGTTATGTAACAAATTAAAAATACGCATATTACAGTCCACTCAGCACATTCACGGTGTAGGTAATTCTATTACGCTATGTTCGCAATCGTGTAAAGGTGGGTTTACACCAAAAGAACATAGAGCAAGAACAGCACAAGAACATTCTTTCGTATTCGTTTAGTGTAAACTGTAATTCGTTACAACATACTTTAGATCGTTTACACCAATCGAATCAACAAGAACATCAAGAATAAGAATTTTTGCTCTATAGATGAGAATCATATAGCTCCGTTTAGACCAAACGAGCGAATGCTCATTGCTCATTCGTCAACGATAAGTAGTTAATTTATTTTTATAGTCATCAAAGGTTGGATCCCATAAACATCTTTTGTTATGGTATAATTCTATCATTTGTAAACATTTTTCATTACTCCAATCCATATTTACGAAATAACCTTTGATAAACTACCTAAAACCAGCCGCCAAAAAGTAAAAATATCAAGAACACTAGAATCCCTTTGAAGAGACCGCCTCGAAGAGCGAGCACGTCCGAACACGAAAGAACGCTCTAGGCAATTGCTCGAGCGCTCTTGCGTCGTTTACACCAAACGAGCGAGATTCTTAGAGCATTCTTCCTATTTACCGCCGAACACGTGGCGAACACACTAGAACAACGAAAGAATGCTCGTTGTTAGTTTACATCAAAAGAGCTTTACTAGAATGAGCATTCGCTCGTTTGGTCTAAACGGAGCTTAACATTGAATTTAAATCGCGCGACAGGAGCTTTAATGCCCGGTTCAATGTTTAGTGTTGCCACAAATAACTTCCAAGTTACCTTACGCAAAATTTAAAACATTTTAATATTCCTCACAATTTATTTTTAGCTGATCCGACTTTCTATGAAAGACAGGATATCGGTATGTTGTTAGGCGCAGATTTGTTTTGGGATCTATTGATCGAAGGTAAAATTCGCCTCGACAATGGTTCATACATTCAAAACACGAAACTAGGCTGGATAGTTTCTGGTGTCGTTCAGTCTACTCCGCGTAAACAAAAGGTTAAACATATTAATTGTAATTTACTATCGCATTCAACAGCTGATAATAATACGATGTCACTCGATCAGCTAGTTAGGAGTTTCTGGGAGTTAGAGGAATTACCTTCGACTTCTAAGGATACATTATATTCGCAAGAGGAATCTGCATGTGAGGAACATTTTATAAAAACTACTAAAGGACTTTCGGACGGACGTTACTGTGTTAGTTTGCCATTAAAAATTTCTCCTAAAACTTTAGGTAATACGCGCGAACAGGCGACTAAACGCTTCTATGCATTAGAAAAACGTCTCGAATTAAATCCGAGTTATAAAGCTATGTATCGCGATTTCATTCACGAATATATAAATTTAGGTCACATGAGTCTCGTTGATACCTATAGTGATACGCATTATTTTTTACCGCACCACGGCGTGTTTAGGCAGCACGCTACGACGACTAAGTTGCGCGTGGTGTTTGATGCTAGTATGCCATCCAGTACTGGCATATCTTTAAACGATTTGCAAATGATCGGACCTGCAATACAGGGCGATTTAATTTCAATTTGATTAAGGTTTCGCGAACATAGATATGTCGCTTCAGCTGATATCGAAAAATTCTACCGGCAAATCGATCTGGCTGAAACGGATCGTGACCTTCAGCTGATCCTTTGGCGGGATAGTCCCTCAGAGCAGTTAAGAGTGTACCGACTAAATACTGTAACGTATGGTACGGCGTCGGCGCCTTATCTTAGTTGTAGGTGTTTAAAAGACTTAGCGCAAAAATATTGTAAGGATCGGCACATAGCATCCACTATTAACGACTCGTTCTACGTGGACGATTTGGTAGTATCTTCTAATTCTACAACAGAATTAGACCGTATTTGTGAAGGCGTAAGTAATATTTTAAGTACAGCCTGTATTAATTTGCGCAAATGGGTTTACAACTATGATCGTGGTAGTCTAGGCCCGACAATTAATACAGAAAATAACAATGCGCAACAGTTATCGTTGTTTGATAAAAATGATCAAAATAAAACTCTAGGTGTCGGTTGGAATAGTACTACTGATGAAATTTATTATTTGTCTCAGGTTCGTGGTGATGAAGATAACGATAATTTAATAACTAAACGTCTTATATTGTCATGCGCGGCTCAGATATACGATCCGCTAGGATTACTGAGTCCGGTCATTACAGTCGCTAAAACTTTATTGCAAAGTGTTGGTTATTGAAATTAGAATGGGACGAACCGGTTCCCGATGACATTTCACAATTATGGAATAAATTTATTGATGGGTTATCTTATCTAGATTGTTTACGCATTCCGCGTTACGTAATGTGTATTGAACCTATGCGCACGGAGTTACACATTTTTACGGACGCGTCGCAAATCGCATACGGTGCCTGCGCGTACGTTCGGACTATCAGCTATGAATCAGCTGATGCTACAGTGCACCTGTTATGTTCCAAGGGCAAGGTCGCGCCTACTAAACCTACAACTATACCTCGCTTAGAGTTGTGCGGTGCTTTGCTAGGAGCGCGATTGTATCGCAAAATAAAGGAATCGCTGCGTTCAAATTTTGATAAAGTTGTGTTTTGGACAGATTCTACCATCGTTTTAGATTGGTTAGGTATGCCTGTTAATTTATTAAAACCTTACGTTCAAAACAGGGCAGCAGAGATTCATGAGTTGACTAAGGAACATGCCTGGCGTCACGTAGCGGGCAAAGACAACCCATCCGATTTAGTCTCTCGAGGCCAAAAGTTATCCGCGCTTATTTCTTCATCTCTATGGCTTACTGGCCCGACATTTTTAAAAGATTTAAACTTCGAAATACCGAATTTAAAACAATCGAATTTAATATTTAGTGATTTACCAGAAACTAAATCACCTAATGTATGTTGTCACGCCGTCAATCAATATGATAATAATTTATTTAATTTTTTTCGGTTTTCACAGTACATAAGACTTAAACGAGCCGCTGCTTATGTGTTACGCTTTATCTATAACGCTCGCAATGTAAACAATAAGCGGACCGGTTTGCTATCTGTCGAGGAATTAAATTGTGCAGAGTCGACGTTAGCAATGTTAAGTCAACGGGATTCATTTAATGTTATTTTTAATTTAATTAAAAATAAGCAACCTTTGAAAGGTTGTAGTCAACTTTCAAAATTGAATTTATATATAGATTCGAATAACTTAATTAGAGTAGGTGGACGTATTCAAAATTCACCCCAATTTCATTTTGATAAGAAATTTCCTATTTTAATTTCCGCAAAACATGATTTTTCTACTTTGCTTTTCCGGTTCGAGCACCAGCGTTTGTTGCACGCGGGACCGCAGCTCCTCTTGTCCTCTCTGAGCGAGATGTGGTGGCCCGTCGGAGGTCGGAACCTCGCGCGGAAGATGGTGCACAGTTGCGTGCGGTGCACACGATTGAGGCCGACGACGGTCACTCCTATTATGGGGAACTTGCCCAAAGAACGTTTAGATCCAGGGTTTCCGTTTTCGGGTTGTGCCGTTGATTACGCTGGTCCAGTGTTTACGTTGAACCGTAAAGGTAGGGGCGCTAAATTACAAAAATCATATATATGCCTATTTATTTGTTTAGTTACTCGAGCCGTTCATTTGAAGCTAGTGAGCGACCTTTCATCGGACGGGTACCTTTTAGCTTTGAAGCGATTTATCGGTCGCCGTGGCAAGCCGCGAGACATTTTCTCGGACAACGGGAAAAACTTTGTTGGCTTGATGAATGATTTCAAGAAATTTTTGGACTCTTGTTCTGATGACATAAGGGAATACGCAATTTCGCAAAATATTAATTTTAAAATGATTCCGTCTTACGCTAGTCATTTCGGGGGATTGTGGGAGGCTGGAGTAAAAAGCTGTAAGCATCACTTACGACGCGTGGTAGGTAACGCACATTTAACGTTTGAGGAATTTAGCACAGTGCTCGTTCAAATTAAAGCAATCCTAAACTCCCGTCCCTTGACTCCTCTCTCCACCGATCCCAACGATTTTCTCCCCCTTTGTCCTGCCCATTTTTTGGTTAGCCGTCCACTGACTGCACCTGTAACTGTATACGATGTGCCTGCTCATCGCCTCACACGATACCAGCGTCTCGAGCAAATCCGACAGCACTTTTGGAAGCGATGGTCCCAGGAGTACGTGTCCGAGCTTCAGACAAGGAGTAAATGGCAGCAGAACAAGGGAGAACTCAAGGAGGACATGCTGGTCCTCATCAAGGACGACAACTTGCCGCCGATGAAGTGGAGTCTAGGCCGCATCATCAAAACCTATCCAGGCAGAGACGGAGTTTCGCGAGTTGCCGATATTCGCAAGGCAGATGGCGTTGTACGGCGAGCCTTTTCTAAAATTTGCCCACTTCTTCCTCAAGAATCTTAATACTGTTGGAATCTGCAGATGCTCCAGATTTCAAGGCCGGGGAGTATGTTCACGCACAAGATATCTTCCATCCTGGTCTAGCTGATGTATTATGCCTGCAGCAGCCCATTGGTCGTCCATCACGTCATAAACTGCAGCGATTGGCCGCCGATGGCGTGATACGCAGTCGAAGCTGCCGTGAGAACCCCTCATACGCATTACATTCACCCTTGCATCCTCCATCTTAAAATACGTTTTGTAACCCCTTAAAATATTCGCAAAAATACGCAAAAACTGTAAAGATTTTAGCTGAATATACGCAAGAAGTCAAGCCTGCTGTTTCTCTTCACTCCTCAAGTAAAGGGCCAAACCAAAATACGCAAAACCAGCCAAAAACACGCAAACACCTACCATCCCACACAACGAGCATTACCGTACAATGTACATCTATACTAATATTATAAAGAGGTAAACTTTGATTGTTTGTTTATTTAATTGTAATGAATAGGCTCAAAAACTACAGGACCGATTTAAAAAATTCTTTCACCATTCGAAAGCTACATTATTTACGAGTAACAAAGGCTACATTTTATTTCGGAAAATATAGGGTTCCGTAAGATATTTGGGTTTTTCTGACACAAGGTGAAAAAAATCAACCAGAAAATTTACTTATTTTGCGTACGCTGCTTAAACTATAAAAGATAGAACCATACAATGTTCTAAGTAAATGTAGATCTTTTAAATATCTACAAAAAAGTTCGCGACACACTATACCTATCTATGTCAAGTGAGGTACACCAATCATTATTTTATTTAAAAATCTTGATTTTTTTTGGACTACATTTAAACGCATTTATTTTACTCATGCTATTAATCTTTATCAAAATGAATTATTTCGTCACTAAGTACAGTTTATGTAGATAATATTTGGTCTTTGAATGATTAAAATTGGACGTTTGGCTTAGAAGTTATGGCGAAATTAAAATTTGCGATTTACGCCCGTTTCGAAGTGGTCGCTACCAAGGCGGGGGTGCACAGTAGCGAAGATTATAACCGGCCCTGCAGCTGGTGAATTGGCTCATATACCAAGAGTACCAATGATCCCTACTGATTTGCCTATACCCTTCAAAAGGCTCCAATTTCCTGTAGAATAGAATAGAATAGAATATTTTATTGCGATAATGTAGTGTTACATAGGTCTTAACATTAATATAAAATTGTTCTTGTACATTCTGCCATACATCAGGGGTTGACAGCTGTCAATAACAACAATAACATTGGCTCTGTGTAATTTATTAATTAAAATTATAAAAAACAAAATCTATTTAACAAATCAGTGATAATTCGACCGATAACTCTATAATCTATAAGTGCAAGTGTTTGTGAGACTTTTTACATTGAATACAAATAGTAATCTAAAAGTGAATATGTGCTAAGAAATCATCTTCAAAACCTAAATTAAAACAATAATAACGTTTGGTGTAAACAAAAAGGTGTAAAAACTGTACATAGAAAACTCAAGAGAAGCTAAAAAGTGAAAAATACAGTGACATTTTCATAAAAAATCAAGTGAACGACAAATCCTTTGTTCTCAATTTCAAAATTTATAACGATAATATGACGTCAACAACTTAAGAACCATTCAATATATTGAAGCATATCGTCATCGGCCGAATAGTCTAACGGCCCTAACGGGTAATTACAGTGTCAAGCGACTCCAAGATACATGGTTCAAATCCTACCGGCTCCTCAGCTTCTTGTACGCAGCTTGAATAAAAATTGACATTCAGCTATTATTTTCTGTAATATTAATATTTACAAAACGCTATAGAGAGCTCCACAGGTATCACCAACTATGGATGACATAGACAACGTGACATTTAGAAAACATAATATAAGACGAAGAAACTCGGATATGGATATATCGAATATAATAAGTCTAAATGACACTTTCTTGAGTACAAATAAATTAGATTTGTCTTCCAAAAGCGTTCCAATAACCGATGATAGCGAAGTACAACAGCTAAAACAAAAAATTTAAGCTTTGAAAATAGAAAATGAGAGTGCTCATAATGAAATCGCAAATTTAAGTATTGAATGTGCTCAACTCAAAAAAATAATATTGGATAAAAACAATCAAATACAATTTCTTAAAAGTATATCAGGCAGCAAAGCCACAACGCCATCTAAAGCCACATGTAGCAACAAATCCAATACACCGACACTTAAGCGACTAACTAAAGTTATCACGATTGTCGCCGATATTAAACCCATCCCGAAACAACAACAATCTTCAAATTGATAAAACTCCAAAAAGTAAGACAAATTATACACAGCTATCAAATCGATCCAGAAGTTTGGCTCCAGCCCTTAGTGGTTTTGCCGCAATTTACGATCCCGATACAGCATGTAATCCACCAACGTCGCCTAAAATTAAAATTAAATGTCCAACAGATAGCGCCACAGGTAACATAAAGAAGAAAATATATATTATTGGAGATGAACAAGCTCGCGGATTAGCGTCCCAAATATATCATGATCGACTTCATAAAAACGACGATACATATGAGGTATATGGTATTATCAAGCCATCAGCACAAAGTGAAGAATTTTTGGAGACTTGTAAAAATATAGTAACCTCTCTTAATAAGGAAGATATAATTATTTTAGCCTTTGGATTAAATGAAAAAAATCCATATAAAATGTTATGTAATCTAAGCAATATGTTATATTTATTAAGATATCACAACGCTTTCTTTATTGAAGTTCAATCTAATTATTATTTAAATGACTTGATGTTAAATAACTATATAAGACTAATAACAAATAACTTTAACAATTGTAGATTTATAAAATTTAACAATACAGAAATATTTTATAATAACAGAAAACGTTTCACGAAATTACTGAGTTTTAAATTACACATAGAAATAGATTTCCTTTCTTGCAAAAAAATGATTCTAGAAAGTCAAGTACACACAAACACCAACTATGACTATATCCAACAATCAGAACCACAACAACAGCAGCGTGAAAATTTAGTATACAAAAGAGGAACAATACCTTATTATTTCTCCAAACTTAAAACCGCAAATGTGTCTAACAATAGTAACAATAAAACGTTTTTTCGATCGCAAACCTAACTATAAACCCCTAACAATTCTTCACCAAAATATAGCCGGTGCCATAAGCAAATCAGATGAAATAACTGCCGCTTTATCGGAACTATCTCGAAATGGAAATGAAGTAGAAATCTTGTGCTTCACCGAAACTTTTATCAAAAAAGGCA
The DNA here is from genome assembly GCA_963422495.1 of Polyommatus iphigenia. Classification (NCBI taxonomy): domain Eukaryota; kingdom Metazoa; phylum Arthropoda; class Insecta; order Lepidoptera; family Lycaenidae; genus Polyommatus; species Polyommatus iphigenia. Next base: position 39,986,502 of record OY730180.1, on the reverse strand, counting down.
TGGAGCAATTATTAAAAATTTCTAACTTTAAATTAGTTGCTTCATATTCTCGAAACGCTAAACGAGGTGGCTCGTGCATACTCGTCAAAAATAATATACAGTGCAAAAGTCTAGGTATTGTTAGTGATTTATCCTGCGATTTAAGCTTCGAAGGCTCTGGTATTGAACTTATGTTTCATAAAATCATAATAATCTGTATTTACAGAACACCCAATAGTAATCCTTTGATCTTTTTTGACAAGTTAGAAGCACTTTTACTAAAAATTTCAAATAGATCAAAAAAAATAATACTTTGTGGGGACTGGAATATTGATACTCTTAAATCAAACAATAATAGTATGAACCTCAATAGTCTATTAAAAAATTTTGACATTACGTTACATATTAAATTACCAACTAGGAAAAGTGCTTGTCTAGATCAATTTGCAAGCAACATAAAAACATTAAAAGTTGACATTGTCCATCTAGGCCTATCGGATCACGAGACAGCCCAAATTTTATGCGTTCACATTAAAAAAGGCCGTGAAATAATTACATGGCTTGAACGATCTCGAGACTATAATAAATATAATTTGCAAACTTTTTGTAAGCATATATCTTCTCTAAGTTTTTCGGAGGTATACGAACAATCTAATCTAAACGACGCGTTCAATAAGTTCCACGAGTTATTTAAGCTTTTTTATGACTTATGTTTCCCGGAGATTATTATTAAAAAGAGCAATATTAATGACAGAAATACATGGTTGACAAAAGGTATAAAAAAGTCATGCATTATAAAAAGAAAACTTTTCTTCAGTTACAAATACAATGCCTCGAATAAAAAATTGAACTACAAAAAATACAGAAACTATCACACAATTCTAAAAAAATGCATTCGTAAATCATTGCAGCTACAGAATCAAAATTACATTTACAAGAAAAAAAATAAAGGTAAGGCGGTCTGGGAAGTTATTAACCCATCAGTCGTGGCAAAACGAGACACAATAGCTTTTTCATTGTTATCGCGGCCGGATGTGGCCGCTTGGGGCTTCATGAATTAATAGAAATATTGGTGACATAAATAAAAACAATGACATTCAATCAATTATATACAATAATAAATCTTATTCAAGCCCCCGTGACATTTGTGAAATATTTAATAATTTTTATATCAATATGACTAATACACATAATTTTAATTTTAACATAGATGACATTAAAACAACTTTAAGTAATAATAACATAAATACAATTTTTCTAAAACCGACTGACAAAAATGAAATCATTAACATAATAAAAAATCTGAATAATACTAACTCCGTAGGATATGACAATATTAAGACTAGTGTAATTAAAGCCTGTGCTAAACATATTTCTGGACTGTTAAGTGATTAAATTAATCTTTCCATTGAAGAGGGTGTTTTTCCGGATATGCTTAAAAAGTCTATTATAAAACCTTTATTTAAAAAAGGTGACAGTCAAGATGTAAATAACTATCGACCAATAGCCTTAATACCCGTGCTGTCTAAAATATTTGAAAAGGTCATGCTTAAGAGACTGTATGATTTCGTTATTAATAACGGGGTACTAAAATCTGAACAATTTGGGTATACGAAAAACAGTAGCACGTCCCTTGCATGTTTTCACTTAATAAAACATGTTACAGAAGCAATTAACCGAAAGCTACCAGTAGCAGCAATCTTTTTAGACATGACCAAAGCCTTTGACTTTGTCGATCACAAACTACTGCTCCATAAGTTGTACAAATACGGCATACGAGGAAAAGCTTACGAGGAGAAAAAGAAAAGAAAGAGAAAGGATAACTTTTGATCCACTCAAAAGTTATCTCAATGATCGGACTCAATGTGTAGAGATTGCTAAGATTGAAAAAGGTTCAAAAGTTATATATCTATCTTTATTCAAAATTAATAAATATGGAGTCCCTCAGGGAAGTATACTAGGACCTTTTATATTTTTGTTATATATTAACGACCTTCCAAACGTCACAATGTATAAAACTATATTATTCGTAGATGACACAACCCTAATAATTGAATGTAATGACCAAAAAACATACCAAAATGAAATTAATACAAATCTTGACAACATTCTAAAATGGCTACACGATAATAATTTAAAAATAAACTTAAGTAAGACTAAAATGATACAATTTAAAAATCCTAGGCAGAAAACTATCGATCTTGACATTAATTATAATAATAATAAAATTGAAGAAGTTGACTCAATAAAATTCTTAGGTTTAATGGTTGACAAATTTTGTGACTGGAAAGCGCATGTAGAATATATATGTAATAAACTTGACAGATTCGTATTTGCTATTAAAAAACTACGTCTGACGGTATCCACTGAAGCTGCATTAAATGCTTATCACGGGTATGTCGCTTCAACACTTTCATATGGTCTCATATTATGGTGTAACTCCGTGGATTTTATTAAAGCTTTTCGTGTTCAAAAAAAATGCGTAAGAGTGGTTTACGGTGCTTGGTCGTTGGATAGCTGTAAACCTTTATTCATAAAATCTAACATTCTACCGTTGGTTTGCATGTACATAAAAGACATCTGTACTTTCGTGAAACAAAACCCAGAATTTTTTCCACTACATAGCAATATGATTAACAGAACTGTCACTCCACGGAATAAATTCAAACTTTTTCTACCTCAATGTAAAATGGACATTTTCAAGCGAAATGCTTACGTAAATGCTATTAAAATATATAATAAACTGCCTAATCGATTTAAGGAATTACCTATAACTGCCTTTAAAAGAGAGATATCCAAATGGTTGCTAAAACATTGTTTCTATTGTTTAAATGAATACATGTCTCATGTGTAAGAGCCATTGTAACGTTCTAAAATTTATTTATCATAATATAAGCAATTTAATAATTAACTTAAGACTTCCATTTTGACTTTCGCATTTTACTATTACCTATGCTATTACTAACACTTAATTATTTTTAATTAATTAATTTTCTGACATTACCTTGACATTGTAATACTAACTTTGATAAATATGTAATACTTAAGTTAATCTTATCGTTTTTTGTAATTATATAACATAGCTCAATAAATATTCTCGATGTTCAATTGCACGCCATTTGTATGGCAGAATGTACAAGAACAATTTTATATTAATGTTAAGACCTATGTAACACTACATTCTCGCAATAAAATATTCTATTCTAATCTATTCTATTCTACATAAGTGTTCCATAGGTTTGTATGGGGTGTTTGTTAATGCTAGTGGTAGTTTTAAGGGATGACGTTCGTATTTCGCTTTAAGACATGTATCGCATTTATTAATATATTTTTGAACTGATAAAAGCATGTTGGGCCAATGATAATTTCTATGTATTTGTTTATATGTTTCTTGTATACCTCTATGTATGGTTTTGCCTTCATGATATTTTTGAATTAATTCTAACTGTTCACTCGGATTCTCTATGCGTGTGACTCTACTTAAACATCTTATTAACTTAGGGCCTCTGTCGTTGAATATTGTCTTATAAACTTTACTAAAAACGTCATATAATTCTTCTTGATAAAAGTAACAATGGAAAATTCTATCTGCAATTGTATGTTCCAATAAGAACTTAATAACTTGGTTATGGGTATCATTAATTGGTATAAAGACATCTTTAATTATAGTTCTACCTTTTGATCTATTTTCTACTTTATATTCCTTTCCAGGTGATTTTCTAATGTAAAATTGTTTTAACTGTCTATTATTTATTGCATCTGATATTTGGGGAATTTTATTTTTATCTAAGTCAATATTGTCTATTTCAGAATCATTCGGGATGTTAATTAATTCATGAAGCCCCAAGCGGCCACATCCGGCCGCGATAACAATGAAAAAGCTATTGTGTCTCGTTTTGCCACGACTGATGGGTTAAACTGCTGATATCTAACGGTGTAGCGGGCGAGTCTACGCTCGTAGGCTGCGCTACGCATGTTGACGGCGCTACGGCGAGTGGCGTAGAGGGTTGAACGTCTACGGATGTCGTAGAGGGTTGAAAGTCTAACGGGCGGCGTAGAGGGTGCTACGGGTGATGTAGAAGGTGCTACGGTTGACGTAGAGGGTGCTACGTTCTCAAAAATTCTATTTATTATTTGATTGTCATTTGAATCGTTTTCTAACGTGTTTTCTGTATCTTGATTATGTATAATTACACGGGAAAGAGCATCTGCATTAGTGTTATAACCCTTTTTATATACGATTTTATAATCGTATTCCTCTAATTTTAATCTCCACCTCGTAAGTTTGGAGTTCGGGTCTTTAAGAGACATTATCCAAGTTAATGGTCTGTGATCTGTGTATATGATAAACTTCCTACCATAAAGATATGGCCTAAAGTATTTGGTTGCCCAAATTATACTTAAAAGTTCCTTTTCTATTGTAGAATATTTTCTTTCTGTATCTGAAAGTGTTCGTGAAGCGAATGCTACGGGTTTACTGAGCCTACGGTGCCTTGTGATAGGACGGCGCCTAGTGCAACATCTGATGCGTCTGTAGTTAATATGAATTGCTGATTTAAATCGGGGTTTTGCAATATGGGTGCATTAATTAATAACTGTTTACATTTTTCAAATGACTCTAGGAATTCCTTATTATGTAAAACTTTTGCATTTTTCTTTAAACAAACTGTCAGTGGTTTAGTTAATTTAGCAAAATCCTGTATAAATTTACGTTAATATCCTACAAGTCCTAGGAAAGATTTAATTTCCTTTTGGGTTTTCGGCAAGGGAAATTTATTAATTACTTCTATTTTCTCGTCATTGGGCTGAATTCCTTCGTCTGTCGATGTATGTGCTAAGAATTTTACTGTCTTTTGCAAGAACTCTGACTTGTTTAATTGGATTTTTAAATTGTGTTTTTTAAATCTTTTGAAAACCTCTTCACAGGTTTTAATATGTTCCTGAAGGGAAGTGCTATAAACCATAACATTGTCGATGTACATCATAACATTAGGTATTCCTCTTAGAACGGAATTCATTAAGCGCTGAAAAGTACTTGGAGCATTCTTTAAACCAAATGGCATTCGTAAAAATTCGTAATGGCCTCTTTCTGTGGAGAAAGCTGTTTTTTCTATGTCATTTTCATGCATATCCACTTGATGGTATCCAGAAACTAAGTCAATTGTTGTGAAATAATGAGCTCTGCCAAGTCTGTCTAAGATGTCGTAAATATTAGGTAAGGGGTATTTATCCTCTATAGTTTTTTCACTAAGACGGCGGTAGTCGATTACTAAACGCCATTTTACTTTGCCTGTACTTTTACTGACTATGTGTACAGGACAAGACCAAGGGGAATTGCTTTCTCTAATTATGTTTTGTTTTAATAAATTTTGAACTTGATTATTTATTTCCTGCCTTTGTTGGGGAGCCTGTCTATAGTTTCTAACATATATGGGGTTTTCATCTGTTAATCTAAGCTTATGTTTTATATCGTGTGTAAATGTTAAAGGAATTTTTTTCAATGTGAAAAATATCTCTGTACTGAAAACATAACTTTTTTATTGCACGTTTTTCCTCGCTATTCATATGGTTAATTCTAAGGCGCTGTAAATTTTCCTTTAAGATTTTATCCGTTGTACAATTTCTAAAATAATATAAATTATGTGTGTTATCAAAATATTGTGTATCCTGATCTAGCGGAGTTAACTTTAAGTTACAACATTTTTTAATTAAAATATTTTTGTTACATTTGTTTTTAACTGAAGTGAAATATTTGCCATTATTTACTGAAACTATTGCTGGTAATATTTCTAAGGTCAGGCTACAGTATTCGTCAGTTATGTACTCACCATCTGTATAATTACATAAAAATTGAACAATGTGTTCGTATTGAGGCTGAATTTTAATTTTTTCTTTAATATTAATTTGTATTGGTATGTCAAAATGTTCAGATTTAAGCTGTAAGTTTTTAATATCAATTTTGCATTCTAATTTTTTGAAAAAATCTATTCCTAATAATCCTTTTTTTAATATTTGAATTTGATAAAGACTTTTCTTTATCAAATTCAAATATTAAAAATTTATGTGGGGAGTTATAATTAAACAATTTAGGCAATTTTTAACCGACTTCCAAAAAACGAGGAGGTTATACGTTCGGCTGTGGATATATTTTTTATGTATGTTCAACGATTACTCCGCCGTTTGTGAACCGATTTTCAAAATTTTTGTTTCGTTGTAATAGGTTTCACTCCAATTTGGTTCCATGTTCACAAAAGTGGTGACCTGATGATGGGATCCATGAGTAATCGAGGGAACTCCTCAAAATTCAAATGGAAACATATGGTTTTTTTGGTTTCATATGAAGTATTCCAGGCATATGTTACCAAAAAGTAAGATTTTGCACCAGGATATACCATGGTTCGAAGGTGGTGAACAGAACTCTTTACTCCTTATAGATACATGTTTGGGGGTTTCGGCGTTGTTTTAAGAACTGAAAGCATATAATACTAAGATAATTACATTAATCATCATCATCATCATCACCACCATTCCACCATACACCTTCACATTATGACCCTATTATAATTGGTAGGTATTTTCATAATATTTTTAGATCAAAACAGATTACGGATGTCTTTAAACATTGTTCTGTAGAAAGTTAAGCTATTTTGAAAATTATTTTATCATTTTGACCCGATGATATGATCCATCAGTGATCGAGGGAACTCCTCAAAATTTATATGGAAACATATGGTGATTTCGATTTTATGAGAAGTATCCTAAGCATATGCTACCAAAAAGCAAAATTTTGCACGAAGATATACCTTGGTTCCGAAAGTGCTAAGAGATCTCCGGATCCCTTATAGATACAAGTTTGAGGGTTTTGGCTTTGGTTTAAGAACTCAAAGCATATGCTACTATGCAAGTTACATTCATCATCATCATCACCACTACCACCAGTCACCACACCATAAATTATTAAATCATAAATCTTTATTTGTCGAACGATTTCAAAAATTATATTGTTATATCAAAGTAAATAATTCAAACTTGGTGATCAGGTTACCAAGTTAGCAATTTGATCATGAGATAATAATAATAATAATAATATCTATGGACGCTTCACACCACGTCAGTCTGGCCCCGTGCTAAGTACCTGAAGGACTTGTGTTACAGGTACCAGACAACGGAAATATATCTAATACTTTTATACTATACATATATTTAAGATTTTTATTATTTGATACATAAATTTAATACTTTGAAAACTTTTTGTTCCGTCGGCGGGACTCGAACCCGTGACCCCCGGCTTGAGCTGCCAACAGCCCACCAACTGAGCCACAGAGGTCGTCAAGATCTATGAATTATGAGGTATGTCCGTATGTAGGAAACTCCTTATTATTGGGACAAAATAAATAGTTATATTAACGTAGTTCTAAGTAGTTGAGGCATAATATTATATGAACATTATAGTGAGCTAATGACTTTCCAGGAGTGTTGTGACTTGTGATAGAAAGAAAGTCACTGAACAGAACTTTAGAGCCTTTAGTGATAGGCGCATGAACATTAATTTTATCATTGCTTGATTAACGCCAAGCTTATATTATTAATTATACAGTGATACGAGTATATTCTTGGAGTTGCTTGTGCATCTCTATTCCGAGAGGACGCTAGGTATATTATGGTTCTCATATCATAAATGTGTATCCTGGCTCCAAAGTCACTTAGTAGAACACATTAGTATTTACAGAAAACCTTATAAATTACTAAAATTACTAAAAAGTGTGAAATTATTATTTTTAACAAAAAATTTAAACCGACTTCCAGAGTTAAAAAACAATAATAATTATTATATAATGAACAAAAAAGTATGAAATAATTCTTACTCTAAATAATTCTTACTCTTAATAGTGCCTTATGCAGAATACTCCTAAACCTCTACTATTTCAGTACACAATCTTCATAATTTTGAGTCGGTACCAGTCTTTAAAATTAAAAATATTTTGTCTAAGAACTCACCATTCTTAGCTGGTATCGACTTCAAAATAATGAAGATTGCGTACAGAAATAGTAGAGGTTTAGGAGTATTCTGCATAAGGCACTATTAAGAGTAAGAATTATTTCATACTTTTTTGTTCATTATATAATAATTATTATTGTTTTTTACTCTGGAAATCGGTTTTAATTTTTTGCTAAAAATAATAAATTAATAACTTCGTTATGATCTGTAAATACCATGTGCAGTTTTTATTCTGTGTTGTTCTGTTACAATATCATTTTTAAATTTAATTTTGTTATTATATCTGGGCTTATGAGAGATTGTGAGGCACCTGTGTCTAATAAGAAGTGACCACCAAACTCGTTAATGAAAATTGATGGTAAGTTATTTTTATTCAAATTATTTATAAATACTAAGTTTCCTCGTCTACCTCGAGATCTTCGTGAAAATTTTCAGTGTTATTTCCGTTTTCAGAGGTATCGTCGAGTGAAAAATCTTGGGCGGACTGAAAATTAAGTTTTTCCTGTTTTATTTTACTGAAATTATTTTTCTGAAAATGTTTCTTGTTATCTTCTAATTTCATATTTTGTTTCTGATTTGTAGGTTGCTGATTAAAGGGTGGCTTTACGAAATTTGGTCTCGAGTTTCTATATTTAGTGTACTTTAAGTCTTCGATTTTTACAAGGGCAATAGCCTCTTCTAATTTTTCCATTTTTGAGTTCTAACCATAATTGAAATCATCGGATTTATTTGGTCTAATAAGACGCTGATTGCTAATTTTTCGTAATATTCTGTACTTTGTGATCCGCAATTTATAAGGTTACATGTTAATTCCCTAATCTTATCGGTGAATGTTTCCATTTTATCTCTGTCTTTATTTAATTTAATCAAATCTTGTGTTAATTCTACTTCCGACCTATATTCGCCAAATCTTTGTGTTAAAATCTGTTTAATGTCTTTCCATGTTTTAAAATTGTTTCTTTTAGACAATGCCTCAACGGCCTCTACCTGTTAGTTTGTTTACTATTAAACACGCTAGCGACTGATCGTCCTTGTTTTCAATCATGTCTATAACATTCTCCACACACTTGATATAAAAGTGCAGCGTTTTCTTATTTCCATCGTAAGACGGTAACAATATTGAAACGTCTTGGTAATCTATCGACACTGGATTCGACATTTTGAATGTGAATTAGTTTAAATTTAAGTATGATATGAAAAGAGAGTGAGCTTTTTTAGCTTTTTAATATATAAGGATAGGGCCAGATGGGATGTCCAGGAAAATAAACAAATTTTATGCTCACCCCAGGAACATCGTCTTCCGCTATCTGGTGAGTTGAGCCGGTTCCTCTGCTGCTGCTGCTGTCGATGCTGCTACGGCCACTTGCACGATGATAGTGCGTAATCTGGTTGAGTCTTTTCACTGAATTTACTTGGAGTTTAGAGTCTTTGTGTCGCGAACACTGGACTAATTGAGCCCGGGTCGTTAAGTTAGACACTAATCCTACAGCGACTGCGCCAGTGAAGTTATTCAAACGAATGAATTACTTATAAATGTTTATTGAACTAAATATTAACTCTATTTTACAATATAAGATTACTTTTAAATGGCGCACAGAGTTACAGTGAGCGAGCAAGAGGTGGCTGTCAACTGACTGGTGTGGGCCTAACTATTGCTTATAAATAGAGACCGGACTATATGCATTTGCATATCTGCACATGCATTTGCATATTTTAGCCATTTTCAGCGGTAATAGCATATTTTACCTAAGATCTAGTTATGACGCATGTTTTCGGTATATTTACAACATTTTTTACTAACCCTGCGTTACGAAATGCGACCAAATTTAATAACAAATACATAATTTTTATAAAATAAACAGTTAACAATAACAAAATTTAATAACATGAACAGTTAACAATAATAACAAAAACATAAGGGCTATTGAGTAATAGTTGCGACTTTTACTGCATTTCGAATGCAGTCAGTAGCCGTGCGCGTCTTTTGTTTTGACAGTTACAATAATAAAAAGAACATCGCGCTTGCCAACTACAAATTAATGGGATGGCAGAACTTTTCCCAGAAACTGTTCCTAAGTGTTAACAAAGCACCCAAGCTCAAATTCTGTCCAGTTTCCTCAGTGAATGCGAAGCGAACCTTTTCTATTTACAAAAATATTCGAAATGATCGTAGACACAATCTTAGCACTGAAAATTTAGAAAAATATTTGTATTACGTTTACAAATTTTTTTAAATAATTTACTATCATATTATAATGTTACTGTACCTATTATCGCCTCTCAAAAAATAATTTAAGTACTAATTGTATGCGGATTTTTAATTTGCATATTGTCATGTAATTTTGCATATTCTGCCAATTTTCATGCCTATTTCAAGCATTTTTCATGCATATTTGCATGCATATAACAAGCTTTTTATGTAGCATATAATCCGGTCTCTACTTATAAACTATGGAAGGGTATGGGGTGCGGGCGGCGGGACCGGCGTCTGCAACGGCTGGAGCGGCGGCGGGCGGCCGGACGCTGTGTTTCCTTTAGGCGTCTCGGGTTTCAAGTCCTCGGGTTGCGCGAACAGCGGACGTCTAATGGTATCGGTGATAATTAAGCCACGGATGTTTATAGGTGGTGTTGGGTTCATTCTATGAAGAGAGCTATGTGGGCCTCTTTGTTACGGTAACATAACTAGAGTAATAACGAAAAAGTTTATGTATCCGACTCACTCTGTTTTTTGCGTTTAAGTAGGTTTTTTTATAAGAGAACCCCACATAAAGATGTTTATAATAAAAACAACATGTAATCATATTAAATATTACCCACAAATGAACAATTTTAATGGGAATTATAAAATTTTATGAAGTCTTAAAACATTTTATGCACCCTCTATAGACGCTGTGTAACTTTTTATTAGTAAGATGTGTAAGGCGGCAAATAATTTTTATATGGAGTGTAAAAATATAGTTTTACAAAAAAATGTCTAGTACATAAATTATAAAATAATACGATTATATTTATTTTAATTTTCGAAGAAGAATAGTTTTCCTTTACAGTTATGTTTTTTTTCTTTGTATTACAGGATAAAAACCTATAAAACTAGTTGATTAGTCGTGTTCGTTTGCTTTTTCAACTGCGCATGCGCGGCTTTTTTGTGTGTCAAGAGAGTGTCATATATGACACTCTCTTGACACACAAAAAAGCCGCGCATGCGCAGTATATTTTAGAATATATTCTAAAATACCGATCAATTTCTGCCAGATTTTAGAAAATCTGACAGGTATTTTAGAACATGACAATGTATTTTAGAATATGACACTCACACTGACACACAAAAAAGCCGCGCATGCGCAGTTGGAAAAGCAAACGAACACGACTAGGGTTTCAAGGCACACTTCTTTTTACACAGATGTACAATAATTATTTTGATAAATACTCTTTTGTAAAAATAGACGTGCAAGTTTTGGTGCAAGTCAATGGTACAATACAAGGCCCCAGTACACAATGCTGGCCCACTACAGGCCACCGCCATTGTGTACAGGGGGTAATGGTATATGATGGCGGACAATGGTCAATCGTGGCGCGCAATAGGGGAGTTGTCGGTTTTTTGGGCACACTTCAAAGCTGGAATCGTGGCGTAGCGTGGCCTGCGGTGTTCACAATAGTGTTCACACAATCGGTCATTGTTTAGTTCGTCACCAACTGCTGACCGGGATAGTGCACTTTTTTACTGTGTACTGGGGTCTGGCCTCTGGGGCCATAACGATGAATAGCCATCGTCCACCATCCTGCCACTATCGCCTTTTGGCTTTTGCACCATTTCTTTTTTATAACTTTGTGGCGGTACACACTTTTGTAAACACACTGTTGTAAACAGTATATAATTATGTGGAGCAAAGGACTTGTTTTCAGCTTTCAGCATTAATAAAAAAAAAAGTATATAAATAAATAGCCGCAGCCGTAATTACTTTTACGTCCATCGCAAATCGCAAGTGGTTTGCCAGGCAGCAATGACTAATGAGCCGTGCCATTATGTGAACACCAATTAGTGATCATGGCCTACAGTCAGCCCCGGATCTAGGGGGGGGGGGCAAGCCGGGGCCCATGCCCCGGGCGGCAAGTTCAGGGGGCTGCAAAATTCACACTTCACGGACCAATGGACAGCTCATCATATTTTATTTAACTTTGGCCACGGAAAAAATAATAGCACAAGTACAGCAATTTCATGGCCATATTTGAATATGTATTCTGTGGCCATATCAACTTTACCGATCTGCCCTGAGTGCGGAGTGAGACATGCTGCACGAACATTTATTATTCGCGAGGCGCGTTCAAAATACGCGCCCGGTTCCGCTCGCCTGCAGGAATCGCAGAGCTCACTTTTGCAAACTAAAACTGGTTAAAAATTATTTGCGATCTTCTGAGCCAGGAACGCTTATTGGGTCTTGCAATCTTAGAATAGATTAAGATAGAAAAACGTATTGCACACGAATTAAATTATGACAAGGCTATGGATTTATTTGCTGAACAAAAAGCTCGAAGAGTAAAATTGTAATTTCAATTCACAAAAATAATATATTTGATTTTTGTTTTTATTATGCATATTATGCATATTTATTTTTATTTTAAACCCTACCCTGTTAAATATTATATGTTTAAAATTATATGGATGATAAAGGTGAAAATAAACATAAGTAGGTAGGCGGGGCGCCGAAGCGGCGTTTGCATTAGCCGGTACCCCTCCATGGGACCTGGAAGCCCGTGTGCAGGCGGAAGTCTATTCCCGCACAGCAGCAGCAAAGGAAAGAGGGGAACGGATGCCACCAGATCTGGCAGCCCAATGGCGTCGCCAAGCGCGAACGCTGATAATGCGCACCTGGCAAGACCAAATGGCATCGCCAAGGACGCCAACTGCCGGTCACAGAGTTGTTGCAGCAATTCGGCCAGCTCTTGAGGATTGGGTGGCGCAGCGTAATGGCACTCTCTCCTACCGGATGGTGCAGATGCTGACAGGACATGGGTGTTTCGGTCACTACCTGCACCATACGGCCAGACGGGAGCCAACGCCCCAGTGCCATCATTACGTACGGTACGGACGAGGACGACACGGCGCAGCACACGCTCGCTGCCTGCCTAGCCTGGGTCGCACAATGGGCAGAACTCTGCGCCGCTATAGGATCAGACCTGACACTCCCGGACCCCCGGAGCCCCGGACCACTCTCCCGGAGAAAGCGGCAGAATCCGCGCGGATGTTTCTGCTGGTAGAGCAGATGCCGCTGTTTGGGCTGCTGCAGTTATCGCCTCAGGCGGGTCCAGCGGCTCAGAGACACGCGGAGAGGAGGCACCGTTGGGTTTTAGTGGGTAACCAAGGGTGCTCCTCCGTACCGCAGCACCCGAGGAGTCCCACATATCCAGGCACCCACCCAGGCTGCCGGGAATGCATCAAGCATTTCCCAACGGCAAAAAAAAAGGCGGGGCGGCATTTTTCAGCTTTTGCCCCGCCTAAAAAAAATTGAAGATCCGGGGCTGCCTACAGTTGTGCATTCTAAAGCGTGGCCCATATATACATAGTTTGTAGGCTCCAGACATGGCATGTATGCCATTGTGTACTGGAGTCTGGAGCCTACAAATATATTATAGGGTGTCCATTGGGGTGTCCGAACTCAACACTATCTTCATGTTTTTCAGACCGGCTAATGACTTTCGACGAATTAGACCGGCCATAGACGGATCGCAAGTGGCAGTCAGGACTGACTGCTCTAGAGCGGTCGCGTTGAAGTCGTACACGACTGCAACACGACCTCATCATGCAGTCGACATTGCGGATATGAATTTAGTATGGAAACTGCAGATCGCCGTCCGACAATCGCTTCTTGCAGTCGGTGTCGACATGGCATAGAAAAATATAATACATACAAAGTGGACTGCGGGGCCATGCTTGACTATATTAAGTATAACATAACGTGCTCGTATTGTCGTGCGTGGATGTGTATAGTTAATCACAAAATTAAACTGTACAGTTACGACTTACGATACGGGTTGCAGGGCAGTATGGCGTAGGTAATAAGTTGTTAACCATGATTATTGTATGTATTGTAGATGAGAGATGAGATGTATTATAGTGTTGTAAGTGAGGTTGTAACTTGTAACCTATAATAATTTGAGTTTTGACATTACACAAGATCATAGACCGTATAAATATAAACGCTGACTAAACTAATAATAATTTAGGTACTGATAAATTGAATAATTATCCGGACGTACCCGTAGGCTGTATTCGAACTTACCCTTATATCTGGTATAAGTAACTTATACCATTCATATTTTACATCCGACAACGTTTTTAATTTAAGGCCGTTTTTTCACCTGCAAGTAAACTCGCGGAAGTCTTTTCTTGCAATATTGTAAATACATTTCGTACTAATTCCTGCAATTTATTGCTGCAATAAATGTCTTACGAGAAGCTCACGGACAATAATACTATCGCAACTTATCGCGGAGGTATTTACACACGAGAGCTTACGAATGTCGCGATAGGAACTATAATATCATATTTTAAACAAAAACACAAGCCGTGCGATAACTTGCTGCGAGATATAGCAGCGAGATCTGTCGCGCGTCCATGCAGGCGTGTTTAGGCATGATTTCGCAACTACTCGCAGGAAGCGCTTGACAAATTGTCGCGACAGCACTTGCTTCGGGGTTTACACTTGCAAGCTGCTGTCAGACAGACTGTCAGACACTTCTCGCGACAGTTATCTTGCAGGTGGGTACTGCCTTACGACACGTGACAGAATCTCCGAGGTCTGATGGTGAAGTAATAATAAGTCTGAACACTCTGTGCCTCTCAGGCCCCATTAGTAGGCCCCAGTAGTCAGCACTCAGAGTACTTGCGTTCCTAAACATTAGACGATTTAGAATTTCATGATACAAGTTACCTAATACCATTAGCGACGCCATAGCTTGCAAAGGTGATAGCCGATAGGACACTGCTCTCACTCAGCACTCTCATAGAATCTTCTAGGTAAATAAATTGTGGACTGTAGGAATTCAGAACAATATTATAAAAGCCGAATACTCAACGGATATGAAACAAAACTCTGCTTTTAATATACCATAAAATGTATACAGTTTCTTTAAAAAATATGTATATCTATTATCCACAGCCGAACGTTTAACCTCCTCCTTTTTGGAAGTCGGTTAAAAAGAGAAAATAAACTTTCAAAACTATTAAGTTTAGTAGAGCTTTAGCCTCTAGAATCTAGATACTCGTACTTACTTAAAAATTATTATTTTTTGCATTCGAGCATTCCAAAGTAGGTATAGTCCGTCAAGAAAGTGAAGAAATTAAAAAGTGGCAACATCGTAGTTCCATCCCTTTTTACTTAAGCACTTATTCCACCTTACTTAATCTAGACATCTAAATGATTCAGTAACTAAAGAACAATGGCTAAATCGTACCAGGTGGGCGGTGGCGTCCCGATATGCCATTAGTAGCAAAAATTCCCTTATATTTTAAGGCATCGAAAATCATTAGAAATGTGTCTTTAAATAGCCACAAAAAAAAGATAAATATATTTTAGTTTCGTTATGTTTTGACAGCCGGCGATCATTCGCATTCGTTCTGTTTTTTGGGTAATACTCTAGAAAAAATTGAAATAATTAGAAACGAGATCGCCGAATATACACTTGTAGGCTACACCGCAGTCGGGAAAAAGGTAGTTCTTAAGTCTAACCTCAAAATAATTGTAAACGTTATTAATTATTGTAAAAAATCGACATAAATCTCAAACGGAATTATGTTTAGAGCATAAGAACAACCAAATCTAACTATAGTTTATTTTGGGACATCAAAAATAAAAGTCGAGTCCAGCTCCTATACAAATTTGGCCATGATTCTTTAGTCAAGTGGAATAACATTTAGTAACTTTCAAAATGCTATTCCACTTGACTAAATTTTAAATTAAGTAAGATGGAATAAGTGCTTTCGATTGATTTGGGGATGACACTACGATGTTGCCACTTTTTAATTTCTTCACTTTCTTGACAGACTATAGTTTCACGTCATATAGGGAAAATATTATGTAAAAAATAAATTAAATATATTACGATGGATGTTGTAAAACAATATAATATTAACAAACAGCACGATATTGTCCAAAAAATATATTTTATTGTAGTAGACAACACGAGGACGCGCGCACGGCGCCCAGCCCGCCCCGCGCGCGCGTCCCACAACAACGCTTCGCTATCTACCTCCATCTCTTTGTTTTAATAATTGGAATAATTTATTTAATAATTACAACGTTTCTTTTATCTGTCCGTATTTTAACATTAGGTATAACTAACTTCGTCTTGTATATTATATAACTTGGTGTAAGAACAGCCTTCAGGAATTGAAAAAGGGTGGCGCAATATGCGCCTCACAGCACTGTTTCCATTTCTACCCGCATCCGCTCCCTGTGAACATACGAAATTAATATTTTACACCAAGAGGGACGTAGCTTTAAAAGTAGAGTAGGTAGGTGGAAAGATAGCTTTAACACTTTCGAGGACAGAACGACATTATACGTCTTAGTTCGAAATTTTGATACGGCACAACGTACGATGACGTCCAAATAACATTTGGATTTTACAGCAGAACGTTCATTTCCGATTAAGGCGGGATTATAGGCAACTGACATTTTAGAATTTGCGAAAAACAAGCTCAATAGATGGCGCTCGATAGGTAAATATTTAGTTTTCAAGCCGTCGTTGATTTCAATAATTTTCAGAAATAATGTGATCACGTGGTAAACTCGACATACAGACTAATGATTAACAGAGAGGCCATGTTCACAACTTAATAAACGAAATCTTTAATGAATTTTGTATTATAATAAAATTATGTATTATTTTAATATGTTTGTTCTGTACTCACGAACATGAAAAAAAAAATTTCCTCAATAATACATGATATCATGTATTAATTGATTATACAATGTATAACAAAATAAAGTATTACTCATATGCATTGCTTAAACTTATGCATGGAAAAATATAGCTATCTTAGGTACAATAATTCATCATCGTCAGCTCGCTCACTGCTGAGGTTATTTTATGACTTTATAATATGGTTCAAATATTTTTTGTGCTTGGGTTTATTGCAATACCTTTAATAAATAGGATGTAGACCCATGACGATTACTTGTACCTGATGCTGCAGCATCCTCTGGAATCTAGGTATATAGCACCCTCCACAAGTTCAAAAACGATAACTCTTGCAATACAGGTAACGTTTTTGACTTACTTGATAAGTTTTTAATGAATATTAGATTATATTCATTATTGTTCTGCAGATCATATTCATATTTTCTTAGTCGTTTTTAAGGAATCTGTTCCCAAAAGAGACCCTTGGCCCAGTAAGTCTTAGCTTCGCTGTCTATCCGTCTGTCTGTCTCCAGGCTGTATATCAAGTAACACGCTAGCTAGAGAGCTCAAATTTTCAATTATGTATTTATGTTGTCACCATAACAATAAATAGAAACAAAATAAAATAAATATGTTAAGAGGTTTAAAATATTCAAAACAAAAACGCGGTTTTTAGGCCTTTTCTGCTCGACAATAATAATGGCAACCAGTAAGTGTTTGAAATATTTACGAAATACCTCATTATAATATTTAAACTTTAACAATACTAATACTTATTAGAATAGTCTGTCTGTCATTTCATGCTTAAACTTCTGAACCATTTTTTATAAAATTTGGTGAAGAAAGGACAAAGGATACTTTTTAACGTGAAAAAAATTAACGGTTCCCACGCCATGAACGATTTTTTGAAGAATTTGCTTCGAGATAGTGGCTATCAATTTGTTCTAGTAGCTGTTTGACACGACATTTGACACGAAAGACCCTGCGGTTACATAGCGTCAAACATTTAATAAAGAATTTTAAAGATAAAATATATGGGGTTTATGTCAAAATCTTCATTTATGATACATTGAAGTTATAAATATGCATCTCTGTGTACGGCAGTTACAATATTATTTTTCTCCTGTTTATTTTTGCTATGGGTCCCAACAAAATTAGAATGAAAAATGGTAGTGAACAAGACTAATATTATGCCAACTTTCCAATAAACCAGTACATTACACCAGATTGTCGTGACTCGTGAGTAAAAAATTGATAATTGCATAAAATGTAATTTCTTTGCTCTCTACTTTTAAGTGTCGTCGTAATTTTTATTCACAAAATATTATGTTTTTGATAAAATCAAATAAGGTATAAAGGTTTTTCATTTCGATCAATATTATTTTTTGTGTAAAGAATGGAATGCACATGTTCGATAAAATTGTAGTTTAACATAATATCGTATCAAGATCATGCTGTATCTATGAATTTGGATCTATCCGCTTGATAATATTATTTTTACGATTTTACTCCAGTGCTAATAGTCAGGGAGCCCTAGAACAATTTTTGTTTTATTACTAACAAGCTAATTTTTGTGAGTAGCTTCATTTTGATGAGACAAACAACTTTATTATCTGCGAAAAATCTTCCGTTTTAGGGTACCGTAGTCAACCAAGTTTTGTTGATTACAGAACCCTAAAATGGAACCCTAACCAGCTGATTTTTTGTATATTGGTAGGTTAATAGTTATATAATTTAAGAGTAACATTGTTCTACAAATTGAACAATCCATATTTTAGGACCATCAAATCAAATTATGAAATCCTTTCTATCTCTGTTAGCTACCACTTTCAAGATTTTTTCGCAGATAAAAAAGTTGTTTATCTTATCAAAATAAAGCTACTCACAAAAAATTAGCTTGTTAGTAATAAAAAAAAATGTTCTAGGGCTCCCTGACTATAAGATGTTATATCTTTCCATTGCTATGGATTGGACATGTTCGATAAAATTGTTGTTTAACATAATAATATCATTATCATTTTACAATGTTTTAACACATCCCTTAAAATGTGTCTCTGTGTTGAGGCACTCTGTTCATGCTCTGTTCATTATTACCCAACTTAGCCGTGATATTTGCATTTATGACTTTCAAACCTACCAAAAACGTATAAATGATCGTTTGGCGAATGTAAATTATCAAATATATATCAATAAGATACCTAATAAGGTAGTCTCTCACCAAATATTAGGTTACAAAACAATATTTTAATATTTGTAAACCAAACATATTGCCTATGTTCTGAAATAAAACCCAGTTTACTTACCAGTGATCAAGACGTCATCTTACGACGCCGCACTGTATTGTACTGGTATTCCACTAGTAAGACAAGTGTAACGTATTATAATCACATCACAATAAACACACTTAAGTATACGACAATGCACTGGCAAATATTTCGAAACGAATCAACAGTATGGGACCACGGCGATTCTAGGCCTAAGGAGCTCTGGCTAGTATACTGGGATATATTTGTGAACATACTCTAGTTTTTCTGTAATAGACAATCAGTCACTGAAAGACAGATTTCACTGATGTCATTCAATTATTATCCATCAAAACGCCTGTGGAATTGTTATAGCAAATATTGAAAGCAGGCGTTGCATTTGAAAATCAATAAATCGTTCGAATTTGTGATCTAAACGACTTATCTTTATTATTGTTATTATATATCAAAAACGAAGCTGACCCTAACCTTCGAAATCATAATTTAAACATTTTTGTATAAAAATATTTTTTCCTGCGTTTATTTTCGCTGAATTCTAGTCGAAATAAAATTTTGAAAGTAGCATTCTTTATTACTCTTTTTTTAGTGTTAAATGGATTTAAATCAAAATTCTAAGCTGACTGGGACCTTGGTAAGGAACGTAACAAACCTACAAAAAATGTTTAAATGCTTATAATTACTTCTGGTCAAAGTTCTAGTGAAAATAAAAACATGAAATTTCACTAGTCCTCGTTGTATACGGCCTTAACGTTCATGTTAAAATTCCATTGAATGTATCTTGTGTCACAACATGTAAAATTCCCGAAGCTCTACAGTCACGTAGAGTAGGTTTTAAACTATTTCAAATTAGTGCCGATGACAGTTGGCGGTGACGTTACTCGCACACGCACAACGTGTTTATACGTCCCGCGCGCCTCCCGCGCTCCTAGATTCGGTGCGGCTGCGTCACTGCGGAGGTGCGCTCGCATCAGGGTAACATTTCGTGGCGTATTGTAATATTTTCCGCGACAAAATATCTTTTTAAGTATTTAGTTTATTTTATTTATATGTTATTATTTCGCTAGACAAAATATTATTTAACTATAAATTAATAATTTTAAACTGTGAAAATGGATTATTTATAGTGTTTTAGATGAATAAGCGCAAAATAAGACTATGAGCATTTTCGATGATTCCGACAATGATGATGATGGAGAATTTGGTTCGGGTAAATCCGTTGAGAGTGATCATTCACTCACTGTGAACTTACCATCACCGCAAGCTCCTGCCTCATCACGTTTTCAAGAGGAGGGTTAGGAGGAGTGTTACATGTTCGACGTTATAACACGTTGTGTCCGTACACGTCTAGTTAATTTTACTTTTAATGACGTAACGTATTGATACGATGACGTAATAAAACGGTTGTGTCATGATGTGTGTAAAACAATATGTTTTCATGGGACGCAGGCTACGTACTCATACGTCGTATAATTTGGACATTTACTGTGTCATTTTGTTAAACAGTCTCAAGTGATACCGTCCTTGAAAGTGTTAAAGGTAGATTTACTACCTGAGTGATGCCAAATGCATTTCCCATCCTTGCTAAAAAAAAAGTGGTCACCTCGCGCGCAGGTCGCCGCAGGAGAGCGGGCGGTCGAGGTCGGGCAGGAGGTCGGCGGGCGCGTGCAGCGTGCGCGGGCGCGTGGCGTCGTGGCCGGCGGCGAGCAGCGCGGCGGCGGACGCCAGCCGGCGCGGCGGCGGTGCCAGCCCGTGCGCCGCCAGCGCCGCCGCCAGCTGCCGCGCGCGCGCCACCGCCGCGTCGCGCTCGTGCCGCGCCCGCCACACCTGACACAACACGCATCGTAAGGGTCAATTCAGACCGCAACGCGACACGTACATGCATTTCTTAATTTGTACTGAATTGACAGGTTTCGTAAGCCGTCTGCGTGAGACGTCTTGCAAATCTGTCAAATCTATACAAATTTAGAATTAGGTAATGCATAGCTACCTATGATATAATATTATATAGCTACGCGTCGCGTTGCAAACACTCTAAAGTCTAAAGTCTAAACAATTTTAAGATATTGTCTACGTTTATGCTACGGCCACATTAATTAGCACCGCAGCATTGCGATTTACGATTTACGCTACTCCATAATAATTTTGTCTTTGTCAAATGGCTTTTCCAACGTAACAAACAAATACTGAAGAATTGAGGAGCATCGATTATTTTTGTAGAAAATTGAAGGAAGCTCACGAGGGCTTAAAAATACGAGGCGCATATTTGTTGAATGACGTAAGTACTTTATTTGATCTGGTAGTCAAACCCATCCGACCGATCAGTGATCTCACTGATCAGTGATCAGTGATCACTGATCTGATCAGTACTCGGCGAGACATGGCGGTAGCGCGGTCATTGATTGTCAAAAACTTGTCATTTTCTATATAAATCGCGATTGACAATGAAGTGTCAGATGTGGTCAATCGCGGCTTTGTATAGTGATTGACAAGTCTTTGACAGGGAGTCAATGACCGCTACCGCGATGTTTCGCCGAGTACAGTATAGGTATTATGATAATATATACTTAGGAATCATAGAGAAAAATAAACATTATTTCCTCTATGGCACATAAATACCTGGGCCGCGCAGATGGCGGAGCGGCAGTGTCCGCGCCGCGCGCCGCCGAAGCCCTGCGCCGCCGCCTCCACCACGGCGCCGTGGAACGATAGGGATTGGCCTACAATTTAAAAAGATACTACGTAAATATTCCTTTTCTTACCACATTACCTCACGGTACGTTTTACAGTTATTTAACAAATAACAGATGGCACCAATACACATCTGCTTTTTAAGCGATTCGTTGCGGCCACAGAGGTATTAAACCAGTAGAGAGGCTGTGGGGGCGTGGCCGGTGTAAGTGAAACATGAGCAAAACAGGCGAAAGTTGTGAAAACACAATTAGTCGGGACGTGATTGTCTAAGCGCGTACTACGGGAGTGTTTTTTTTTAAATGCCTACCTGTTCAGTTGTTGTATGCAAGAATCGAAGTGACCATAAACTTAAGGGGGTCACATTTCATAAATAAGTACAAAAACAATTTTGTATTTCCAGTATTTTCTACCAAAATCTCATTTTTTTCGTTAAAATAATTGCACTAGTCGGGTACTGAGAGAAATATAATTTGTAACATAACGATTGAACCCAATACATTGCTCGCTAAGTGTAGCGTGCCTGGTGTTGAAAACAGTAATGAAAATTGCGCTTATTGAATCGGTCGCTTCCCGTGCATGGCCGTCACCGACCGCTAATAAGCGTCGTGAGATAGTGATGTACCTTTCGTTTCTTGTTGTCGATATGTCGCAGTCATCTGGTTCAATCTGTGATTCGATTGAATGACTTGCGCATTCATTGAATGACACCATTCAATTGAATGACTCGGCCGAACGTCGATCGAACGATCGTCACTCAACGTCCAACTAGTTAGCGATTTGTAGCATAGCGTTTTGAAGATAGCGGACATGAAATCAGTCAGGTAATTGAACGTATTTAATTTTTTTTCCACTGCGGCGCTAGTAGTCACTAAAAAAAATATGGCGTCAAACAGCTCGCACAGCTGATAGCACTGTGTTGATATTTTGTCGACTAAATTTACTTTAAAGTATAAAGTGCTTTATTTGTAATAAAATATTATAATAGCGTAGATTTACCCATAACTACCCCGTCAACGTCTACTTAAACAAAATTATAGCATCCCATTTAACGACTTCACTATAATGTGACTTTTAGTCAAGACGTTAAACGTCACAGTCAACGTTTTGACGAGTTGTCCTTTAGTCATTCGATTGAATGCTGTCATTCAATAAATGCGCTAGTCATTCAATCGAACTGCAGATTAAACCAGGTGACTGCGACAGATACATCACGTTGCCGCGATTAGTACTTACGAGTAATAACTAAATATATTAAACTGTAGATGATTTTGATAGTTTAATAAACATTTATATAATTATGTAAAACAATCTATTGAATTACTTTATTATCTTCTTTTTTATTATTAAATTAGTGTAACAAAGTGCCCAAATTAATGTAGGTAGATGTGCGAATGGTTGTGTGTAAATTCGCCTTTCGTGATTTTTGTTTTTCCTATTAATGAAAAATCATCATTTTAATTGCGATAACCAGTAAGACGTGGTAAACAGTTACTATTTGCATGCTGCTGCTGCAGTAGCATCACCTGGATTCTGTAGGAGCCGAGCTTACGAAGCTACGACGTACGACGCCGTAGGGGCGTCGTACGACGTCGTGCCGTAGAAACTCACGTAGAAATTCAAGATGAGTTTCTACGGCACGACGTCGTACGACGCCGTACGGCGCCGTGCCGTGGTTTTTTACGACGCGCGCCGTGAATTCCCACGACACGGCGTCGTACGACGTCGTACGATGCCGTACAGTGCCGTGCCGTGTTTTTGTGTCCCAGCCCTTATTCTGCACCATAACCTACACAAGTTTAAAAAGCATGAAATAACATTAAATTACGAAATTTAAAAATTAAAAAAAACCCCGCCAAACGTGAAACGACTTTAAAAAGTAATGAAATATTAATATACTGACTTTAAGTTTAAATAATTTCTAAGTGTAATGTAATATTGTAGTCCATAATTATTGTCAAGGTGTGTCGGGGGACCGCTAATGTAGATGTTTGATTTCATATATCATTATAGTTTAAGGCGGGCATAAACCCCAATTTGTTATTCCGTGACTCCCGGTTTACCTAGTTCCAATATAATAACGAAATGTAAAAATATATGAGATACTAGCTGTCCCGGCAAACGTTGTTTTGCCATTTAAAGTATTTCTACTTCATCAGTTGATACAAAATCTTACCCCCTCTTTTGTGCCCTAAGAGGGGTGGGGGGAAAAAATTTATACACCAGATGTTAAGTTGGAAAAACAGTTAATAATAATATGAAGTAAGTCCTTAAAAGAAAAAAGTTTGATACGAAATCTGACGGGGGGGGGGGGGCTAATTTTTATACACCAGATGTTGAGTTGTAAGGAGGCAAATATATCTGCGAAAACCGTATGCAAATCGGATCAGTAGTTTCCGTGTTAAAGCAAGTCTTTAAATACAAAATCTGACCCCCTCTTTCGTCCCTTTAGAGGGGTGGGAGGAAAATTTTTTATACACCACATGTTAAGTTGGAAGAAGATAAATATATCTGCGAAAACCGCATTCAAATCGGATCAGTACTTTTCGTGTTAAAGCAAAAGTCTTATACAAAATCTGACCCCCTCTTTCGTCCCTTTAGAGGGGTGGGGGGAAAAATTTTTATACACCACATATTAAGTTGGAAGAAGACAAATATATCTGTGAAAACCGCATTCAAATCGGATCAGTATTTTTCGTGTTAAAGCAAAAGTCTTATACAAAATCTGACCCCCTCTTTCGTCCCTTTAGAGGGGTGGAGGGAATTTTTTTTATACACCAGATGTTAAGTTGGAAGAAGACTAATATATCTGCGAAAACCGCATTCAAATCGGATCATTAGTTTTCGTGTGATAGTGGAACAAACATACAGACAGACAGACAGACAGACAGACAAAAAAACTGACCACATTTTTGGCTTCTATAGCGATGTAGTGACACCCTCCGCTTATTATTTTTTGAATATCTTTAATGTACAGAATCTTCATTTCTACAGTTTTATTATATATATAGATAAAGCACAATATTGAAAAGACTTTAAACCATAAACATTTTTATAAAACGTAATACTTTGGCTGTAATTAATTTACAAACTCACCTCCGAAAAAAATCTAATTCATCGAAATATAAATATTAACAAGGATAATTATACATTTTATTTGAATAAATTGTTAGTAAATCTATATTAAAATATCCTTAACCGAACAATTTTGTTTCTTAATATTTATTTCCAAAGACATTATAAAAAAACATGAAAAATAGAGAAGATCCGCCCCTAGTAACTACAGTTTTATGCTAAGCTAAAATGAATCTTATTGCGATGCGTATACGCTTGGTCTTTGGTTGTGTGCAAGGTTATCGTTTTGGATTGAGATTGATCCCTGCCTTAAGGGTCAGTTCACAGCGAACCGAATCGAGACAACCAGCGACTTGGCGATACAAAATGCAAAAGTCGCTGTTGGTTGTCGTAGTTTACTTGGCTGTCCCCCGACACACCGTGACAATAATAATTATGGACTGGAAGATTACTTTACACTTAGGAATTATTAAAACTTAAAGTCAGTAAATTATTATTTCATTACTTTTTAAAGTTGTTTGGCGGGGGTTTTTTAAAATTTCTTAACCCTCCAAGAAAAAATGAAATAATCTTCTAACTTTGATCTCATGACTTTGCATTACACTATGTCTGTGAGGCAACTTTACATGTTAAAAAGTTGGGTAGATTTTAAGTTTGCAAGATTTAATTACAGAGATGATGAATCTAAATAAAAAACTTGTTCTTTTTATATCTATGGACGCTTTACACCACGTCAGTCTGGCTCCGTGGTAAATACCTGAAGGACTTGTGTTACGGGTACCAGACAACGGAAATATATTTAATACTTTTATACTATACATATATTTAAGAGATTTAGTATATGATATTATACACATATTTAATACACATCCAAGACCCAGGAACTAAGAAAACTATTTGTTCCGTCGGCGGGATTCGAACCCGCGACCCCCAGCTTGAGCTACCAACAGCTCACCAACTGAGCCATAGGTCGTCATTGAACAGAACTTGTTCAAAATTATTGTATTGGGGCCTAAAGCTAAAATTGTTCGCGATATGCTACAAAGTAACTGCTCGATAACTTTATCGACAGTCAATCACTAGCGTAGGTGTGAAATTTGTTGAATGTGTTGTCTGCACTGAGGCGCGTACTTACACAGTAGATGGCAATGATGTGCGCAGCAATAAGAGCACCGCCTTGAATGTGTGAGCGACAGGGATTTGTCAATATGTGGGTGTAATTTGTGTAATTATTTAGGTGTCTATCAGGTAAGTGTGACTTTCATCAGGACTCAAACAAATTGCGCTCGGCGGCCTATCTCCTGTTGTTTCTGATATCTATGGTTGCGGCCGATACTTTAGTACCTCTTACATATCCCTGAGCCAAATCATTTCTAAGAGGCTACCGCTGTCAATCGTGCTACACATAAGATACGAGGGTTTAATTCATCAAGCCCCAAGCGGCCACATCCGGCCGCGATAACAATGAAAAAGCTATTGTGTCTCGTTTTGCCACGATTGATGGGTTAATATGTTGCAGTCCAATGCCCGTCGAAACCTGTGTCCGCTGGTCTTCTTTTAAATAAGAAAAAAACCCACCCATAGAGAGGGAGACGAGGGCGCAGCAGGCGCTCGCGCTGGATGCGGCGAGGTGTTCCCGCATGTAGCGGAAGTACACGTGCTCCAGCAGCAGCAGCAGCGCCGCCAGCAGTATGCCCGCCATCAGCAGCAGGAACGCCGACAGGAACTGCTCGAGCGCCAGCGGGTCCGACGACTTGTGCTCCTGCTTGTTCGGCTTGCACGTGCCCGTCATCCAGTACCTGGATGTTACGAATTTATTTATTAAAAAATATCATAGACATTAATTATTTTATTAGGTTACACGGTCAGTCTGGCATCAGTTCGGTCCATGAGGCATGTCGAGTATATCGACTGACTTGATTGACGGACCGATCGCGTCCGCGTCAGTCTCAGACTGACCATGTATTTAACCGTACTCTTAGTGTAACATATTGCCGACAAACATCTCGTAGCTCCTGCCGCTTGGATAACTTTGTCATGGGCGTAGGTGCCGCAACTTTGTTTGCAACAGCAAGACGCGACGGCAGCATTAGTTCCAATTTTGACCAGGAAAATAAATTTTTAAGGTATTTATAAAAGAGTTCAAATTGATTATTTCTTTCATGGCTCAGAGGTAAGCAGTAAGAACTGAGCGCGCTAGACCTCGAACCAAAAACCTCGCTTACCTACAGCTTCAAAACTTAGGTATAATCTAGCTCGTAACTAAATTAACTATGAATGTATTAAGTATGTCAGTATGATACGTACCTTCTTAACCTCTCTAGGTCGCCATTGGAGCGCAGGTCGAGCAGGCGTTTATTGAACATACTGAGGTATTTGGAGTTTCGTGTAAAAGCTAGGCCGTATCCCGTCATGGCGTACCAGGAGCCCACCGTCAGCAGCCGGCAGTCCTCGTCCTACGGATTACAACCATCTGGTTGGTACAAACATCTTAGGCGAGCGATGAGGAGACGAATGGTAATAATTACACATTGTACAGTAAGTTTAAAGATGGCTTTCCAATCCTTGCTGCAAGCGGCCACGACCGACAAAAAATCAAATAAAATGCCACTTTGTAACGAGGGTAACACATGGCGTGCCCTCTCCGAGAATTGTGGAAAGCCCAAGCGTGCCCCAACAGGCGACGCGTCCAAAACGTACTCGCCAGATTCCCGCGCGCTTCCGGCTCGTCTAGTTCGTACTTCGTAGTTCTTATATTTTGTTTAGTTAATATCCGTAAGATTTAAAAGTGATTTTATTTATATGTGTAGACGTAATAAAAGGTGTAATATGGACTGTTTTAATAATAATTTAGCACACCCTCCCGTCTACGCATTAAATTGGCGCCCAGCTAGAGGCCGAAAAAGCGAAAGTTATTTTATGAAAAGTGAAAGTTACGCATAAAGAATAAAAGAATATCAATGATGACTCGGTCCAAGAACAATACAAATACTTCGCCTAGTCGACCGGTCCAGCCGAATCTCAATAATCCGGAGGATAGCGGCTCGCCTGCCAGCCTCTCGCGTCCGACGCCTTCGCCCCCGCCGCCATGTGCCGGCGCCGGAGTGGCGTCACCTCTCGACGCTCAGAGTTTAACAGCGACGTTGCTCGCCATGCAGCAGAGCCAGGCCGCCACGTTCGAGATATTCACCAGAATATTGGAGCGAACGTCGTCCCCCGGAATTTCCGCGCCTTCGCCGACGCCCGCCGTCTCTGCAGGTAACTTCGCAGGCTGCACGGCACGATACAGCGGGGCGCCGAAAGAGTCATTAGACGCTTTCATAGACGCGGTCGAGTCGTACAAAGATTGTACGAACATTAGTGACGGTAATGCCGTGCGCGGTTTATAAATGCTGCTGACGCTCGACGCCGCTACGTGGTGGCAAGGCGTCAAAGCCACCGTCACATCGTGGGACGACGCGCTCCGGTTCCTGCGTGGCGCATTTGGAGACCGTCACCCGCCTCACCGCATCTACAGAGAGCTCTTTTCCAATCCGCAAACGGGAGAAAATACGGAATTATACATTTCGAAGGCTCGAGCCCTCCTCACTCGCCTTCCACCAGGCGACCTTAGTGAAAAGGTCAAGCTGGATATGATTAATGGGCTGCTCCACACGCGGACGAGACAGCGTCTTCGACGAGAGGAGTTCGCATCGATGGAGACTCTTTTTGAAAAGATAAGGCAGATAGAAGACGCGATTGATGCAGTTTCGCGGAGATCGACCTCGTCGACGGCGCGTCCAGACGCCGCCGTCCGCGCCGCCCGGGCTTCGCCCTCGGCGCGCCCCGAGTTCGCCGCACGTGCTTCGTCTACGCCTCGGCATATGCTAGGCGTCAACCCGTCGGAACAGGCTACTTTTCCAAAGAGTAATAACGCTCATAAACGTTTTTGTGTGTATTGTAAACATCCGGGACATAATCGTGACGAGTGTTGTAAACTATTGTTTAAAGGTGCTATGGACAGTAAGTTCAAAGCCCCGGTACCTGCTTGTTATGGTTGCGGGCAAACCGGTGTAATCCGTTCAAATTGTAAAGACTGTAACGATAGTAATAATAAGCCGACATTTTGTTGTATAGATTATGACGGAAGTGCAAGCGTCGCGACGCCGAGGAGAGTGCACGACGATATTGTTAACTCGGCAAGTCTCACTTTTGCTACCCACCCTCCAAGCTATAAAGTTTTAAATAATAATATGAAAAAGTGCGAAATTAATTGTGGCTCGCGGGGTAATGTTTATGTTCCTCCCAATTCCGATGCTAGCGCTGAGTGTAGGATGACCACACTACCTGCCCTCAGTTACGCTGTTCCCCGCGTCGTTGAGAACCCTGTTCCCGCTTCGAGTTTACAACCGCCTGCTGCGAATGGTAAGTTAACTTTTGTTGATACTCCAAGTAGGGTGACCAGGATGCAAGATGAACGCGAACAAGATTTTTTTGACATTTTTTATAGAGATTCTACGAATAGGGAACCCGAAATTCGAGACACGGTAATATCTACTGCTGATAATAGTGACTTTTCTTCATGTCTTCGACCTATTTTAGAAATAGACATATTTGGTATCTCTGGTACCGCTATTTTGGATACAGGTGCTAAAGGTAGTATTGCCGGTCACTCACTTTATAATATTTTAGTACAACGTGGACATCCATGTAAAGAAGAATATCGTCAAATACGATTGGCCGATGGCCTCGTGCAAGATCGACGGATTCTCACTACCACTTTAAAGGTAAAGATTAAACACAAAGTAGTAGATTTATCTTTTATTATATTTCCTGATTCTAAAAGTAGCAGAACCGTATTGGGTATGGATTTTATCATGAGTGTAGGTTTAGTGCTCAATTTCACTTCTAAGGCGTGGCGTTTCTCAGATAGCCGTAATACTTACCCAATTCAGTTTGAGAATTACACGTCGAGTACCAACCTTTGCTCTGCCCAGTTGTTGCAAGAAGATGAGGGTCAGTTGCTGAATCAAGGTGAAAGGCAACAGTTATCCGATCTCTTATACCAGCATGAAGACATCTTCCAAGTAGGGGGAGGGCCTACTCCGTATGCTCAGCACAACATTGAGGTAAGTAACCTTAAACCAGCTGGTTTTCTGAAGACTCCCGTACTCAGCCAACGCGCTGAAGTTCTTGCGAATACACGAAAGTGTCATGCTGATGCGAGTCGGATCCCAGCTGCTCCCAAATATAAGGTAAGTGACTCCTACCCGCTGATGCCAGTAAAAAGTAGGGTTAGGCCTCGTCAAAGAGTTCCCAAGCCAGACTCGAGACGTGTTTCCAGCATGGAGGGGGAGTCTGTAACGAGGGAAACACATGGCGTGCCCTCTCACTCGCACGTTCCGAGAATTGTGGAAAGCCCAAGCGTGCCCCAACAGGCGACGCGTCCAAAACGTACTCGCCAGATTCCCGCGCGCTTCCGGCTCGACTAGTTCGTATTCGTAGTTCTTATATTTTGTTTAGTTAATATCCGTAAGATTTAAAAGTGATTTTATTTATATGTGCAGACGTAATAAAAGGTGTAATATGGACTGTTTTAATAATAATTTAGCATTAAAACTTTATGACTTAGGTCTTAGCGCGTGTTCAGACCAAACTGACTATACACTGCTGAATGTGAGCAGGCTCACTGTCAGCCCCAGTGTGAACGTAAGTGAACGTGAAAATATATGGTATCGAATGTCCGCGCCTACGCCTAGTAATGGCGTATAGTCAGTTAGGTGTGAACGAAAAAGTGAATATGGAAATACAATAAACTGCGTAACGTTCGCTCACATTCAGCGGCGTATAGTCAGTTTGGTGTGAAAAAAGTGTAGAGCAAAATTAAACCTATAATCTAGGTCATAAAGTGGCATTTTATTTGAATTTTTGTCGGTCACGGTCGCTTGCCGCGTTGATCGGTACCGTACTGCTCGATTTCATGACGGCTGACGCCTTTTTTTTTCGAAAGGGTCTAAGCTATTAAGACCATGGTAGTTCAATCGTGGCTATAACTAGTCTGTTGCTAGTTGGAGTTTGGTTTGGAGATAAACAATGAGGGGGCCTGGCCCTCCCCTAAAGTCACACATGTGACATTCTAATCGGGCAGGCTGACGCCTATAAAAATGTCTTACCTGGGACACTAAATAGTCGAGCACAGTGCCATCGTAGATGAAGGCGTCGAGCTCGGCCGTCAGCACACTGGTCACGCCCGCGCTCACCGTGCTGCGGTTGTACCTGCACAACAACACCTCGTTAACACCAACATAACATGTATAGACGTATTATGTTGGGTTAAGCTACCCCAACATAACACCTAGTTTACACCAAGCTTTGTTTGATTCGATTTTGAAAAAAAAAGTGGAGTTACACATCGGATTTATAGCCGCGATGGAGATTTAGCATTAAAGGGGTGACAGACGCGTGAGTATAAGTACGCGGACTTATGGCTCGACGATCTTAATCGCCTGTGTGTCAGCAAAGAGCCGCGAGCCGCGAGCCTGGGGGCATGGTAATCCAGTGTGAGCGATTCTCGTGTGTCACCGACGCGAGCCGAGTAAGTTCGCGAACTTAAAACCCGCGTGCTTTAAGTTCGTACGTCTGTCAAGCCCTTTAGATAGCATTGTAGCATTTTAGTGTTGCTCATTGCTACGTATCTCAAAAAATAGGTACTATAATATCTTACTAAGTATGATTATGAACCGGACGATTCAGTATGAGAATGATGATCAATATAATTATTGACAATGACGACGATTATGAAAAAAAAACTTACTGAGCCATATAGGCGTGCGGCTCGGGGAAGTACTTGTGCAGCGTCGCATCTGTATGCGACCACGGCACGGTGCCGAATTTGAGCGCGGGGCGGTGCGACAGCGGGCGCGCCACCCGCGGGTCGTCCAGCCCGCTCAGTTCGTGGTACTCCTCCCGCGTTATCATGAACGCCGCGAGGTTGGCCGTGTATATAGCCAGGAAGACCACCGCGAACATCGCCCACATGTTCGTCATGAAGCGCGCCGTGAAACCGCGCGGCGAGTCCACGTGCACCGACGCCTGAATACGATAACTCAAGATGTGATCATCAGAAAAAAAATATTTGGTTAATTTTAGTCACGGCAATGCGTAGATACTATCAGAGAAGTTGATTCATTGTTAGATGGCGGACCTACGTAATTTGGTCGAGTAATGAGTTATGACAATCCCAGCCATCAGATCACGACTTTGAATTGGCATGATCCAACCAACTGACGCAGGTCCGTCAGCTGCCTATGAATCAGTTTCTTTGATGGTACGCCATAAGGATATTGTAACACTTGAGGGGGTACAAGAAAAGTTAGGTTTGCCTTCAAAACTCAAAAGTTGGTAGGAGGTATTTGCCTAAACATTTTCTTAGATGATCTGCATTTTATATGCGACTGAAAAATATTTGGAACTTTGTTGTTTGTTGTGAGTACTTAAATATGATATTGAACGTACTGGTCACTTCTTGTGGAAATTCATGTTCAATTAAATAATGATGAGTACTTAAGACCCAATAAAATCTATGCCTCTATTTTTATCGATTTCCAAAGCTACTATTACCTATTCACCAACTTATCTCAATAATAAAATCCTCATAATGGGATATCACACAATATACTAAAATCCTTATCGAATGCCGCACGCAATCCAGTCCAATGACTCACCTGAAAGAGGACCGCCCAAACGATCCAATAAGTTCGACAGAGCGAGAACCTATTCTGGGGTATTCTTTTCGAGTTATCGCCCGTGGAGCAATCGAAGCCGCTCGGGGAGAGCCACTCGAAGAAGAATATTGAGAAGGTGGCGGCTTGTATCGCGACGGCGCCGACTAGCATCCACGACGCTGTGTCGAACGGCTCGAGGAAGGCGGTGGGCGATATGATGCCCGTCCGCTTGGCCACCACTATCGCTATACCCGTCTCCATGAACGGTACACTGAAGTCCACCACCGCCTCGCGGTCAGAGTTTATCATAAGCGATGTCAGTACCTGCAATATTAGACATGTTTACTCGTATCGTAGTTGATCATACAAGTAAACGAGTAAACTAGAAAGTGCTGTAAGCAGAATATTTCAAAGTACATACATAATTTGCAGAACTTAGACAGTATAGAAATATAGAGAGTTGAAATTAATATTTTATATTTTCACTCGCTTATAAAACTATTCAACTTGACTTTGCACCATTCCAGGTGTCGAAGGTCGAGACTTCGGCGCATTATATTCAAACATGTGAACACATTAATTAGGTACGTAACATATGACCTACATACACCTACATAAAGGAACTACATTAAATTTAGAACTAAAATATTTGCTAAATACCTAGACGTCCTACATTTTATATGTGCTTTTACCAGTTATTCCATAAAACCGACGTATAGGAAACGCAATAAACAAGTTAGGTCAATTATTGTATACAAATAACTAGATGTTGCCTACAAATTCATTTGGTCAGGTATGTGGCGCCGGAACCGTGCATTTTTGCCAGGCTAAAAGCTATATCCAACGTACTTTCTCGGGGCCCGAAGTATCTCCAAGCCAAATTTCATAAAATCGGTTATCGGTATAAGCGGCAAGTGGTTATATCGACAAAATCAATTTCGCATTTAAAAGATTCGTATTAATGTATGATAGTCATCGAGTCTATTAAATTCCATTAGCCTCAAACTCAATGCCTGAGTGAAGAGTCAATATTATATTATTATCTGATCAAAATATAGTGAAATTCCACACATATGGCTTGGTCGGGTTAATTGACCGTCGGTAAAAGCTCGCACAATATATTACTTGCCGCCCGGTCCTTGCTACTCGCACGTGCGGTTTATGCGTAATAGTCCTGTAATGTAATAACTAATAGCTATACGTCTAAAATGTTTTAAATTCGTAAGTGTTTTTATTAAATGGGCAGACGGATCACATGATTTCCACATAAGTGCCACCATGGACAAGATATAATAGACGACCTCCGTGGCTCAATGGTTAGAGTGTGTGGCAGCTCAAGCCGGGGGTCGCGGGTTCGAATCCCGCCAACGGAACAAAAAGTTTTTCAATGTTCCTGGGTCATGGATGTGTATTATATTATAATAAAAATCTTAAATATATGTAGGTATAGTATAAAAGTATTAAATATATTTCCGTTGTCTGGTACCTGTAGGCTGTAACACAAGTCTTTTAGGTACTTAGCACGGGGCCAGACTGACGTGGTATGAAGCGTCCATAGATATTATTATTACTATTATTATTATGAACACTCTTCATGGGCTGCGGCCACCGGCAAACGCTCAACGTTGAGTATTCAGCCGCTGAATTAATTAAGATGAATTTAGCGACATAAATAACTACTTTGATAATTTAAATCCCAATAAAAAGGCACAATATAGATTTGATCTCAGAAATAATGATGAAGGTAAAAGTTTGTGATATTTTATCTATAGCCACTAGCCAGTTTCTTTGTCATTTTAGTAATATTCGAGCGGAGTCAGACAACTGCTATCTAGTATCTAGTTATCATAGTAAGTCAACATATCAACATACCATATCCGTCTTCTTGTTAACGAGTTCAGCGATCAGGCCATTCCACTTGCCGTGGTGCAGCGTGCCCCAGCGGCCGTCCTCGACCCTCACCAGCTCGTACGTGAAGCCCAGGTGCTCGGCCAGCTGCTGCAGCAGGTCTATGCAGAACCCGCTGCAGCACTGGTACAGCGAGCTGTTCCGGTGCGCCGCGCCAGCTTCTAGCCTGAAAGTGGAGTTTGTGAGTGTTTCCTACAGGGGATGGATATCATGTAACAGTTGAGGATATATTGATGATTTTAGTGAAATCTTTAAAAAGGTTTATAGCCTATCGCAACAGACCGCGAAGTATTACAACTGCACAGCTCAGACACAACCGGTAGGAGTATTGGTGTTCTGTGGTCACAACTAGTAGCAAACATAATATTATGCTAGAACCACCATCCATCCACCATGATATAGACATAAACACAATGTCTAATGCGATTTGCGACCAAACTGTAGGTACAGTTTGAATTAAAAGTAATAAAAAAATCGAAATTTTTCAAAACCATTTTTTAACGTTGATTCCACGTGATGTCTATGTATTACTACGTGGAATCTTTTACCATCAAATTTACGGTATGCATACTATTCAGGAGATGGAAAAATCATCTTCTGAATAGTATGCATACCGTAACTATGCCAGTAAAGCTTTACAGAGGAGTTTATAATATAGACCGTGGCGTAAACTATAGGGTGGCAGGGGTGGCAAAATGCCACGGGCCCCCGACCCAAAAGGGCCCAAGAGGCCAGAATTAACGTGACGATTTTTCCTGACATGGCCCCGTTAATTTGCCACGGGGCCTGGATGTTATAGTTACGCCACTAAATATAGATTATAGAGTATAGACTCACCCAGCCACCTCGACCTCTGGCGCGACGCGGCAGATAACACCGCGGTCGAGCGAGCATCGTCCGCTGACGGGATCCGGCGGCGCCAGGTTGATGTAAGGCGGCTCCTCCAGGAACGTGATCCTCATGTGGAACTTCTCCGGCACACCCTGAGGCGGCGTGTGCAGACCCCCCGGCCACACTATGTCCTTTATAACCAGACGCTCCTTCGGGTACGAGTTCCAAGTACCTATTTCTTCCCACACCAGCTGTAATTTTGTTTTTTTTTTATTGTCTACACAACAAAGAACATGATATTTTTCTTTGTCGTGTTATGTAATAAACTGATACAAAAAAAAAACTCTTTTTCTTTATTATTATTAAGAGTAAAATGATACGGTTGTTTCGAGTTGAGATGTTATTCAAATTATAACCGTGCGGTTATGATTTCAAATCACGCATGATTTTTTTAATATACATTCCTCATTTTATTATGTAGTCATAAAAGCTTGCGACATTCATTCTGGGGAGAAACTTATTGCGGAATCGTATCCCCCTTAACACACATAACACATCGTTTCAACATCCATCTCGCTCGCAATTCGTTTCTTAGTAATTATTTCTGCCTTCTCCGTCTTAATACAATATTTTCTTCCTTCTTTAAAAAACTCTGTTCTTTATAAAAAAAATTAAATACTCTATCTAAGACATCTCGTCAATAAATCTCAAACTTCATCTGTCATTTCGGTTACCTTACAGCCTTCCGCTCTATACCTCAAGCTACGTTATTTCCATACCTGATCGCCAATAGTTGGCCTCAGATTCATGATCTTAAGTTCGGCAGCGCGCAGTTCGCCGTCTGGCGTGAACTCGATGCTCGGTCGTCCGGAGTCGCTTTCGACACTGACGTTTCGTAGATGGCGGTAGAAACGTTCGCCAGTGGACCAGCGGGCCTCGCCGGTACCAACGCCACTACACGACAGCCGGGTACCGAGCGGGTACCGTACATTATCTGGCTCGTTGACGTACGACTCGACGCCGTAAGCGAACACCTTGACGGCCGTCGCGATCTCCGATATTATTGACGAGCTCGACGTGTCGAAGTGTACACCTGAAATTGTCTTTTATTGAGTACTAAATTAAAATATAACACCTCGTTATTTATAAGTTTCAATTTAAATATGTGAAACTTATATAAATGACTAGCTATTCCATAAATAAAATCATGCAAGAACGGAGCATTGTCTCGCAATAAGAAATTGCTTTTTCTTATGTCCCCGTCGTCTACTTCGTCTTCGTTCAGGCGTGATGCCTTGACAAAGAGAAATCGAAAATTATATTTGTATATTAAGAAATTAATACTTATGTATATTTACGTTTACCGTACGAGTATAACAATTTTCTTACCAAGCATCCCAACTGGAAATTTGTTCGGCTGCTGCATGGAGCCGAGCACGCTCTGAGTTACGATCCACACAAAGTTCTCTCCCGTGAGATGGAGGTCCCCCGCCTGCGACAGAATATCGGCAGCCTCCTCTCGCGTCGCGTACAGCAGCATCACTCGCGCCTCGCTCGTCACCAGCTCGTTCAAATCAGCCGGCTTCTTCACCACTATCGCATTGAGAATCGTAAACTTGAAGCGATCCTAAAATGGAATTAACTCGTTTGAATCTTCCGCTCCTATTTTTCCCGCTCATTTATTTACGGTCGTGTCTATCGTTACCTGCAAAGCCGTGACTCTCTCCCTCACCGCCTGTATGAAGTCGTCGTGGCCGGCGATGGCGGAGGTGACGACGCTGAACTGGTGCCACTTGTACCTCTCTAATATAGAGAGCATAGCGGCCGTCTGGTGCTCGATGGTGGGTGCCAGCTGCAGGCGCAGCGAGGCGTGCGACGCGTGCTTCTCCAGTCCGCTGTTGTCCGCGTTCCACGCGATCACCTGCGCACACCGCCACACTCACACACGCGTCGCACACGTACACTGTAGTATCTCAATGCTCAATGCTCATTCGACAGATTATTAAACAAGATGGTGTGAAGAAATGTGCGATGATATGATATGAAGTGCATAGATACGGAAAGCATTACCGGTATGCCAAGATATCCGGCGAGTTGGAGAAAATATTGTGCAGAGGCAGTAGATCGCCCGTATTGTTCATGATTCATAAGATAGAGTATAGCAGATACGTTGACTGCTAAAAATTCTTTACATAGCGAGTCCAAGATAGCTGAAAGCATTAATAATTAATTACACTTTTAATTTATAAGTAGATAATTTATAAAATGTCTAGTGAAATATTTAAAATTGTCTATACATGCACGTTTAGATCCAGTGTTTAGGTCTCGATTAAACTAGCTCGGTTACTTCTACAACGAGCGCATCGTCGTCGTCTAAGACTAGTCTGTACCTATAGCACAGACTCGTACGGGGTCATTCTTCAAGCGAGGTCGAGTCGTCGCAAACCACAAGAGAAAACAAACCATTATCATAGAGGAGAAGAAAAAATCACTCACACATAGGACTAGGCGTAAGGCCCTGCATAGAAAGCGTTACATTTAGGCGCACTTGCGAGAATAGTTTGAGTTTGCGCGGTAGTTTAGACAGGGCCGCCTTCTCCGCTCGCGTGTAGTCGCGCGCGCCGAAGGCCTTGTGCGGGACGACGAGCGCGGCGGTGATGACGGAGGGGGCGCGGGGCACGGCAGGCGCGGGGGAGGTGCGCGCGCGGCGGAAGTCCCCGCCCAGCCGCACGCCGCCGCCGCGCGCCCCGCCCCCCGCGCCGCCCGCGCCGCTCCCGCCCACCTTGATGCCGCCGCCGCGCTCCGCGACGCCCGCCGCCAGCGCGCCCAGCGCCGCCAGCGCCATCAGCGCGTGCGCCTGCATCGCCGTCGCGCCTCTTGATGCTGAACAAACAAAAATTATATCTTGTAAACACCACTCACCAGTCACCAGTCACCACACAACCAACTACCTACTCCAAATTCATGTAACATGTAAAATAAAAATCAGCTAGACTCAGCTAGATTCAGCTAGATTCATTTATTGCAGCAAAAATAAATATACAGGATTTCCAGAAGCTATTAGGTACAGTGTTTTATTTTTTATTTATTTTTTTGCTGTTTAAATAATTACCAACATGATTAGCTGTAGCTCTCACACTAGGATAACCTGTGTCATGAGAGCTGATTATATTATGAACAGGAAGATTAAACTCGGCACCACCACCATAAAAACATTAAATTAATAAATAAATAATATATATAAAAGTTAAGTAAAATTATTATTAGAATTAAGTATACAATGGGAAGAGTTCAACATTAGTGTCTAGGTATTAAAAACATAATTAATGTGTTAGAAGTTTAGATTTTTTTCTGTTGTAGTGTGTAAGCATATTATTAAAGTATACCTAAGTATACTAACGTGTATTGTCTTCTGAGTGTTTAACAGTCAGTAATAAAGTAGATATCAATGGATGAGGTTGTTTAATATCTCCCTCCGGGCACAACCTTACATGGCGACCCTGCCATCCGAGACGGGTCGGCCGATCGCGTCAGTATGCCGTGTCCAATTGGAAAATTTTAAGTGTAAAGTTTAATAAAATAATAAATAAAATTAAATAAATTCTATTTCGCGATGTGTCGGTCAAGTATTCAAAAAGAGGACGTTTTCATAAATCAAAACGGTGCTGCAAATAAAGCTTCGGTGACGGACTACCATTTATCGAACATTAGTATCGTGATGTTCATAATTTGCACGATAGTGGCTATCGCGGGACTATACGGTATTTACAAGCTATACCAAAGGTGCCATCATTCGTGGATCCGGAATGAGGTTCTAGCGCAGAACCTTAGAAGGTCGTTTCGGCGATCCACCCCCGAGGCTCGTGTGTGCTACAAGTGCCGCCGGGAGCCCGAGGACCACCACCACCATCTCCGAGAGGCCGGTATGACGCAGCAGTCCAGTAAGTGATTTGTGATTCAATTACTAACAATCGATGGGCAATTTGTGAAAAGTGCAGTGTTATAAAAAGTGTTCTGATTCTGACGTTGAACTTTTAAGATAAGATGGGAACTTTTATTTTATAATAAGCCAGCATAATTATACGAGTTTTCAAGTTTTTAAAAAAAAAAGTATGTTAAATACTATACAAATTTTATACAAATAAATATTATAGACAATTTTTATATTAAAATGTAATGGCAAATGAACTAAAAATTATATATGACCAGTTAAAAGATATTAAAGAAAATTTAACAAAGCTCAGTTATGCTAGGAGAACAGAAAATGTTTTAAAAAGGAAATTAGATGAGGCTACATTATTGAAAAATCAATTCGATCAATGTATTAATGTATTGTCAGATCAAATTGCAAAGAAAAAATTTAGTTCTGATGTATTGCAAGACATCCAAACATATTGCGACTTAATTAAAATTATTTTTATAGATATAGAGAATTTTTGTTTAAAATCGTATAATACTTCCGAGTCTTCTAGTGGCGAGTGTACGGTGAGTAAACAAAAAGAAGCAACAATGGAGTCGTTTAATTATAGAACTGCTGTCGCTTTACTGCCGGTAATGAACGGTGATGAAAATGTCACCAAATCTTTAATAGACGCCATCGAATTGTATAATTCATCGCTCACTGCTGACAGTAAGCAGATGCTTATTAATTTTATTTTAAAGACGAGGCTGCACGAAAATGCTAAATTGCGGATGTCAACCTCGTATGATAGTTGCGAATCGCTCATTCGAGACATGCGTCAGCATCTTCTCACCAAAAAATCGAGCACTGCTATTCACAAGGAATTGT
Organism: Polyommatus iphigenia; assembly: GCA_963422495.1. Taxonomy (NCBI): domain Eukaryota; kingdom Metazoa; phylum Arthropoda; class Insecta; order Lepidoptera; family Lycaenidae; genus Polyommatus; species Polyommatus iphigenia. Next base: position 39,946,365 of record OY730180.1, on the reverse strand, counting down.
CACTTCCGTCCACGTCCGGACTGTCCGGACCACGTCTGTATATTTTAAAAGGTGTAAAAGTTATAAATGATCATGATACGAAACGTGTAATACTAAACGATTACCACTTATTGCCGAGTAGCGGTCACGCCGGCATACGTCGTATGATAAGTAACATAAAACGACGCTACTTTTGGCCGAAATTAGAGAAAGACGTTATCGATTTCGTAAATCGTTGCGATAAATGTAAACGTCAAAAACATTTTAAGTATATAAAAGAGCCGATGGTCATCACCGATACGGGTTGTTCGGCTTTCGATAGGATTTTTTTAGATTTAGTCGGGCCCTTAAGTAAGGATAGTGATAGTTACAAATATATTCTCACACTACAGTGTGACCTTAGCAAGTACGTAGAAGCTTATCCCTTAAGAAATAAGGATACGATTTCAGTGGCAACAGCTTTTATTAATAACTTCGTTTTACGCTATGGCATTCCACGTAACATAATATCTGATCGGGGTACTGAGTTCATTTCCAGCGTTATGAATGAAGTGTGTAAAATTCTTAAAATCAATAAAATTTCTTCAACGGCATATCATCATCAATCAATAGGAAGTTTAGAAAATACTCACAAAAATTTAATGTCATTCCTTCGCATACAGACCGATAATGAACCTCAAAATTGGAGTTCATGGTTACCATATTGGTGCTTCGCTTTCAACACCACCGTACACATGTCAACAGGATACTCCCCATATGAACTTGTTTTTGGAAAAAATTGTAATTTACCTAGTAATTTAACCTCAGATGTTGCTCCTTTATATAATACCGAAGATTATCCGCAACAACTTAGATATAGACTTCAAAAATCACAGTATGATGCGAGACAAAATTTAATTAGCAGTAAACAAATTAGAAAATGTAAATATGATTCATACACTAACCCTATAACTTATAATGTTGGTGATATGATACTACTTAAAAATGAACAAAATGTAACCAAGTTAGATCCTTTGTACCTAGGACCATATAAAGTAATAGAAGATTGTAATCCTAATTTAAAAATTGAATATAAAGGTAAAGAATTAATAGTACATAAAAATAGAACTAGACCATATTCAAAATGATTTTTATTTTGTTTATTTTAAAATCTTTTGCCATTGAAAATGAAATTTATAGGTTTTGAGTACATTTATAATTGAATTTGAAATTATTAATATATTTGATATATTTAGAATTCAAAATGTTTAGAATAATAATTGTAAAACTATTATTTTACTTTATTATGTAATACGTCATAATGGAGATTATTTCTTTAATTATTTTTTTTCTTCTTTTTAACAAAGTATATTCTATTAAATAAAAATAAATGTAATCCATTATTTTTATTTTTTTTTGCCGGTGGGCGTGTAGTGTGTAAGCATATTATTAAAGTATACCTAAGTATACTAACGTGTATTGTCTTCTGAGTGTTTAACAGTCAGTAATAAAGTAGATATCAATGGATGAGGTTGTTTAATATCTCCCTCCGGGCACAACCTTACACTGTATCATCGTAATCCAGAGATTTTAAGTACTTTGAAATCAAACATTTAGCCTTCATAGATGTACAATTTTTAATGTTGCATTTCAAACATATTTTGTTATACCTACATGTAAATGCCTATAAAAGGGTTAAAACGTTTTGCAAAAGTGCTTTTTACGGTCACATTCGGAATTCTTATGAGTCAAGATAGTGTTATTGAGTATAAAAAGTTGACGGACAGTTAAAACACCACACTCATTGTATAAATCAGTAGTGGGAAACCGGAATGGTTTGTTAAGCATAACCTTTAGAACTGCTCGTTAAGCGCGCTCAAGACAAATCATGGTTGTTTTCCCCGCCCCTCCCCATGTGCATATACTCGTACATTAAGTAATGAGCGACTGACACAGTGAGTAGTATATAGTTTTAAGCAGATTCATTTCAGCAGATTTATTTAGCTGTCTCATGATGTATATAATTTTTCTTACGCGGGCAGATACATGAGCAATGTGTTTGTGGAAGCTAAATTTTTGGTCAATTATTACTCCTAGATATTTTGTTTCTTTTAATCTTTTTATTTCTGTACTATGTCCGTTACAATTTTTAAAATTTATGGTTATATACAGGGTCCGTCACTGCTGTTTTATGAAAACACACAAAATTAGACTTGTCTGTGTTTAGTGTTAGTAAGTTATTCTCTAGCCATTCACTTATCATGGATAGGCCATGTCTAGGGCATCGAGACCGGGTTTTCCCGAAACCCGAAAACCCGGGAAAACCCGGGTTTTGGGGATCATGAAAAAACCCGTGTTTCAAAAATGGACCCCGGGTTTTTCGAGCTTTTCGGGTTTTTCGTTTTCTTGATAATTATTAAAGGCCAGACCTGATAAAAGGTATTTATAACAAACTAACATACAAATTATTTATTTTTATAACATATTGTATAGGTTTAATTATTTACATTGGTCATAATTAAACAAAATATAATATTTTAAAGGAAAAGTTTCGCTTTAAGAGCATTAAAGACTAATTGTCATAAAAATATTTATTAATAATAACAATAATGATATCTATGGACGCTTCACACCACGTCAGTCTGGCCCCGTGCTAAGTACCTAAAGGACTTGTGTTACAGGTACCAGACAACGGAAATATATTTAATACTTTCATACTATACATATATTTGAAATTTTTATTATATTATTCACATATTTAATATACATCCAGACCCGGGAACATTGAAAATAATTAATAATACATATTTTAAAAATCCTACCGAAACTATTCAATATAAAAAAGCCAAGTCTCTTCAAACAATCTATCCTTCGCAAAAAGTTTTCAAATTTCATAGAAGCCAAGTCTTGCTAAACTTATTTTATAGTTTTCAATCAACATTCAGTGATTGACTACAGTTTTGTTTATTAAGTGATCAAAGGTTTACAAAATAAAGTGTGGACAGCTTCAAAGGGTTCTAACTTTTAAGTCTGCTGAAAGTACCGTAGACTTTCGATGATGGGCAAGTCAGCCACTAGGTGACAAAACGTTGAAACTTGTATGGACCGTTGCTGATAAAATACACCCATCAACAAAGTCTTCGGGATATTTGTATTTTTGGAATATCTGAAAACCTTTCAAGAATTTTTGAAGACAGTGTATGGAACAATGATAGCTTATTTTTTAGTATTTAATATAAAAGTGTTTGAATTATAAACATATTATTCAAACACTTTTCCGAATTTTATCGTTTCTAAAGCAATTACAGTTATCTACAGTCATAAAAAATCAATGACATGTCAACAAATCTTCATTTCGTTTTATAAACTGAAAATTTTTGGCATCACACAATATAATGTTAAATAAATTGTACTTTGTCCTTGTTCTTGCGTCTGTTTGTAAATATTGTGTTGTGTGATGTGCAAAATAAATGTTTCTTATTCTTATCATTCTTATAATCTGACATGAATTTTATCTATTGTGACTAGAACTAATGATTACAAAAAGCTTTGAGGTGTAGTGTAATGTAAGATTTTTCAGTAATGTAAGATTTTTCACTAAGTTAGATGACAGAAAAGTTACCTTAAATTGCAAAGAACGTTCGGCTTCATACCGTAGCAAGGCAGACAAAAGACAATTTCAGGTAAAAACTAGGAACAAAAATTTAATTACAGGTGTAAAGTATGCCAACATCAATTAGGACTAAATAATTATTAATAACTTGACAATCAGCAATTAAAATGTAAAAGATTAAATAAAGATTTGTTGGCATACGTTTTATATTTCAGGTTATTCTTCCATTTACTGTCTTCAAAAATTCTTGATAGATTTTTGTATATTTCATAAAATACAAATACATTGAATATTATATGTAATTTGGAGGTGAAGCTTGTTGTAATACTTAACCTTGGCCCGAAAATCTTAATCCCTAGCTTTGATAAGACCCAATATATATAATAGGAGAGGTAAATAGTCGCTTCTATAAAAGTATGATACGGCCGTGCCCGTTCACTCGAGACTCGGTTGGGCACTGTCGTGACCCCAGACTATGGTATTTAAATAGTATTATACTGGAAAGGTGCTGGCAATCGCTGAAAATCATATTTAAAGTATTTTCGCATCGTTGATCTTTGAATTTTAAGAAAACCCGAAAAAACCCGAAAAACCCGGGTACCCGGGTTTTCATTTTAAAAAACCCGAAAACCCGGGTTTTGAAAATTGGGTCCGGGTTTTGATGCCCTAGCCATGTCTAGCAATCGACACCGTCTCTTTTCAGTCACTGCCATGAAACACAATAGCAGTGTCATCTGCGTAACAAAGAAGGACAGCGTTCTTAAGACGCAGGTTATGGATATCATCCATATATAAAATGAATAGAGTTTGTCCCAGAATGCTGCCTTGTGGAACACCGAATTTTACATTCCTGACAGAGCTCGTATGTTCACCTATCTTTACTTTTTGAGATCTGTTGTTTAGATAGCTCTCAAACCAGGAAAGTGCGTGTCCATTGATACCATTGTTTGCAAGTTTTTTAAGCAGAATTGGGATTGATATGGTATCAAACGCCTTGGCGAGGTCGAGAAAAACCCCAAGACAGGCCCTATTGCCATCCAACTGTGAGACGACTGTGGATGCAAGAAGCTCTACGGCATCTGCCGTACTCCTTTGTCGTCTAAAACCAAATTGGTTGTTTGATAAAATATTTTTTGACTCCAGAAATTTAATTAGACGTACATTAACAATTTTTTCCAGGATTATGGAGAAGATTCCTAGCAATGATATGGGTCTATAATTATTGGGATCATCGCGTGGCCCAGCTTTGTGAATGGGACAGACAGCAGCTACCTTCCAATCATCAGGGAAAATTCCAGATGAGAGACTTTTATTATAAAGGAATGTTAATGGAGATATTATTTCACTACAAATTTGTTTTATAACTCTGTTTTGTAGTCCATCGAGCCCTGCTGATTTATCATTATCAAGTTGCATAATTAGTGTCTTAACTTCGTTTGTGTCAGTTGGTTCCAGGAAAAAGGAGCCAGAAGGATTGCCGTTTGATTTTATTTTAAAAGCAAGTTCGTCTTCGGTTATGCTGTTGCGTTTGAGGATACGGGTAGCAAGAGTTTGACCAATCGAAGTAAAATGTTTGTTACATATATCAAGTGACTCGTCAATCTTTACACCTTTGATTTGTAGTAAATCGATAGAATTTTTTTTCTTGTTCTCTAAATTACAGATTTCCTTCACTGTCTTCCATAGTACTTTAGGGTTCTTAGAGTTGTTTTTTAACTTCATCGACTCGTGATCTTGTTTTATTTTTTTGAGTAGATCATTAGTATAATTACGGTAGCGATTGTATACAAGTTTTGCTGTTTCATCGTGCGGGTTTAGTTTGCAACGGGAATGTAGACGATCTCTGTGTCTAATGCATCGTAGTAATCCTGGAGTAATCCATGGCTATAAAATAGCGTTTGAAGATTTATGTGGTATTTTTTTAGTATGTTTATTAATTATATCCGTAAGAGTATTTGTGAAAGATCGTGTTTGATCATGTATGTTCTTGGTTTTTTCATCAAATACATCCACCCAATTAATTTTCTTTAAATCGACATTTATTATATTATCAATGTCTCGTTTCAAAGTGAATGATTTTGTGTTGTCTTTTGTGTTCGTGTTAGTGCTTAAACCAACAATTGTTAAATCATGGTCAGCCGAACATACTATGCCAACCACATCTTTACCACTGCTAACAAATATATGATCCAGACACGCATTGAATCTAGTAGGCAGCGATATTGCTGCAACAAGGCCATAAGTCGAGAGCAACGATAGATAATCTTGTGACCAGACATTGTCCACTGGATCTATGATGTTTAAATTTATATCTCCTACTAACACTTGGCATTGGGAACGCGAAGCTGACAAAAGAATGTCCAGGGATTTTCAATTTCAATGAAGTTTGTAGGGTTGGTGAAAGAGGGGGGCCGGTAAATACCCAAAATGTTAATTTTGTCTTCAATGACTACTTGCAGACAGTTTGCATCTAACACAGTTGGTTCACTTACCGAAGTCTTAAGATTGTTTTTCACATATATCACAACTCCACTATTCTGATTAATGATATTGCTAGTTTTGTAGGATGTATAGTTATGTAAAAGGGGTAGTTGAGAGGCCAATTATCCTCAATAAGCCAACATTCTGTGAGGATTATAATGTCAAAAACTATGTCAAGGCACTGCAAAGTAACAATGAAATTATCAAAATTTTTGTTTATACTACGTATGTTAAATTAAATTATTTTAAGATTGTGTTTATTTGTAAAAATGATTTACAGCTGTTGAGGCTGCTAACGGCATGGCAGTTAATATTATATGAATCTAAATCATCTGCGATACTAATTGCAGCCATGCGATGTTTAGAAAGGACTACTTAATATAGTAACTAGAAGTGTAGGTCTGAATTCGTTTTTTGAGAAACTAATCTGAGTATTATAGTATAAAGCTAATTTCTTTTTCACAGGTACCTGGTGTAATTGTAGCAGCAAGAGGCTATAGCAGAGTATTTCCGAAAAATGTGTCAGGAATTGCAATTTTATTAATATGTAGTAAAATATACCTTTATTTAGCTTGATTGATGTGCATTTGTGTTTTGTTTATTAAATCATTAAACAAGACGATTTAATATAGCAGATTTAAAACAAAATTGTATTACCACGCAATTCACGAAAACAAAGGACAAGATCCAACGTCCATACAATTTTGGGCTAATTTTAAAAGTGCCGGCCAATGCAAATAAACCGATTATTTAAATAGAACGTAATCTAAGGAATAATTTTTATTATTACACCAAAGTTCTAAGTCAAGTCTCCGAGTTGTTATTCAAGGTCAAACTTTTTTTTATAACATGTAATAAAACTTATTTTATTTATTAAAAGCAATAAATAATCGATCCCAACGTCCCTATCCGAGTCATAGAACAGATTGGAGGCCACATACCTACAAATGGTTTGAAAAAACTCAAAGGAAGGGGGATACTCTATGTGCTTGGGGTACGCACGGCATTTGCCTAGTATTCCAAGTAAGCAATGGTACGTAGAGGTTCCCTCTTCCTTTGAATTTTTCCAAATCATTTGTAGGTATTTGGCCTCTAATCTGTTCTATGACTCGGATAGGGACGTTGGGATCGATTACTTATTGCTTTTAATTAATAAAATAAGTTTTATTACATGTTATAATAAAAGTTTGACCTTGAATAACAACTCGGGAGACTTGACTTAGAACTTTGGTGTAATAATAAAAATTATTCCTTAGATTATGTTCTATTAAAATAATGGATTTATTTGCGTTGGCCGGCACTTTTAAAATTAGCCCAATTTGGACCTTATCATTTATATTCAACAATTAAGTAGCATTGTTACCAAAATATTTTGTTCACTTTCATAGATAAAAAAAAATCAAAATTTATCTTTTATAAATTATAGTAATTATAACCACATAGCGTAATTTTATACAGATTATAAAATTACGCAACCTACGTCCTACCCAAATAACCCAGTACGCAATACGCATCCACTGTAATGGCGCATTTTCACTGGCCGATAGGGCCCGCATGCGGGGTGCAGGAGATTTCTGAAACGCATGCCACGACCAATGACAATGTGCCATTAGTTGTCAATTAGTTGTCATAGACTCCCCGCATGCTGTATACCGTACGAGTTAACGACTAATGAAACTGCGCCCTAAGGCTCAAAACACACCGGAATGGCAGAGGCGAGGCGAGCAGTTTCAGTGTCATATGATTTTAAACTTTATCTTCATTATTGTAATACATAGTATCGCTTGAGAAATCGACACCGCCGGCGACCGCCAGCGTCCACGAGCGGCCACGAGCGTCCACGGGCGGCCGTAGATTTCTCAAGCGATACTATGTATTACAATAATGAAGATAAAGTTTAAAATCATATGACACTGAAACTGCTCGCCTCGCCTCTGCCATTCCGGTGTAGATCGGCCTAACGACCGCCACGCTCGCTCTTCATCTACGATGCGCTACGAGCTGGCTACGCGCTACGAGAGCTACGCGCTACGAGAGCTACGCGCAGCTCGCTATTGCTACGATTCAAATTTCTCGTCGCCTTGCTACGTGATCTCGTAGCTGTACGTACTGTAAAACTCTGGAACGAACTGTCACCAGCAGTATTCCCGGACCTATACGACCTGCAAACCTTCAAGAAAAGAGCGTATTCCCTCTTAAAAGGCCGGCAACGGCCTGCAGCTCTTCTGATGTTGCGAGTGTCCATGGGCGACGGTAGTTGCTTACCATCAGGTGACCCGTTTGCTCGTTTGCCCCCTTATTTTATAAAAAAAAAAGCTGTGAGCTACGCGACGCCGCCCGTGGCCCTTTAAGTTCGTAGACAATAGAAAGTTGAGGATTCTTCAGTTGAGGGCTACTCAACGTTTTATTGAATTAATAATATTATTTATATTTTCATGAATACCACTTCTTGTTTTATTATTAGTTATTATTCTATTTAGATATTTTCCGCGATTTCGCCTGCGTGTATACAGAACATAATATTATTTCGGTAAAATTCTAGAATAAAATTTTTAATTCAATCCAAGTCGGTATTTGGCACGTCCTTCACTGATAAATATATAATTATACTAGAAACCTTCACGATATTGTAACGTTAAAAGTTATATAATAACATCTTTGTCATAATACATACAAATCTTCAAGAAGTCCTGGTATTTTATACTCGTAATTCATAGCAAATAATATATTACGTATAAAATTCCGTTCAAAAAATATATGTACTATTAAAGTGAAATTCATTGCCAATCATTAAGCGATACTAATTGCAAAGTAATAAATCACCAATGATTTAATAAACTTACAATAATAGTAATCAAAATATATTTACTCGGGCATTGCTACGGAATGTTTAAAAATTTTAATTACTTTACTATAATTAATAATTAATACCAAATAGAAGCATATTGTAGTAATATAATGTATTATGTTTATGTACGTTATAACTTATAACTGTATAACAATATGATGGTCGTAAATAATTCCTCGTTATAAAAAACGTCCCAAAACCTCTCTAACATTACTGAATGGTATTGAAATACTCAGTTTTTACTTGTCCATGGGCTCGTTAACTTTTTTATACTTTATGTTATAAAAAAGCGAGCGAGTCTACGGATTTAAGCTAAACAAAGCCTATATTGTAGCTTAATTTACACTACGACGTGCCACTAAAAAGACCATGTTAATTTTTTACCCACAAACCGTCAAACAAAATATGAAAGTAAAACTATAAAGCGCTAACAGTTTAGTTTATAAAGAGCGCGTAAAGTAAGAAGTGATTAGCGCCGACAAAGGCGAAGTCCGAGTGTCAAGTGTCGCGAGATTGCGAGAAGTGTCGCCGCGGGCCGGGCCGCCTCAATGGCCCCAACGGAGTGCCTTTTCATCCGCTTTTTAGTTAGTTTCACTATTAACTTTTCACACTTTTAAGTGTCGGTTATTAACAGCTGATAACGTGTCTAATCCATTTTTTTATTATTTCTGAATATATTCAGCAAAGTAAGTTGGAAGGTATAATTCTCAAACTTGGGTGGTGGGTGGCTAATGGCTAGGTTGGATTAAGATAAGTCGAAATAAATTCTCTAGTAATAATTCTTCAGGGCCCGATCTAAGGGGGGGGGGGGGGGCTAGACGGCCATTGGCCCAGAGCGGCAAAATTGACTTATTCCTATCTTCCAACCTAGCCATTAGCCATCCACCACCCAAGTTTGAGAATTATACCTACCTTATAACCTACTTTAGGTTGGATACTGGATAGCGGAAATATTTAAGTTTTTTACTTAAACATTCCTCCCCATTGTCCCCTAACAAAACTAGCTCATGACTTGTATGATTTTCTGTATGCAAAGGCCCGGCAAAAAATATTTTTGCCCGGAGCGGCTAAATAGCTAGATCGCGGGTCCTGTAATTCTTGAATTGGTTATTTAAATATAATTTACATACCAAAAGTGGATAGTAAATACAAAGAATAAAGTTTGAATATAATCGAAATGGGTTAATAAAGTAGAGTATAATATTCATATTTTATATGTTATACAGACTACAGTAATTAATGTAAGTATATAAATAGAGTAAGAACTAACCTACAATTTAGTTTTTCCTTTTGTTTTCAAACAATATCCATATACGTAAAAGCAAACATTTGAAGACCATAATATTACTATGAAGAAATCAAAGAAATACGTTAGCGATATGAAAATTAACAGAGTTAAAGTTTATTTCAAAGTACAGAGGAGTGCAATTTTTATAATATGCTTAGAACTTTACTTACATAATAAAAAGTTACACGTGCTCAAATAAGCTAACTAAAGCGAAAGTCAATGGCTTTTTATTATTAAAAAATAAAATTAAGCGAATGAAAATTTCTATTTTACGAAATTATAAGAAGAAAATGCCGGAATTCTTCGTGCATTTTCCTCTGTAGCTCCACTACTTTTTACCCTTACGGGTACTTAATAATCTCTACGAAATTACCAAGTAATATACTCGTAAGGTGAATAGAAGTGCCCCGCTACTACCTTTCCTCTAAAAGTTCGTCTGAATTTTCGAGCTCATATAGCTTTTGTAATTTTCTACTCTGTTAGTGGAACAAATAGGCTACTTATAAAGAGTTTAAATTGCTAAGTTGTAACTAATACATTAGATTTTATTAATAAACCTAAAATGAATAATTAAAGCCCCTGATTTAAGTATCTTTAAAATTCGTATTGATGTAGCACACAAACAACGAAAAAATTGACAAGCATCGAACTGGCCTCCAAGGCTACGCCAATTTGTACGCCAAAAATTAACAAAGTAACTACAAAATTAACAAAGTTGATATATCCATGCTAACGTTATAATTGCGAAAGTGTGCCTGTCTGTCTGTTACCCTTTCACGCCCCAACTGCTGAACCGATTTTGCTGAATTTTGGCATTGATATACTTTAAGTTTCGGGAAAGGACATAGGATACTTTTTATCCCGGGAAAAATAAAAATGTACGGTTTCCGCGCGATTGAAGAATATTGGCGCAATGGAGTTGCGGGCGTTATGTATTTAAATATAAATTCCGTCAGTACCATATGAAAAAAAGTTAGATGCCAACAAAAACATTTTCAAGTTAAATTATGCCAAGACATGATTACTGGCGGGCAGTGTCATAAAGATCTTGTGTAAACCAAAGTTCTGACTTCCGACTCTACACACCCTAACTTTAGGGGGCCTAACTACATAAACTCTTATACACCTTCGTCAATATAATTATATGGCTTGGTTGTTTTGTTACTACAAAACTATAGTGAGGGAGAACTAGAACTTTTTTGTGATTACTAACAAGCTAATTTTTTGTGAGTAGCTTCATTTTGATAAGACAAACAACTTTTTTTATTTTCGAAAAATCTCGAAAGTGGTAGCTAACATAGATAGAAAGGATTTCGTACTTTGACTCTATGGTCCTAAAATATGGATTGTTTTATTTGTAGGACAAGGCAAATATACAAAAAATCTGCTGGTTAGGGTTCCGTTTTAGGGTTCTGTAATCAACAAAACTTGGTTGACTACTGTACCCTAAAACGGAACCCTAACCAGCTGATTTTTTGTATATTTGTAGGTTAATAGTTATATTATTTAAGGGTAACCTCGTCCTACAAATAAAACAATCCATATTTTAGGACCATCAAGTCAAAGTATGATCCTTTCTATCTCTGTTAGCTACCATCTTTCGAGATTTTTCGAAAATAAAAAAGTTGTTTGTCTTATCAAAATGAAGCTACTCACAAAAAATTAGCTTGTTAGTAATCACAAAAAAAATTGTTCTAGGGCTTCCGTACTACTAGTGTTAAAAACAAAATTCTTGGAACCGAGCTCCAAACAATTTTTAACATTAGTACGACTGTGTGCAATATGTGTGTGAACTACGTGTATTGTATTATTCAATATTTCTATTAAATATAAATTCGAATAGTAGTATATTAATCATGACACAAATCTTTTTCATTTTTAACCGACTTCCAAAAAGGAGGAGGTTTCTCAATTCGACCGTATATAATATGTTCTTTTTTTTATGTTTGTTCGCGGATAACTCCGCCGTTTGAGAACCGATTTTCAAAATTCTTTTTTTCCGAATTTGTCCGAATTTGGTACCATGTTCCCAAACATGGTGACCTGATGATGGGATCCATGAGAAATCGAGGGAACTCCTCAAAATTTATATGGAAACATATGGTGATTTTAGTTTTATGAGAAGTATCCTAAGCATATGCTACCAAAACGCAAGATTTTGCACCAAGGTATACCATGGTTCCGAAGATACTAAGAGAACTCCGGATTCCTTATAGATACAAGTTTGGGGGTTTAGGCGCTGTTTTAAGAACTGACAGCATATGCTACTATGCAAATTACATTCATCTTCTCCCTTAAATTACCTAGCACGTGTTCACTTCGATTTTTTAAATGTTTATTTTAAAATTATTTACTTGATATTTTGTGAGTGTGACTCTTAACAAATAATTGTAGTAAGTAGAATGCCATGGTTTACTAGGTAACTAAAAAGAGTGAAATTATTATTTTTAACAAAAAATTAAAACCGACTTCCAAGGTAAAAACAATAATAACATCCTTATAATATTAACTAAAAAGTATTAAATAATTTTTCCTATCTAATAGTGCCTTTTTCCGAATTCGGCTAAATCTCAACAGCTATTTCTGTACTCAATCTTTATCATTTTGAAGTCGGTACCAGTTCCAAAAGTTTCAAATATTCTGTAAGAGGAAGATTCAGCTGTATCTGGTACCGACTTCAAAATGATGAAGATTGAGTACAAAAATAGCTGTTGAGATTTAGCCGAATTCGGAAAAAGGCACTATTAGATAGGAAAAATTATTTAATACTTTTTAGTTAATATTATAAGGATGTTATTATTGTTTTTACCTTGGAAGTCGGTTTTAATTTTTTGTTAAAAATAATAATGTAACTAATCTGTTATAATATTTAAGGCTTTATGAATTATGATTTCACATTTAATTTATTTTTTTAACTTAGGTACTGTTTGTAAGGTATACTTTATACACAGCCAATACTGGCTGCCAATAAGACTGGCAGCCAGTATTGGCTTGGTATATGCCGCATGTAAACAGTTTTTCAAGCCAGGCCAACGCTGGCTGCCAGTACTGGCGAGAATAGAGCGCCCGTCTATTTTTCCAGCCAGTGACCTCCGCCCGCATACCCCTCGACCCCCGCGCCAGTGTTGCGGACATGTGTAGACGCATCTCGCCAGTCACTGGCGAACGTCCGTACGGTATGCATGTGTTTGGAATTTCTAGGACAAAATGCCGAGAAAATTCAACGAAGAGGATACTTTAAAATTTATACAACTTTATATGGAGCTCGAATGCTTGTGGGATAAGCGTTGTGATTCATACAAAAATAAACAAATGCGCGCGTCGGCACTAGAACAACTTCGTGCCGGAATCGTTTCGTTTTCTTTTTTTTCTAATATTTCAATCGACTCTTCTGTTAATAGTTCGCAGATGTTGCTTAAAACATTTCTTTTTCAACAGACTTTGCCGTGAACTCATTATTTTTTTAAATGCAAACGTGTGGACACCGGAAGAAAAATCCGTGAATGCGATGGCTTTGTCTAAACAAAAGGGGCCAGGCCAGTACTGGCTTCTGCAGGACTGGCGCCAAGATTATTGGCTCTGTGTAAACTATACTGGGCTTGTAATTGACATTTCAAATTTTTGTTTATTAATATTTCAGAGTAAAATAAGAATAAAGATTATATTGTCAGAGGGGTTATTTAGCAGAGGAGATTACATGTTGCAAGTCGGTAGCGGATTTCCCTTACTAGGCTCTGTGACTGTGTGCTGTACCAATTGCGATTTAATTGGAGGCAAATGTTTACTGAGATATCCATTCAATACTATGTAAGTTGACTGAAGATACTAGCACGTAAGTAATATAATCCAATTTTTTTAGGTAATACGAGCTCGGTAAAGATAGGCACTGTGTACTTTTTTCTTAATCTACAAAATCAGCTAGTTTCTATCTAATAACAAATAGATTCGTGGAACGAAACAATTTATTGTTACATTTTGGAAAAGTAATCAAAATAGAATATATTTTATGTAATAAATATACATATTTCCACAACAACAAATTTGTAGCGGAGGTGTGACTACAATGCCTACAGATTTTCCCACAGTCAAGTGCGGAGCCGCAATCATCCACTCCCAGCCCTGGATTCCTTGGGCAATCGGACACGAACGTATATAGTGGCTATCTGGGTTGCGTTAGATCCGTATGTGCGTGTCTCTACAGTTACGTAGACCAACAGCTACTCGATGATCTAGGCTCTAGAAGCAACTAGACTACGTTGGTCTTGGACCAACTGCTACTGGGAGGAGCTCTCGCGGGTGCGGAAGCTGGGGCAGGATTGGCTGCTTCGAAGGTGGGGTGAGGTTCTGGCGCAGGCCCAGTACGGTCGACGTACTGCTCAGGCTCTGCGTCCAGTTTTGCGGTGTGGATGCGTCGCAAGAGAAAACCCCTCACCTTCCGCCTTACACAGGTACTCACCGGACACGGTTGTTTCGGTGCGTACCTGTGCAAGATCGCCAGGAGAGAGCCAACGCCAGCCTGCCACGACTGTGGCGCTGCGGAGGACTCGGCCCAGCATACCCTCGAGGTGTGCGATCGTTGGGCCGTGCAGCGCCACGATCTGGTGGCAGTGCTGGGCGGGGACCTCTCGCTCCCGAGCATGGTGCGCTGCATGCTCGAGAGCGATGAGGCCTGGCAGGCGGCGGTCTCTTTCTGCGAATTTGTTATATCGCAGAAAGAGGCCACGGAGCGGGACAGAGAGAACGATCCCACCTCTCTGCCGCTCCGCCGGCGTAGGACGGGAGTGCGGAGGCGTCGCTACGCGAACCTCCTAACCCTCGTCTAACGGGGCTCCGGGAGAGGATGGGAACCTCCCCGGCTTAGCCAGCCCCGGCGCCGAGGGGAACGCTTCAGTTTGCCTAAGCGTTCCCTTACTTTTGGTGGAAGTCCGGTCCCAGGTAGACCGGCCGGTCGTGGAGGGAGTCCCGTGTTTGTTAGATCCGGGATATCCCTCCTTATACGGCTGAAGGCGAACCGCAGGTGGTTTTAGTGAGTAGGAGTCTCACATACCCCCGGGGTACCCAACCCGGGGCACCCATGATGGGTTTCCCCCGCGACATCAGAATAAAAAAAATGGACCAACTGCTACGATGGTGTACAGCTACAGAAGTCAATAGCTACGAAAACCAACCGCTACGTTGGTCTACAGCTACAGAAGCCAACTGCTAAATACGATTCCGGCTACGTAGGTTAACATTACAACGTGCTGATCTAGCATTAGAAATTTTTATCATTACTAATATTATATATTAATATTATTTTATTGATATATTTTGTTACAATTTTAATGATAGATAATTGTGATAAAATATACCAATAAAGTGGAATAAATGCATTAAAAGTATATATTTGTTAGTGTAAACATAATAATTTCCGCCAAGAAGTTACAGTACATTCAATAACATATTATAATATTATTTAAATACCAATTTACTATCGATACTATCCAGCACCTACATCCGTCGTAGTGGTAGGTGCTGTTTCAATAAATTGTATACAAAATATGTTTTTAAGCTATTTTTAGAACGTATCGGTTGGCTTTCTATGAAATATATTTAGTAGGTAGATAAATCCTTTGTGACTCGTATCTGGCAAACATCCAAGATCGGCAGTTTCGATGTTCATTCAGACTTTTACTTATTCCTATTAAAGATACGCTTATACCAAATATATGGTAATAAATCAATAAAACTGATAAAAGCCCCGTGAACAAGTACTCGTTTTAACTTACATATAAACCCCAGATTGCCGTTCCTTGCGAGAATGTTAATTTTCATAGACATTTCATAAAAACTGTTTTATATTTTGCAACAAAACTTATATTCTTCATAATAACTTAGTATATTTAACAGCTTCTGTATCTTTAATATTTTGATACTTACATTATGTAAATGCTTATGTTATGTATTATCGGAAATTCGATTTAGATGAAATACAAGGCGTCGACGACGACGCGGCGACCGAGCCCGTATCATAATTCAGACCCGCCACTGGGCGGTCGCTCCCCAGCTAACGCTTATTTAATGCTACCATAAAACACGCATAATCCGTATTTATTATTATGTAAACGTCTACTGGTGAAATACACCCCGTCAATCATTAAATATGTATTGTATACACATTAAGCAAAAGGGATTGTATTAAATTGAGTCACAATCTTATTTCGCTGAAATTGAATTAAAGTTTACAACGAATTCGTTTTGAAAATCATATTATTGTAATAAGAGTATATTTACTCGCACTAGATGAAAGGGTACCCTGTAATTCGCGGGAAAAGGTAGCTAGCACCCGAGCACTCACCTATAAGCGCAGTCTGTGATGACAGCGGCCGCGGCGGCGGAGCGGTGAGTCGCGAGCTATCCACATATATCGGGGCGCCGGGCCAACATGGGGTCTTGCTAGGACGGACAGTGGCGTGGCTGCGGCGGCCACGCTTGTTTACGTAAGCGCCACGCCCCGAGCCACGCTTGGCGGTGAGGGGCGCGGCGCACAGCACCTGCGGTCGCCGAGCGCCGACTGCCGCACCGCACACGCGCCGACCGCCACGCCTGCGTCCCTCGCCCCGCTCCGCCCCGCCGCACCCCGCCCCACCCCGCCGCACCCCTCCGCGCCCTGCCGCACGCGCCCCACAGCCTCCACGCCTTCTGTTACATAATAACACTAAACGTCCACAAAGGCCCGTTAAGCTCGGCACAGACGAGGCATTTATGACAATCGGTCGAAAGCACCGAAAGTGCGAAACTATTTTTAACTTAACTTCTCAAATAATAAAACACTTTCTGCTGGAGCACGACGGCGCAATATTTTTAATCATTCATTTTTAACATCACTTTCCAACAGCAATCACCTTAACACTGCCACTAGGCATCGTCTATTTTATATTCAGAAAATATTTATCCCTGAGCTGAGCGAACCTTCACACTTATAGACTACTATAAGTTTATAAAGCATTTATATTATTCAAGATCAATATTTTGAAATGCATGTCTTAGGTTTTGACTGGGTTTTAACCATTTTTTTATTTATTACTGCTACGTAGTTCTACGAAACTACGTACCCCTACGAAGCCGCGTATCTCTACAAAGCCACGTAGCTTTACGAAAATACGTAGCTCTACGAAGCCGCGTAGCTTTACGAAACTACGTAGCTCTACTAAGCTGCGTAGCTCTACGAAACTACGTAGCTCTACGAAGCCGCGTAGCTCTACGAAACTACGTAGCTCTACGAAGCCGCGTAGCTCTACGAAACCGCGTAGCTCTACGAAACCGCGTAACACTACGAAACTACGTAGCTCTACGAAGCCGTGTAGCTCTACGAAGCCGCGTAGCTCTACGAAGCCGCGTAGCTTTACGAAGCTGCGTAGCTCTATGAAGCCGCGTAGCTCTACGAAACTACGTAGCTCTACGAAGCCGCGTAGCTCTACGAAACCGCGTAACACTACGAAACTACGTAGCTCTACGAAGCCGTGTAGCTCTACGAAGCCGCGTAGCTCTACGAAGCCGCGTAGCTTTACGAAGCTGCGTAGCTCTATGAAGC
Source organism: Polyommatus iphigenia (assembly GCA_963422495.1). Classification (NCBI taxonomy): domain Eukaryota; kingdom Metazoa; phylum Arthropoda; class Insecta; order Lepidoptera; family Lycaenidae; genus Polyommatus; species Polyommatus iphigenia. Next base: position 39,928,604 of record OY730180.1, on the reverse strand, counting down.
CGCGTAGCTCTACGAAACTACGTAGCTCTACGAAGCCGCGTAGCTCTACGAAGCCCCGTAGCTCTACGAAGCCGCGTAGCTTTACGAAGCCGCGTAGCTCTACGAAGCCACGTAGACTAACCACTATACGCAGCTCTACAGCTACGTAAACTAGCCGGTACGTAGCTGTAGCTAGCTATCTTTATATCAACGTAACAATGTTGACAATATATTTAAATGTTGATAATGGTAAACGTAGCTGCAGTTTTGTTACTTCTGGTACATCTAATGATCTTACCTCTTAATTAGTCTATATATAGCTACGACGACCAATATACATAGATAGGTCCATGGTAGATAATATGTGTAAATAAATGATGTGCTTGTAGTAGTAGCTCGGTGTCTGTAGTATTACCTATAGGTCTACAGCAGTGGTCCCCAACCTTTTTTTCATGCGGGCCACACACATGTTTTGGTCTTGGTGTCGCGGGCCGCAACAAATTTTTTTTAGGTTTGAAAAATAACATTCTTCAAAATTAACGATTTAAAAGTGGAATAAATTTAACAACTATCACGTAGAATTTACGTTATTTTGCCAGTGGGCGTGAATTTCAAAATTGTTTTACATCACGCGGGCCACAAATAAAGTCCCGGCGGGCCGCGGGTTGGGGATAGCGGGTCTACAGCTACGTAGATTAACAGCTTACATTGCTATCGAGTATCGATCTACAGCTAATTACTACTCCTACTACTGCTACCGCTACTATTTTTATACTACAAGCAAATCATTCTACAGCCATCGCTACTACAAGCAAATATCCATTCAAAGCTGTAACCTCCTTGTTGTTGTTCTTTTTTTTACCATAAATCTGTTGTTCTTAAAATAAGATAGCACTGTTGCTATCGGTCACTTCACTCGGTCGAGAGATCTTTCTTTGTATCTCCACGCAGATTTTTCATCGGTTTCACTAATCTCTTACATTTTCAGAAAAGGGTAAACACGGGACTCTACTACTAAGACTTCGCTGTCTGTCCGTCTGTCTGTATGTCTGCAGGCTGTATCTTGAGAACCGCTATAGCTCTAGACTTCTGAAATTTTCACAGATTGTGTATATCTGTTCCGCTATAAGAACAAATACTAAAAATAAAATAAAGTTAATATAAATTAAGGGGGGCTCCCATACAAGAAACGTGATTTTTTTTGCCTTTTTTGCTCGTAATCAATAATGGTAACGGCTATTATAAGGCACTTGAAATTTGCACAAAATCCTTAATTATATTTGTACTTTAATAGTTAATAATAAAATTGAAATATCCATACTAATATTATAAATGCGAAAGTGTGTCTGTCTGTCTGTCCGTCTGTCTGTCTGTCTGTCTGTCTGTCACCTCTTTACGCCCAAACCGCTTAACCGATTTTGCTGAAATTTGGTATAGAGATACTTTGAGTCCCGGGAAAGGACATAGTTCCCGCGCGATAAACGAGTTTTGGCGCAACGGAGTTGCGGGCATCAACTAGTAGTGAATATTTAAGAGAGGCTCCCATACAAAAAACACATTTTGGTCTACTTTCGCTCTACTCGTATACCGGTACGGAACACTTCGTGCGCGAGACCGACTCGCACTTGGCCGATTATTTCAATAAGCTACATATAATTAATTATTATATTATAACCAAATACTTTATATAACAATGTACTATTATACTAGCCGATTGAGCCAAAATTTTTCAAGATTAGGTGTTGACGTGCGTCTAAATTTGGGGTTATTATGAGAGTAGATACGTTTAACTAATAGCCAATAGGTACTCGTAGACAGTTATAGTGGAAGCATAGATGTGTACCTAGATGTATACTTCCACTACGGTCTACGAGTTTTAAAGTACATAATATTATACCTACAATATACTACGTGTAACTCAAACGTGTAGTAACTAAAATTGTTTAGGGGTATAAAATATATATAGCGTTTTCAAAATGATCGATTCACGCGGGCCACAGAAAAAGTCCTTAAGTGTAACTGCTTTAGGAGGTTTGTGTTCCTTGTAGAGTTCACTGTAAAAGAGTAGCACTAGTAGTGTGTTTTCGCGGGTTCTGGATCACCATTCTGGGTCCACCCCTCCCCCCGCTGGCTGCTCGCAAACTTTCTCGATCACTTTTTGTCGGTTCGAGCGGGCAACATCGCCCAAAAAAAAAAGAAAGAGTTTGGTGTCAAAATAGGGGTTTTGGACCATGCCCGATCGATATATGCGATCCGTTTCTGCGTATTTGCACTAGTTTCAAAGTTAGCTTTTGTGTTTTACCCTCATTATCTACTATCTCCACGCTCCATTGTTCCTTCATAATTACAATCGCTACTTATTGCATTGTTATGCTCGCCTCGGTGTCCTATTGTTCTTAATGACTATCGGCTTATCGCTTACGTCACCTCACTTTCTTACAAGATTTTAAATAAATATGAATGATAATTAACTAACTAATGAATTATTGCAAATTAAAAGTAATAATTCATTATGTAGGTCACTCGATCGTTCGATGAACTTCGTAAACACACGACGACGCGGCGCGCAAACTGACACGTTTTGCTCGTCAGCAAAATCCAATGAATCAACGACCACCGCCGCCGCCCGCTCGCCGCTCTACGTGTCGCACCTGCACTGGTCCATAGAAGCCGAGGACGTCGTAAACTACATCCGCGAGAAGACTACCTTCACCTTGAGGGTGGAGTGTCTGTACTCTCGGCACAAAGTTAACTTCGGTTCCTTTGTGGTGAGAGTATGTACCGACAAAACTTCTGTTCACTCTCGAGGTGGAGGAGTTCTGACCGGCCGGTGTAGTTTACCGAAGTTTTTGGGGAAGGTTCTCCAATGAAGCGTGCATCACGTCGCCACCAAGAAAGACTACGTGATAATAGTGTGAATGTGAGAGTATTGTGAGAATAATAATATGCTGTAGGATAAGACTGTTCGGTGTGCATCTGTTGTTTGATTGCCATAACACAAGTTCAACTTAGCATGGGATTAGACGACGTGTTGTCACTGTCTACTTTGTGCTATTGTGTATTATTGTATGAGTAGGTATAATAAAGAGTTTGCTTAAGAATAAGAATCATTTATTTGCAGAAAGTACCTTATAATCCAGTCCTTCTACCTAATAACTAGGCATACAAAATTTATAGTAATCATATACACAAAAAAAATTAAATAAAATATAAATAAAACATTTCATTATGATAAATTTGATACAAAGTTTTCTGTTTGGATAAAATTGTACTATAATTGCATATATCTAGTAAATAAAAAAGTAATATATAAAACACCATAATCATTAAAAAGTAATCTATTTTATATTCAAACATTTCATTAAAATTGTCAATTGGATAGTCATTATGATTAATACACATATTATAGTATAAATAAAGTCATTCATTTAATTTTATTTACGTTCATTTCATGTCATAAATTAAAATAATTTTAAAATTTAAAATTAAACAACAACCAACAGTAATATAAATAATTGATTTCAATGTAATATATAATAATCATTGTTTTTTATCATTCAGATAGTCTAATAAATTATAATAACATTTTTCTATCAGAAACCTTTTCAATTGTTTTTTAAATATTTTGAGATTCGTTGCTTTTATTTATTTTGGTAATTTACTATAGATCGCAGGAGCCATATGGAAAACACTTTTATGCATTAACGTGGTATTTGTCATACGATTACATAGGCGGCATGTATCACGTTGACGCCTGTTGCTCGCTATTGAGGCTAGCTCAAATAGATTTGTATTTTGTTTGACAAAATATGTTGCTACTTCATAAATATATAGACACGTAAGAGTGAGAATTTGTAATTGTAATTTGTATAATAAAACTTGATAATTTTTTCATTACATTTATTTTATTTCATGAAAACACGTATTGAACATTCTGTACAATGTAATATCATTACACAAAGTGTTGCTACTAAATATCTTTTGAAACTCTACTAAACCTTCCCCATTGAACTTATAATACAAATATATTAAACTATACTCTCCACAAACTGATGTGAAATCATTTTCTAAATCCCATCTCTTACAGTTTCACCCTATAAAAGCCTTGTGATATCGGATGGGAGCGCGCCTGCAGGAATCAAAGTATTTGTAATGTAATTTTCATTGATGTTTCATTGATAGCTATCCAGTGGGGTCTAGGTGTAACATAAATCAGGATCCAAGTTGCTAATAAACGTATCTAGGGGTTTGAACACATTATATTATATAGGCAGACGATTCGCAGCGTATACATTATCTTCTAAGCCCTCACAAATTCTTCTCAAATAATTACGGATCTCTATTGTGTTCGTACCGTATTATCACAGAACCAATCTGGTTTATGGATCTTGTATTTGTATCACATATCCGTACTATGTGCGCTTTATGTACTATGCGCTTTATATACTAAGAGGGGTATTACATGTGAAATAATGAATGAATAAATAAAAGAAACATAACTTTGGTACAATATTTTATTTCATAATATCCACACACTATTAGGTACACACTCACGCACACACGTTACACATTATAACTCAAATGAATCATACATGTGACTTTTCTTGGCTACTATAATCTACAGTTATTACATTACGGTTTTTATCTTTTTTCTATAACATTATCAAACTCTGCAAATACAATACAGTTAATCGTTTGAGAGAGACCAGAATCAATTGATATCCCATTTCCTTTATTAAGGAAATGTATAACAGTGCCGGAAAATAATATTGTATAATAGACTGAAGTAAACATATTACCATTGAAGGATGGTTGTACAGTTTTTGAAGGCACTTGTTGTCCATCTATGTATAAACAAAATGAATTTATAACATAATTTTCAAAATTGAAATGATTCTTGCTAATACAGTAGAACCCGTTTAAAACGATCACGCTTAATACGATTCCCCGCATAATACGCCATTTTGCATGAATCCCTGCAACTTGAGACATGTTTTCATACATTCTTTAACGCTTAATACGATCGTCATCCCGTTTAATACACCCTAACGGCCAACACATATTACCTCTTACCTCATCGCCACGGCATTGTGTGCCGTCAAATCAGTGGGAATTGCGATGTTGATAGTTGATACGTGGATGGCAAGTGGCAACACTTTCCGAATTGTTGCAAAATCCAAAAAAATCCTAGATGTTTTCAAAGGATTTCTGATGGGTCAGAAAAGTTACATTTGCTGGTGATTGGTAAGGCGAAAAATTCACGTTGTTTCAAAAACGTAAAATCGCTTTCTGTAACGTATTTGATATTAAGATGCACAATCTCGAGCTTGGATGACCGGCATTCGTTTCATCAATTGGTTAAAAGCTCTACATGATCACTTCCAGATTAAATGTAGACACATAATTATTAATTATCTTCATGGATAGGAACACCTACATCCGAAAAAACATAGTAAATATTAATACATATGTTTGTAGTAGGCTCGTTTTTTATTTCCGTATGTCCCGCATAATACGCTTTCACCCTTAAGACGCGTTTTTGGTTGAGTCCCTGTGAAATCGTCTTAAACGGGTTTTACTGTACTACCATTAAATGGTGCGTTATTTACAAATCCCATGATAAATCTTTTGAGTACTTGCCCCAGGAATATTATCGAGCGTTTTTTTTCTCATCAATGGAAAGTCGTAATAATATCATAAACGTTATTCATAATTATTGAGTCATCCCTTTACATCCATTTAATGGTGAAGCATACAATAGATACACTTTCACATTCTTTACTGATTATTCCTGTGAGTCGTTAACAGAACAACGTTTGATAGTTTTGAATTATTCCACTCCAACTCTGCCATCATCTTTTCCACTTTGGCGCATCCAAACATTTCAATGTTTACGTGTCTAAAACCCACGTTGATAGCAATTTTTTTTCAAGTGTGCCCCCCATTGTACGCCCATAAGTATTGTAAGTACCTACTTTGTTATGAGATAATTTTCTACTAATGTTTTTTTTCTTTTGTAAACAGCTAGTTTCATTGTAATTTAACATTGTAAAATATAATATAATCAAGATTTTCTTAAAACATCAAGTTTTAAATATGTTATCTATTTTAAATATGAGTTTCAATAAATAATTTGTATATTTAAAATTTATTAAAGCTTCTTTCATAATTTTCAAAAACCTTTTAGAAAATTATAAAAAATGATAAAATATATTTCAAATTTATTAAAACTTCTTTCATTATTATCAAAAACCTTTAAGAAAATTATAAAAATTATAAAATATATTTCAAATTCATTAAAGCTTCTTTCATTATTTTCAAAAACATTTTAGAAAATTATAAAAAATGATAAAATATATTTCAAATTTATTAAAACTTCTTTCATTAGTATCAAAAACCTTTAAGAAAATTATAAATATTATAAAATAAATTTCAAATTTATTAAAGCTTCTTTGATTATTTTCAAAAACCTTTTAGAAAATTATAAAACTTTTTTTTATATTCAGTTATGCTCAATGTTGAGATTCAAATCAATCAAACATAGAATTTTCACTCAAAAAATAAATAAAACATGTTTATCATACAAAGATACTAAAACTTAAAAGATTTATTTTGTCTAATGATACAGACACTTTAGTTTGAGGTCATTATAAATTGAGATAAGTTTATCATACAATGATACTAAAACTTAAAAGATTTATTTGGTCTAATGATATAGACACTTTAAATGCAATTAATTTCTTCGTCATCACAAGATTTCAAAAGAGCTTTAATATCTTTTGGTTTCCACAAATTGATTTTATGTGTTTTATAAAGTTTGTTACAAAAACGGATTTCCCACAACCACTTGAACCAGCAACAATGACAGTAAAAGGATGAGTAAAATGAAAAACTGAAAGTTTTTGAAAATATTGTTATGAAAAAAGTTATTTTTAATGTGAACATGGATACGTGTGGTAGGGAATCGTTGTTGTTGTCAATAATTAATTAACTGCAAGATGGAGTGTTTGAGAGAGTGGAATTTCCAATTTTCCGTTCAAAATGGCAACGATTGAGAAGTTTGAGAAGTTCAAGTGGTTGTGGGAAATCCGTTTTTGTAACAAACTTTATAAAACACATAAAATCAATTTGTGGAAACCAAAAGATATTAAAGCTCTTTTGAAATCTTGTGATGACGAAGAAATTAATTGCATTTAAAGTGTGTATATCATTAGACCAAATAAATCTTTTAAGTTTTAGTATCATTGTATGATAAACTTATCCCAATTTATAATGACCCGAAGCTAAAGTGTCTGTGTCATTAGACAAAATAAATCTTTTAAGTTTTAGTATCTTTGTATCATAAACATGTTTTATTTATTTTTTGAGTGAAAATTCTATGTTTGATTGATTTGAATCTCAACATTGAGCATAACTGAATATTAAAAAAAAAGTTTTATAATTTTCTAAAAGGTTTTTGAAAATAATCATAGAAGCTTTAATAAATTTGAAATTTATTTTATAATATTTATAATTTTCTTAAAGGTTTTTTATTATAATGAAAGAAGTTTTAATAAATTTGAAATATATTTTATCATTTTTTATAATTTTCTAAAATGTTTTTGAAAATAATGAAAGAAGCTTTAAATAAATTTGAAATATATTTTATAACTTTCTTAAAGGTTTTTGATAATAATGAAAGAAGTTTTAATAAATTTGAAATATATTTTATCATTTTTTATAATTTTGTAAAAGGTTTTTGAAAATTATTATGAAAGAAGCTTTAATAAATTTGAAATATATTAAAATTTTTATTGAAACTCATATTTAAAATAGATAACATATTTAAAACTTGATTTTTTTAGAAAATCTTGATTATATTATATTTTACAATGTTAAATTACAATGAAACTAGCTGTTTACAAAAGAAAAAAAACATTAGTATAAAATTATCTCATAACAAAGTAGGTACTTACAATACTTATGGGCGTACAATGGGGGGCACACTTGGAAAAAAATTGCTATCAACGTGGGTTTTAGACACGTAAACATTGAAATGTTTGGATGCGCCAAAGTGGAAAAGATGATGGCAGAGTTGGAGTGGAATAATTCAAAACTATCAAACGTTGTTCTGTTAACGACTCACAGGAATAATCAGTAAAGAATGTGAAAGTGTATTTATTGTATGCTTCACCATTTAATGGATGTAAAGGGATGACTCAATAATTATGAATAACGTTTATGATATTATTACGGCTTTCCATTGATGAGAAAAAAAAAAGCTCGATAATATTCCTGGGGCAAGTACTCAAAAAATTTATCATGGGATTTGTAAATAACGCACCATTTAATGGTAGTATTAGCAAGAATCATTTCAATTTTGAAAATTATGTTATGAATTCATTTTGTTTATACATAGATGGACAACAAGTGCCTTCAAAAACTGTACAACCATCCTTCAATGGTAATATGTTTACTTCAGTCTATCATACAATATTATTTTCCGGCACTGTTATACATTTCCTTAATAAAGGAAATGGGATATCAATTGATTCTGGTCTCTCTCAAACGATTAACTGTATTGTATTTGCAGAGTTTGATAATGTTATAGAAAAAAGATAAAAACCGTAATGTAATTACTGTAGACTATAGTAGCCAAGAAAAGTCACATGTATGATTCATTTGAGTTATAATGTGTAACGTGTGTGCGTGAGTGTGTACCTAATAGTGTGTGGATATTATGAAATAAAATATTGTACCAAAGTTATGTTTCTTTTATTTATTCATTCATTATTTCACATGTAATACCCCTCTTAGTATATAAAGCGCATAGTACATAAAGCGCACATAGCACGGATATGTGATACAAATACAAGATCCATAAACCAGATTGGTTCTGTGATAATACGGTACTAACACAATAGAGATCCGTAATTTATTGAGAAGAATTTGTGAGGGCTTAGAAGATAATGTATACGCTGCGAATCGTCTGCCTATATAATATAATGTGTTCAAACCTCTAGATACGTTTATTAGCAACTTGGATCCTGATTTATGTTACACCTAGACCCCACTGGATAGCTATCAATGAAACATCAATGAAAATTACATTACAAATACTTTGATTCCTGCAGGCGCGCTCCCATCCGATATCACAAGGCTTTTATAGGGTGAAACTGTAAGAGATGGGATTTACAAAATGATTTCACATCAGTTTGTGGAGAGTATAGTTTAATATATTTGTATTATAAGTTCAATGGGGAAGGTTTAGTAGAGTTTCAAAAGTTATTTAGTAGCAACACTTTGTGTAATGATATTACATTGTACAGAATGTTCAATACGTGTTTTCATGAAATAAAATAAATGTAATGAAAAAATTATCAAGTTTTATTATACAAATTACAATTACAAATTCTCACTCTTACGTGTCTATATATTTATGAAGTAGCAACATATTTTGTCAAACAAAATACAAATCTATTTGAGCTAGCCTCAATAGCGAGCAACAGGCGTCAACGTGATACATACCGCCTATGTAATCGTATGACAAATACCACGTTAATGCATAAAAGTGTTTTCCATATGGCTCCTGCGATCTATAATAAATTACCAAAATAAATAAAAGCAATGAATCTCAAAATATTTAAAAAACAATTGAAAAGGTTTCTGGTAGAAAAATGTTATTATAATTTATTAGACTATCTGAATGATAAAAAACAATGATTATTATATATTACATTGAAATCAATTATTTATATTACTGTTGGTTGTTGTTTAATTTTAAATTTTAAAATTATTTTAATTTATGACATGAAATGAACGTAAATAAAATTAAATGAATGACTTTATTTATACTATAATATGTATATTAATCATAATGACTATCCAATTGACAATTTTAATGAAATGTTTGAATATAAAATAGATTACTTTTTTAATGATTATGATGTTTTATATATTACTTTTTTATTTACTAGATATATGCAATTATAATACAATTTTATCCAAACAGAAAACTTTGTATCAAATTTATCATAATGAAATGTTTTATTTATATTTTATTTAATTTTTTCTGTGTATATGATTACTATAAATGTTGTATGCCTAGTTATTAGGTAGAAGGACTGGATTATAAGGTACTTTCTGCAAATAAATGATTCTTATTCTAAAACAAATTCTTTATTATACCTACTCATACAATAATACACGATAGCACAAAGTAGACAGTGACAACACGTCGTCTAATCCCATGCTAAGTTGAACTTGTGTTATGGCAATCAAACAACAGATGCACACCGAACAGTCTTATCCTACAGCATATTATTATTCTCACAACACTCTCACATTCACACTATTATCACGTAGTCTTTCTTGGTGGCGACGTGATGCACGCTTCATTGGAGAACCTTCCCCAAAAACTTCGGTAAACTACACCGGCCGGTCAGAACTCCTCCACCTCGAGAGTGAACAGAAGTTTTGTCGGTACATACTCTCACCACAAAGGAACCGAAGTTAACTTTGTGCCGAGAGTACAGACACTCCACCCTCAAGGTGAAGGTAGTCTTCTCGCGGATGTAGTTTACGACGTCCTCTGCTTCTATGCACCAGTGCAGGTGCGACACGTAGAGCGGCGAGCGGGCGGCGGCGGTGGTCGTTGACTCATTGGATTTTGCTAACGAGCAAAACGTGTCAGTTTGCGCGCCGCGTCGTCGTGTGTTTACGAAGTTCATCGAACGATCGAGTGACCTACATAATGAATTATTACTTTTAATTTGCAATAATTCATTAGTTAGTTAATTATCATTCATATTTATTTAAAATCTTGTAAGAAAGTGAGGTGACGTAAGCGATAAGCCGATAGTCATTAAGAACAATAGGACACCGAGGCGAGCATAACAATGCAATAAGTAGCGATTGTAATTATGAAGGAACAATGGAGCGTGGAGATAGTAGATAATGAGGGTAAAACACAAAAGCTAACTTTGAAACTAGTGCAAATACGCAGAAACGGATCGCATATATCGATTGGGCATGGTCCAAAACCCCTATTTTGACACCAAACTCTTTTTTTTTTAGGCGTTGTCGCCGCTCGAACCGACAAAAAGTGATCGAGAAAGTTTGCGAGCCGCCAGCGGGGGGAGTGGTGGACCCAGAATCGTGATCCAGAACCCGCGAAAACACACTACTACCACTGAAAGAGTTAATTACTTTTTAAATTTTTTGTATAGGATTCATGTCGTTGCCGCGTTGGGGCTTTTTTCTTAGAAACCTATATCAAAAGTGTCTCTTTTAGCGATGCAACTTTTATAGTTAACTCTGAACAAGGGACAAGTACACACCCTAAAGTGTTATCATTTATCACTTTGTTTTGTAATTTGTAACAACCTGTATATATTGGTATTAACAGGGAGAAATGGAAATTTTAATTGTAACAATAGCCGCGTACTGACCAAGCGAGCCGCCTCGCCGCGGCAGCCTCGCGCGCAGTTGCTCGGTCGGTCAGTACGTGTTAGTGCGCGGCAAACGTACCGAGGCGCTTTTGAGCATCGACAAAAACCGACAACTTTTGGCTCGGCCGCGGCACGCTCGGACGAGGCAGCGAGGCTGCTCGCTTGGTCAGTACGCGGCTACTCGCGTGCGAATTTAGCTTTTCCAATCGTCTACGCAGAGATATTCATGTTCTCGTGTAAGTCTAAAAAAACACGAGTGGCGTTACATAGGCCGCTATCAGATTATTATGTCCCTGCTTCGTTACCAGACTTTAGCCAAAAGGTTTTTTGTTTACGTTACCAACAATGAAAAAGTATACTTACCTACATGTGTCATGTTTATCTACTAAGGTTTTAAATAAAAATGCTTTTACTACATACGACAAATCTCATCCTGGTTTCGACCTTTCAAATGAAGCAGCAAACTATGCTTCATGAATTCACCTTCAAGATTCGCTCTAAGACTGAGATCACCAGCTGTGGAGAAAAGGATCAAATAATTCTAGATTCGGATGGAGTAAGGGTCAGACAGTCAACTATATAATGCCTTTTTTATTCGCAGGGGAAAGGTTTTATTATACCCTTCCCAGGTTAAACCAAGGGCACTCGGGGGGTATGTAGGACTAATATTCAGGAAGTGCCAACCTACCCATTAAAACCACCGATTAACATTAGCAGTTAACCATTTGCCTGTTGTTAATAAAACATACACCAAAATATGCCGATTTTGATAGGTAATATAATAATGTTAATTGACACTAAACCTACATTATTAGTTGGCAAATAAATTCTCCTATCCGGGAATCGAACAAGCTCATTTTGAAATAGTACATTATAAATATGTCTCAGATCACATGTAATTGTTGGCCGAGGCGAAGCCGAGGTCAACAAAGACAAACATGTGATCTGAGGCTTTCTTATTTACTGCCCATGGTGCGTATACTATTTTTCTCATCGACGGGGGCAAAAAACGGCAACATTGATAAGCGCAGCGGGAAGAAAGTTGACGTTTTCCGCCTAGGTAAAACTTGGTTCATAGTTCATACCAGATCATTTGCAATGCGATGGAATGGATTGATCGCAATTAACCGGTGTACCAATAAATAAATACATAATGAAATTGGGATGATGACAAGGTCAAAGATTAGCGAATTTTGTTAATAAAGAAATAACGGTAAAAAAAGTGTTTCCAAAACTTCAGCTTGATAGCATTTGTATTTTTTTTTGTTATGCGCCTTCAAAGTTGGATTTTCAAGTCGATTTTTTTTTTCAATTAAATTTCTTAATATTTGTATACCATTCGATAACTTATATAATTTAAAGCAACTTTTGTTATGAAACCACTTTCATAAACGCAATAATTAATATAGCTATCGAACAAAGTTCTCCCGCGATGCCTACAGGTAACTCTAAGGTGACGTCATAATCGAGTCGCATTTTGTATGGAGCGTTTCTGGCAGGTTTATTTTATGAGATTTTTAAATTGTCATAACTTGCTGAATTTTTAACCTATCGGAGTCATTCTTTCACCGATGTTTCTAGTTTTGACAGGTCTTTCAATTACCAATAAGAAAAAAAAATTGTCATCATGCCCATTAGTGGCCAACTTCAGAGGCTTCATGATTTACACAACAAAAGGGAGGGATTATTTCGGCAGTCTATGTACATCTACACTAATATTATAAATGCGAAAGTGTGTCTGTTTGTCTGTCTGTTAGCTCTTCACGCCAAACCACTGAACCGATTTTTCTGAAATTTGGTATGTAGATACTTCGAGTCCTCGGAATGGATAAAGAATACTTATAACCATAGAAACATGTACGGTTCCCACGCGTCCAATGAATTTTGGCACAACGGACTTGCGGACGTCATCTAGTATAAAATATTATCTACTCTTTACTGTACCAAACTACTAATCCGATTTAAATGAATGAGGCTTAAACAATATATTTTTTCAGATTCGTAATAGACGCATTATGCTAAGTACTCACATACGGTTTTACTCGATCAAGCAATCACATAGAGAAAAACCACAGCTCGGGGCTCGGGCTTTCGTCCACACATTCAACATTACTCAATAGTTTTACTCCAAATAGAGTAAAAATTATCGTGTGGACCGCAAAACTCACACGCTTGAGTAAAGCTCGACGGCTCGCGTCGAGTAAGTTCGAAGGAAATTAGATTTATTTATTTCCATTGAGCCAGCTCGATGCGAGCCTTCGAGCTATGAGTTTTGCAATCCACATGGTAATTTAATAATTTTTACTCGATTTGGAGTAAAAAATCGAGTAAAACCGTATGTGAGTACTTAGCATTACACATAGATAATTATATATGTTACGCTCAAAGACCGAAAACGCTCAGTGAGCGAAAAAATTGCTCACAACGCGTTGTGGTCATAGTGAAACGACCACGACGCGAAATTCGCGTCGTGGCCCTAATGAAAACGGCAACGACGCGTTCTCGTAATCGAGAAAAGCCATGACGCGTTCTGAGCATTTAAAAACAGCCACGACGCGAATTCGTGATGTGGCCCTAATGAAAAAGGCCACAACGCGTTCTGAAACCAGGCCAGTTACGCAGGAGTAATTTTATAGCGCCCAAGTATGTGCGCAATACACAAGAGCACTCGTTTCAATGAAACCAGTCCAGTTACGCAGGAGTTATTTTTATAGTGCCCAAGTGTGTGCGCAATACACAAGAGCACTATAAAAATTACTCCTGCTTAACTGGGCTGGTTTCATTGAAACCAGAATGCTTTTGTGGCAAGGCACTATAAAAATTACTCCTGCGTAAATAAGACAACTGCGAACAACTTATAAGACAAGGCAGTAGTTGAGTAACTCGTAAAAATGTATGTAGAATTTTAGTTAATGAAATTAATATAAGTCCTCATATCTATCAATTTCATTTTCAAGAATCATAAGCACATTACTAACAATAATATGAAGTAGTATACATGGAATTATCAAAAATTCTATTATTCAGTGAGAAATTTAAAAATTTAGACTTCTAATCAAACGAGAAGTCATTATGGTAAGTTGAAAAATTTATAATATCTCTAATACAAAGTCAGGACTTAACAAATTATTAGTTTTATGTATCACAGATCTTCACAGCCTAAAATTCGCACTTAATCTTGAAAATAGTTCTTAAAATTAATCAGTCTTTTATTTTGTAGAACACCTATCAGACCTCATTTATTATTCAGGAGTCAGGACCAAATTTAAGTCCATCGTTGTACAATAGCACTATTTGGCCAATCACTGGCCTATTGCAACATCTATTACACTTTCACCCCATTATATATCATCAAGCACCATCATTATTTGAAGTCCATATAGATTCAACAAACATATGGATTGTCCAAAATAATTAAAAAACAAGAATGTTCATTAATACTGAATAAATTAAATGTTTATCACAACACTCATAAGATTGTAATTCAAAAAAGTTCAAAGTTCAAGACACATTTTTATTAGCAATGAAATAGCAATACATCGGTGAAAAACTTTTTAGCGACGATCTCTGTAGGATCTATGTGTATCTCGTTCACGGCTCCGAGCTCGTGACCTATCCGTTGTACGCCACAAAAACTCATCAACAGATCTTTCATAAGACCTTTTATCGTACACTAGCACTGATCGCGGGTAGTCTGGTAATTCGTAATATCTTGGTGGAGGTGGCGGTGGAGGTGGAGGCAAGCCATCATATGTTGCTATTGGCCCGCTGAACCCAGGTGGAGGGACATATGGCAGTGGGGGCAATTGATGGTGCATGGACCTCATGTACTCTGCCACATAAGCTTCCGCTGCTGCAGAACTGCTACTATTAAAGCCTTCTCTGCCTCTTGTGAACCAGTTTGGCAGTCTGTCACGTAGATATGGGGAGGGAGACCTTCTTTTGTAGGAACTGGACCCCAAACGACTCCTCGGAGACATAAACATCTTTCGTCTGTTTCTTGATGTGCTTCCTACACGATTTCTAAAGTTAGAGCCTCTCGATGATAGTGGTACCCGATAAGTTCTATAGTTACCACCACTTTTTAGGTATGATTTCTTAGATGATTCTTTTGACTTTCTTAGAATTGGAGTCATTTCAATTCCTTCGTCTTCTGGAAATAGCCTACATAATTCCTCAGCTACTTTAGGTTCAATTTCTTGCCCGTCTCTACCAATTTTTACAGGTTTACCTTCATTCCAAGGATTATAAAGGTGTAAGGTGCTGCTGAACGATAATTCCTTTCTACATATCCAGTCAACTTTAAAAACACCATCTAAAACTTTTGCTGAGAGGCCAGGAGGCAGGACCCAAGATATTGGTGGAACATCTCTCCTAGATTCACTAGAAAGTCTAGCAAATCCTGCAAATTTTCCACTTTCTTTAACAGAGAATATTAATAGAACATTTCTAGATTCTCTATATGCTTGATTTAAATTTGCTTCATTTTGTGGCAAAGTCGACCACACTCCTTTCGCTTTTGAAAGAGTTATATTCTCTGCATTGTTAGATTTTATGAGAAAAAATCTCGTGTCTCGAAATAAGTAATTCAACTTTGTCATATAATCATACTTCTTTATTTTAGAAGTACTGGTAGTAAGGCGTCTTTTACTTTGCACAGGGGAATGACTTGAAGACTTAGCCCGTTTGCGACCGAGGCGTTTATCCTTTGATTTGTTAGTGCTTACGGAGCTAATACTTGGAATACTTGATTCACTTTCAGAAGAACTTGAAACTTCACTACGCGTGTCGTAATGCTTTCCCTCATCAAGCTGCTTTAATTCTTCTCCAATTTCCGCCTCCACTTCTCCAACCCCTAAATTGACGGCGTCCGTATTACTCGATACCTCCATGTTTTATCTCGGCCGCTTGTCTCCTCTTTCAGGACATTGTAACGTCTTCCCGGTGGTACACAAAAACTCTTAAAGAACAGCTATTGCGGTATTCTTTATATTTTATATATTATTATGATATTACACTGCATAAAATCTGAAAAGTTTATTTTACTTGCAAGAGTAAGAAGAAATTAGAAATTAACAAACAAGCTATAATTTTTTTTTAGATTTTTTTACTCTGTTGCTCTGTAATCTGTGGATTGTCTGTTCTTTCTTTCTTTTTCTTTTTTTTTTGGCAACTTGACACAAAGGATGTGTATGTTGTGCCACAGACAAGGTAAAAAGGTAAGGAATATGGCGGGAAAACCATATTCCTCCTATTATAATTTTCATCATCGTTTTCATGTATCGTCAGGTCTAAAGTCTAGTCAAAGTCTAAGTAAAAGTCAATACAGTCACAGGAGTCAAGTCGGTCGATTCAGTAAAGTGGTAGACGCTTTACTGAAACTTTCGATGGAGTTTTGGAGGGAACACAAAATAGCACGTTTCTGGATATTACATCACTTTCCTACACTTGTGCATGAACACGAATATCTAATGGTTAATATTCTACCAATATTACACATTAAAAACCCAGCTAACACAATTTTAGGAAAATAATACAAAACACAACAGCACTCTTTCACATGCCCGCCAAAAACTCCAATTGTCTGTTGTCAAATCAATGATGAATGCATGGAGGTAGGTACACTATGAACCAATGACCAAAGAAACAAGCTATGAACCGACTATGAATGTCTGTTGTCTGTTGTCAAATCAATATATTACTACACACACACACACACACACAGAGTCATGCGGGTCAAGTGTGCGCATTTAAACTTTGATGCTTTAACAAACTCAAATATTATTAGTACAATGAAACAAAACTGTGTTCATTTGTAAGACTGTTTATTTGTCTCCAACTTAAACACAACAATAGTATTTTTCAATAGCTTATATTTTATGAAACTTTAGAAAACAATAACCCTTCCATTTGCGCACTTTTACCCCAGTATCGGGGTATGTGTACGCAGCACTTTGGGTAAGTGTACGCAACAACAAATTATATATATTTTAGAACATAAATAATATTCTTTTATAATTTTAATTTGTAACTACTTATAGTTACTTAAACAAATCAACAAAATCGTCTTAAATCAAAATATGAGAACAATAATTTTCACTTAGAAATATTTAGTTACTTCGTCATACTGTGACTCATACATGTAAATTGTAATACAAAAAAAGTGCCGTGTGCGGAGCTGGTGCACTGTTTTTGCCACCAGACTCCACAAAGGCTTCATTCAATCCAATCTTCAGTCGGTGGTTCAGAATACTGATGGCCACATAAGGGAAAAGGCTTAACCTAAAGCATAGGAACAGGGTAATACGAATATCGTTAATTCCTGCATCATCAGAATATCCTAAACACTGGCAAATAACAAACTTGATATTATGTTGCACACGATAGCAAAAGGCCTATTTAGAAAAAAAATACATGACTGCAAAAGATTACGCATCAAAATTTACAAAATATCGTAAATATTTGAGCAAAAATCTTCATTTATCTGTCAGTCCAAAACGGCGCGCGCGCAGCCGCTGGGACACGAGCGCTTCGCAGGGCATACTGTGGGTTATCGAAGAGGGGGGTTGCCGCTATGATATAATATAATAAAAAAAGGTAGATATCGCACTAGCGCGTAGAATCGGGGGCAGGCAAATCAACCTAATTAGTGTCTTTACGAATTAGTTGCATGTTGGCAGCGAGCGAGTGACGACGAGTGACATTTTTGATTGAAATGCCAAACCGTGTATTCAGAAAATGCAAAAATTATAATACATGGTAAAAAAGTATGAAGGAGTTCCGTACCACACGGAATTACATGAAAACATCTAGAAATTAACATTATAAGTGAATATTTTCCAAAATTTTTGAAAAATTGTTTAATGTTTTATGTTATACTGAAAAAGGATAGAGAATACGGACGACAACTGTAGCGAGATAAGGACAGATAGTCGCGTGCCATAGAATAATCAATTGAAGTATTCAGAAGCGATGACGTAGGCATCAACACGTAGGCATAAACTAATAATTGCATAATATTGTAAATTATATGTTTTCGTTTTAATATTTTTTAATTATTTCAAACATGCGTGCGCCTTTTTAACTTTCTAGCCAAAACCAAAACCATATACTAATTTTTTAAATAAAAAAAAGGATAAGCTGTGTAGTACGCCACGTGCCGCTCGGTTTTCGGGGCCTGTCCACAATATACATAAATCTATACAGTCATAGCCATAAACGTATGATGTTACAGTATATATTATAAGTCTATGGTCATAGCCATGCGCCGCGCCGCTCCCGCCCAGCTGACTGCTAGAAAACTAATTCTAGTTTCAAACTCTAGTCTTAAACCACCTTAAACGTAATTAGAATATTATTTGTATATGAGTATTGGCTTCTTTTACATTATAACAAAGTATGCCTTTATAAATAAGTAGCCCTGTAAATATTATTAGCTAAAAGCTGAGCTTTGTGAGGGCTCGCGTCGTTTTTCTATGTGGTGTTAATCTATAAGGCACTTTTTTTTTAATATTTAGTAACCAAACCTTGAATGACCGATGATAACACATCTACATATTATATAAATAAAAATTACTATGTTAAAGTACAAATCATTAGGCGTAATATTTTTTTCGTAAAGTGTACCACAAAAGTGCTCAAGTTGTTGGATATACTAGGGCTCGCTTCGCTCGCACTGATGATTTGCTGGTTTCCGAGTGAAGCGCTCATAAGCCATAAATAGGTCGGCAAAGTATGGGTAGAAAGGGGTGAGCATAACTGGATGCCTACAAAAAGTAGGTGTCCAAAAAACTTTGCGAACGTTTAAAATGTGAAACGTATCGTTCATGTTTGTTCACCGAAGAAAAATTGTGGTTTCACAAACTGGTCACATTGAAAGATAATATATATGAGGGAGGTTTATGTTTCGCTTTTCACAATATTTTTTAGTTTCTTTAGAATCGGAAAAAAAGTATCAAAAATTCATTAAAATGGACGGCCCATTTTTCGGTCACTCTCAAGACTTTCATCGATTACAATATACTTACTATTAAAAAAAAATCAATCCATTATATTAAACTTGTTAATTTATTCGAATATTCTATAAATCAAATGCCTACTCTGAATCATAGGTTCAAACTAGTTTAATTTATATCTTTATGCAGGGGTGATTTTTTCATTGAGTTGATTGATTTTTTGATATGATAATGTGACCCGTTTGCTCGTTAACCCCTTATTTTATATTTAAAAAAGGCATGCAGTACTTTACGAGTCTAGCCCGGAAAAACATACAAACAGACAAAAATTCTAAAAACTGTATTTTTGGGTTCGATATAGATTGTTGATCACAATATTATTCAATGTACACTTTTGTCTTTCCTACGATTTTATTATAATATACTGGGTGTCCCAAAAATACCGTCTCATAGTGACATGGGAGATAGATTAGCCTTATATCTCTCGGATAAAATAAAAATGACCTTAGTAAAAGTTGCTTAGTTTTCGAGATATTTGGATTTTTTTGGTTTTATTCAAAATCTCCATTTTTAGTTAGTTTTTATTTCCGCATTAGTACAAATTCCTTTAATTTATTCATTTTTATTTTTTTTAAGTATCTCGAATAGTTGTTTGATGCATACAAAATAAATTTTTGTCAAATAGTAGTGTATTTTTTAAGAAAAAAATATTTTTGTGTTGCGTTTTAGCTCTCCCAAAATTTCGAACAAAATTTTGACAATCTGCCGTGAAAAAAAAATGTACTAAAGTAAACTGGAAAATTATTTTAAAAATTACTCAATTTATTGCAGATTTAGAAATGGTATAACACTTACATAAGAATTTTACAGAAACTTAGAAATTGCCATTTTTATCATTAAAGTCTAATTCAAGCCGGGCTCAACTATGAAGTGAATATTCAATATTCAAACACAATGAAAAGGCCACATGTTGTCCTTTGTGTTCGGCGTTTGTGATCCTGTTCTTAGGTTAAAAACTGAGTGAGATAGCTGTCAATGATCAACGGTAATGTTTGTTAAAGGCCTAATAAGTGCAAGGGAGCGCGCAATATGCGCTACTCTCTTCCCACATTTTACAACACCGTGTTCCACGAACGATCTCGTGGACTTTAGTACGTTCTCTTCCGTTTTGTGCGATACACGTGCTATTTTGTACTGCTCTCGTTTCTCTCATTTTTTTTATTACTAGGCGTTATTTTTGAACTCTGATTTGCTTTCGATTTGGACTATTGTTGAACTGATTTGGTGACAACAACGACGGTTTGCGCTCTTACAGACAGCTGGCTGGTTTTACTGTGCTAAGAATGGAAAATCCACGAGGTGCTGCTACTCAATTTACTCATCGTGAGTACGCCGACATGTACTTAATTTATGGGGAAACCAGGCGTGTTTCTAATCGAGGCGTAGTAACTTTAAGCTTACGATTAGCTGCAAGATTGTACGCGGAACGTTATCCAAACCGTACACCGCCATCGTATCATGTGATTGAACGATTGGATTCTGCCTACAGAGAGGGTAGAGTCCCAGGAACTCGAGGTGGTGAAGGGAGACCGCAAACAACCGACGAAGATGTCGTGTTACAGCAAGTTACCGAAGATCCGTCAACATCGGTTCGTTTGATTCAAAGTCGGACTGGAATACCGAAATCATCTGCTCATCGCGTTTTAAAAAGGAACAGGTATCATCCGTACCACATACAAAGAGTGCAAACTCTCCTTACGAGTGACTATGCCAGACGGGTACAATTTTGTCAACGAATATTGGAAAAAAATAGGGAAGATCCCGACTTTTTTCATAAAGTACTGTGGAGTGACGAGTCGCAATGTAGAAGAGATGGTTATTTAAACCTTCATAATATTCATAGCTGGCAGCTAGAAAACCCACACGAGAATAGAGAAGATCGGTCGCAACACATGTTTAAAATAAATTTATGGACCGGAATCTACAACGGTACAATAGTAGGACCAGTGGAGCTGCCTCCAATATTAAATGGTCACACCTATTTGGAATTTTTAGAAAACCAATTGCCAACGCTCCTCGGGGATGTGCCACTGGAATCATTACGAACGATGTGGTTTCAAAACGACGGCTGCCCAGCACATTACGCTCGAGACGTTCGAGCACACCTGGACCGCAGGTTCCCGAGAAGGTGGATTGGGCGACTGGGGCCAATCTTATGGCCACCACGATCCCTTGATCTTAATCCCCTGGATTTTTTTTATTGGGGATGTCTTAAAGACAAAGTTTATGGTAAACCAATACGCAACGAAAGGGAACTACGCGACAGAGTCACCGCAGCGGCTCAAGAAATATCTCAGATAAGTTTGAGAAGATTAAAGAATAATTTTATCAGAAGATGTCGATTGTGCATTCGTGTTGGAGGTCGACAGTTCGAGCATTTACTGTAATAAATCTAAGTTCTAAAGTTTTTTTCTAATTTTATTTATTATCACAGTGCCCCATAACAGCGAAGGAAAGAACGAAATAACAAATTAGGGTTGCAATAGTACATTCAGTTTTACAAGTCTACAGATACAAAAGATAATAAAGGTCGATAGATAATAAGATTGCGATGAACATTCCTGGTACTTTTTCATCTTCTTTACTACATAAGAGTCTGGCTTGAATTAGACTTTAATGATAAAAATGGCAATTTCTAAGTTTCTGTAAAATTCTTATGTAAGTGTTATACCATTTCTAAATCTGCAATAAATTGAGTAATTTTTAAAATAATTTTCCAGTTTACTTTAGTACATTTTTTTTTCACGGCAGATTGTCAAAATTTTGTTCGAAATTTTGGGAGAGCTAAAACGCAACACAAAAATATTTTTTTCTTAAAAAATACACTACTATTTGACAAAAATTTATTTTGTATGCATCAAACAACTATTCGAGATACTTAAAAAAAATAAAAATGAATAAATTAAAGGAATTTGTACTAATGCGGAAATAAAAACTAACTAAAAATGGAGATTTTGAATAAAACCAAAAAAATCCAAATATCTCGAAAACTAAGCAACTTTTACTAAGGTCATTTTTATTTTATCCGAGAGATATAAGGCTAATCTATCTCCCATGTCACTATGAGACGGTATTTTTGGGACACCCAGTATGTATATTATACAGTATAGATAAATAAAAAATAATCTAACAAACAATTAGTTTTATTCAATGTCTCTTCTGTTCAACAATAACATTGATATTCTCTTGATCTTTGTCGCGCATGCGCGCCGATGCACTTGACAAGTGCAACTCAAAACATATGGTTATCCTTTTCTATACCATTCGTTATGTATTATCTGTCGCATTCATTGTTGTAACCTATAGATATGACAAAAGTAAGTACGTATATGTCGTATAGGAACAAAATCTGAGGACCATTTTGTATGAACATACGCCATCTTTATTAAAACATCATTGGGTTGCCGTTCCTCAGCGTCATATATTTTTCGAGATATTTACAATGCGCACACTTACACGCTGCGCACACTTGACCCACATGACCATATACACTAGGAGAGAGCCATAAATCGGTGTATAAGCGTCAAAAGCGTGTAATGTTATGTCCTACTTACTAGGACATAACAAAGGAGTCGGTCTGCATATTTCATGTAATATAGGTTTTTAGTGAACATTTAATGCTAGATATTGTTGAGTTTTGTGGTTCGGCTAAATAATAAATCATAAGAATGGCCAAACAATGCCTCAAACACGTGGATTTAACATTAAATACGTAAGTTTTGAACAACGTTTTTTGGGCTTTTCAATCGGTATTTTTGTAAGCTAAAAAAATAATTTATAAATTTAATAATCCCTTATTCGTACTTTATAAGGCATTAGTGCTAAAAATGTCACATTAATTAATAATTTGACTACAAAAATTGCATAGCTTTTTACGTGTGTTTACGGATTCACATTACTCGAATTATAGTTTATCGATATCATGAACTAAATGACTTTCTTTTCTGGATTTTAATGTGCTTCAAAATGATCGACAGATAGAAATATTCAAGAAAATACACGCACACTAGGTACTTGTATGAAAATAAGCACAAAATGGCCACGCGATGACGGGCTAAGATTACATCTAATACTTTATCTATGGATGAATGATTGAAACACATTTGAAACACGTCAAATCAAAATAGGCAACATTCAGCAACAAATTACTACAGATAATAATATGATTTAAGTATCTGAATTCTAGGGACCGTGCCACAGAACAATAAAAACAGTAGAAATGACATACCACGATTTGTTTACGCCTCTAGTACACCGACGCGTTCGCCGGCGGCAGCGGATCGCAAACGATTTACTGTCTCATCTGCCACACGACGATGCGTATATTGCATCTCGCTCGGCGAATACCTGCGGTGTAAACGGCGATTCGCAGTTCCTTGCGAACCAATACCGACAAGGACGCAACTAATTCATTTAAGCTAATGTTAGAGGTTAGAGCGAGACAAAGAGTATGCGAAATTCTGCCATACTGCTGACAGAAATCGTTGGCGATTCGCCGCCGCCGGCGAACGCGTCGGTGTACTAAAGGCGTTACCAGAACCACTGTCGCCAAACTCACACCAACAAACAGAGAATAGACCGTTGCACTACTAACAAATGTTTTGATTGGACGCGTAATTCTGAACCCAAATAAGCCTAAATTTATTAAAACTGAAAACAAAAACAAATCTTCAGTGCTCTATAATAGAGTTTGCTATGCAATACACAAAACAGACACTTAAGACATTTCGTATTCGAGCACCAGTTTATTGTGCATTTACCAAAAAGTTTAGCTACTTCACACTAGATGTCAGTATTTGGGCAAACAATTTTCATCAAAAATGTCTACTTCAAAATTATGCTTTATTTCTCAGGTAATAAGATTGTTTTTGGTTTGAATTTTTCTACATATTGTGCATTTACCAAAAAATTTAGTTACTTCACGCTAGATGTCATTATTATAAGGGCAAAGCAAATATGTTTACTTCAAAATTATGCTTTATTCCTCAGTTTATAAGATTGTTTTTGGTTAGATTTTTCTACATATTGTGCATTTACTAAAAAGTTTAGTTACTTCACGCTAGATGTCAGTATTATAAGGGCGAACCACAGAACAATAAGTACAGAACAATTTTCATCAAATGTTTACTTCCAAATTATGCTTTATTTCTCAGGTAATAAGATTGTTTTTGGTTTGAATTTTTACAACCGACTACGTGTTGCCGCGTACAAACAAATGAATCGACTGATGTCGAGTTTGCGTAAGTACTTAGCGAGCTTGCGTTTCAACGCAAGCTAGTGACACGCGTGCCCCGCCCACTTACCATTTCTACAGTTTTTATTGTTCTGTGGACCATGCACAGCGATGACACTGCCACTAGTAACGAGAAGCCGAAACTTATGCGAAAATTTTATTGTCAAGCTCAAGTCAAGCTACGGAAAATAATAAGATTTCTTGAGAAATCTTATTATTTTCCGTATTTATAATTTGAATATTTTCAAGAATTGAAATGCATTGTTGTATTCCCGGATATTCTAATACATACAAGAAAAATAAAGGTCAATCGAACAATGTCAATTTTTACTATTTTCCAGCCAAAATAATTCACATGCCATGGCTTATTGAAAAACGAAAGAAATGGATAAAAGCCGGTAAAAACATACGTGATTATTTAAAAAGTTCCATGAATGTTATGTGTAGACTCGTAAAAACACTGAATTTTGTAGAATATAACCGTAAATTCATTTTTGATGAACACAATATGAACCTAACCTGTAACCGTTGCTTCTTTCAGTAAACATCCAAACTGGCTTCCATCTAAATTGATGCACATACTTCACCGCACCACTCATTTAATTAGCATAAAGTTGCATCAAAAGTAAGGATAATTTGGAGAAGTCCTACCAGGAATTCAACACTGAGGATAGTATTGAACTTGAACCATCTTGTCAAAGTGTTGGTTCTCAAAAGGATGATTCTTCAAGTAGGAAAAAGATTAATAGTGCAGTCTTTGTTTGTTATTTGTTTGCACTGATGAGGACCAGACTGAAATTAGTTAAAAATAGTGACGGACAAAAGTTGTGGAGATGTGTGGAGATGGAATCGATCGAATCGCAAAAGGATGATGAAATAAAAGCATTTATTTTAGTGAACTTGTTTTATTTTATTAATCCACAAGCATTTTCAGTAATTAAAAGTATTTTTTGCATCTTCATTATTTTATTGCAATATAATTTATCAAGTTTTTACTTTCTATGATGCTACTAATTACTTTTTCAGATTTTTCTTAGTTAATTAAAATATAAGCTTTATACATTTTTATTAACGCTTTCGATCTTTTTTTACGGGTAGAAACCCATCCATACTTATTATTATAAATGCGAAATCTATACATATAATAAAACTGTAGAATATTATTATAAATGCGAAAGTGTGTCTGTCTTTTAGCACTTCACGCCCAAACCACTGAACCAATTTTGCTGAAATTTTCCTAATAATCCTTCGATCGCGGATTCTTGGAAATCTGTTGTTGTTCTCGCGGCCGCATGTGGCCACTTGGGAGTGTAAGTATTAAATCATTTTATAGTCTAAAACATAAAAAATCACTTATAAACTAGCCGGGGTCAAAAAGAATGCGAAGCCAAAGTCACTCACAAGTTACTTCTTTTACTCGCATCGTGTCGCTGCTGTCGAATTACGACGCCCTCTATAGTTTCTGCACGGTCCCTATACACGGTCGTCAACGGCGGTTGACGACCACGCAAAATCTATACGGTTGGATTTATAACATCTGATACACGGTCGTCAACGGCGGTTGTCAACAGCAAAAACGGGTATGCGCGTTGCCAGCCACACTGTTGTCAACGTGTTGTCAACGTCAACCACAGTTGAATAGATTTTGCGTGGTCGTCAACCGCCGTTGACGACCGTGTATCAGATGTTTAAAGTATCTGATACACGGCTCGTTTAAAACGGCCCATTCACTATCCTGCATTGCAGTCCGCCGTGCAGGCCTGCAACACCATTCACTATCCTGCATAAGCCGGCGGACTGCACGGCGACTTATGCAGGATAGTGAATGGTGTTGCAGGCCTGCACGGCGGGCTGCAATGCAGGATAGTGAATGGACCCTTTTAAGTACAGATACTTAAAAGGGTCCATTCACTATCCTGCATTGCAGCTATCAGAATACACGGTCGTCAACGGCGGTCGTCAACAGCAAAAAATAGTATGCGCGTTGCCAGCCACACTGTTGTCAACGTGTTGTCGACCAAAGTTTTTCATAAATTTTGCGTGGTCGTCAACCGCCGTTGACGACCGTGTATCTGATACTTAAAGATAGATAATAAGATAACCGTCTAACTAAAAGGGTCCATTCACTATCGTGCATTGCAGTCCTGCTGCAGTCCGCCGTGCAGGCCTGCAACACCATTCACTATCCTGCGTGCAGTCCGCTGGCTTATGCAGGATAGTAAATGGTGTTGCAGGCCTGCACGGCGGACTGCAGCAGGACTGCAATGCAGGATAGTGAATGAACCGTTTTAAGCGACCCATTCACTGCAGGATGCATTGCAGTCCGCCGTGCAGGCCTGCAACACCATTCACTATCCTGCATAAGCCGGCGGACTGCACGCAGGATAGTGAATGGTGTTGCAGGCCTGCACGGCGGACTGCAGCAGGACTGCAATGCAGAATAGTGAATGGGCCGTTTTAGCTGTCTATCTATAAAACGGTCCATTCACTATCCTGCATTGCAGTCCTGCTGCAGTCCGCCGTGCAGGCCTGCAACACCATTCACTATCCTGCATAAGCCGGCGGACTGCACGGCGACTTATGCAGGATAGTGAATGGTGTTGCAGGCCTGCACGGCGGGCTGCAATGCAGGATAGTGAATGGACCCTTTTAAGTACAGATACTTAAAAGGGTCCATTCACTATCCTGCATTGCAGCTATCAGAATACACGGTCGTCAACGGCGGTCGTCAACAGCAAAAAATAGTATGCGCGTTGCCAGCCACACTGTTGTCAACGTGTTGTCGACCAAAGTTTTTCATAAATTTTGCGTGGTCGTCAACCGCCGTTGACGACCGTGTATCTGATACTTAAAGATAGATAATAAGATAACCGTCTAACTAAAAGAGTCCATTCACTATCGTGCATTGCAGTCCTGCTGCAGTCCGCCGTGCAGGCCTGCAACACCATTCACTATCCTGCGTGCAGTCCGCTGGCTTATGCAGGATAGTAAATGGTGTTGCAGGCCTGCACGGCGGACTGCAGCAGGACTGCAATGCAGGATAGTGAATGAACCGTTTTAAACGACCCATTCACTGCAGGATGCATTGCAGTCCGCCGTGCAGGCCTGCAACACCATTCACTATCCTGCATAAGCCGGCGGACTGCACGCAGGATAGTGAATGGTGTTGCAGGCCTGCACGGCGGACTGCAGCAGGACTGCAATGCAGAATAGTGAATGGGCCGTTTTAGCTGTCTATCTATAAAACGGTCCATTCACTATCCTGCATTGCAGTCCTGCTGCAGTCCGCCGTGCAGGCCTGCAACACCATTCACTATCCTGCATAAGCCGGCGGACTGCACGCAGGATAGTGAATGGTGTTGGCAGTGTTGACACAGGCCTGCACGGCGGACTGCAGCAGGACTGCAATGCAGGATAGTGAATGGACCCTTTAAGTTACAATTTTTTTTCCATTTTTTTTTAATGTGACGTCAAAGATTTTATCACCTGATTTTAATTTCCTTATGTTGGTAGAAACTGTTATTTTGAAGCCGGCTTTGTGAAGATTTCGCTGAGTTTTTATTTTATAAAATTTTTATTGATAAAAATACGTGCCAGTGAAAATTTTTCACTATGCATTACGTGCAAAAATATTTGGATAAATTGCACATCCCAAAATTAAATTCCACTCCTGTATCGAATGGATTAAAAACAAATAATATTATCTTGTATTGCAGCTACTACAGCTTTTATTCCCAGAAGGTATATTTTGTACCTACGTTTAGAATTATTTTTTATATAAAATGCGTAAACATAAACAAAAATACGTTTATTATTACAGGTTCTGATGGCACTTTATGAAAAAAATATTGACTTTGAGCCTATTGTAATTGATATTACCAAAGGCGAACAGTATTCTCCATGGTTTCTTGAAATAAATCCAAGAGGTGAAATTCCAGTTCTCAAAGTGAACAATGCCATAATTCCTGATTCAACTAGGATTATGGATTACCTAGAACTTTACCTTGATCAAGGTGAGCTGTCTACATTTGCTTATTTTTTGAGTGTATGCTTTTATCATGTATACTTATCTACCATGAATTATTGGTAAGAGTTGTTCTTCTTTAAGCTATTAACCCATCAGTCGTGGCAAAACGAGACACAATAGCTTTTTCATTGTTATCGCGGCCGGATGTGGCCGCTTGGGGCTTCATGAATTAATAAATTGTATTGCAGATTCTTGGTGTAAATTATTGTATAACATTAATATAACACAATCTTTATTGCATTGTTTTCATTGTATTTACAAAATTTTAGAAATATAAAAATTTATAAAATTTCTATTATTTTTATTCTTTGCTACAACTTATTATAATCTGTATTTTGAACTGGTTTTTGAATTGATCTTTAATCTGCATTTTAATAGCTGTATTTTTATTTAAACTTTTAGAAACTACTCCACTCTTAGAAGTTTCACAAGACAGCAAAGTTCTGATGAATGTGAACAGATTTCGTGAGCTGATAGAGGCATTACCTGCTGGAGTGATTACTGTTGGATCTTTCTTCCATCAGCATTTATGTGGAAGTCCCAAGTTGCCATTTATACTACCTGTTCGAGAAGTATTAAAAAGTAGGTAATTGGTGTTAATATGTTTGGATAAAACCACTATAACTGTGTACAAACAAACATTTATTATTAAATGGATGTATGTTTTAAATTATATTTATGTAAAAGAGTCCTATTTTATTAAAATTTTATTTTAGTCTCATATTATTGTTTAACTGTTTGATTTTGAGTACAATTTCCACTAACGTTTTTAATATACTAAAGTAATTTGACTCATAATACAACAAATAATTATTTGATAATTACAAGGTGGAGATTTAACAAGCTCAAAAAATTTACGAAGGCTGGCCGAAGAAAATCCTAAAGCCAAAGACGTTCTATTGTACAAAGCGGAAATACAAGACAGAAAACATGATATTATCAGTAATGAAGAAGAATACATGAAGATTCTGAATGTCGTAGAGGAAGTTCTAGCTCAGGTGGAAGAACAATTACTGAAGCAAGGCGAAGGTATTTTAAATTGTTTTATTTTAAAACTATATACAGTAGGGCCTCAGTAATCCGGACTCCCGCTTGTTCGGTGATCGCTGTAATCCGGTCGGCTGGAGCTTTAAACATTGCTTTAAAATGGGCTGAAGATAATGAATTTGATAGCCACGAAGTTATGTTTCTCCGTCAACTTAGAGAGTAGAGACCGAGCTTTCGAAATGAAGTATGAAAAATTAAAAATCATAAACATAAAACAGAAGAGTATTACAGACTTTTTCAAAAGGAATCAACTAATGTTTTATTTTAACTTATTGATTTCTAACATGGTTGTAATTATTATGAACATGTAAGTACATTAATTTGTCTTTATGATATAAAATTTTAAAAATTGATTAATCCTTCAAGCCCCATACTAACTAATATGTATTCTGTGCCCATACGAGCACCGGTGATCGCGACAACAATAGAATACAATAGCATTTCCAAGAATCCCTGTTCGAAGGATTAAAGAAACTAAGGTTAGGTAACCTAGTAACCTAAAGGAAGTAGGGCCTCGTTAATCCGGAGAGGCAAAAACACGACCCTTTTCAAATTATCGAGGCGTCCGGATTATAGTATGCAATATTTAATGTTAATAAAACACGCGTACATGTGTTTTATTAACATTAAATATTGCATACTATAATCCGGACGCCTCGATAGTTCGAAAAGGGTCGTGTTTTTGCCTCTCCGGATTAACAAGGCCCTACTGTATTGCCCCAAATTAAATAACACATGGGAAATGTACTTTTTCCAAGATAAAATCTTTTCCATGTCCTTTCCTCTCAAAGCATCTCTAGCTTAATTCCATCCAAATTAGTTGATCCAATGGAAAGAAACTTTCACATGTATGGTTAGAATGTTGAATAATAATATTATAATATTTTACTTTTCTTTTTAGGTAACTGGTTGTGCTGCGAAAACTTTAGTATTGCTGACATTAATTTGGGAATTCTTCTACAAAGGCTTTGGGAATTAGGCTTGGAAGATAGGTTCTGGGCAGGAGGTAAGCGTCCCTATATTGAGAATTACTTCCAGCGTATCAGGAAACGAGAATCATTTAAAAAAACTATACCCAGTCTGCCAGTTCACTTAGAAATGATTGTCACTTCCCAACCACCAGCTTACATAGTAGCTGCTGGTGCAGTTTCAATATCTGTTGTTATTGCCATTGCTTATGTTTTCAAAAAATTATTACGCTAATTATTGAAATATTTTGTTAGCATGGCAGCTAAAATTTGAACCAAATTCGCTTTCAAAGAAATGATATAAATTTAGAGTTAAAAAAGTTGTCTTACTATTGCACTTTTTCATCGCTGAATGTTTTTAGAGAAAAACATGTCAGGAAAAAGTAAAATATAAAACATCCCGTAGAGTATGAATATTATTATAATTTATAAAGTATAACATGAAACAAATCAGTATTAAAAAGAGTATTATATTTAAATTACAAAGTAGTATTATAAGATAGTGTAACAATATAAAAACAGTAATAAATATTAATTTATTAAATGTATTTAAATACTATCACACATTAGATTGTACGTATTATATTTAGGTAAAAAATGCATTAAAGCATGTTGTGATATTGAAGTGTTAAAGGGACCAAATATTGTAAGATTTAATTACAAGACTACATTTTATTGGAGACTAAGCCAGTGTGATAACATCTCCAATCTCCAATCTTCCAACATTTTTGTCATTTATAAAATGATGTCATGTGGATTTCCAGATTAAGATAACAAACTTTTGTCTTTTTGTAAACTCAATGTTTGATTTAAGATAAAATATAGCTCACTCAACACACTCTTGACAAAAATTATGCAATGTTTGTGGAAAGTTTTAAAATATAAATAAATATATTGAACCAAGTTACACATTTGTTTAATTGATTTATCAAAACATTAATATTCCCAAATTTTGTAATGAATGTTTTAATGAGAAAAATGTACAATATAATTATTAATTATCTTTTTTAATTCACAACCAAAAAAAGCAACCAAAACAAACCATTTAACATTAACATCTTTGCTTAAATATTTAATACCAAACTTAGTTCCAGTCACCTTTTTATAAAACTAAGGGGGGTATTATTACATTATCATTTATATTGGATCATTTATAGGATCATATATATGATCCAATAA
Source organism: Polyommatus iphigenia (assembly GCA_963422495.1). Taxonomy (NCBI): domain Eukaryota; kingdom Metazoa; phylum Arthropoda; class Insecta; order Lepidoptera; family Lycaenidae; genus Polyommatus; species Polyommatus iphigenia. The sequence continues at coordinate 39,896,727 of OY730180.1, read as the reverse complement.
AAATGATCATTTGATCATATCTGCATATTACATTATCATATATCATTGATCCTATTTTACGTCTTAAGTGGTTTCAATAGCCAATGGGGAACGCTAATGCTGACAGACCGTATTGACATCAATGTTACTAGATCTCAGAGAATTCGATTTGTCAAAAGACATCGTCATTTTTAATATGGCTTGTTTTATGTTATTTCAGCAAGATTATTCAAGTATATAATTAGAAAAAGAATTACATTACATTATTTGAAACATATTTACGAACAAAAAATTAAAAACTTTTTTTATATTAAATAACTGGCAACACCAATTTCTATGACCGTATTGGATCCAATCTCTCAGCAAACGTCAAAAATCTATGATCAAGGAAGAAATGAATCATTTATCTATATTACATTATCCAATATAAATGACTTAATGATCTAGGATCCAATATAAATGATAATCTAATACCCCCCTAACTAATTAAGGAAATATTTTATTAACAGTATCATTTCACTTCTTCTGGTGGTTCCTCTACCTCTTGGTTAGTATTAATTGGCATACCCATAAAATGTTTACCATTTAATACCTTAGATCTTTTACGCTTTGGGATGTTTGTTGAATTTACTTTGTCAAAATTATATTTAAATATTCCTTGTCCTGGCAAACCCGGCAATACATTAGGTATGGTATACCATACTCTATAAGTTACGAACCATGTGAGAATTGCTATGACACCACTAACAAATTTTTCAACCATAATGTGATAGTACAAAATAGTAGATACCAACATGACATCCCACAACAATTGAAGCATTGAAATAGATATAAGTAATGCTCTCACATATGGAGTAAATTTTTCATATGATGTTTTCAAAGTTTTTAAATCATCTGTATTAAGATTCTTAAGTGGATTTATGCTAGCAGTTTTATCATTTAGACTTCTTGCATGATTCTCATCTCTGATATAATCTTTGATCCTTTCCCAACCGTTTATTGTTCTTGCTTCTTCAATTAATATTAAGCTTGAATATATTAAAATGAAGCAGTGGCCAGATATGTCGAATCCATTCCAGAAATGGCCATTTTTCAAACAAGTCACTTTATCAGTAAATTTGATAGAGTTACAACGTCCATATTTAGTTTCTATAACATTAAAAACTGTTGTCCATGTATACCAAAATATGGTAGCTATGAAAAGTCTTGTCAAATGGCTTGTAATAATAAGCTTTCTTCTAGCACAGCAGATAGTGTACGATGTCAGTAACACGTACGGTACAGTTAAAAATAAAGTCCAAAACCAACCTATTTTCACAAAGTATTGATTAAACATATTGTCACTTCTTGAAAAATAGGTTTTCGGGAAGGTAAGAATATCAGCTATGAGGGATAGCAAAAATAGAGCTCCCAAATAGATGGCTATTTTTAAGTTGGTGTCAAAAAATAGTATCTTCTTGCAAATGTGCACAATCATTAGAATGAAAACTTCTAATATAGATGATGCTTCCCGTATGGGTTTTGTACCTCTTGGTTCGGCCGGTTCATTTTGAAATTTGAAATTCATTCGAGAGTTTTTAATTGGGCCTCGCGTAGTCATTTCTGATATAAAATATTCATTAAAATATAAATAACTCTCGTTCTTGTTAACGTCTTTTATCTATCAAAGTCATTCACAGTCATTCACGTCATCTTGACGGCTCCCCTCTTCTGTCATATTTGACTTGTTTCCTTTTTTTATAATTTTACTAGTAAAGGTAAATTCTTATCTAGCTTGCTACATTTATTAATCTGTGTTCTTATCCACGCCAGTAACTAATTCTTAATCTGTGATCCACGCCATGCCTTTAGAAAACGAAAGTTGTGCATAATATTGTTGATTAATTTATAGATACAAGTTCGGGACTTTCGGCGATGTTTTAAGAACTGAAAGCATATGCAAATTACATTCATCGTCATCATCATAATTATTACAGATCTTGCAATCTACGAGCGCGCGGCGCCTTTAGTTGTGTGAGTGACCATATCTATACACGCGTACATGGCTCGCTCGCTACTGACTGCTCCGTCAGGTACGCACACTAACGAAAATGTCTATTCACATTTTCAACTACAAATAAAGGCTACGCGCGCTCGTAGATTGCAAGACCTATAGTACCATCACACGATGCATCGTTATGAGTTACGACCCTATTATTGGTACTTTTCATAGTCTTTTCGATCGAGACTCGAGTTTGTCGAGTGATTTTGAAAATTGTATTAATGTTGTTACAAAGTAAATGATTTAAACTTGGTGTTGCGGTTACCAAGTTGGTAATTTGATCTAGGAAACTCCTTGATTGGGACAAAATATATAGTTACTTTAGATTATTGTAGCTTAAAGTAGTTAAAGCATAATATTTTATTATGTTGAGCTGATGAGTTTACATGCGGAAGTTTTATAATACAACGAAAGTCACTGAACCAGAACTCTAGAGCCTTCAGAGATAGGCGTTTGATCATTTCAGCATTGCTTGATGAACTCTAAGCATATACAGGGGTATATGCTTGGAGTTCTTTAAGAAATTCTAAAGTGGTAGTGAACTCAGATAATAAGTTTTTATATGAAAGTTTGGGGGTTTCATCGTTGTTTTAAGAACTGAAAGTATGCTACTATGCAAATTCTATTCATGATAATTCAGTAATAATATTATAGTAAATAAGTAATAAATAACGACGTGTTATAGTAGCCATTTCATGACAGTTGAGTGCGTATTCGATTAACAGGTTAGCTCATGGCTTTTGAGACATAGCATAAAACTTTTTTGAAAACTGCCTGAGTATAGTAGTTGTGATAGTTTCATACCTAAATCCTATATAATATCTACAACTGACAGCTTATATGTTTACCGGTAAATAACTAAAAAGAGTGAAATTATTATTTTTAACAAAAAATTAAAACCGACTTCCAAGGTAAAAACAATAAGTAATAATATGAATTAAAAAGTATTAAATATTTCTTACTCTTTAATAGTGCCTCTTTCAGAATTCGTCTAAATCTGAACTACTTCTGTATATACTATAGCTTCATTACTTTGAAGTCGGTACCAGTCCCAAAAGTTTCATATATTCTGACATTGACTGATTAACTCACGATTAAATTAGCTGGTACCCACTTCAAAATAATGAAGCTATAGAATGTACAGAAGTAGTTCAGATTTAGACGAATTCTGAAAGAGGCACTATTAAAGAGTAAGAATTATAAATTAATACTTTTTAATTCATATTATTACTTATTGTTTTTACCTTGGAAGTCGGTTTTAATTTTTATCCTTGTCAGAGTTTCACTTTTTGTTGTTGGTCGTACGTAAGTCGTAAGAATCGTACTTTTGACCCACAAAAGATTATAAAGCATACATCATCCTAGTTCCCGGTTTATCTGGGATAGGGTATCCCTGTAAGTTTGCACCAGAATTAGCTTTTCTAAGTTATTTCAGGTTTCAGGCTTTCCTGGTCCATCTCTCTCTTGATGATGTTCAGTTCTATCAAGTTGCGGGTTCACATGATTGAATGTTTATTATTTGGGAGTGCCTCCGCTGCCGGCGCCGGCTCCCAAAAATATCAGTAATGGGAACCGGCGGTATGTATACTGCCGGCAGCCGAGATATAAAACAACGCTGCCGGCGCTGGCACTCAAAATGGGAGCCGGTGATAATGCGTAAAGCGCTAGGTTCCAGTGCCGATACACAAATTTTAAAAATAAATAATTATTATTATAATCTCAAATTAAAATATCTTTGTCTCGAATGACTTCAAAAGGTGAAGGTCTACAAATATATAATAATAATCTGTGGGTGAAGGTTAGGTACCTATTTGTTCGGCTGTGGATATTTTACTTTTTTGTGATGCATTTTCTTAGCTTACTTAGCTTAGCTAGCTATAACACAAGTTTAAGATTAAAGCAAACACTTTAAATACTAAAGCAGCTGCGAGACTAACAACCGGGTGACAGGCCTTAAAAACAGCTCTATAAACCTCTATAAAAAGGGAGGTATTCCACTTTCTGACAGCGGATGCTGCAGACACAAGCCGAGGTGCCAAGCTAAAACAGAAGTAGTTATCAGGAGTTTAGTGACCACACCGGAGAGGGTGGCACTCAAACAAAAGTGAAATGTATGCAGCTTTGGTAGCAATAACAAAGTCTCAAAGACTGCTCATACATATTATGCTATTCGTATACTTACAGTCATACAACAGGACGCTGATAGCGTACAGAGGAGTCAAGGGACGGACACGCTCCTTATACCGGTTAAACCTGACATTAAAGCTGGCAGAAAAGCAAAGAATTTTGTAAATTTAGTTCTAATTATATGCTATTAATTTTCATTACAATATTAGATTGTTAAATATAACATTATCAACAGCTTTTCTGCCAGAGAGACACAACAGCAGAGTAGATATACTGTCTCATTACAAACCTGTGCCGGAAGTGCACTTGTTACCCCAGGCCTTAGGGGCCAGTTTAATAGGGGTTGTCCTAAGGGTGGCTATCGCACGACATAAAAGCGCTGGAAGGGCGCCTGTTACCCCAGCCCTCGAAGGCCATTTTCAATAAGGGGCGATACAAGGGTGGACATCTCACAACAAACCCATGCCGGAAGGGTACGTGTCACCCCAGGCCTAAGAGGCCATTTGCAATATAGGGTGTCAAAGGGAGGTGGATGTCTCATAGCATACCCGTGCCGGAAGGGCACTTGTTACCCCAGGCCTCGGAGGCCATTTTCAATATAGGGTGTCCCAACGGCTAGACTTGCTCGATTAGAGAAGATCAGCCATGGCCCATGATGCAATCGCAGGTTACCTGGGACTTGAGAGACGGTGCTGCAATATTCTGTGATACCTTTAGTCAAGGAGAGCAGCACCATTAGTTTGGATATTTCCACCAATCTCCCAAATAATACTTTAAGAGCTGCACCATAGGTACGGTGCCAAAGAAAGTTCCTCAATAGAAGCAATGCTTCTTGGGGCAAAAATCCATAATTTAAGACTCAGGTATTACCTAGGATTACTATCCCAGATATCAAGACTCGCTCAACAGGCCCCACTCAGGCAGACATAATACAAAAATAGCCTAAAAAAATTAGGGGGGGGGGCAGTTGGATCAGGGAACCATTCCTCAGAAGAACTCAGAAGTTTTTGTGTACAATAAAGTACATTACAGGGTGAGGGATGTAGATGGATCCCTAGCACATTTAGATCTAAAAGAAAACCTAGAGTCTAAGACTTGGTCGTTACATAAATCAGTCATAAGTCATAATAAGTGTACTAGGACTCCAGCAATACTACCAAGAAGTTTTCATATACATCTTTATAAACTAGATACTTAGAGCAATAGTAGAACTAACATATTATTTACAGGGATAATTGAATCCAAAGAAACACTAATTGAGATATCTAAGAAAACAGTAAACTGTAACAACTAATAGTACTCTTGGTAGCTGGAAAACAGTGACAAGACCTAATATTCTCGAGGTAGCTAAGGACAAGATTTTGTTTCATTAAGTAGGGCACAGTTACAGGGGCGTAGCTACCGCCATATATGCCGTATCAATTATACGGAGCCCCCGGGCCACAAGGGCTCCCAAACGGAATATAAACTTTCCATTACTTTTATTGAGTTCAATTAAGTTCAAACAAGATATGAGAAGTGTAAAAAAAAAAAAAAGGGGGCAACCTTTCCTTAGGGCCCCCAAACTAATTTTGTATGGGGCCCCGCCAGGGCACGCTACGCTTCTGGCATTGTGGCCTGGAGTTGACCATAGGACAGACTCTGATGGACATAGGCTATTAAAAAGGGGGGGCTAATATATCAGTTAAGTTATAATATTAAATAAATTAATTAATAAATTAAAAAAAAAAACCTGAAATATGTCCTGTAAGGTATATATTAAAATACTAATAAATCTTACACAACCCTTAAGACATTAGGTAGCTACTGTATCAAGTAAAATTAAAACTATAAGGTCTATAATAGCAAGAGGGTGGTCCAATTTTAAAGAGGAAAATACAGCTAGCTGCTCCTATAGGTAGCATTCAGATCAGCTGAACTATGAGTTGGTTGGATAGTAATAATAACAAAATAAAGAGTAATAATAATAATAAATAAAGGAGGTACTCTAAGAAGTTAACTATGACAGGAGTAATGAGAATCTACTAGAAGATAAAATTTGCAGAATTTATAAATGCTGATTTATTTCATTCCATTACTATTTTAAAAATATTATGCTTTCTAGCCCAATAATATTAGGTGACTTATTTGCCAGACTCAGAGATATTTAAATATTATGATTAATATTTATGTTAATTAATTAGTTTGACAGAATGAAAATAGAGCTTAACCCATCGATCGTGGCAAAACGAGACACAATAGCTTTTTCATTGTTATCGCGGCCGGATGTGGCCGCTTGGGGCTTCATGAATTAAATCAAAATGTTGAAATAATTACATATAATGTTTTAAGTAATAAATGTTTCAATCTGAGTGTAGCACTGAGAGAGCAGACTGTGAGCAGACCAGAGACATTTAATTATGATTAACCTTCAATTTAATGAGGAGTTTGATAGATAAGGTAGGATCAGGGCTTATGCCAAAATTTTAAATTAACTACATTAATAACAATTAATGTTCCACTCGGAGTACAGTTGTTAGACATTTAAAATAAAAGCTTTGTTTTAATTTATAGTAAATAAGAAATTAACCTTTAAATTTAGAACAGTATGAGTAATAAACTAATAACAGTCGGAGAAGTCATATTTCGTAATCTCAGATACAATATTATATTAAAATATTAATAAAACTTAATAAATATATTTTGTTTAAGAGACAACAACTATTATTAAGAAGATCAAGGAATAATAAGCAGAGGAGTTAAAAGGATTTTAGGAACACATTATGTTACCAGTCATATAAATTATTTTCTTCCCTTTTTGTGTTTACCATGTTTATTGTCCAATTTTCACAGGGAAATTGCTGATAAGGAATATTATTATAATATAAATTATTTTTGCTTTAAAAAGGTACAAGGATAAAATAACATCAGAGACATTGTACCATGTACATTTTATTAGATATTGAATTCAGAATCACATAGCGTCTTTGTAGTAGATAAGAATACCTAATCAATTCTACTCTTTCACCAGCAGAAATCAAACAGGTCTCCAATTAACATATGTGTTTCAAGGACATATAATAAAACTGTTTTGCACTACAACAACTATGGACAAGAAACACATATGTTAACAGCAAGCTCTTGCTGGTTCATTGGAGACTGCTATGAGACCAATCTGGCAGTCGGCAGACACACACATCTGGAGCCTGCTGGAGGGAAAGAGTAAGGTAATCAATATCCCCATGAGAGCGAGGGGGATAGCAAAACGCCATCGGTAAGTACAAAATGCATGACCATACAAGGCAATGTAGACAGCTTCTCTCTCCAATTAACATATGTGTTTCTTGTCCATATAATATCTGTTTTGTTGTAGTGCAAAACAGTTTTATTATGGGCAGCTCATAACGAAACAACATTGCAAAGACGTCAAACAAGAATCAATCGTCGTAAAATGGTGCAAATTATGGAGATGGAGGACTTGGAATTTGTTCATCGTTTTAGCTTATATAAACAAAGTTTTTGGCGTCTTTGTGATGATCTTAGGTGATTGGGTTGATTAGGTGATTAACCTCATTGAAAGGTACATGGGAAATTAGAAATCAAGGTAATTTTTGTACCTACTTCTAACCTTACATAAAACTATAAAGTTAGTCTGTCAAGAAAGTGAAGAAATTAAAAAGTGGCAACATCGTAGTGTCATCCCATTCAAATCTAAAGCGCTTATTCCATTTCACTAAATTTAGACGTCTAAATGATTTAGTGACTAAATTTAGTCTGGAATACCATTTAGAAAGTTACTAAATGTTATTCCACTTGACTAAAATATTTAGTCACTAAATCATTTAGACGTCTAAAGGTGGGTTTACACCAAAAGAACATAGAGCAAGAACAGCACAAGAACATTCTTTCGTATTCGTTTAGTGTAAACTATAATTCGTTACAACATACTTTAGATCGTTTACACCAATCGAATCAACATGAACATCAAGAATAAGAATTTTTGCTCTATAGATGAGAATCATATGTATAGCTCCGTTTAGACCAAACGAGCGAATGCTCATTGCTCATTCGTCAACGATAAGTAGTTAATTTATTTTTATAGTCATCAAAGGTTGGATCCCATAAACATCTTTTGTTATGGTATAATTCTATCATTTGTAAACATTTTTCATTACTCCAATCCATATTTACGAAATAACCTTTGATAAACTACCTAAAACCAGCCGCCAAAAAGTAAAAATATCAAGAACACTAGAATCCCTTTGAAGAGACCGCCTCGAAGAGCGAGCACGTCCGAACACGAAAGAACGCTCTAGGCAATTGCTCGAGTGCTCTTGTGTCGTTTACACCAAACGAGCGAGATTCTTAGAGCATTCTACCTATTTACCGCCGAACACGTGGCGAACACACTAGAACAACGGAAGAATGCTCGTTGTTCTAGTGTGTTCGCCACGTGTTCGGCGGTAAATATGAAGCGAGATTCTTAGAATGCTCTAAGAATCTCGCTCGTTTGGTGTAAACGACGCAAGAGCGCTCGAGCAATTGCCTAGAGCGTTCTTTCGTGTTCGGACGTGCTCGCTCTTCGAGGCGGTCTCTTCAAAGGGATTCTAGTGTTCTTAATATTTTTACTTTTTGGCGGCTGGTTTTAGGTAGTTTATCAAAGGTTATTTCGTAAATATGGATTGGAGTAATGAAAAATGTTTACAAACGATAGAAATTATACCATAACAAAAGATGTTTATGGGATCCAACCTTTGATGATTATAAAAATAAATTAACTACTTATCGTTGACGAATGAGCAATGAGCATTCGCTCGTTTGGTCTAAACAGCTATATGATTCTCATCTATAGAGCAAAAATTCTTATTCTTGATGTTCTTGTTGATTCGATTGGTGTAAACGATCTAAAGTATGTTGTAACGAATTATAGTTTACACTAAACGAATACGAAAGAATGTTCTCGTGCTGTTCTTGCTCTATGTTCTTTTGGTGTAAACCCACCTAAAAGAGCTTTACTAGAATGAGCATTCGCTCGTTTGGTCTAAACGGAGCTTAAATTTAGTGAAATGGATTATAGGGATGACATGACAATGTTGCCACTTTTTAATTTCTTCACTTGTCGGAATATACCACACTATACTTAGTGTAATTTCTCAATGAAATCATGTTTCAGGTTTTGTGTACTTTAGCTTTTTGGCTACGGGTTCATATCAACGCATTCGAACGAAGTCTAGATTCCATAGCACAGTCGTTTACTAACTTTTTTGTAATAAAACACTTCAATTATTATTACTTTCAAGTTTCAACACAACACTTTTGAATACCTATTAATCAAGCGCGTGTTTGCGTTTGACAGTGGCAGATGTCAGATACTGACTCTCTGACACTTGCTACACACTATTCCATAGACAAATTATAGAGTGTTTCGGGTGACGCTGCGGAATGGGCGCTCAGCGTTCCATGTGTAACATGTCTACCAATTTCAACACGCTAACGTCAAGTCCTTAGCGTGAGCGGAAAACGCTTGCACGGAAAACGCTTGGATCTTGTCTAGGGACCCTGATTCCTTATACATTGTTAGAGAGTTTCAGCGTTGTTTAAAGAACCGAAGATATTGTATTAAGCTACTATGCAGATCACATTTATCAGCATCATCATCACCACCATTAACCCATCAAGATTCAAGCCCCATACGAGCACCGGTGATCGCGACAATAGAATACAATAGCATTTCCAAGAATCCCCGATCGAAGGATTCAAATATGCATCCTAAAGGGCCCCCGAGACGGTCAAACGGTTTGACTCAAACACGTAAATTTTGGTTTGACTGAAACCATTTTGATCGTTTACAAAGCTAGTTTGAACGGTTTGTCAAATATTTACGTGTTTGAAGCTCGTTTGATGAAATTTCATATTTTTGTTGTGTTTGACGCGCCGTTTGATCGTGTTCCGATGCGTTTGAACAAACTTTGTACCATTCTTTGGAGTACATTATTTTTAACTGACTAAAAAAGAGGAGGTTATCAATTCGACGCGTATGTATGTAATATTTCCAGAACTGCCCAGTTTTCGTATATGTTAGTATATTATATCAGCATCTGAACAAATGTGCAAAATTTCAAAAGTGTTTGTATGTTTTATGTTTCTGTTCACATATCTCCGGAACTACAAGTCCGATTTAAATATTTTTTTGTTGTACTATATTGGTCTTGTTTAACTTGGGAGACTTCTGCAAATTTCATCAAAATAGGTTTAGTAGTTTTTGATATAGGAAATGTAATTCTCAATTTCGTAAAATTTTGAAGTTAGTTTTATCTTTTAAAAAATAATATTTATTCGTCACAAGTCACAACTCACAAGACGTGTACTCCATAGCGCGTATTAAACCAAACTGCGCAGTGTCGTTTGACAAACCGTTCAAACCGACATCAAACGGTTGCATCAAACACGTAAGGTTTGAATCAAACCGGTTGATGACGAAGACCGTCTCGAGGGCCCTTAAAGGGCCCCCGAGACGGTCAAACGGTTTGACTCAAACACGTAAATTTTGGTTTGACTCAAACCATTTTAATCGTTTACAAAGCTAGTTTGAACGGTTTGTCAAACATTTACGTGTTTGAAGCTCGTTTGATGAAATTTCATATTTTTGTTGTGTTTGATGCGCCGTTTGATCGTGTTCCGATGCGTTTGAACAAACTTTGTACCATTCTTTGGAGTAAAGCCCGACCAACAAAATAAAAAACCTCGCCATATTGCGGAAAACTACTGGAACTAATTTCTTCAACTGGCAATAATCTTTATGAGATGTCATAATTGTCATCTGTCAAAGTTATACGCGATATAATGCCGAAAACTATTAAAAGCCAGTTAAGAAAAGTTATTTATAATATCAATAATTACTTGTCGGAAAGAAAGTCTGAAGGAATGGACTCTATTCCTCTAAATAACATCACGGACCTTGTTGTCAACATGACTGGTAGGTACCTCATATAGTGTGTGCAATTTGAATTGGCTAATTTGTGATTAGTTTAATTTAAAAGTTCTGTTTTTAGGTGTATCCCGATCGTCCGTAATGAAAATACGAAGAGAAGGTCAGACTTCAGTTGTATTTTCTACACCAAAGAAAAATAAACCGAAAACAAAAAAGAAAATCAATCTGGATGATTTCGATCTCTGTGCAATTAGGCATAAAATACAAGAATTTTATACCGTCCGAAAAGAAGTACCGAGTTTGAAGCGGTTGCTTGCAGCTCTGAAAGAATCCATAAATTTTGTTGGTGGCAGAGAGTCTCTTCGTTTACTCTTGCACAAATTAGGTTATAAATTTAAAAAATGTAGAAACCAAAGGACAATTCTTATGGAGCGGTATGATATAGTAGCTTGGAGGGATAAATATCTACAAGAAATCTAAGATGTAAAGGAGAGCGGTATGCCAGTTGTATACCTCGATGAAAGCTATATTCATACTTCTCTCAATCATGCAAAATGCTGGCAAAGTGAAAATGAGCCTGGTGTGTCTAAATCTGTTGCTAAAGGCAAAAGATATGTGATTGTCCATTGTGGCGGCAAGACTGGGTTCGTCCCGAATGCTTTATTAATTTACAATGACAAAGAAAAAAAAGAAGATTTCCACGAAGCCATGAATAAAGCTAATTTTAAAAAATGGGTATTGGATAAATTAATACCCAATTTACATGAACCAACCTGTATAGTCTTGGACAATGCTAGATATCATTCTAGCCAAATTAACAAGCCACCAAACATGAATAATAGAAAACATGAAATTGCAGAATGGCTTACATCAAATGATATTGCCTACCCTGCTTATGCCACCAAAAGTATGCTAATGGTTATAGTCAATCAAAACAAACCTGACCCGATATATGAAATTGATAGTTTAGTACAGGATTATGGTCACAAAATATTAAGACTGCCTCCTTATCATTGTGACCTCAATCCTATTGAGATGATATGGGGTATTGTAAAAGGGAAGGTTGCCACAAAGAATGTTGGTTTAGACAATATCACATTCATGCAGCTTGTAAAAAACTGTTTTGAGGTAAATATCACATATTTCGACAAAAATAAAATTAAATATTTTGTTTACCATTACTGATTTTAAATTATTCTTATAGGATATTACTGCCGATACATGGAGTAATTGTTGTGATCATACAAATAAAATATAGACAAAGGGGACCAGTAATTGATGGAGAAATTGAACAATTTATCATAAATGTTGGCGGCAATGACAGTGAAACATCCACAAGTGGCAATGAGTCAGAGATATCTGACATTGAACCACTACAATCTGACCATGAAGATGAAATAATATATGAATGTGTTGAATATTTAGATTCTGAGTTTGATGAATAATTTAAATAAAAGTTTAATAATGAAATTATGAAGTTGTACTTTTTTAAACTGCCTATATACTTTAAAACTATACATAAATTTTAAAAATAGACTATACAAAACTATACTATGGTTTTGTATAGTCTATTTTTAAAATTAGTCTATATTAAACACTAGCTAAAAATTGTACACTAGCCAATTCGCAAGTATATCACTGTACTAGATGTTGCCATATTCATAGTTCATTTAGCGCCCTCAGGGCAGGTATTCTATTTTTTTGGTCAGGCTTTACATTATTTTTAACCGACTAAAAAAGAGGAGGTTATTGTTGAGTATATTTACTTTGTCCACTTCATAATCTGTTCAATACTCTATGTTAGTCTATGTATGATTATTGCATCTATTATCTATGACAATATGTCAAAACTTTGTAACCTTTGTGCTCTGCTAATAAAATGGTGCCCGTACTTTTGTGTTAATTATTTACCAAAAGAAATCTAAAACGCTTCCACTGCGCGACCGCCACTATTATGGAGTTTAGAAGCAATTAATGAAGGAAAAATACAATTGTAGGTAATATTAAAAGGCAAAAGTCAAGAGGGACAATAAAATTTTACAAGGGAATTACTTGGTACTAAAATGGCGGACGACGCTTCAAGAAAATTATTACTTCCAGAGTTTACTGGAACCAACTTCAGCACATGGATATTTCGAATATCATGCATCCTAGAGGAGAAGGAATGCAAAGAAGCTATTGAAGATGGCTTATCAGAGGAAATATTAAAGTCGGAAAAGTTCAAAAAGAAAGACGCAAAAGCTAGAAGTTTGATAGTCAACTGCCTCTCAGACAAACACTTGGAATATGTCAGAAGCGCTGCGAGTGCAAACGAGATGATCGAAAACTTACGAAGAATATTCAAAAGAAAAAGTACATTATCTGCGTTATACGTCAGGAAGAAATTATTAACCTTAAAATGTGACCCCAATGTTGAACTGAGCGACCACTTTAACAATTTTGATATGTTAATAAGGCAATTAGAAGAAACTGGAAGCACAGTAAGTGAACAAGACAAGGTGTGCCACTTACTATTGACTATGCCTGACAGCTATAATACTACAATTGCCGCCTTAGAAACTACTAATGTGGAACTAACAACAGAGTATGTCAAAAGAAAATTGTTAGATGCAGAACTAAAAAATCAAAATAATTCAGTGGAATCACAGGATGCATACAGCTTCCTCAGTTGCTTTAAATGTGGTAAAACTGGCAGAGGCTTTAACCGAGGCAACTCCAGAGGTAACGTGAGAGGACAATCGAGGGGATCATCAAGGGACACCGCACTCCAACAAGGAACAAGTACTATGAGTGAGAGAAATCCATTTTCTTTTGTTGCTAGTGAAGAGGTATTATCTGTTGATGTGTATAATGAGGACATTAAGTTTATTATTGATTCAGGGGCATCTCAAAATTTAGTCATTGATAGTTATGAAAAGTACATGTCAAACATTGAATATTTAGAGACTAAAATTAAAATTTATGTCGCTAATGGCCAATGTTTGTTTTTGAGTAAAAAAGGGATTTTAAATTTAACATGTAATAACATACCTATAAAATTAGAAGCACTACTTGTCAAGGGGTTATCTCACAACTTATTGTCTTAAAAAAATATTAGAGAAAGGAAATTCTGTCAGATTTCATAAAAATTTTGTATCAATTGCTAAAGGATATAACATAATTTATGGTACCATGCTTAATAATCTGTATGCAATCAATCTTACATTAAATTTAGAAAAATGTTATTCAATAAATGTTGATAAAGATTTATGGCACAAAAGGTTAGGACATGCTAATAGAAAACACTTAAAATTATTGAAATTACCTAGCTCAGAAAAAACATGTGAAATATGTGCAGAAGGGAAATCAACAAGATTGCCATTCTCTACAACACCCAGGCCAAGATCAAAGTATATAGGAGATCTCATACACACAGATATATCAGGACCAGTGAATATTCCTACATCTACAAATGAGGTATATTATCATACAATTATAGATGATTACACACATTTCTGTGAGGTATACTTATTACAAAGAAAAAGTGAAGCAACAGATAGGCTCATAGAATATGTTAATAGAATGGAAAGACAAATAGGATGTAAAGTCAAGAAAATCAGAAGTGATAATGGTGGTGAGTTTAAAAATGAAAAACTAAATAAATTTTGCAAAGATAAGGGAATTGTTCAACAGTATACTTTGCCATATAGCCCACAGTCAAACGGAGTTTCAGAACGCATGAACAGGAATATTTATAATAGAGCTCGGACTTTGTTAATTGAATCTGGTTTACCAAAGACCTTATGGGGTGAAGCAGTGCAATGTGCTGTCTATCAAATCAACAGATGTCCATCGTCTGCTATCAATTTTCAAACTCCAGCAGAGAAGATGTTTGGAGACAAAGACTTAACAAGACTTAGGATATTTGGATCAAAATCATGGGTTCATATCTTACCAAAACAGGATAAACTTTTACAAAGAGCTAAAGAAATGAGACTCGTAGGATATAGCCCAAATGGATATCGTCTATGGGACCCTACAAGTAATAAAGTGATAGTGTCAAGAGATGTAAGAATTGATGAAACTCAACTAAAGTACAAGGAAACCGAAGAAAATGATAATATAAATGGAGAAAGGTACTATGAAGATGAATTAATTCAAAAGGAAGATACTGAGTGTCCTTCTCAACATGACTCAGAAGATGACCAAGAGATAAGAATACCTAATGAAAATGATGGAAACATACAACATGATGGAATACCTAATAATACTAATAAAGAAGTACCAAAGAATAATCAAGAAGATGAAGAAGAAGAAAATGAGAAGTTGAATGAAAAAGATAGAGTAAATGTGCAGAAATATATAACGAGAACAGGAAGAGAAATTCGAAAACCAAAAGACTTACAAGAATATGATCTAAATATAGCATACTGTCTTTTATCAGGAAATCCACAAGAATATGAAGATGCAATTCATGACAAAGATTGGGAAAAAGCAATAAAGACAGAATTGAAGTCACAAGTGAAATTAGAAACATGGGAAGGAGCTACATTACCAAGGGGAAGTAAAGCAATAGACACAAAATGCGTATTCAGAACGTAACAAGATGGAACCAAGAAAGCTCGATTAGTAGCGAAAGGTTTTCAACAACAGAACAATGATAATCATTATGCTCCGGTAGCCAAATTGTCAACTATCAGATTAATGATGAGTTTAGCAGTTCAACTAGATTTGTCACTTAAGCAATTGGACGTACCAACAGCTTTCTTAAATGGAAAATTAAATGATAATGTCTATATCAAATGTCCTAAGGGAATGGAAATTAGTGAAGGAAAAGTTTTAAAACTTAAAAAGGCTTTGTATGGATTAAAAGAAGCACCTAAATGCTGGAACCAAAGATTTCATAATTTTGTAACTCAGAAAGGGTTTGTACAATCACAGCATGATCTATGTTTATATGGAAAAGGAAAGATTTGGATATTACTCTACGTGGATGATATTTTACACCTTGGAAATAACAATGAGATGATAAAAGAATTAGAAAAGGAATTTAAAGTAAAGAACTAAGGAGAAGTACATAAATATTTAGGATTAGAAGTAACAAGAACAGAAGGTAGCTTGGAAATAAGACAAACGGATATGATTAAAAGACTTTTAGAAAAATATCACATGCAAGATTGCAAATTAAGCAAAACTCCAATGGAAATTAATTTTAATGTAAACATTCCATCACCATCAGATGTGATTGATGTACCTTTCAAGGAATTCATAGGTTCATTGTTCTACATTTCTGTGAACAGTCGACCAGATATTACTTATGTATAATATATTTAGATAATAATTAGGGAGTGCCTCCACTGCCGGCGCCGGTTGCCGAAATGGCTGCCGGCGCCGGTTGCTGAAATGGCTGCCGGCGCTGTTTACTGAACTCCGAAGTTTGTCGAAGTCACGCGATGTTTGCCGAATAGGCTGCCGGTGAAACATCGCTTGTCAAATGACAGAATAATGATCAAAAACATCAGTCTTGAGTACGGATGTGCCGTTGCCGGCAATATTGCCGGAGGTGGGAATATTGCCGGTAACGCTGCCGGCAAGATTGCCCGAAGTGGAAATTTTGGGGAACATTGGCTAAATATTAGCAATATTGGACAGATAGGCCTAGAAAACTCATAAAATAAATGTATCTTAGCGTTGTATATAAGAAATATTTAAAAAATACATATCCTTGATACAAACTGCCAATGTTGCCGGAAAATTGCCGGGAATATTGCTGACAAAATTGCCTGTAATAATAGATATTTTCCAAATATATGTTACTTATATTACTTGCGGTAGGGAAAAAAATCGGCCAAGTACGAGTCGGACTTGCGCACGAAGGGTTCCGTACCGATACATATCAAAAATAGGCTTAAATTGTGTTTTTTGTTTGGGAGACCCCTTAAATTTTTATTTTATTTTAATATTATTATTAAATATTAAAGTACACAAACAACAAAAAAATGTGTGAAAAATTCAAGTCCCTACCTCTTGCCATTATTGATATAGAGCGAAAAAGGCCGAAAAAATCACGTTTGTTGTATGGGAGTCCCCCTTAAATATTAATTTTATTTTGTTTTCAGTATTAATTGTTGTTATAGCGGCAACAGATATACACAATCTGTGAAAATTTCAGAAGTCTAGCTATACCGGTTCTTGAGATACATATTATTATTAACAAACTAACGAGATTTTTACTATATTAAATTAAAAAAACGCCATCTAGTTGACTCACAGGAATACTTACTATTTTAGAGGACCGGTTGGTCTCTCTAAGAGTTCACTAGAGGTCGGAGGAGTAAAGAGTAAAACTCGATTTACTGTGGTGAACTGAAGTGGTTTATTGAGAGATTTGTGCTGCTTATATACAAAAAATTATCATAATTATTATTACTAGAAAATGTACAGAAAGTTAAAAGATTAATTCTTATTGGCTAACAACATTAGAAAGAGAAATCTAGAAAGGGATAAAAATATTTATAAAACAAGAAAGAGAAAAAAATCGAATAGGAAATATTCACAAGATTGGAAAATTATCCGTGCGGAAGATTCGGCTGTACCGCGGTTCGTGGCGCTGGTATCGCGCGAGTATAAATATAGGCTCGCATGCCGCGGCCCATTCAGTCCGCGCGCGAATTTCATACCGACGTCGTCTCTCTGCCGCTCGACGCCGCGCCGCCGCGAGTACTTGTGCCGCCATTTTGTGAAGATGTTATGCAGCTCTGCAAACGCCATGAAGACTGTAGCTATGCTGCGAATATCCCTCGCTCGACGTAGCCTCGATGCGTACTGTTGTGTTGTGAAGAACTCTTATTAGAAAAAGTCCTTTTCAGGGCTGTTTCGTGTCCGGTGCAAATGCACTTAATATACACGGACGGTTTCTCTCGTCATTTCGAACGTACGTTCTTGGCAGAACGATTTTCTTCTATGTTTCAATCTTCCACGACGAACGTATAGGTACTTTGTAGGTACTGCTACAGTGCTCCCCCTCAAGCGAAGCGCACCGGCAGTCTGACGGCACGGCCCGTTCTTGTTGTCTTCTGTGCTGGACTTGCTGGTGTCTTCTGCTTGATCGGTGATGCACTTGGTAATGGTTGTGAGGTAATAGGTAAAGGTAATGAGGTAACGGGTAAAGGTAATGAGGTATTTTGAGGTAAATTATTGGTATGTGAAGGTAAGGTAACAGGTACATTGGTATTAGGTAAGTTGGTAATTACCGGTGACTGTTGTACATTGCTCGTTGACTCGCCGAGGTAATCTTCACTTAGTATGTAGGCGGGTTTTAAACGATCGATGGATACTGTTGCTGTGCGATCGGGTAGTTGTATCACGTAGTATTTTTCTTCTCGTCGAAGAACTTTGTACGGCCCATCATACGGACTTTGATGTGGTTTTCGAACGGCGTCTATTCGTAGAAATACGTATTTGCACGTAATTAGATGATGTATGAAGATGTTGCGTTGATTACCGTGGCGATGTACATTGTTTTTCGGCTTGAGAGAATCGATGTTTTTTCTGAGTTGCTCGATGTAGGTATGATCTAGACTCGATGATGATGTTGTTTCGAAGAAGTCGGCCGGTAAACGTAGGTTACGGCCGTAGGTTAATTCGGCGGCGCTGACTCCGGTGTCCTCTCGTATTGCGGCGCGTAGTCCGAGTAACACTGTAGGTAGCTCGTCGATCCACGATGTATTACTATTGGTGAGTCTTGTTTTTAGTGAATTCTTGAGACTTCGATGCCAGCGTTCAATCATGCCGTTAGATTGCGGGTGATACGGCGTTGTACGGGTTTTTTCTATTCCCATACAACGTGTTAAGTTGACGAACAGCTGACTCGAAGTCAAGCCCCATACGAGCACCGGTGACCGCGACAACAATAAAATACAATAGCATTTCCAAGAATCCCCGATCGAAGGATTCAAATATGCATCCTAAAGGGCCCCCGAGACGGTCAAACGGTTTGACTTTCCGTTACTCACTCCTCCGTTTCGTTACTAACTCAGTGATTAACTCACAAAATGTACGATAAGGGTATGCGCGCACGGGCAACTTAGTTGCTCGGCGATTTATTTGTCTCTTGATAAAGTCTAGGAGCTAGTATGGAAGTGCGCGCACGTAGCGACGCAACTCTGGGCAACTTTTTCGTTGCCCAGAGCCCGCGACGCAACTGTCTCCTACCCTATTGGTTTCTATGCAAGTGCACGCACGGGCAACAAAAAAAGTCGCCGACCGGCTAGTTGCCACTCACAGAGTACTTTATTTACCACTCGACCGCCGCAGCGTGAGTTCGTGTGTAAGGCGTAAGCTGCAGTGTACGGACGGATACGCGCGCGCATTCTATGTTCCGAGATGCCAAGTAAAATGCCGGTCAAAGAAGATATTGATAATAGTAGACTAATTGAAGAAGTAGAAATCAGACCATTACTGTATAATAAAAAAATTAAAAGAATACTCAGACGTAAATGCCAAATCACAGTTCATCGAAACTTTCGACACTCATTCTAAAGTAACGGAAATTTTTTTTTGGGTATACTCTCAATTTCATAAACAGTATGAAATTTCCCGAGAGTCAGCCAGTAAAAATTTAAAATCTAATAAAAAAAAATTAAACACACTAAGGGCCTGTTTCACCACTTCCTGATAAAGTGCCTGATAGGCTATCCACAACTTTTGACAGATTCTCCATACTTTGTCAGGTGTCAAGTTAAGTTGTGGATAGAATATCCGGCACTTATCAGGAAGTGGTAAAACAGGCCCTTAACATAATAAAATAAAAAAAACAGCAATAAGATCGAAATATTATTTTCATTTGTAATTTTTTTTGTAAAATTTCAACAGCAACTGCTCATCAACCTCTAGAATCTAGATTATAGCATGGTTTTGCACCAATCAGTTACTTTGTATGCAAAAGACCTTCAATGGTGTCTGTAATCTGTATTTAGCTTGTTGCGTTGTTGAATTTTTACAAAATTAATCATATTTACAAAATTCTGTAATTCTGTATAAATATCTGTATCCAGTATTAATTATCAGTATTACTCGCCAAAAATCTGTATAAATACGGAGAAATCTGTATATCTGGCAACACTGATCTAGAAAAAACTGAAAAAAGTCGGGTTGCTGTCGCTCTCGTGCGCGCACCCCGGTGACATTGCGATTATTTTTTCGAAAGAGACAAATAAATCGCCGAGCAACTAAGTTGCCCGTGCGCGCATACACTAAATAGGCCAGCTGGTGTAATTTCGACTCAATGATCATAGTCGAGCAGGAATTCTCCCTCTACCTGCTCAATGATGGCGCCTTATTATTACTAACAGGACTGAGTACTCGCAGCCTAAACGCGAGCCGAGCAAGATGTCTAATACAGAGGCACTGCGTCCCTTTCCAATAGGGTGACCACAATATTTTTGTTACGTGGGACAATATATTAAAACCACAAAAAATATTGGGTAGCTTTCCTAAAGAAATTTATTTTTACATTATAGATTAGCAGGCACTTTGATAGTAGGATATATAAGTAAATTTAATTTCAATAAGATTCGCAACTTTCTAACGTCAAAAGTATGAAATTTTACCCTTAGCGCGCGAATTACAGTATGGTTTTCTAGTAATTTAAATTATATTTACTAAATATCCTAGACGGTCCTATCCTTTTGGGAAATAAAATATTTATATTTCAGGTTATTATCAAGTTTTTAAGTTTTTGTACGTATAGCTTTTTAAGCATAATTCTACCAAACAATTGCTATCATGGGCGTGCGTACCATGAAGGCATAAAAGCACTGCTTACCTAATGATAAATACTTGCTATACACATATTTTAATTTAACTTTCGCACGTTTTAGATGACGTTAGTTATTATATAAAGTAAAAAATGAATACACTTAAAACGCCTAAATTTATAAAATAGCAAAAACTAATTTGCAAAACTTCATAAAAACATTATTATTTAATCGCAACGCCCCGCCGAGCGGAGATAATATATGCATTTGAGGCCTCGCAGACCTCGGGCATATGTGTGCGATGAGATTTTTGTATCGGTGCACAGATTGCAAACGCACACAGACATGAATATCTCATTTGCCTAGTTCGGGCAAGTAGCTTCAAGGACTGCGGCAGCCGGCAGGTCTTCCGATTTCCGAACTTATCCGAGCGCCTCCGACGCGGCGTTCGGTTCGGGTTCGTTGCACTTCACACTTCGTTGCCAATTATAATCCGAGTAAAAATAATGGACGGAAATCTAATTACGCGTATGCATGTATAATGCATTTTTGTTTAGTAAGGGTTATATTTGTTTACATTACATTAATGTTTAGTATTTTTGGAACGCCATTTTCTTTTTTCATGTGATGAGCACTGTTACGATAATTTTTTGCGCAAGTTTATAGTTTTCTAAAACGACTTTTTTGTTTTAACATTTAAAAGTTTGCAAATTTTAACAGTTTAATAGTTATTACTGAGTTTCTATATTAAGTGCGTTTTTGATTTCTTAAAAATGTTATTTGACTGTGAGGTCTGTGTTGAGAATGTGTGTTTATTAAAAATTAAAAATAACAAGTTTTCACAATTGTCATTCAGTGAAAAGATTCAAATTGTGTCGAAAGGTAGGTGTGTACCCGAGTTACAATTAAACCAGCAAAAAGGCAATGTAACTCGGAAGTTTCATGTTAAAAGTTATGAATCATATAACTGGCTGTGTGGTTGTGTGCACACGATTAAATTATATTGTTTTCCTTGCATATTGTTAAATAATTGTAGTTCAGTGTGGACTGATTCAGGATATTCAGATTTAAATAATTTCTATAACGCGGCAAAGAAGCATGACCATACAGAAAAACATCTGGAGGCCTGCTTAAAATTAAATACTTTTGGTAAATCTCATATTGAAATGAGTATCAACAGTCAGTTACGATTAGATATTGAGAGGCATAATGCTAAAGTCGATCGCAATAGAAACATTTTTCATAGGCTGATCGATGTTGTTTGCTTTCTGGGAAAACAAGAATTAGCTTTTCGCGGTCACGATGAGTCAGTATCGTCGTTAAATAGGGGTAATTATTTAGAAATAGTAAATTTATTAGCCAAGTATGATGGAGTTTTAGAAACCCATTTACAGAATGCGAGTACCTCATTCACGGGCATGTCGAACCGTACGCAGACTGATTTGATCTCGAGCCTTGCATCTGTGATGATCGATCGCGTTAAAGCCGAAATTAAACAGTCCGATTTTGTCGCCGTCATGGTAGATGAGACTCCTGATGTTAGCGGCCGTGAACAATTAGTATTAATTTTGAGATATTTTCGTGATTCAGAAGTAGTTGATCGATTTATCAAATATGTTGATGTCAGCGCGGATCGGACCGCTGTAGCCTTGAGTTCTATAATTTTGGAAGTTTTAGAAGAGTTCGATTGTGTATCCAAATTAGTTGCACAAACTTACGACGGGGCAGCAGTTTTATCCTCACAAATTAATGGCGTGCAGGCTTTGGTGAGGCAAAAATGTTCACAAGCTATGTACGTTTGGTGTTCAGCACATGTATTAAATTTAGTTTTATCGAAAGTCGAAACCTTTCGAACGAGTTGCTGAAACAAAACGCTTTTTTAGTATTATAAAATCAATCGCGGCTTTTTTTTCACACTAGTTCAAAGCGAATGGCCCATTACAACAACTTTGCCGATATGAAAAAGCTGCCTCGTGTCGCGGAAACAAGGTGGACGTATCACTCGCGCACGGTTAATGTAATTAATAATGAGTCCACCCACCTCCTAGAATTGTTTGAAAATATGAACGAAAATACACAAGACTGGGATGGTGAAACACTGACACAAGTCAGTTCATTTTTATTTAATATGAAAGAATTTGAATTTAATTTTCTATTAAAATCTTTCGCAGATATTTTTGCAGAAACGGATATTCTGTACGATATTTTGCAAAAAAAAACTAGTGACATCGCGTATTGTGTAAGAAAGATAAAAGAGTTAGTCATTTTTAGAACGTTTCAGAGAGAAGTTCGAGGTCTATTATGATGCCGCCGTTCACATAACCGGACCACCTAAAAGAAAGCGCAATGTCGATGATGTAAAAATACATTATCGGCGAATTTTTGTTGAAATAATTGATAATGTAGTGAGTGAATTAAGAAATCGTTATAAAAACATTAAAGATTTAAAGTTTGTTGAGCTACTTTCTTGTGAGAATTTTAGAAAATATAGTGAATGTTTCCCTGAAAATGAAATCAGAGAATTCACTAGTAAATATCAGGCAAATTTTAATTTTGATAAATTGAAAAATGAATTGCGCTGTATTTATAGATCACCTCAATTTGCAAATAGTTGTGTATTTAGTATTATTCAAAATTTGTATAATGACAATTTGAATAAAGTTTTTTCTGAAGTGTTACGATTAGCGAAATTCATTGTGACTATCCCAGCAAGCAGCGCATCGGCAGAGCGTTTATTTTCGAGTTTAAAACGTATCCACACATATTTGAGAAACACACAAAATCAACAACGACTCACAGATCTTTCCATGATTTCTATAGAAAAGGCATTAATGATAGAATTAAAACGCAATCCAACTTTCTATGACGATATCCTAAAATTATATTTAAAAAAGGATAGGCGCATAGATTTAATCTATAAATGAATGAGTAGTTTGTTTTTTACGAACCCATAGTTTTATTATTAAGTTTATTTATATATTTTGCGAATCACATGAAAATCGGCCTTTTTAACGGCCACATCGGATATCTTGCGAGGGACGTGTTCTGTAACTATCACTCACTTGCATAAGATATTTGAGGTGGCCGAAATCTTGCATCTATAGTATTTACATCAGAATATAGTAAATCTCAAGTAACCGGAGTCCGGAACCATGAGTATGTGAAAATTGAAGCCGATTAGGTGAGTACTTAAAATAGTTCTCGATGTTCTCGATAGATTTCGCTGGCAATATTGCTGTCGCTGGCTACATTGCGCTATTAAGATTTTTTCCGACCATATAATATAGGCCATCCAACTACTCCGCTGGGCCCCGCATACCCTGTGTCATATTGCTCTGCACGCCACTGATTGCTATCGCACGTCAGCGAAATCCTGCTCACTTGCCGGAGTTGCATTCGGAATTCTATGTTAAACTTCATGTCATAAGTAAAGTACGGTCGATTAATTTGCGATTGCGATTGTTTAGTAGTTTCTTACAATTAATGAACAAACAAAAAAGAACCTGTATATAGTAATATCATTTGTTTTTATTATTATTAAACATGGCTAAACAAAATTGTTTTATGCAATTTTTGTCGGAGACCAATCTTACTGCCTAATTTCCTCAAGGAATTAGATTTTGCATGATGGAATATTCTTAAATTTAAATATGAATTAGCTAACGCCTTCACTAGCTGTAACTCGTGTGGTTCCTCATTATAACATTGAACCGGATGCGGCGGAAAAAATAAATCATTAAGTTTCGTAAAAAACACTTGCTTGAGTATCATCAAAATCCTATTTTTGCTAGTATTTCGAAATGAACTACGAGATATTTCTGAAATAAATAATTTTTCGCTGTACTTTATTATTTCGAATGCAAACCTGGACACATACTTTAAGCCTCCTTTATCAATAAATGCAGTAAAAGAAGAAAAAATTGTTATGTCAACAAAATAAGTGTGATCAAAATGCTCTTTTGGAATTATTAAAGCGTTACGACAGTGTTGGCATGAAATTTTATCTATCATCTTATTTGCAAAATGGCCAGTTATAAAATAGAGGATATTCATTTTGTAATCAGACATATTGATTGATTCAATGTAATGAAACATTAAAGTATCTAATTTTTCCTCTTCAAGAAGATCAGAAGGTTGAGGTTCAAACATTGATCGATTTTCACTACGGAATTCCAAAACTGGAGAGAGTTCAAACTCTTCCTCAGTACAGTTTGCATGAATACTTGGCCTAACACTATTACGATGAAGCAATTTACGCATAGCGTACCTAAACTGTAAAGCCTTCGGATTATTGTTTCCGCCGCCTTGTATACGGATGCAAGAGAAAAACATCTCCAACTGATCCTGAGAAACTTTATACGGTAAAAAATAATCAAATTATTTTCAAGCAAAAGTTCCATTGCAAAATTTTGCACACTGTATGTATCCACTATTAATCCTAGAACTCCAACTTTTCGGCGATGTGAAAGAATCGACTGATTTTCAACATTAAGTGTTCTTAAATATTCTCGGGTTTCAGTTAAGATTCCCATCCAAAAATCTTTATTATTAAGCCGCAACGGCGCCTTAAAACCTTTACCCAAAGGAGATTTGGCATTTAACACATCGAAAACTCTATCCACTGTTCTGATGTATTCGGTAGTTGCTTCACTATTCTTGAATTCTTCATTACCACTAACCCGTAAGAAGTCAATGGCATTTGCTACTGAAGAACTCAAAGTCTGAGCCGCTAATTTCACATTCATTTTCTTCCCCATAAAGTTAATATGGGCAGCATTTATTTTATTTGCTAGTTTTAACCCCTCTTCATCTTGTAAGATATGTAATTTTTTAACGAAATCGAAATCAATGGACCCTTTTTCAGAACTCAAACCTTTCTCACCAAATACATTTCTACATAATTTAAGCATGTGAGCTGGGTCAAAAATGCAGTGTACTTTAGTGTCTTTATTGGGATGTTTAAAACTCGTAACCATATCCGGTAAATTAAAGCTGCATCCCAAGTGCTCAAATGTGTTAACGTTACAAGCAGTTCCATCACATGTTAGACTTCGAACAGTGATACCGATGTCAAATAACATACGTATTGCTGTGATTATCAACTGTGCCTGTACGGCGCCTGAAATTTTATCAATAAAAAAGTAGGCGATAGGGCATTTGAACTTTCGTTTGTATGCTACAATTTGCAGAACGAGGACCTCAGTGGCAAGACGTTCCGAATCGTATGGTACAATGCCAGCAAAGTCTACATAGCCCCACTTTTTATCTTTATGTTTTTCATAAGCTTCTTCAGATTTAATAGACATTGCATCAAATATTAGAGCTACATTCTCGAGATCATTTTCAGATACTGATAATTTCAAATATTCAAGTACTTCAACCATGAATCCCACATTGCATTCATGAGTCGCTAGCATTTTGCGCAAGGTTGCAGGATGTGGTAACATAGTATAATTTCTGAGATACATATATGCTTTTGAAGAATAAAAGTATAAGGATAAAGCAAACTGTTTGAGCTCCTCTGAATATCTTACACCTTTGTTACTTTTATCAGTGTTCATATGCTTATGAATGTCCACAAAATTGTTATTTATCAGATGTTCAATCTCATCATAGTTATTGCTTTTTTTTTTTAATATTTCCAAAACTGACTTCATATTTTCTAATCGAATATCGCGCCTCTTTAACCTCTGTGTCAATACTTTTACTTTTTGCTTCAACATATGTTCTGAAGGACTGCTGCATTTCATTTCTGTCTGAACTGCTACTTCTTTTACGCCTAAGCAGAATTTTTTGGCGGCAGGTGCATAAACTTCACAAACACTAGATTGTTGCGAGGTACCAGGAATACAATGTTCGATAGGTTGTAATGGTGACTGTATCACAATGTTACTCAGTATCTCTATCTGTTTATTTGGTGCCTGCAAAAGAAAATTAACATTACTACATGAAGTTCATATCCTCACATATTCTTCAGTTTTGGTAATAAATGAAATTTAAACGTTTTTACAAAGATTTTTACTATCTATTATATAAAAGGCTTTGTCCTGACTCACTGACTCACTGACAGACAACGCACAGCCCAAACGGCTGGTTGTAGAGACTTGAAATTTGGAAGGGTTATTTGTCTTGGTGCGTAGGGGTGTACTAAGAAATTTATCATAAAACAAATGTAATATTTTAATAAACATAATTAGGTAGGTTTCCGTCACTAACAATAGGCTTACCGTTGGAAAAATAGATGGAATTGCGTCGGCTTTCAATAGCTGTCGTGAGTTTTCTGTATAAAAGTATTCTGTTTTGAAGTGACGGCTACACACAACGGAGTTTTTAGTAATCTTTTGTGACACCGGAATAACATCCAGCCATATTTTTCTACTTTCTTCATTCTTCGGAAAACTGTCAAAGAAATATAACTTATTATTAATATAACTTGGATATCAGTTTTGTTTTGACTCTTCTTGTTTATCGTGTAGGTGGTCAACCTGACTGAAGCTCCCTGTCCGGAAAGCTATCATTTAAAACTTACTTACAATAACACAACAAATAATAATTTGAACATGTTTTGGAAATTAATGTATTGGCAACATTTTATAATAAAGTATCATAACCGTGTGTGGTCCTTTGCTATAAAATATGTTGAGCTATAAATTATAGCTCGGTATATTAGTGTATTGTAGCTTCCTTGGGTAAATTGTCGTTGGGTGAATCGTAGTGATGAGTAGTTTAGTTTGTAAATAAAATGTGTACCTACCGTTTTTCAGGTTGGGAAAAAATAAATGACTGATTTTGCAGGAATTGCATAATAAGTCCATGAGAAATGGGAATTACACAGTTATTTTGATAGCAATCTTAAGTGCCTAACCTACTTTCGATTGTTAACGGCCACAGAATACCAAACCGCGTGGTCACCCTGTATTGTTATAAATCTAACACTCCCTTTTTTCGGCTTACCTGTGAAATGATACGCCACAACCACCATACGATTCACTTTTACAAAACTTTACACAACACTTTTTCACCATTTTTAAAGAAACTACCACGAGATTATCGCCAAAATAAATCAAACATAACACCATGAGCATAAATCGCAATCCATAGCAGCCATGACACATTCAAAGGGTTGCCATAGTAGTAAATAATAATATTCACACCTAAGTAGTTTTAAGCATGGGTTTTAAGTAATGACAGGTTAAAAAATATGTAAGTTACAAAAAACTAAATCAAAATAAATATGAACTTAATTCATATTAATAAGTTGAGCTTAGATTTAGTATAATAATTGACTAATTGTCTGAAATAATTTCTACCATTTTCAACCAACTACCATGTTTCTATCGCATGGCAAGAGTTAGAAAGGGACAAAATATGGCCTCCGATGTAGATCTCTCACTCGGCTCGTTTTGCCTCTATCAATACTGGTATCTAAAATTGAGTCTTAATGCAATACATTAAGGTGTGTTTTTGTAATTTGAATTTTTGATAGAACTCAGTAATAATAAGTCCATGGATGGCGCCAAGGTTGACAGCTACCAACATTCAGGAAAGAAAAGGAGGTAAAATTTGCGGAAACAGAAGTGCCTATCTCAATTATTATGCTTCAAATAAGGTAAGTATTTAATAAGCGTTTTATTTCAGGGTAAAACGCTGCTATTATGTCTGCATCCAAAATTTATTTTCTAGGACCACGATCTTCCGGACCCCAAAATAAAACAAAACAATATTTTCTATGCTATACTTTGCCACCATGGTACCACTTATTTGATTAGGGATGTCAAGAAAAAAAATAGTATATCGATATATTAATCGATAGTTATATAAATAATTAAGTTCAAAATTAGTTTTTTTAAAAGCTTTATTTATTTCAAATAATTATGACGTGAGTCGTGACATGGTCGCAGTACGAACAAACCCTCTATAATAAAAATAAACTATACAGTAGCTCGTAGTGATCAAGTGTTATTATGAACTGACATGACAGAGTGATCAGGGGCGGCAAAAAAATGTCGTCAGCAAAACGAAGGTTGGTAAGCCTTTTTTTGCCAACTTCAATGCCCAGTGCCTCCCAAGGACCATGACCATGACCAATTTTCTGAAAACCTCTTCAAGCACGCAGGTAAAAAGTTTGGGAGAGAGCGGGTCACCCTGCTTGACGCCTTTGAGTACTCGGAATTTAGGACCGGTACTGTCGAGTTTTATGTCAGCGGTGCTATTTTCATTCTTAGAAGCTCTATATTAATAGGATGTAATATATCTTGGTTACATACATGACACAAAGAAAGAACAAAAAAAAATTTTTCGCGCATGCACCTACTGTCCTCATCCCAGTCAAACATGAACAATAGTATCCTTTAATGGCGCTTATGTCCTCCTCATTTCCCTTTAATATTTAAGTGTAATAGACCGTGTTCGTGCGATGTCGAGTAGTATGGTCTCGTCTGTTTCCATACTATTAAGAGGTCGCATTTTATCTCGACATCGTACAGACCGTGTTCGTATATAAATCTTTAATATATAAGTGTATTGACTAATACACTTATATATTAAAGGGAAATGAGGAGGACATAAGCGCCATTAAAGGATACTATTGTTCATGTTTGACTGGGATGAGGACAGTAGGTGCATGCGCACATGTTGTAAGCATCATATGGTACTTCGGCATAGGAAGGCATTTGCAGAATTTTATTGGGCCAGCAAGTGCATGGGACGACGTAATAATAGATGGCTCTAATGTGGAATAATTAAATAAACAGTTTTTTTTTTACATTATAATGAGATATTTTTATCTTTTCTTTATTCTTATTCTGTTTCATTAATACAAAATCAAACGAACGTTCACCAACAAAGCCGCGGTCCGAACATTTTTCATACAAAATGATATTAAGTTTTTCTTGGGTTTTAAATTGATTTCATAATTTTTTTTATTTATATCATGATATTCATACATACAATCATTCATTCCATCGCATTCTGTGATGCTACAACAGTGGGGACGGAGTCCATATATTTTGTCCGATTGTTCTTTGTCAATGTTGTTCGGAAGAGATTTAAGCAGGAAAATAGTATGAACATAACAGATCTGTATAATTAAGTAGAATGTCATTGACCTATAGGTCTAAAAATTAGTATAGATACTAATTTTTATCCCAGAAAAAAGTACGGTTAACGAGCGATTAACTAATTTTGGGGCAACGGAGTTGCGAGCGTCATCTAGTTATAATAGTAGTATTGTCTCAATGATGAAAAACTCAAAGCAGATATGTTACTACCGCGCGCGTTGTGAAGATTCAAATACGGCCCAATTGGGTCGTCTGTTATTTAGTCTGCATCGAGCGCAGTCACGAACGTGCCGCGTCTTGTCTTAGGCATCTTACAGATGAACGGCACGTGTCGGCGGCAGTCGACGGAAGTCGGCGGCACGTGTCGGCGGCAGTCGACGGCAGACGACGGCACATATCGGCGGCAGTCGACGGCCGCCTTTGACAGTTTATGACGCTTGCAGGGGGCCTACCACGACCTTTCCTAAAACTATCATGTTTCCAGAACACTTTGTTGTAAGATTATAACAACATTACCGTACTTACTCACTTTTTAAATATAATTTTACTAAAAAACAGTAAAAAATGCAAAACAATGTTAAATCCACTGTGAAATATATACTTTTTTAAGAACGCTAGCTTGACGTTAAAGTAATAAATTCTTATGTGTCAAACGATGTCGGTTAGTAGAGGTGGTGGTAGGCCCCCAGTTGTGACGTACCCCCGCAAGATAAGCGTCCACAGATCAATATCGTACGCAACGGAAATCTCGCATCAAACGGATATTTTATTCACAGTACGTCCGCTGAATCGGCATTGTACGGATTGCTGTTTAGCCTAGTAAATGAATGCTCAAAAGGGGGGTATGGATGGAAAAGTCGGAAGCAGAAATTTTGACTTAGGTACTTTGTTTGGACTAATTTGAAGATAAACATACTAGCTAGTTGGTAATCCGTACGCTGCCGATACAGTGAGACGTACTGTAAAAAAAATCCGTCTGATGCGAAACGTCCGTTGCGTACTATACCGACCCTACGACGCTTACCTTTACGCGTTACGTCACAACTGCAAGCGTTATAAACTGTCGACGGCTGCCGTCAACTGCCGCCGACTGCCGCCGACACGTGCCGTCGTCTGCCATCGACTGCCGCCGACGCGTGCCGCCGACACGTGCCGTTCGTCTGTAAGCGCTCTTACCTAAATAAATTGAAAATGACGTCGTGCGTGTTTCGAAAATGTACCAATTATGACTCAAAAGAAAACAAAACACATGGAATCTCTTACCACATTTCTTGATTGCAATAAATACCTCGATTATTTACATTTTCAATTATTTTTTCGAACAATCTGGAAAAAATCGAATTTTCGTCATAGCTCAGGCGAAGAAGGAAACAGCGATACGAGTCGACGTTTTAAAATAGAACTGTCTCTTTTATGTGAATGGTTCTTCGTATCTTTTGTTTCACTTATCTGTCAAATTTGACAATGTTTGCACTTTGCAATTTTGAATTTGAAAATTATTCGGAAGAGATATAAGCCGGAAAATAGAATGGACGTAACAGATCTGTTTAAGTCATAAAGTTATTATACCTATCGGAATAGAGAAACAAAGGCCTGAGTAAGCGAGATGTCACTATCAGTAACACTGCGTGGTAGAAAGAGAAGCGTGATTTGAGGTTGCATAGCTTTTTTTTTCATCTGTTTGACAGTCTGTCTGCCCCTGAGCCGATCGTTGTCAATTTGGGCTCCCAGAAAAATTGTGATTTGAAGTTAAATAATGAATAATTTTTAGAAATACTGCTCTAGAAACATGGTTAAATGTTTGTGGAATGATTGTGGATCCACACATCGAAAAAACCCGGACAAATATTCATTTCACAGGTGAATTATTCTACATCGACAGGACCTAGTTTTAAGTTTATTTTTGCCAATTCCCTACGAGTTATTGGTATTGATTTATCAAATTCACTTCTTTAAATGTTTATTTATATGGAAAACATGACTAGCCATGGTGCACAATTTAAGGATATTTTGTGTAAACAATTTTCATATATTTTACACTAGGGCTGCATATCAAGTTATCGTTAAGTAGTATCGATATGAAAATATTTTTTAGTTAAGTATACTAATTATCTACGAATGTTGAAATGATAACATACTCATCCGTAGTTTATAATTAGTTTAAGTATTTTAATATACTATCATACATAATTTATCGTTTTTAAGGGTCCGCACCCAAAGGGTAAAACGTCCTAGTAGTCGGGTCCCGCTCTACTACTAAGACTTCGTTGCCTGTCCGTCTGTCCATCCGTGCGTCTGTCTGTCTCCAGGCTGTATAACAAGAACCGCTATAGTAATAGACTTCTGAAATTTCCACATATGTAATGTCATTCCACATCCAATATGGCTGCTCATCCAAGATAGGGGAATAGTTTTAAAAAGCACTTCTGCAAGATGGGCAGCAAATAAAAGGGCTCATTGAGAGTGAATTGAAAATTAATAGGGTCTAGTGAAGTCGTGTCGTGTCGTGTACTGATGTGACGTGACGTGACGTAACCTGTCGTGTCGAATCGTGTCATGACATGTCGTGTCGTATCGTGCCGGGTTTTAGAAAATGCCCGGTTGAAACCGGTCACCCTTCATGCGCGAGTCCGACTCACACTTGGCCAATTTTTCAGATTTCCTGCTGACCTGGATACCAGAAATTCATGGCTTAAAATAATTAACCGTCCAAACTGGACTCCGAAGAAAAATTCATGCATATACTTAATTATGCAGCAAGCATTTTGAAGAAAAGTCATATTTTACTTCAAAATTACAATTTTTATTATACCTATCTATGCAGTTTTATTTTATCCCATTCTGTTTTTACAATCTTACAATTATTATTCCATGATCGATATTTTGTCGAATTACAAGATGTTTGTACATCACTGACACGCACACGTAAACATAATTGTATACACAGATGTAAATCAAATTTTGGTTAAGCTTGACAGCTCGGGATTGTTTCTCTATTCCGATAGGTATATTACCTTTATGGTTTAAGCGCATCACAGACGGTGAAGATAATATAAAATATATATTATCTTAGAGCATATTTTAGAATATCGCTCACCATAGAAATCCTATGAACCATCACACACGACGAAGTTAATTTATGTTTTATATTTTGTATCTTATGATACCGAGCGATATGGAAATATATATTTCATATCTTAATATTTTATCTTAAGATACGAAATATATATTTCGTATCTTAATAATATGTTATCTTAAGATGCGAAATATATCTTTATGAATAGGTACAGGGTGTTTTTGTGTCGAGCAGCGGGCTCATCAGTGATCGGACGCACTAGTGGACGCAGTGTTGCCAGTGCTGTATGTTAGAAAGTTACATACCTACTCTCATTCGAAAAGTAACATTTTGAGGGAAAAAGTAACATTTCGCATAATTTTAAATAAAATTGACTTATAATTTATTGCTTTATTATTATTATTGCTTAAAAAGCTCATGAATCGAAATGAATGTTTCTCTTGAATTTCTAAAATACTCCTGAAACTTCTTCGTTGACAGATATTGATAAAGGTTAAATTCGCCGCAGGTTTTTCTCTTTTTTATGTGAGGCTCTATCCAAATGTTTCTCCTTTTGGAATGTGCTACTACAATCTGCATTTCACATTCTATATCAGAATCATCGTCTGAAGAGCTGTCTAACAAATCAAGAAGTAAGGCAGTATCAGTTATTAGTTATCAGTTATCATTTATAGTCAATCACCCTGTATATAGAACTCTAACAAGGAATACGTGTGGCACCAACGCAGACTCGTAAGGAAATGAACAGATTTTTAATATTATCGTATCTTAGCCGTGTGTGATAGCTTAAGATACTATAATATTTTATATTTGGGCATCTTAAGATAAAATATTATATTATCTTCACCGTGTGTGATGCGCTTTAAGTAGAATATCATTGTATTGTCTTCTTGACTTTGATGGAATTTATGCCAAGTATCGACATATCGACTAGGTACCTACTTTCTGAAAAATCGATACCTATCTCCCTTGTCACATCACTAATTCTATGGCGTGGCGTCCCTCTCAGTTTTTGCGTTCTGTTGAGGAAAGCTTTTTTCCCTCCATCTTTTAGAAAGTGCATTTTAATTGTTAAAACTCGTGAATTTTCGGAGAGTAAATCGCTGATTATTATTATTTTCTCCGAGTGCGGTGAAAAATAAGTATTATGCGTAAAATATCTAAAAGTAGGGGAGATGACGATGTTGTTTCCTCTACCAATGGATCTGGGTCTGTAGCTGAGGCTGACGAAGTTCAGCCTGAACAACCGCCGCATGAAGAAGATAATAACGAGGACAACGATGGAAAAGACGATCTAGAGAAAGAGGATAATGGCGTTGGAGAGCAGGAGTTGGAGGAGGAAGAGGAGGAGGAGGAACCGAGCGCTAAAAAGAGTAAATCTAAAAGTAAGGCAAAACCCAAAAAGAAAAAATCCGATAAAGCCAAAAAGGCAGCTAAGGACGAGGAATATGAGGTGTGTAGTTTGTGTTTATATCAATAACTAGCTTTTTCCCGCGGCTTCGCCCGCGTGGGATTCTGAGAATGGCATAATTCCAGGAAAAAAACTTTTTACATACGAAATATAGCCTATGACGCTGAGGAACACACCAGCTTAAACTCTTTATTATATTAGTGTAGATTAATATTTGATGCCTCAATATAAAGCTATCCGGACTGGCCTTGGAAAATGCACCTCCATTGTGGGTATTGCAG
Organism: Polyommatus iphigenia; assembly: GCA_963422495.1. Taxonomy (NCBI): domain Eukaryota; kingdom Metazoa; phylum Arthropoda; class Insecta; order Lepidoptera; family Lycaenidae; genus Polyommatus; species Polyommatus iphigenia. The sequence goes on along the minus strand of OY730180.1, from coordinate 39,862,106 downwards.
ACACAGTAGATTTTCAATTGTTATGCTGCAGATGGCTGCCGCTTGGGAATTTATGGGTCAATAATAATATTATGTACTGTCCATAATATGCACTAAACCTTTTTCATACATTAACCCATCAAGCCCCGTAAGGACACCGGTGACCGCGACAACAATAGAATAACAATAGATTTCCCAAAAAAAGGATTAAATTGTCCAAATTTTCGAATATCCTAATAGCTAACGACAACGGATAGGGTGAATGGAGTTTCTACTGTATTATTTATGTTTGTTCTGTGCCTCTATGATATGCTATGTGATTTTTTAGTTTTTTCTTCCAATTAAATTTCCTTTTTACCCGACTGCCAGGAGGGTTATTTTCTAAATATTTTAAGGAAAACCTCTAATTTGCAAATCATAATTATCCAAACAAATGGTTTTTCCAAACACCCACACCAATAAGTTAGGAGTTAGGACAGTGGTCGGCAACATGCGGCCCGTCTTTCTTGCGGCCCGTGAATGTTTTGTGAATAAGTTATGTGTATCAAAAACAATGTTTTCTAATACTGCCAGTAGTTATCGCCGCTTAAGAATATGTTCTGCGTAATGAGCTTTTTGCAGTTGGTGCCATTTTTAATAAAAACTTATTTCCTTTCATTATGTGTAGGGATATTGAGCTTCTAGAATCTAGGGTTGATACAAGTGTGAGGTCTGCGGCCCGCCTTTAGTTTGTTTTGCCACCTTGTGGCCCTTGCCTGGCAAAAGGTTGCCGACCGCTGAGTTAGGATACTAATAGGCCAGTTACTGTACACTTACTATTTTATCCTAGTGTCAACTGTTAGCTCATCTGCTTGTTGAATCTGCTATCCATAATAATTTTTTATAGTTTTCCAGAGCCTCTATCTAATAAACTCTAGTACAAGTATAATTTTCAATCAAATTAAATTATGAAATTATTATTGTAGGTGGAAAAAATAATTGACTCTAAGCGCATAAAGGGAAAAGTTTACTATTTGATAAGATGGAAGGGATATTCTGCTGACAGTGACACCTGGGAACCACAACACACCGTGTCCTGCCCCGACCTGATTTCTAAGTATAACGAAGAAGTAAGTAGAAAATACCAGTATTTTATACATTTTACATTTTTTGTACTTTCATATAAAATACTGTTTTATTTTATAGAAAGAGAATTCCAAGAATGATTCCCCCAAAAAAGGCAAAAAGAGAAAAGCTACTAGTAAGAAAGCAGTTAACAAAACACCTGCAAAGAGAACCAAATCTTCCTGGGATAGCGAAAAAGCTGATGAAAATGAGGAGTATGAAGTATGTTCTTTATTGCAATTATTGATGTACCAGTATTATATAATATTATTATGTTGTTGATGTCATATTTTTTAAGTAATAATCATATTATACAGGGTGTAAAAAGACCACTTCCGATAACTTTGGGGTACATTATACTACATTTTCTGATTACAAAAATGTAACTTTTTTTAAATTTTTTTTTTCAAAAAAAATTTTTTTTTAATATATTTTTTATAATAAATAACCTTTAGACAAAACCATAAACCATTTACAAAAAATATTTAAAATATTTTTTTTACTTTTATTTTTTTTATCCCGATACGTAATCTAAAAGACGCGAGTCATTGATATCAAATGTAGCGCGCTTAATAACATAAGGTCGTAAACGACCATACTGTACGGTCGCGGCAGTTTTTAACCTTATGCTCTTTCCAACCTATCAAGAACCATGACATTCAACTCTCTCAAGTAACTCAGAACTTTGACCTATGATCTCTTACCTAGGCTAATTTAATCCTTCGATCGCGGATTCTTGGAAATGCTATTGTATTCTAGAGTTGTCTCGATCACCGGTACTCGTATGGGCCTTAATGGGTTAAAACTTTAATCCTAGCTCATGTACAAAACTGTAAGTAACTTTCTGAGCTCATGCTCTTAAATATATTCGATAAATAAGTTGTTACTCATGTAACAACTTATTTATCGATTAGTTAAAAAGTTATTCGTAAGGAACAAAACCGATTTTGTGTGATATGCGGATGCACCGTCTTCCGCAATCTCAGGAGTCAGGCTTTCTATCGAAATTACAGACGATGCATGAAAACTTCCGTACGTAAAACTATGGTAATAAACTTACGTGTAAAATGTTAAGTTCTTAAAGTGTTCTTATTTCTCTAGACTCTATGCATTTTGTAAGTATTCTTTAGCACTAAGCAATAATACCACCAACAACAACACGTTTCTTATACGAAATCTAACACAACACAAAGTTTAAACAAAAAAATAATAACACATTTTCCGTGTTATGCAGAACGATGATTGTGGATGGACAGTACCTAGATCTGCAATTATCGCTTTTTATCTACTACAGACTATCTACTACAGAGATGAAAAAACTAGCAATTAATTACTTACGTGAAAAATGTTGAATTCTGATTTTTGAATGTGCTCTCTATGCATTTTGAAAATAGTCCATATCACCAATCAATAACACCACCAATAACAACACATCTCTTTTTACACGATATCTTACACGACACGTCTTATTTTTTTAACGCAAACAAATAAGAAATAATAGTTAATTAATTTACATTTTACAAATTTAGTTATCACAATAATACGTTTTAAAAAGATCGTAATACGCTTATTAATTAAACATAACTCAACGGACAACCTTCAACCTCAAGATGCAAATTGGAACTAAAGTCTAATTATGCGAAAATCGTCTTTAAAAACCTGTATCGACTTTCGGTAAATTCAAAGATACCGACGGGACGACCAGACCGCTTGGCGGCAACGTCAAAGGCGCCGCCGCCGCGCCGGCCGCTCTGTAGGTGTACGACGCACGTGTCGCTAATCCATGTCAAGGACAATCTAAGTGTTGTACCCTATAAATTCAAAACGATGTAGTCGATATTTAAATTACCATTAAATAATAAAAATTATAACTATTATTTAGTAGGTCTACTATTCTCATTTTTAAAATTAACTCTATTAAGAGGTTATAAATTCAGAAAGTTTTTATCGGGATACATAGTCAAGTTCCATTCGATAATTTCGATACCGACATTACCGTGATAAAGTGATTGATAAGCCATGGCACGCGTTATGCGCGTCTACGTACGCAATGAAAATACTTTAATAATACCTAATTAATTAAATAACTTTTAACTATTGTCGCTATTCTTAACATTGAGTAGGTATTTGCTTATTTTTAGTTTGACTACAAATCAAAACGTACTCGTATGTAAAACAATACGATTTATCGATAAAAATTAGCGATAACTCAAAATATGCACAGGGATACATCCCTATAATTTTACAAAGTTTTTTATTCAATTTTGTTCAGTCGGCTGTAAACACGCGCCGCGCTGTGTACTGTGACGTTTTTGTTTAAGTTTTGTAATTTTATGGATGTTTGTAATTAATATTTTTTCTATGTTTGTAATTAATAACGGGCCGTGACATGATACGTGTCCGATGAATGTGCGATGAAATGTGAATGAACTTTTAATACTCGTAAACCTTTATGGAACGGGGGTGAACATCGCGTCGTCGTCGATAGACGATAGTGCGGTTTAAACAGTGCAGTAAAAAGTGTTTAAAGAATTGGAATGTCTCCTGTTTACCAGTGGCGTGGGGTGAAAAAAAATAAAGGTAAAGCCGGACCAAAAAACGGCTAACTCGTGAATAAGCAAAATTTCAATTCTTGTAAAAAAAACGTGCAATAAATTACATACCTGTATTAAGTGTGTTAGTTTACCTTTTCCATAACTACTAGGGTGCTTTGCTTGCATTGTGTGCGTTGCATGCAGTGTTAGTGTTGTTAGTATTCACCACCTTCACCATACATGACATCACTGGTATTATATGAACAGTGCATGTCGAGTATGATAAAAGTGGCTTTAAAAAAAGCCGTTTTAAGCACACGTCACTCACACTCACACACCAAAAATAAGTGAATCCTGACTTGCCAGTGTAGATGTTTGTTACTCAATCATGCAAAAACTGGATTTAGATGAAATTTTGCATGCATCCCATGTCAAACATGGAAAGGAACATAGGCTACCTGTCTGAAGTCCACGCAGACGAAATCGCGGGCAAAAGCTAATAGCAAAGAAATATCAGCAGAAATACGTACCTAAATGTTTAATTTTGTTATTTGTCGTCTGTCGTCGTTATTTAATATTCCTATTCTACAACCTGAAAAATTACCTAAGAATTATTATTTATATCATTTCTCACCTAACCGTGTCACGACAAATTACAAAGTAAGTAAAACAAACCAACCTTTACGATGTAACAAACAAAAACACAACACAACACTTGGCAAGTAAAATTTCACTACTTTCGATTCTTTTAAACTATATAATATTACAATCAAGCTAGCCCACTAACTTAATAAACAAAATTTTGCATATTACAATAATAACAGTACAAAATGAGTGCAAATAAGCGCGTAATATAATTGTTTAAGTGAATTGAAATGACAGCACGCGCCGGTCGGCCGCTGCAATTAGCTCTGTTGTGATTGGACGAAATCTTTTAAAGCGAAACATGCGAAACTAAACCTTAACACATGACAAATAAAGACTAGGTAGGCTATGTGGGATCGGCTTGTTGTTCGACAATATCGACGAGTCGTTTGCATGTAGTAGTAATGTGTATGTGTGCGTGAATTTCATACATTTCAAATGTTTGGATTCCCGATGTTTTGAGCGAGTTCCCCGGCCACCGCACACTATGGAGCAGTACGTACGCGTTCTGAGTGCGATCGTAAAAACGGGTATGTGTGCGTTTGCGTGATTTTAAATACATGGCGAATTATTTTTATGAAATTGTAGGAAGCGGGGTAAGCTATAATTATTAATAATAAAAAATGTATATATTAAAATTCGCCAAGGTAAGCCGGTAGGAATCGTGTTCTATGGAGGCTTCGCCACTGCTGTTTACTTTTGTTTCGTGTTGAAAAACTCTGCAATCTACATTGAGTTAGATGGAGCACAGCTCGAACTGCATTTCATAAAAGCATACAGCTGATCACAGGTCAGTGAACATGTTATCAAGTATTTTTTCCATAGATAGGTGTAAGTAACTGTGTATTGTATTTTTACAACCTGATTCGGATGTGAATTATGATTTCTTTTCCTTTTTGGCCGGAAGTAAAAACTGAGTATTTTTGAGTAATAAACTAATAACCTAAGAAACGGTAATTAATAAATTCTAACATTATGTTATCTAATAATTATTACAATATTGGTGGTTTATTCACTACCTACGGGCTAGGGCACACCACGATCAGCTGTTTTGTCTAGCGCAGGGCCGCGCGCGCGGGACTCGGCGCGGGCCGGGCGGCGCGTGGGGGCTGACTCGGCCCGGGGCTTCACTGGCGTGCGATACTATCGCGCATTTACATCAGCGTTATACATTGCGTGTTGAAAATTTTGACTATTTTAAAAACTGGCGATTTAAAGAAAATTACTTGCACCAATGGATATATCTCATGCCCTATAATAACCCCACGAAGTTATCGGAAGCTATATATTTAGAATTTATAAAATATTATTGTGTGTATGACTATTATGTAAGTCCAGTGAATGTCTTTACAGGTTGAGCGCATCTTGGAAGTGCAATTTAAGAAAAATGGGCAGAGACAATTCCTGATCCATTGGAAGGGATGGTCAAGTAAATTTGACTCCTGGGAGCCAGAAAATAACCTCAACTGTCCTGACTTGATCAAGAAATTTATGGATAAGGTAATATTTTATTGATAGCCTAGTAAACAAATGCCCAAAATGGGGGTCTGCTTGGAAAAGTCGAAAGCAGAAATTTTAACTTTGGTACTTTGTTTAGAGTAGTTAGGAGTTAAACATACTAAAAGTCCTGACCCCTCCGAGGTGAGCCCGAGGGAGGTGGGCCAAAGAAGGTCCCGTTTCTTGGTTTTTTGCTTACTCATCAAAAATGGTGCTTCGTACGAAATTCTCTTCTACTACATAATAAAAGCTAATTAAATTCTCTACAACTTTGTCCTTTACACTTTATATCTATCTCCAATCATTGCCTCGCTATGAGCTTCTAAAATTGGCCGATTTTCAAAAGTGTGTTTTTTAGGGTTTCGTACCCAAAGGGTAAAAACGGGACCCTATTACTGAGACTTTGATGTCGGTCCGTCTTCCTGACCGTCTGTCTGTCCATCTGTCTGTTCGTCTTGTTTGTCCGTCTGTCTGTCCGTCTGTCTGTCCTTCTGTATGTCCGTCTGTCTGTCTCCAGGCTGTAACTCAAGAACGACAATAGCTAGAGAGTTGAAATTTTCAGAGATTATGTATTTCTGTTGCCGCTATAACAAATACTAAAAACAAAATAAATTAAATATTTTAGGGGGGCTCTCATAGAACAAACTTGATTTTTCTGATACAAAAAACAATAAAATGTTGAATATCGAACCTTTGCCTGATTTTTTCGTTTAACCTTTAACTATGGACATCTAAAAGTTGTAACATACTCATGGACATGGGGTCTGACAGACCGTTCGTATTTTCATCTGTTTTTTAGGTAATTGAAAGATTTTTTGTATTATTTTTGCTTAAATGCCTTCACACACAATTGATTCAGGGAATGTATGGGTTAAATATCCAATATTCTAAATTATATTGTAAAATGAAGCATTTTAAGTAGAAGACTCACTTTTAAGACTTTCATTCACCTGTGACGAAAAAAATCCATTTTTATATAAGAAACATATGTTTTAAAACTTTTTGCCTTAATTGCCTATTAATATAAGACATACTAAATATAAAAATTGGAATTTAAAACTCTGAACATGTAACATAAAAATTTTGACATAGGTCGAACATAGACAAAATTATTGGCAGTAATTTCACATGGTAAAGGCCACAAACGTAATTATAGCTTAAAGGTGAACGCAGATTTGGCCGCACCGCACGCACCGCAGTCGCCGCATTCGCAATTCTTCATATTATTAAGTTGCGAAGACTGCGGCGCGGGTAGGTAGGTATGCGAGCTTGCCTATAACTTCATATAAAGAATTCGAATGCGGCGACTGCGGTGCGTGCGGTTCGGCCCAAATCTGCGTTCACCTTTAATGTAACTAAACATTTTGTGGTTAGTATTTATTTTAGTTATCTAGACAGATCCAATTAGTTTTTGCTGTAAAAAAAATATTTCCTAAATATTAGCTCTCCTAGACCCAAATTTGTTCCTTAGAACATATTTTTCAGTGCAATATTCCAATCGTTTGACCGATTCCAAGCTTTTTATGTATTATAACGAAGAATTTCACTAAAAAACATAAGCACAAGTTATTTCAATACATTTTATTTAGACATTGATTGCGCACTACCGAAAACACAAACATAATTCTTTGTATGGGAAGCATGGACATGGGGTCTCACAGACCGCGCTCGAAGTTCAAACCGAAATAACTTTGCAAACTTGCAGTCGGCGTCGAATTTTTTTGCTTCAGAATACATTTTTCGACTAAAACTGAAGCTACTGAGCGCCGCAAGTGTGAAGCTTAAGGGGAAGTAGGGTAGATGCGATTCTTGCAGGGTATGAGCGGTCTGTGAGACCGCGCGTCCATAGTTAAAGGTTAATATCACTTTGGAGAAATTATTTATACAGCCAAGGGAACACGATTTCATTCTCGCTCATAGAGGTTTCTCAATAACCCGAGTTTCTCGCTTATTCAGGTACAAGGTTAGCGTTTCTCTCTTATAGAGGTACGCAGAAATGACAAGTCAAAAATTCATGCACTATGTAATTTTATTTTATTTAGAACTTATATTTTACATTTTAAAAAATCCGTCAATTTCTTTTGATTTTATAATTTTATAATAGGTTTAGTAAGGATTCTGGTAAATTAATCATTCGATCGCGGATTCTTGGAAATTCTATTGTATTCTATTGTTGTCGCGATCACCGGTGCTCGTATTGGGCTTGATTGGTTAAACTGCCTCTGAATTTCATTTCGCGATTTTCCGGATTCAAACGCATTCACTATTTTAAGTTTATCACTCAATGATACTGTCCATAGATTAATCATTGGTCCGAAGTCGCGGTCGTCGCGAAGACCAATGATACTGTCTTTAAGTTTCCGTTTTGACATGATACAGAACAGAACTTTCCTTCGCAATTGGTTAACTATAAACAGAGTAAGTCCGTTCGAAAAGAATGCGATAAAAAAACAACGTTTTTTAGCTCAACGAAATAGCATGGGTACAATATTGACGAGAAAACAATACAAAAACAATGGTAGGAAGTTTAACGAAAGTTAAGAATGAGTCATAAAATAGCAGATGTTGATGTTCAATCTGTAATTTGTTTTCTCATTAATTGTATTTTCTCATGACTGTGTATGTAAATAAAAAAATAAACCTCGACTGTCGCTTATAGAGGCATAGAAAAGAAGCAGTCTCACTCACAGAGGTCCATGAGAGAAAAACGACTCTCTCTAACAGAGGTTTCTGTTTCTCGCTCATAGAGGTTTTGGGAGCTTAAAATGACGGGTCCTAGCTATTACTCTCACTTATACAGTTTTCTCACTTATCCAGTTGTCACTTATCCAGGTTTAGCTGTAATTAGCAAAACTAGCGCATGGTGCAATAATAAAGGGTGTTTCTTTTTTATTTGTTAGTAAAAATAAAACACCCTGTATTATTGCACCATTCGCCCGTATTGCTTATTAAGTATAAACAAATTCTCCAAGGTAACTATGTACGGTTAAATCCAGGAAAGGTTAGATTTTTAAGGTTTTATTGTTTTCCCATACATTTCTTAAAAATATGAAACAATATACTAAAATACAACACTTTCCTCAAGTTTGCCATATACGATTACTTACCAGAAGTCATTCCTTACCAGCAACACTATAAATTGATACAATAATATAGGGTGTTTTTATGTGATTTTTCTTACCTTCTACCCTCATTAACTTTTTTCTCCCATGGTTTAGAGATTTTTCGTCATACAATAAAATGTTCAACTTTTTAAGCCCTTTCATTTGGCGTATGTCTCAAAGTGTTACATTAGTTTGGACGATATGCCCCTCCTTTAAAAATTAATTATTTATTTTATTTTAAATTTATTTTTAATTAGTTAATGGAATCAGGCGTTACTTTGCGGAAATCCATGGCTTAAAATTTAGTTTGTTATTATTTTTAGCAATATTCCGCGAAATAAACTTCCACCTTTGAGTAAATGAGTGAGTGTACGCATAGGCATGCGTACAGCACCTCCCTCCTCCCACACTGCCTATGCGTACACTCGCATGCAAGAACTTGCAAACACCACCACCATACAAGCAATAATGTTGGCAAATCCGTGCAAGGCCCCTGACCACCATGCAGGTTGAAAACCTCGACGCGCGTTTCGCTCCAACACCGGAGCATCCTCAGGATGTGGACTCTACGAACAACGTCCGTCAAGTGCCGCCACCGGCCAAAACACCGCCTTTTATACCCTATCGAGCCCCGCTACTACCCCCACTACCCTCACCAGTACCCCCGAACATATTAATAAGCGGTGACGTAGTCAAGCAAGTTTGGTCATTCAACAATGCAAATCTGTTATTTTTCTTTTCTTTTATGATCTCTAATTGTTCCAAGACGCTCAGCCGAAAGCCTTTATCGCATTTATGTAAAACTTTATAGGAATGGCCATCGGGCACGGTATGATTACTATCTAAAAGATGTTTAGCAAAATGTGACTTATCAGGATGACCATTCCTATAAGCCGCGATATGTTCTTTATACCGAGTCTCAAAGCTGCGTCCAGTTTGACCCACATATACTATCGCATTCAGGACAATCGATCTTATAAACACCGGACTGATATTTTTCATCAATCCGGTCTTTGTTATGACATAAATGATGTTTTAAAGTATTATTTGTCCTGAATGCGACATGCATATCGTTGTTTTTCATTATTTTTGATAAGCGTGCAGATACCTCTCCCATGTAGGTCAAACTGGACTTATATCTAACTACCTCCTTATCAATAGGACCTGCGTACAAAAACTTAACCAGTTCTTTCTTGTTTTTATTTTTCAAAATATTATTAATAATTTTTGGACTATATCCGTTGGATATCGCAATTTGGAAAATGATATTAAGCTCATTTTGATAATTATCTTTACTAAGAGGGATCGATAATAATCTATGAATGTAACTATGAAAGGCCGCGAGTTTGTGTTGCCAAGGATGACATGACGATGCATGAATAGTAGTATTAGTATATGTCGGCTTGCGAAAGATTCCAAAACTGTGTTTATTATTAACTCTAGTAATAGATAAATCGAGAAAATTTAGGGTGTTATTATCTTCACATTCTAATTTGAATTTAATTTTAATATGTTTTTTATTTAGTTCTTTAACAAATACGTCCAGTTGTCTCTGTGTATCCGTCCAACAAAGAAAACAATCATCTACGTATCTAAAGTAATATAAAATACTTTTATTAACGACGATATTTCTTTGTTCAAAATCGTCCATAAATATTTCGGCCATCAAAGGACTTAAAGGTGAACCCATAGCTAGACCGTCGTCTTGAACAAAGAATTCGCCGTTAAATCGAAAGTAGTTTTGTTCCATGCAGGTTTTAGTAAGAGTAAGCAATTCATTACTTTCACCAGGAGGTAAACGTTTTTCTAATGCATTCCTTAAAATACCCAATGTTTCCTTACGTGGAACATTAGTGAATAAACTTTCGACATCAAGTGAAACTAATTTGCAACGAGGTGGCAAAGTCACATCTTTAATTTTGTTGACTAATTGTAGACTATTTTTTATGCGTACACTCACTCATTTACTTAAAGGTGGAAGTTTATTTCGCGGAATATTGCTAAAAATAATAACAAACTAAATTTTATTTTTAATTATTAAAGTATAAATATAACTAAGTATTTTGTGAACATTTCAGCCTACCTTATGCCATGATAGATATCAAGCAAAACATTGCAAAAAAATTAAGTTTGTTGTATGAGAGCCCCCCTAAAATATTTAATTTCTTTTGTATTTATTGTTATAGCGGCAACAGAAATACATAATCTCTGAAAATTTAAACTCTCTAGCTATTATCGTTCTTGAGTTATAGCCGGAGACAGACAGACGGACAGACAGAAGGACAGACAGACGGTACAGACAGACGGACAAACAGACGGACAGACAGATGGACAGACAGACGGTCAGGAAGACGGACAGACATTAAAGTCTTAGTATAGGGTCCCGTTTTTACCCTTTGGGTACGAAACCCTAAAAACCACACTCGGCCAATTTTAGAAGTTCATAGCGAGGCAATGATTGGAGATAGATACAAAGTGTAAAAAACAAAGTTGTAGAGAATTTAGTTAGCTTTTATTATGTAGTAGAAGAGAATCACCTCGGAGGGGTCAGGACTTTTAGTATGTTTATCTCCTAACTAGTCTTATCAAAGTACTAAAGTCAAAATTTGTGCTTTCGACTTTTCCAAGCAGAATCATTCGTTTAATAGGCTATGATAGTATTCTATTAAGTAATAATTAAGTTTTTGTAATACTTGTATTTAAGATATAAATTTTCTAGAATGTAATACATATTATAATCTGTCAATTATGTTTTATAGTGCAAAAAAGATATAATATCAGAATATGACCACAAAAAAAAATCATAGTACATAATACACGAAAAAAAGAAAACAAAATAATCATATTATTTTGTTTTCTTTTTTTCGTGACTATATGCCCACGAAATGTAATCCTGCGAGATTTTTTGTTTCCAAATAAAATACTTCAATATCGTTCTACTCTTATCTTTGCTAATACATACATCTAAATCAGCTCTGTAGTGGAGCCAATATTTTGGACCAAAAATGGACTCTCATTGGACTCAAACAATAAATCGACTGCCCCTAAGTATACTGAGTCAACTAACAAATTTTCCAAATTACACTTTTTGGTATATTTACAGTAATTAGATCATATTCTACCTGCTGGCTTTAAAAAAAAAATTGTATCTTTATTAATACCGGAAATAAGATGAAGTATACTGGGTCAAGTGCATGACTTACTTATCTTTGCACATGGAACACTGAGTCAAGTTGTATTCTACCAGTATACGCGGAACGCGTGCGCGAGCATTTTGTTTGAAATTGAAAGTTGACTCACTACTCGTCTGGTCACCACTCACCACGGAGTGAAAAGACCAAAATATCACTAATTTAAGGTAGTTAGGGAGTCCAAAGTGTTCTTTATGAAGTTAGTCGAGTGTATTGTAGGCCTAGTAGGTTTTGTAGAATAGGTAAATCGAATAAAAAAATAATATAAGCGTTTTTATTCTTGCGTTGAGTTCAGAGGCTACAGCCAATTTAAAGTTATGAAAATATTGTAAAAATGTATTATATAGGTAATTTATTATAAGATTTTAGACGACAAGGGCTAAACCATTTAATCAAGTGTGACAGAATTCATCTTCAAAGCTTATTTTCTTTAAAAAAATAGTTTTATGTTTTGAGATTTTAAAATGTCCCTGCAGGCTAGTTTACCTTTAAATCTTTACGTACAGCTTCTTTAGAGTATACTTAACATTCCCTAACTTAATCTTACAGATTAATGACATTTCAATACTTAAAAAAACTTTTCAATCAGCCAACTAGGGAATCAGATTTTTGTACCATGCAAATATTTGGTAACCTTATACAAGCATAAATCTGACATCTTAAGTATGGCTCAGAATTCCCTCTTTGGCTCCCCTACTAAGGGATCCATACCCAAAGGGTAAAAACGGGACCCAATTACAGAAACTTCGACGTTTGTCTGTCTGACCATTTGTCTGTAAGCAAGTTATATCTCGATAATCACTGTAGCTAGACAGTTGAAATTTTCACAAATTATGTTTTTCTGTTGCCACTCGCTGCTACAACAACAAATATTAAAAACAAAATACCTAAAATAAATATTTAAGGGAGTCTCCCATGCCATAAATATATTTTTTCTCCTTTTTGTTCGGTTTCAATGTACCCATGCCCAGAATAAGTAAATACATATTAAGCAAGAAATGTGCGATAGACAATAAATATTCTCTGTTTTGTTACTTGAAACATGAGTCTTAGCCACGAGGGCTTAACTTAGTTAATTTTATGAAAATAAAGAACTTTCAATAACATATATATTTTTATCTATATGTAATTGATTATTTTAATCGAAAATATAAGAAAAAAATGATTTTTTTTATTATTTTACTTACATTGTCACACTTGACTCACCAACAAAAATAGGACGCTTCATATTTTATATCCATGTATATTGAGTCAACTGCCAATATTTATACAAAAACGAACTATGAGAGCAAAATGGTGATACCTTAGGAAAGAAAACTCCAAAATAAAAATAGTTTTACCATATTTTAGGTTTAGAACTGTCAAAATACGTAGATTCAATGATACGACGTATAAAAATGTAAGTGGTAGTTGATCCAATTTCAACTTACAGATAATCGACGTATACTAGTATATCTACATTATCTCAGTAAATAATAAAATAATGTATTTTTTATTTTGCTGTATTGAAGGGCCTTTTAATAGGTAATTGTCTATGACCATTAATTTTTTCTTAATTTTGATGTCGTTAAAAATATAAGGTTTCGTTCTTTCTAACGCTCTCCTGTAAAGTTTGCAATTTGTTAGTTGACTCAGTATACTTAGGGGCAGTCGAAATGTCAATTTGTAATGGCAGGTGGAGGCTGCACGCAACGTAGACTCACGAAACCTGCGAGTGGCCCCGGGCACTACAAACCGCTTCACCCTGCAATGCCCGACAACTGGCCGCCGGCTGAGCAAGAGAAGGGGACAACGTCAGAGGTAATCCTTGTATTACATAATATTTAATGGGAACAAATATAATGACCACCAAAAAATGCACTGATACCCTAAACTTGTTTACCAAAAAAAGATATTGAACACCAAAAAAATAAAGTCGAAAATTGCAATACTACCAGCTATTTTAGTCATGACAACACTTCAAATTGAAATTGAACACCAAATATAGTAAATGATCACCAAATATAGTAAATGACCACCAAATATAGTAAATGATCACCAAATAAAGCAAATGATCACAAAATATAGTAAATGATCACCAAATAAAGCAAATGATCACCAAATATAGTAAATGACCGCCAAATATAGTAAATGATCACCAAATATTATAGGAAATTATCGCCAAATACTTGTGAGCAAATCAATGCAATATTTCTGTCCAAATAAATCACTACGATTGACAGAAAATGTAAGCACATTATTAACCCTAGAAAGATAACCATATTTTACCTTACACGAAAGATAACTATACGCTTAAGAAGCGCACAAATTCCCAATGCGATTTTTATTACTTTACAGTTAAAATATCTACAATTTATTTAGATATTTAAAAAGTATATAATATGTGTATAAATAAAATGCATTGTCTTTATACTTATGAAATTTTTTAATATTATTAAACTGAAATTACAAAATTCTCGATTAAGACCTCACAAAAATGACTGTATTCTGTTTAAAGGAACAAATCTTATAAATTTTCACAAAAAATCATAGTTTTTTTTTTCTACAATTAAGTAGGCAATAGTATAATCAGTCTTAAAAATCACAATAAAAAAAATTAGCAAAATTTAAGGATATTTGTGGCAAACGTCAACTTTGTGTTGCACTTTTGCATTTCGCGCAAGATATGTTGGACATTCTTTTCTTTTTATACGTACAGAAGTTGCTGAAACGCCTTTTTTAGATGGAGGTTCTTCTATGAAGCCCTCTTCATAATCACTCTGTACCTCATCTTCCGACAGGTGATCCTCCGCCTCGCTATCACTTTCTCAGCATACATCGTCTTCATTTTCCTCTCACCTGACCAATATTTGTCTTATTTCGTTGTTTTTAAAGGCCGTCTACTAGTCATGATATTCCCTTTATGTTTTGCCTAAAACAAAACAATAATACGCTTTATACATAAAAAAATATAAGAACAAAATACATCGTCAAAAGTTACGCAAAAGATAACCATACGCCTCGCGAGCGCACGTCAAACTCGTAACTAAGGGCCGGTTGTTTGATCGCTAGTTAAGGTTACTAATAGTTAAAATCGGTTAGTTAAACTAACTATTGGTTAAAAATTACAAAATGTTGTCTTTCAATCGATAGTTAAGCTAACTTTAGTTAAAGTTTCTGACAAATTGTTAAATAATTTGACTACGCTCGGACTGCGTAGTTAACATTGACCATTAGTTTGATTTGTTTGTTGCGGATGATATCTAGTCGAGTTGAAAATATATTTTACTGCCCAAAAAGAGTGCTTTTATAAAAAAAATGGATTTAAATGTACATTTCAATGACTCGGAAAGTTCTTTTGATGAAGAAATAGTTCTAGAATCATTATTAAATTTATACTTATATTAACTTTTGTTCTATAGACAGTACTACTGGCACTACTACTGTTGAACTCATCAGTCAATTGACCATGCCTCGTCTTTTCGTTTACTTTGGTTAGTGCTTCTTTCTCTGTAAATAAAACGTCATTATAATGTAAAATAAGTCATTCTTATGGCTGTAATCATAGCATTGACGAAAACACCACGTACTTGCTTGTTTTATTTACCATGTTACTGCAATAATATTATGTAAGTACTTATTTATTATAATATAAATTCCACACAACAAACCACAGAACACATTAAAAGAGGTCCTCATCTTTTAATGTGTTCTGTGCAATAAACCATTAAATAACATGAGCTTCGATCAAATATTCGAAAACACCGACCATGTGGTCGGTGCCCGAAAACAATAAAAACCATAAAGTTATACCTAGCGGAATAGAGAAAAAAAGGCCTGAGCAAGCGAGATGTCACTATCAGTAACACTGCGTGGTAAAAAGAGACGTGTGGTTTCCCCACGTTCCTTCAAATAGCAAGTAGCAACACATATTTTGACGATTGTTACTTTTAACTAAAGTCAAAAATCTGTTGAAACAACGTATTTCTACTTTAACAACTGGTCAAGGTTTTAACTACAGTCAACTAACTAATGGTTACGGAGACTATTAGTAATTTTTTACTAGCGATCAAACAACCGGCCCTAAGAAACTATGTTACTTACCACTATGTAACAGCCGTTCCGCGAAAGGATAGATCGGCGACTTAGTTGGCCGGAACGCACACGCAGATTTGCCCGCTAATTAAAAAAATACAGCATTTTGTTTTCTGCGCGGGCGCCTCTGCGACGTAGGTTATCTTTCTAGGGTTAACAAAATAATCGGCCAAGTGTGAGTCGTATGGAGGGTTCCGTACCGTTTATAGAGCAAAATTAGACCTAAAATTGTGTTTTTGTATGGGTTGGGACTTGGGAGCCCCCTTTAATTTTTTTAAAATTATTATTAATTATTGAAGTAAACATAATATAATCAAGGCCTTTGCGAAAATATCAACGTGCCTACTGGTTGCCATTATTGATATCGAGAAAAAAAGGGCAAAAAAATCACGCTTGTTGTATGGGAGCCCCCTTAAATAATAATTTTATTTTGTTTTTACCCGACTGCCAGGATCTTATGTGTTTAGCGCGTATCTTCTATGTATGTAATATTCTTTATTACCTTGTATCTTCAGAACGGCTTAACGGATTTTCACATTTGATGTATCGTTAGATTTGTCTTAATAGCCCGAGTGTTCTTAGGTAAACTCCGATTTTTAATTCAAGATCAAAAAAACTACTACAATATTGCCACTGCAATAAAATATTTGTGCAAGAGTATATTCCTTTTTTCTAAAAAACAAGGCCTAGATAATTTTAATTTTTAGTAATTTTAATCAGATGATTTAAATAAGTAACCTGAGTTATTTTATTTTACATAAATACAAAACGCTCTAATAAAATCTTAAACATCGGTAATTTTTAGTAGTATACCTGGTATTTTACTGGTATCACTTCAGGTATCCATAACATTTGGTGCAATAATTTACAGGCTAAAGTAACATACTTAATATAATTTAAATATACATGTTCCTAATTTACAAAATAGCAGAAAAATTGTGTGTAGCTCGCTTTATGGTCGTTATCTTATCGCCGCCATTTTTTCGGCCATGACACCATGATATTGTTTATCCTGTCATGTTATGTTTAACATTTCCGAATCTCTTTCCCTTAATATTAAAATGATAAAATGATGTCTTATATGTTTTACAGTAGCATTTGTCCTATACTGTAAACTATGTAAGTGCGAGAGGGACGAATGCTATTCAAACATAAACGACGTCCTATTTAGACTAATATGTAAGAGTGTCATCTGGGTTCTAGTAAAAACCATTAATATTAATATAAAAGCTTGTATCAATAAGGATTATTTGACAAAAACCTTGTTTAATCATTATGTTGACCAGTAATGCCAATAATAATTAAAGTAATATATTGCAAAAAGGTTGGCGAAACCTGAAATATTCACTTGACAATGACATAAGTCACTTTGACACCTTTGACAGTGACGTATCTGTAGTAGCTTTTTTGATCTTGAATTAAAAATCGAAGTTTAGGTGACATTAAGAAAAAACCAAAATGGCGGATGTTTGACGCCATATCGTGAGGTAAACAAAAATAAAAATTTACCAAGCATATCGAGTGGGGTATCAAAATAAAGAATTTTAAACACTGATTCTAAATATGTATATAACTCGCAGTTTTAATATTAAATCGAACGATAAATCTACACTAATAGTACAAAGAGGAAAGATTTGATTTTTTGTTTGTTGGGCTAGGAAACTACTGGATCGATTTGAAAAATTCTTTTACCATTGGAATTCTACATTATATTTGCTGAACATAGGCTGAATTTTATTTTGGAAAAAATAAGGTTCCGTAAGATATTTGGGTTCTTCGGACGCAAGGTGTAAAAAATCAACCAGAAAAGTTACTTATTTTACGTACGCTGCCTAAACTATAAAAGATAGAACCATAAAATTCTAAGTAATTGTAGAACTTACAAATATCTACAAAAAAGTCCGCGACACACTATATCTATGTCGAGTGAGGCACAATAACCATTTTTTTATTTAAAAATCTTGAAATTTTTTTGGACTACATTTAAACGCGTTTATTTTACTCATTCTTTTAATCCTTATCAAAATAAATTATTCCATTACTAATTCAAATTCAAATTCAAAATTCTTTATTTGCACAAAACATGGTGAAATTAGATGTTACAAATATTGATGTACCTACATGTTTTGCCTGTTTATGGCATGCAAATGTTTTTTATGGAAGTCATATTAATTTATTAACATGCATATTATGTGAATCTAAATAGGTTTATAAAATTAGGTCTTTTCTCATCACATTACAACATAAGTCACATATTAAAATCATGTCAAAATTATACATTACATTAAATTATATATACTTACTTATTAAAATATTTATTTAACTAATTTAATTATATTTATCGTTTAGATATTCTGAAACAGAGTAGAAATTTTTATCTATGAGAAATTTAAATGATTTCTTTTTAAAACTATAACAATTTTCAATTTGCTTTATGTCAAAGGGTAGTTTATTATACAGTTTTGGCATCATTATGTAAGCACTTTTACTAAGCTTACAAGTCTTTGATATAGGTATTTTAAGTTTATTTTTATGTCGCATGCTTTTAAAGTTTTCGTACATCTGTATGTTATATTTTTTTTTAAATAGAATGGATTCGTAAATATATAAACAGGGTAACGTTAGGATCTTAAACTTTTTAAAATAGGGTTGACAGCTTTCTGTTTGTTTGAGACCGCACGTAGAGCGTATGCATCTTTTCTGAGCTCTAAAAACACGTTCATGTTCAGTAGCATTACCCCAAAAAACAATACCATATCTTAAAATGGATGCTACGTAAGCATTGTACGTTATAAGCAAGGCATCAATACCGACTACTTTTGCTAGCATATATAGTGCATATGAGAACTTTTGTAATTTAGTACATAATATTTCAATGTGGGAATTCCAACTTAAGTCATTGTCAACCAAAGGCCCCAAGAATTTTGTTTCTGTGATTTCTTCTATCGCATGATTATTGTATTTAATATTTAACGTAGGTCGCTTCTTATTTTTGTTAACAAATGTCATTATTTTGTTTTGTCAAAATTCAAATTTAATTCATTTTCTTTTAGCCATTCAATTATAATAATCAAAGTATTAAAAATTTTAATCTCAATATCAGTCATTCCGTCGTCAAAAAATAATAAGTTACAGTCATCGGCAAAAATTGTCATAGGAATTTTAATATGTAGAGGAAAGTCATTTATATAGATAATAAAAAAGAGTGGACCGAGGACACTTCCTGGAGGAACACCGCGAAAAATATATTTGAGTTCAGAGTAATGCAGTTCCTCTGTCTTTGTCTGGAAATTTATGGTTTGTATGCAAGTAAATTGCAATCTATTCTTTAAATATGATTTAATAAGTTCCAAGGCATTTCCTCTAATACCATATTGATACATTTTAGCAATTAAAATTTCAAGATTTACAAAGTCGAAGGCTTTTTTAAGTCCATATATAAAGCGCAGGACACGTAGCCTTTGTCAACATTTTCCATTAATTCTCTTAAGAAATTAAAAATGGCAACATTTATTGTACAATTTTTTCTAAAGCCCATTTGCTGTGGAGAAAAAAGATTAAATTTATGAAAATAATTGTATATTCGTTCGTAGATAGCTTTTTCTATTATTTTTAATAGAACAGACACTAGAGCAATGGGCCTATAGTTTTCTATATTCATTTTGTCATTTTTTTTGTATAGAGGCTTAATTATTGTAACTTTGAGCCTATTTGGAAACTGTCCTTGGGACATACATAGATTTGTTAAGTGAGCTAGGATAGGCGCTATAATCGGTGCTACAAATTTAATTACTTTAGTAGAAATATTGTCATTGCCTGTACTATTAGTATTTTTAAGAGACATGATATACCGGATAATATCTTTCGCTGAAGTAGGGTACATAAACATCGAATGAGGGGTAAACGGCGCATCAAATTTCTTTTTAGGGTTTTTAGGTAATCTATTTTCAGGGTGACCAATGAAATAGTTGTTGAAAGTCGAAGCTATTTGGGCGGGGTTAGAGACGATATTATTATCTTCATCATGTATCTGTGTAATGTTATTATACGACGTGTAATTTTTTTGGATCACTTTCCACGTAGCCCTCGATTTATTAGTCGCTGTTTTAATATAATAATCATTTTGTGCTTTTTTAGTTAAGTTTATAATTTTCTTAAGACGTTTAGTGTAAGTTTTAAAATTGTTCCTATTTTCTCTAGTTTTCCGTTTCCTGTACTCCCAAAGCATTTGTCTTTTTCTTTTAACGCATTTTTTAATTCCCTTTGAAATCCATTTTGTTTTATTTAAAGCATTTATTCTTATTTTTATGAATGGAAAACGGAGGTCATATAGTAGTTTAAAAAGTTCAAAGAATGAGTCAAATGCAACTTGCGCATCTTTTTCACTATAACATTCTGAGAAAGTTAAAGAATTTAGGTAGTTACGAAATTTTATCATATTTTCATTACTGAAATCGCACCTAAAAACGTACCAATATGGAATGGAGGGTATACTGTTTGTTGGACACTGTAAGAGCTGGGCTGTATGGTCTGATAAAGCTAGATCAATGATTTGATGCTTAGTTCCTTTTATATTATGCGCAAAGTTATCTATGCAGCTTCCACTACTAAGGCGAGTGGGTTCTTTAATTGCAAGAGTTAAGTTATAACTAAGAAGAAGATCAGTAAAACGCTGTGAGAGGTAATCTTTTTTCATGGTATTGATATTAAAGTCTCCACAAATTTTGTTTTCCATTTACCTCGGCAGTATGCTGCCAGGAGGCTATCAAATAATTTAAAGAACATGTTAGTGGTCACAGCATCATTTTTTGGAGGTCTATAAATGTTAATTATGATAATTTTGTGATCTATTAACTTAACAGCACTACATTCCAGTATGTTTTCTATACAATTTTTTTTTATGTTTGGTACAACTTCATGCCTGAGCGTATTTTTTACTAAGATACATGAGCCACCATGTCTGCTACTCCTCATGTACATAGTCGCTAGAGTGTAGTTAGGGATTTGAAGAGAATCGCTATCTCCTTGTATCATGTTGTGCTCAGTAACGCAAATAACTTCCACATTGGTGTATCTAAGTTTTAAGTCATTAAGGTGAACTGTTAGTAAATTAGCTTTAGATATAAGGCCGTTTATATTTTGATGTAATATATTTAAAAATTTAGGTACGAAAAAGTGTATCATTTGTTGAATTATGGGTAGAAACATGCATCATGTCGTCATAATATTGTTCATTGAATTCGTTATTGTTGGAAATAGTATTAGAAGATTTGTAGTAATTTGAGATGTCATTAATGTCATTTAACAAGTCATAAAAAATTATATTATAACCTAAGTTGTTAAGTCTTCCATTTCCTTTATTAAACATGGAGTAATTATATTTAATATCATTAACTGACATTACTGAAACAAGATGAAAAGGAGAATGATCATAACTCTATGGTACCCTGCACCATTTTGCGTCATTATGAAACTTGGTTTTTTAAAGTCTATGATTATCATTTTAGCTCCTATAAAAATTTATTTGTAAACAAAACCGGGGTTTCAGAGTAATTTGATAAAATCGAAAATAACCTCAAAATCTTCAAAGCACCTATTTCATTGACAAGTCATACACGAGCGAACGTTATTGCTCTAAAAAATAGAGTAAGGCGATTATATTAGTAATAAATCATCACCGAAATCTTCCGCATACTGTGTTGCGACTAAAAACTGCCGCTATAATATTATTATCTACTATCTAGATTCTATGGGTATTTATTATTATTGAATACATTCTCATAAGCAATTTAAGCATAAGGGAGATCGCACACGTCACACTTTTTGTGTGATCGAGTCTGCGGCTTCCATACTGTCTGATGGCGCGCGCCATGCAGATTGTATGTAAGCCGCAGACTCGATCACACAAAAAGTGTGACGTGTGCGATCTCCCTTAAGAGCTCGGGCTATGCGGCCGCTCAAATCAAATTCGACACTAGCGCCACTAAAAGTTTTATATATCGCTGTCTCGCTATTGCGAGGTACCCCGTGCCCCGCGCGCCCCGGACGCCCTGCACGGCAGCGTAAGTATATGTGTGCGTGCGTCGTCATTCATTATTTTACTCAGCGGGCCGATTCTGTATCGTACATTTGTGAGTTAATCACTGAGTTAGTAACGAAACGGAGGAGTGAGCAACCGAAAGTCTCACTTTTGTATGCAAGTGAATACAAAAAGTGGCACTTTCCGTTACTCACTCCTCGGATTCGTTACTAACTCAGTTATTAACTTACAAATTTACGATACAGAATCGGTCCGATGATCAAGTTATTCAAGCCGTGCGTGTGTTGCGATTTGCGAACAGCGAAGTATAATATTCTGTTTCATGAACAATGTTGTTTTAGTGGTTGTCTTATATTTTGGAATACAGGCGCGGGCGTATTGTCGTCGATCTTGTCACTGAACTGAACAGCATACAGATTCTACAAAATATATTAAAATAGTATAATAATAATAATACAATAATAAAAATCTACATAGGACTCTTCACACCACGTCAGTCTGGCCCCGTGCTAAGTACACTAAGGACTTGTGTTCTAACAAGTACCAGACATGTTATACTTACCTACCGGATATATTATATTTACTTTTTATTATAAGTACATACTCAACTTATTTAAGATCCATACTTCCAAACAATTTAAAATTTCAATAATTCATAAAATATTCCATATAATTGCAAAAAATTAATATTATAAATTTAAAAATGTGTCTGTTTGTCTGTCTGTTATTACTTCTTCACGCCCAAACCACTGAACCGATTTTGCTGAAATTTGGCATGGAGATACTTTGAGGTCTGGTCCCGAGTCTTTGTCCTTTGACATAGAATACTTTTTATCCCGAAAAAATGTACGGTTCCCGCGCGATAAACGAGTTTTGGCGCAACAGAGTTGCGGGCGTCATCTAGTTTTTACAATATTATTATCATTATTAATACCTACACATCCATGAGTCATGAGTCATGACCCAGGAAAACGTTTTGTTCTAATGATACCTAAGCCCTAAAAATTTGGCCGGTGGCTGTGCCGGTGGGTTTAATTTATTTTATTTATATATTTATATTAGTAGGTAATTAGATAAAGTTAATAATATCGGGGCGAGACGTATTATTCGTACAAGTTTTACGACCGAATACGCGATAGGTAATATATAAAACTTGTACGAGAAATACGACCCGACCCGATGCATTCCGTCACAATGTGCGCGAATTTTCTGCTATCTATAGTCAGATACTAATATTATAATTCTGCAGAGTTTGTTTGTTTGTTTGTTTGAACGCCCTAATCTCAGGAATTACTGGTCCGATTTGAAAAATTATTTTACTGTTGGATAGCCCATTTATCGAGGAAAGCTATAGGCTATATTTTATCACGCTAAGACTAATAGGAGCGAATAAATAGAGGAAAATGTGAAAAAAAACGGGGGAAATTATATGAAATTGCTTATTATCTTAAGAACTACTGGAGCAAATTTTTATGTTATTTAGCAAACATGAAGAATAGACCACGTGAAGGGACATAGGCAATTTTTGGCGGAAAAATGTACAGTTGCGTGAAATTCCTAAATACAAGCCGCGCGGAACATCTTTATATTTAATAAAATTGTAGGAAAGTCAATTCTGTACATTGAATATTTTTGTACAATAAATAATACTTGGGATGTGATCTACTATGCTAACGCGGACGAAGTCGCGGGCAACAGCTAGTATGGAATAATCGTTGTCGCAAATATGCTATACTAGCTGTTGCCCGCGACTTCGTCCGCGTTATCATAGTAGATCACATCCCAAGTATTATTTATTGTACAAAAATATTAAATGTACAGAATTGACTTTCCAACGATTTTATTATATAAAGATGTTCCGCGCGGCTTCGCTTGCGTAATTTAGGAATTTCACGCAACCGTACAAAAACGCAAAAATAGCCTATTCTTCATGCTTGCCAAATATGAAATAACATAAAAATTGCTCCAGTAGTTCCTAAGATAATAAGCAATTTCATATAATTTCCCCCGTTTTTTCCACATTTTCCTCTATTTCTTCGCTCCTATTAGTCTTAGCGCGATAAAATATAGCTTATAGCCTTTCTCGATAAATGGGTTATCTAACACTGAAAGAATTTTTCAAATCCGACCAGTAGTTCCTGAGATTAGCGCGTTCAAACAAACAAACAAACTCTGCAGAATTATAATATTAGTATAGACTAGACGTTCCGCGCGGCTTCGCCCACATAAATTAGATATTTCACAGACAAATTAGTCCAAAAAAAATAGCATATAATCCTTCACGCGGTCTACTTCTTATCTGACCCAAATAACAAAAAAATTGCTCTAGAGTCTAGTAGTTCGTGAGATAAGCCCTTTCAAATAATTTCCCCAGTTTTTTCCACATTTTCCTCTATTTCTTCGGTGCTATTAGTCCTAGCGTGATAAAATATAGCCTTAGATATCCTTCCTCGATAAATGAACTATCTAACACTGAAAGAATTTTTCAATTCGAACCAGTAGTTCATGAGATTAGCGCATTCAAATAAGCCCTTTCAAATAATTTCCCCCGTTTTTTCCACATTTTCCTCTATTTCTTCGCTCCTTTTAGTCTTAGCATGATAAAATATATCCTATATCCTTTCTCGATAAATTAGCTATCTAACACAAAAAGAATTTTTCCAATCGGACCAGTAGTTCCTGAGATTAGCGCGTTCAAATAAGCCCTTTCTAATTATTTCCCCCCGTTTTTTCCACATTTTCCTCTATTTCTTCCCTCCTATTAGTCTTAGCGTAATAAAATATAGCCATTAGCCTTTCCCGATAAATGAGCTATCTAACACTGAAAGAATTTTTCAAATCGAACCAGTAGTTCCTGAGATTAGCGCGTACAAACAAACAAACTAACAAACTCTTCAGCTTTATAATATTAGTATAGATAAGTACCTATACACATACTATACTTATACATATTTATTTTTAAGTTATATAGAAGACTAAATGAAGGGGAATTGTGGAGACCGTACATTTTCTCGCAACAAAAACTATTGTATAATATCCTTTCCTCAAAGTATCTTAGTACCAAATTTCATCTCAAACGATTCAGCCATTCTAGCGTGAAAAGATAACAGACATACAAACTTTCGCATTCATAATATTAGTACATCTATATAAAATTCTCGTGTCACAATGTTAGTTACCGACTAACGTACTCCTCCGAAATGGCTTTACTGATTTAATTTTATATGCACTCAGTAGGTCTGAGAATCGGCTTCTGCTACTGGGTACTTTTTATATTGATAAGTGCATTTGTTGAATAAATAATTTTAGTAAATAACTAACAACTCGAGACAGACGGCGACCATTGTAACTTTGTGCGACGGGATAGCGATGGACGTTGCCATGGTAAAATAGGTTTATAGTCAGGTAATTTAGTAGGTAATTTAGTCACTTCAATAAGATAATAAGGGCCAAATCTATACTAATAGGTATAGAATTGGGAAGAGTTTGTTTGTTTGTTTGAACGCGCTAATCTCAGGAACTATTAGTCCGATTTGAAATACCGCTGAACCGATTTTGCTGAAATTTGGCACGGAGATTCTTTGAGTCCCGGGAAAGGACATAGGCTACTTTTTATCCCGGAAAAATGTACGGTTCCCGCGCGATAAAAGAGTTTTGGCGCAACGGAGTTGTGGCCGTCATCTAGTAAATTATAATAATAGCTCCCACACCGGTTTCGGTGACGGTGGCCGGTTTCATTGAAACCAGGCCAGCTACGCAGGAGTAATTTTTATAGTGCCCAAGTGTGTGCGCAGTACTCAAGAGCACTCTCTATTCCTTTACTCTCATAACCCAGTGGGACGGAAGACCGACACGACTGGCGAGAGATCAGGCGCAGGACCGACTTTTTACATGCCCATCCGACGAATGGATCATCTAATACTTGTCAGACGATCAGGTGATCATCCTGCATTGTCCTAACCAAACTTGGAAATAACATGTTTCCAACGCGGGAATCGAACCCACGACCTCCGAGTCAAGAGCCGCGCTCTATACCACTAGACCACGGAGGCGTAAGTAGTAAATTATAATGTACACTAGCTATATGACCGAGCTACGCTCGGTATTCAAAAAATTAAAAAAACACACATAAAATGACATTTTATGAAAATGATTCCTAGCTAGATCGATTTATCGCCCCCGAAACCCCCTATTACTCATGAAAATCGTTGGAGCCGATTCCGGGATTCCAATTATATATCCATACTAATATTATATATGTATATATACAAGAATTGCTCGTTTATAGATATAAGATATAATAGAAAGTATGAATTATTATTGACCTTTATTTATTAGTAAATATTTTACACATTTAAAAAAATACTTAGGATGTTAGGATTTAGGAAAAGTCTTATAATACTATGTCGGCCTTCTAAATAGTAGAAAAATACCCTGTCGCTATTCCTAAACGATAATTACAAAATACTAAGTATAAGAAAATAATATTATGATATACATAATTATTTTATTTATAGCTGTTGTATTTTCTTATATGTAGTTGTATTTTCAATTGATTAATAAATAAGTACATAATTATTACCTATATTATACTTCCTGTGTGATACATCATACATCCCAGCTTTCGGTACTTATCCATTATTATCAAAAGTTCAAGCACCACAAATCAAAATAATTATATTTTGTTCAAGCAATTTTCTTCAAGTATCACAAAAAACTATCAAAATCAACAACAACAACATTCTCTCGATCGCGGATTCTTGGAAATCTGCTGTTATCGCGCGCGCGGTCGTATGCGACCGCTTGGAGCTTGAGGGAACATTGTACTTGAATGCCTTGAATGAATTATTGTCACGTGTACCGGTTACCCCACTCCGCCGCCCGCGCCCCCCGTTGCCGCGCTCTGTTGTACGAGCTGATCGGCACGATACCAGGTTGGAAATTATAGAGAAATTGCGCCGCGTTCACGAATACCAAAGATGATGAATGAAAATTTATTATATTGCAATTCTTTTGAAGACATTCTGTAACTACACAATATAAGCTGAGGTCCCAGGAAAAATACATAACGATTCGACGAGTTTTTAATATAAAACAAGTGTGCGAAAAGTATGTCGTCAATGGCGTAAAAATGCATGAAATGTAATCGTTTATATTTTTTAGTGTGTAAATATTTTGTAGTAAATTTTTGTGCAGGAACCTAGGTAATTACTATTTTAAGCTGAAAAATAACTCAAACATGTTAAATATTTTCGTATGAGAAAATGATTTTGGTATTACGTTTGTATGAGAATTTCGAGGATACCCGGCCCCTTAATGTAAACTTAACATTTTGCCATGCAGAATGTATGTGCGCCGCAGACTCAATCACACAAAAAGTGTGCCGTCTGCGATCTCCCTACTTTTCACAATGGACACATTAGCCCAATAGGTAATAGCGCACTAGCGGCCATCGGTGTGGCCGCCTGGCCGGCGGCCGCTTGGTTGCCAGGTGCGCGCGTGGTCTATGGCGGTTTCATACTATCTATCTCGATGGCCACCGCGACCTGGCCGCTATTGCGCTATTGGGCTATGCTCATGCTGTTGACTGGGGTCAAAAATAAAACAAACAATGTATTTTTATTTTATCCAAACAGTGTCACAACAATAACAAATATATACTTACATCAAACTTCCAGCGGCTCGGTTTCATTTATAACATGAACATTAACTTGATTCAATAAACTATTTCATTTCATTTCATTAACAAAGAAAAGAGTTGTATTATAAAATAAAAAAGAAAAGGGCAAACACAAATGGCTTAATTCTACTCTTACTTACTCTAATATTACATGTAAATTAAGCCTCATATAGTGTATGAATTAATACACATAATTCAGTAAGAAATTCACATATTGCAGTACATATTATAGAACATGTTATGTACTGCAAAATGTGAACATGATCACACAAACATTTAAATAAGATTCATTTTTATTTACATAAAAGAAAAAACCTATTTAAATCATTCATCATACTCCTGCAAAGTCATCTAAATCATACAACATGGTGGGACATAGAACTTAGAATTAAGTACATAATATATACTTATAACTATTCCTTTAGGCTGGTTTTATTGTCACGCGGACTGTCGGTACGGATCGCTCCGTATAGACCGATCTAAGCGGAGCGATCTGTACCAACGGTCCGCATGACATTAAAACCAGTCTCATACATAAAAGTACCAGTAAACATCCGTTTCAAAACAATTAACAAATATACAGTGATTAGATGTACTTGCAGCTCGTTTGTACACAGAAGAAATCATTTTTTGGTTTGTATAGTTTGGAGGTATATCACTTGATCCAGCATCTGTCAGAATACCTCTTAACAAACCAGGGCGATTGGAGTCTTGCTCATCATAACGTCGCACTTCTCTTTCAGCTCCAGCAAGCAGCACAAACTCTTTTCAATCTTGAAATCTAAAAAGTGATATGTAATATAGTAATACATTCATTGTATTGTTAAATCTTACAAATAATAGTGACAAGAAATAGTAATACATTCATTGTATTGTTAAATCTTACAAATAATAGTGACAAGAAATAAAAATGTTTCATGAAATTATTTGTGAAAACATGTTTATTATGACACAATAATAAAAGTACTACCAGCAGTATCCAATATTAGAAAATGAAAAATATTAATAGGATATAACTTAAAATAAACAAAAATTATTACCAAGTCCAACGGAAATATAGTCTATAATTATAATGTTTCTCTCATGTCGATCTTGTATTACAGGATATTTTGTTCTTGTAGTAGGTAGAAAAGACTACTCTTCTATGACCAAAAGCAGGTTAAAAGAGCCTTCACTGGTTCTGTTTGCTCTGTACAGAATCTGAAGTCAGCTGTAATAAAACAATGAATTAAATAGTGTTTGTAATATGTATATTCATAGAAATATCTATACTCTAAAGTCTAAATGGTAATTGTGAAATCAAAAACTAAATAATTTGTCAGCAAATAGGTACATAGAAGGTGCCTTTTTACATAGAATTTAATATACTTACTTTAGATATTCAGAATATAAATTAAGGTGTGCTTACCGGACTGGGAGTTATCCAAGATTGTAATTAGTTAAACATTGAAGTAGACACTCTTGTCACAGTGTAAATAACTACAGTGGTCCAACGCCTTTGAAGTCGCGCGAAATGCCGCTTTTGTGTAGGTATTCGTCATTGCTTCAGGGTTGTCACAATAATGTGTTTTATTATAATTGTTTTTACCTTGGAAGTCGGTTTTAATTTTTTGTTAAAAATAATAATTTCACTCTTTTTAGTTATTTACCGGTAAACATATAAGCTGTCAGTTGTAGATATATAGGATTTAGGTATGAAACTATCACAACTATTATACTCAGGCAGTTTTCAAAAAAGCTTCTTCCTACGTACCTCATAGATCCCATGGTCAAATTGCCAACTTGGTAACCGCGACACCAAGTTTAAATCATCTACTTTGTAACAACATTAATATAATTTTCAAAAACGCTCGAGTCTCGATCGAAAAGACTATGAAAAGTACCAATAATAGGGTCATAACTCATAACGATGCATCGTGTGATGGTAGTGATAATTATGATGATGATGATGATATTGATGATGATGAATGTAATTTGCATAGTAGCATATGCTTTCAGTTCTTAAAACATCGCCGAAAGTCCCAAACTTGTATCTATAAGGAATCCGGAGTTCTCTTAGTATCTTCGGAACCATAGCATGCCTTGGTGTAAAATCTTACTTTTTGGTAGCATATGCCTAGGATCCTTCACATAAAACCAAAATCACTATATGTTTCCATATAAATTTTGAGGAGTTCCCTCGATTACTCATGGACCCCATCATCAGGTCACCACTTTTGTGAACATGGTACCAAATTGGAGTTGAACCCTATACAACAAAAGAAAAATTTTGAAAATCGGTTCACAAACGGCGGAGTAATCGTTGAACATACACAAATAAAAATATAAAAAAATATATCCACAGCCGAACATATAAATATAACCTCCTCCTTTTTGGGAGTCGGTTAAAAATTGAAATAATATCCTACATTATGACATATACTATTATAATCTGTCATAAAGTGGCATTTTAATTAAATTTTTGTCGGTCGCGATTAGCCGCGGTAAAGATCGGAACGGCACCTTAGGTTTATTTCCACAGTTTGTCCATACTTTCGCATTTCCGCTGGTCGGCGTGCTAGCGCTACTGGTGAGCCTACGTACTGGCCTACTGATCAGACAAGGCTACCTGACCTGCTTGATTTCTATATTGCGAAAGGGCTCTCAAGGAATTATGTGGAAATATCTTCTTGTTTTGACAGTTCGTCCGATCATACCCCAGTCCTCTTGAATCTGAGGTCTTGCGTTTTTATGTTAAAAAAAGAGTTAAGCCTGGCCAATAACAAGACGAATTGGAATAACTTTCGTGACTACATCACGGACAACATACAAATTAATGTTCCCTTAAAATCAAAGGACGACATCGAAGCTGCCACAAAATATATCACCTGCCTAATTCAAGAAGCAGCATGGAAAAATACCCCTGAAATTGTCAGTACAAGATCGGATAGCCAAAACATCAGCCCCACAATCATAGAACTTGTAAAAGAAAAGCGGCGTCTAAGAAGAGTCTGGCATACAAGTAGACTTCCTGCAGACAAGAGGGCATTAAATAAAGCTTGCTCTGATTTTAAGATCCAGATCAAAAAGAACAAAACGACGCATTTGAGCACTTTGTAGAATCTTTACATCCTGACAAGCAATCCGGCTACTCTCTTTGGAGAGCTACTAAAAACTTTAACCAACCTGTTGCACTTTAAGCCCCCTCTAAAAAATAAGAACTCCGGCTGGGCTAGATCAATACAAAGATAAGGCAGAATTGTTTGCAAACCATCTAGCAGAAGTATTTCAACCTACGATGCGTGCCCACATGTAGATGAAACATCAATTGCCGAGACACTTTCCCAACCATTTCAAATGGAATTGCCAATTAAGCCTATTACGCCCAAAGAAGTGAAAAATGTTATCAGCAATTTAAAAGAAAGTCAGCTCCTGGTTTTGACCTTAATCCAACTGTATTAAAAGAGCTACCATGCAAGGGAATAGTTTTTCTAACTTCGCTGATGAATGGAATCCTAAGAACTTCTCACTTTCCTAACCTATGGAAAGTCGCTGAAATCATCATGGTACACAAACCTGGAAAACCGAAAAACGATGTTACGTCAGACCCATCAGTCTATTACCTATCTTATCAAAGATTTTTGAGAAACTCCTTAAACGTCTATCAGCAGTGTTATCAGCCGGTAACATCATCGCCAAACATCAATTTGGCTTCCGACGTGGTCATGGAACAGTCGAACAAGTACACAGGATTTGTGACAGTATATCATCTGCCTTAGAAAATAAAGAATATTGCTCGGCAGCATTCTTAGATGTCCAGCAGGCTTTTGACAAAGTGTGGCATAAAGGCCTTCTATATAAAATAAAGAAGCTTCTCCTTCATAATTACTTCCTTCTTCTCAAATCTTACTTAAAAGACAGAGTATTTCAAGTCAAAGAATCTGACTCAAGGTCTGGCTTTCATGTAATCAAAGCAGGTGTACCGCAGGGATCAGTCCTCGGTCCCTATGTCTACTCTATCTTCACCTCAGATATCCGGACACCAGGCCATATTAAAGTGGCTTCCTATGCAGACGACACTGCTATCTTGGCTAACCACACGAACCGAAACATGGCTTCAAGTATGCTTCAGACTGCACTAGATGAAATAACTAAATGGTTAAGCAAGTGGTGTATAAAGGCAAGTGCAACGAAGTCTACACACGTGACTTTCACCTTAAGGAAGGATAATTGCCCCCCCCCCCCCCCCCCGTAAGCTTAGCCGGCGAACCACTCCCACAGGCTGACTCTGTCAAATATTTAGGTATTCAATATTCATCTAGATCGCCGCTTGACATGGAAACAACATATAAAATCTAAAAGAGATGAATTAAACATCAAATACAAAGATCTCAAATGGCTCCTTGGACAAAAATCTAAACTAAACATAAACAACAAATTATAAGTATACAAATCAATCCTCAAACCCGTTTGGACTTATGGAATTCAACTGTGGGGTAGTGCTTCTGACTCCAACATACAAATTTTACAAAGATACCAAAACATTATTTTGAGAACAATCTCCAACTCACATTGGTTTATACGTAACAGCGTCCATCAAAGAGGAAATCTCAAAGTCTTGCACCAAATACAAGCTTCGCTTGGATACCCATCCCAACGATCTTGCACAGAATCTTCTGAATAAAAGATGTCACAAAAGACTGAAACGTCATAACTCATAAGTCATAACATAAGAGATTCAGAGAATAAAGGAAAATAAAATAATGTAGAGTTCCTGTCACTGGATAGGAATCTCTGAACCGCCAACATCAGTTCACCACATCTGCTTATAATCCGTGGATTGATCGCAGATAATACTCGGAAGAAAAAAAAAACCAACACAAAATATTTTTTTCAATTCGATCCATCCCAAATCCCAAAACAAAATAACAAACCTTCAGTTTTTGAATACGATTATAGATTTACTGTAAGCATATTATAGATTTATTAAAAAATGTGATGTGTTTATTGTTTCAGAGTGCGGTATGATGATGCAGAGTAGAGAATTTGCTAAGTTCTCTCGTCTTCAAAAATATTTCGTAGCCACTCTGTGAACTATTTGTGAACTCTAGATTAAGAAAAAAATTTAATTTAAAACATTGGATTTCCAGGCCAAAGTTTTATTATTTTGTAATAATTTCGTGCAGACTCTGAATGATTTTTTATGTTAAATATCAGGTATTGTAGCTAAGTCTGAAGTACATAAATAAATGATTTCCAACAGGGAACCACTATATGAGAAGGCATTATTCGGTTAAAAATATAAACTTGTGCAAAGTGCTGCTGCTTAATATTTAAAAAACATATATATTTTTTGTGAACACTATAATTACACCGCAGAACTGTTGCACTGCAATGATTCAATGATAATTAAATCGTAACTAAAATATATTCATATCTGTATTTTGTGCATACTTATTACATCATACATTGTGGAAATATAAACAAATTATTAATAATAAATCGATGGTAACAAATCAATAAGAAATATTGAATGCATGTAACAAATATAAATACCGAACTTCGGTAGATCGTCGATTATCCGAACCAATTCGATTTTTTAGTCTATTTTCCTAACACTTTTGGAAATGGGCGTTCGAAAAATAGATTTATTCAGATATTCGGATTTTTATTTGAAGCCTGCAAATTCTTTGTTTAATCGATCATCGACGCGTTCGCATTTATAAGCTATAATAATATTGAAGTTTACAGAAAGATGTTTCAACCGTTATAATTATAAACTTCTTGATAGCTAAATTTTCTACTAAATAGTTCTATTAAAAACATATTTAACTGTAATTGAAATGATCATAGACTTAGATTATAATATTATCATTATAAGGTAGCGCCAATAAAAATTATTGCATGTTATGTATAATTATAATATAGGTAGTTAGATTCTAACCTGGGATTTCGAAGTTCTTACTTCTTATGTGGTCTACAAAAGTAGGTGGCTATTTTTTATTGTGTGTAGTTCATATTATATTTTATATGCTTTCTTTGATGTATTTTAAGTTTTGCAGTTTATATTATAGTATCTTACAGTCGAAAATGACTATTGATTTTCTATAAAATAAAGAATACCTATATAAATATCTTTTAATGAACGGCTAACCGCTGAACCAATCAACAAGCTAAGCTACCGCGTAAGGTCGCGTTTCCACTGACACGGAGCGGAGCGGAGAGGAGCTTAGCGGTGCCGAATTGACCAATCACCTTGCTCGAAATCTTCGCTCCGCTTCGCTGTCATTCCGCTGGAATAGCACGATTGGTCAATTCGGGCACCGCCAAGCGCCTCTCCGCTCCGCTCCGCGTCAGTGGAAACGCCGGCGGCCGCCAGCGTCCATGAGCCTCCACGGGCGGCCGTAGACTTCTCAAACCAATACTATGTATTAAAATAATAAAGATAAAGTTTAAAATCATATGACACTGAAAGTGCTCGCCTCGCCGCTGCCATTCCGGTGTAGCGCGGCCCTTACAAAATATATGCGATCACCATTATGGTACCTCTTCCGAGGTCTACCATGACAACGCGACACGCCTCATTTCCAGCTTTTAAGAGACGGGTCCCATCGAAATTCTCATTACTTACAAAATTACCTAGGTTCCTGCACAAAAATTTACTACAAAATATTTAAACAATATTTTTTTTTGTGTTTAAATATTTTGTAGAGTGCGTTTCATCCACTGATCTCTATTATACAAGTACGCTGGATCGATGATACCCACTTTTTTTTTGTGCCTATTTGAAGCGGAATCAGCTCCCCCATTATCAGGGATAGGAACTAAATTTGACGTAACCATTGGTAACCATGTATGTATTTTAATTCTCTATGGCTTAATCGTTTGAATTGTTTTCGTGTTTTAAAGTGTTTTAAAAGGTTTTACGCAATTAAGTAATATATAAATAAGTGGTGGTAGTTCATAGTTAAACTATGCTTTCATAGTATATCAAAGTACTTTTCATAGTGTATCAAAGAGAATTTAAGAGCATAATATGTATTTGATAATAAAAATCGGTTATCGGAGATTTCAATACAATTATTATAGATGTCGATAAGTTTTATCGACAGAAAACTCCAGCACTATTGAATTTTATTGTTTATCAAAAATCGGTAAAACAAAGGTAAATATGTGGTGAATACGGTATAATAAGATTAGTGCCACATTTTTAAGTGCCTATATTATCAATAAAAGTTTCATATCGTAGAAATAAGCTGTAAAAATCACTTACTTGTGAAATGTAACCCCACATCCCTTTTTGTACCGCGTTTTACATAACATACACTCTAGTGAAATGTTTCTTGTACACACGGGTGTACAAGAAGTTTGAATCTCCCGCGCGCCGCATGTACACACGGGTGTACAAGGTCACTACGCGCTGATTGGCTTTTTATTTTCTACGTTCCTTTACACGTGGCCTAATTTATTTCTTTTGTAAATAAATCTGTGGTTTACTGGCAATAATTTTTTCGCCAGTTGATGCGTATAACGGAACATGTTGAGTAAAAAAATAAAAAACAAATGCATTATGGTCTGTGACCGCCATTTTTTATTCGACGCATGACATTGCTCCGTGTAGTGGATAATTGTGAAAATGAATTCTTGCAGGAAACGGTGAGTATTCTTATAAGAATCTTATATGGAATTACTGGAAATTTAGTGTAGTTTCTTATGAAATAATAACAATAGCAGAAAGTGCAATGTTTTTTGGAGAAAAAACGATGAAACTTTTCAGCTTAGGTTTTTTTCACTCATGCCGCGTCATATTTGACATGACATTTCCCACTTATTTCAACGTTTACTTGTATTTATTCGTTCTATAGTGTAGATTAGTTATTTAGAAACTTATTTGCAAAAGAATTATTCAGAATTTAGTGGTAATAAAAGTTTTATCGTATTTAGAAACAATAAATGGCGCGAAATTAGTGTTGCTATGGTGAAAGTTGGTGAAAGTACAGGCAGCAACAAAAGTGATAAAAAAGTAACACTATATACATTTATACAATTGTGTATAAAATCACTTTTTTGGAGTGATTCTGTGAATGATTTCTGTTTTTGGTTTCGGAATATTAAATGCCTAAATGGACTTTAGTTTTTTACTATAAAAATTTAATTGAATTCCGTACTGTATATAACTCTCACTTTCCATGGTGTTCTTTGATATAGTTTGATATAGTTCAAAATAAGCACTTTATTGTTTTTTTTTTTTGTTTTATTTGGCAATTTTTTGTGACAAAGGACAATGCTCATTTTGTATAGGGAAAAAATCCAAAGTGAACAGATATAGGGTGTAGTCCAAAACGTTAGTGATATGTAGTAAAATAATAGTATAAA
Source organism: Polyommatus iphigenia (assembly GCA_963422495.1). Lineage (NCBI taxonomy): Eukaryota > Metazoa > Arthropoda > Insecta > Lepidoptera > Lycaenidae > Polyommatus > Polyommatus iphigenia. Next base: position 39,825,903 of record OY730180.1, on the reverse strand, counting down.
TATTTTAATATAAGATTCCATGGCTAAATAGGTAAAATTGCTATTTGTTTTTTTACATTCAAATTGTAATGGTTTATAAGTTTGTTTGTTTGTTGTAATATTGTAGGTACATCGATTTTCATGTTTCTGAATAACAAAAAAAAAAGTGTGTGATTGAGATGTTTTATACTATTGTCAATTTTTAGATTTGGACGACTGCGGTCGACCTCTCGGTCTCGGAGTGTGACGCCGTCACACCTCCAGTATTCCCAGCGGCCTTCGGCCGCTCGAAGAGCCCTTTTAATGGGCTGCTCCCTGGACGGCTCCGACCCGGATCCAAGACCGGTCTCTCCCGTCCCACAGTAAGTATAATATTTCCTTCTACTTAGTGTCCGTCCCATATAAGCTCTGTTTGCTTGTCATGGCTGAACTGATTTGTATGAATTAGGTACATACATATAGGTTTAGGACTTTGTAGATAGGGATTGATAATATAAATCAAGAGACAACATATATCCAATATATGATAAATATAATGTGATATATATATATATATATATATATATATATATATATATATATATATATATATATATATATATATATATATATATATATATATATATATATATATATATATATATATGTATATATATATACAGGGTGTAAAAAGACCACTTCCGATAACTTTGGGGTATTATTATACTACATTTTCTGATTACAAAAATGTATTTTTTTTTAATTTTTTTTTTCTAAAAAAATTTTTTTTAAATATATTTTTTATAATAAATAACCTTCAGACAAAACCATAAACCATTTACAAAAAATATTTAAAATATTTTTTTTACTTTTATTTTTTTATCCCGATACGTAATCTAAAAGACGCGAGTCATTGATATCAAATGTAGCGCGCTTAATAACATAAGGTCGTAAACGACCATACTGTACGGTCGCGGCAGTTTTTAACCTTATGCTCTTTCCAACCTATCAAGAACCATGACATTCAACTCTCTCAAGTAACTCAGTAACTTTGACCTATGATCTCTTACCTAGGCTAATTTAATCCTTCGATCGCGGATTCTTGGAAATGCTATTGTATTCTAGAGTTGTCTCGATCACCGGTACTTGTATGGGCCTTAATGGGTTAAAACTTTAATTCTAACTCATGTACAAAACTGTAAGTAACTTTCTGAGCATGAGTAACAACTTATTTATCGATTAGTTAAAAAGTTATTCGTAAGGAACAAAACCGATTTTGTGTGATATGCGAATGCGGATCTCAGGAGTCAGGCTTTCTATCGAAATTACAGACGATGCATGAAAACTTCCGTACGTAAAACTATGGTAATAAACTTACGTGTAAAATGTTAAGTTCTTAAAGTGTTCTTATTTCTCTAGACTCTATGCATTTTGTAAGTATTCTTTAGCACTAAGCAATAATACCACCAACAACAACACGTTTCTTACACGAAATCTAACACAACACAAAGTTTAAACAAAAAAATAATAACACATTTTCCGTGTTATGCAGAACGATGATTGTGGATGGACAGTACCTAGATCTGCAATTATCGCTTTTTATCTACTACAGACGATACAGTATGAAAAAACTAGCAATTAATTACTTACGTGAAAAATGTTGAATTCTGATTTTTGAATGTGCTCTCTATGCATTTTGAAAATAGTCCATATCACCAATCAATAACACCACCAATAACAACACATCTCTTTTTACACGATATCTTACACGACACGTCTTATTTTTTTAACGCAAACAAATAAGAAATAATAGTTAATTTAATTTACATTTTACACATTTAGTTATCACAATAATACGTTTTAAAAAGATCGTAATACGCTTATTAATTAAACATAACTCAACGCACAACCTGCAACCTCAAGATGCAAATTGGAACTAAAGTCTAATTATGCGAAAATCGTCTTTAAAAACATGTATCGACTTTCGGTATGCGGACCCGACAAAGCGCCGCCGCTCTGCCTAGCACAACGCACGTGTCGCTAATCCATTTCAAGGACAATCTAAGTGTTGTACCCTATTTAAAATTCAAAACTATTTATTTCAGTCGATATTTAAATTATCATTAAATAATAAAAATTATAACTATTATTTAGTAGATGTAATCTCATTTTTAAAATGAACTCTATTAAGAGGTTATAAATTCAGAAAATTTTATCGGGATACATAGTCAAGTTGCATTCGATAATTTCGATACCTACATTACCGTGATAAAGTGATTGTTATACTATGGTACGCGTTATGCGTTATACGTATGCGCGTATACGCGTATACGCGTTTACGCATGCAATGAAAATACTTTAATAATACCTATTTAATTTTAAATAACTTTTAATTATTATTGTCGCTATTCTTAACATTGAGTAGGTATTTGTTTTTTTTTAGTTTGACTGTAATCAATACTTACTCGTATGTAAAACAATTAATAACGATTTATCGATAAAAAATTATCGATAACTCAAAATATGCAGAGGGATACATCCCTATTATTTAACAAAGTTTTTTCTTTAATTTTATTTAGTCTGCTGTAAACACGCGCCGCGCTGGTGTACTGTGAAGTTTTTGTTTAAGTTTTGTAATTTTACGGATGTTCTGGTCTTATTGCTTGTTTTGTGACATTCTTAACTATTTTTTCACGTGATACGTCCGAAGAATGTGCGATGAAATGTGAATGAACTTTTAATACTCGTAAACCTTTATGGAACGAGGGTGAACATCGTCGTCGATAGACGATAGTGCGGTTTAAACAGTGCAGTAAAAAGTGTTTTTATAAGAATTGGAATGTCTCCTGTTTACTTTTGTTTCGTGTTGAAAAACTCTGCAATCTACATTGAGTTAGATGGAGCACAGCTCGAACTGCATTTCATAAAAGCAGACAGCTGATCACAGGTCAGTGAACATGTTATCAAGTATTTTTTTCCATAGTAACTGTGTATTGTATTTTTACAACCTGATTCGGATGTGAATTATGATTACTTTTCCTTTTTGGCCGGAAGTAAAAACTGAGTATTTTTGAGTAATAAACCTAAGAAACGGTAATTAATAAATTCTAACATTTTATTAAATCGTGAAAACAATTGTAATTTAATAATCATTACAATATTGGTGGTTTATTCACTACCTACGGGCTAGGGCCTAGGGCACACCACGATCAGCTGTTTTGTCTAGCGCAGGGCCGCGTGCGCGGGACTTGGCGCGGGCGGCGCGGGGGGGGGCCGGCGGGGCTCCACTGGCGCGCGATATTATCGCGCATTTACATCAGCATTATACATTGCGTGTTGAAAATTTTGACTATTTTAAAAACTGGCGATTTAAAGAAAATTACTTGCACCAATGGATATATCTCATGCCCTATAATAACCCCACGAAGTTATCGGAAGCGGTCTTTTGACACCCTGTATATATATATATATATATATATATATATTGCCTAGCTTGTAATTTTTATTATTGTTTTTTCAAAAGGGCTCGAATTCAGAAGACACCTGGTGGCAGCCTCCTAACCGGCGCGTCCATGGGCTTTACAAAAGTGCCCGGTGGCCACGTCCGTATGTTGGAACCACCACCACTATGGTAAGTTATTTCCGAACATATTTCTTGACATTGGCAGATTCGTCATATAGTTTGGGTTTCAAAATAAAATTTGTTTGCAGTGTTAACGCTGTGGAAAGGGTGGAGGCCATGGACCTGTCGGACGAGGAGGCGGATGAGGTGATGGATGCCGCACCATGGCATGTCACCAGGTGGCTGGCGGACCTGCCCCAGGACCAGGACGGAGAGGCTGCTCCAAGGGGGGAAAGTGAGGCGGAGGGGTGGTTCTCAACTAATGTCCCCAATCTGAGTACTTCTGCAGAAGTTGCGGCCGATAACGCTTCAGGAATTATTAGTATTTGCGCTGCAAATATTAGTAATTCCGAAGGCTTACCGAACGCCACTTCTGATTATGTCCTTCCGTCAACGTCAGGGATGACGGAAACACGCAAACGAAGTGCTAGGATTAGGGTACGCGGAGGTAGTGAACTCGACAGTGAATTCGACGATGAATTCGACGAATCCCCTGTCGATGTCACTAACTTGGCTACATTAGATAGGAACATCCCTAACGACGACGAACTAGAGGAGCCCGTTCGTCAAATCATAGGCGCTATGGAGAGTGTAATGGATGCAGAAGCCGATCATCTTCCTGGCGTGTCGACTAGTTATCTCTGGAAAGAAGACTTTGACTCGTTCTTGGGTGTTCCTGAAAGTTTTTCAGGTCCTACTCCTGGACCAGTCAAAGACTATGATACGGCCTATGATGCTTTTACTGACATCTGGAGTAAGGACATTATAGATCGTATCGTTCTGGAAACTAACCGATACGCTAAGCAGACGATCGACAAGATGAAAGCTGAAGGCACACTGAAACCATCATCACGTCTGCATAAGTGGACTGACACTGATGCAGACGAGATAATGGTATTATTTGCTGTTTTTATGTACATGGGGATTGATCCACGGACAAATCAATATGAATATTGGAAGGCAGGCGATTACCTGGAGATGCCCAAGTTCAGGCAATTGATGCCTTATAATCGCTATATTTTGCTGAGCAAATTCCTTCATTTCGTAGATAATTCTGATGTGAGTCAGAATTCGCTACCAAATGAAGGTATTCGGCTTTCACCGAAATTAGCGAAGCTACAGCCCGTGATCTCGCATCTCAAACACAAATTTGCCTCCCTTTATAATTTGGACCGTTTCATTTCTATCAACGAGTCTTTGACCTTATTCAAGGGCCGTTTGGCCTGGGTCCAAACGATAAGGACAAAGGCTGCGCGTTTTGGAATAAAATCTTACGAGCTCTGCGAGTCACGTTCGGGCTATATGTATGACTTTGAAATTTATACGGGGAAGGATTCTGATCGCAACAACACCGCGGATGCGGATGTTGCACCTAGTGTCGATTTGGCTGGCAAGAGCACTAAAATAGTGCTCAATTTATTGAAAGACCTAAAGAATCAGGGGCACTGTGTCACTATGGACAATTTTTATAATTGTCCTGCGTTGGCACGGTATCTCAAGAGCTTGGGATTTGATTGTTTAGGAACATTGCGTCCAAACCGAAGGAACGTGCCCTCCGACGTAGCAAAGATTCCCAAAAATGTGGCTAAGGGTACGATCATAGCGCGCCATTGTGGTGATGTTTCTGTCCTTGGATGGAAAGACTCCAAGGTGGTGACTATGATCTCTACCTACCACACTGATGAGACCTTTGTTGGGTCAAAGAAGGGCAAGATGCAAGTGAAGCCTAAAAGTGTGGGGGACTATAATAAAACAATGGGCGGGGTTGATCTCAAAGATCAAAAGCTGTCCATGTATTTATTGGAGAGGAAGCGAGGTGTTAAGTGGTACACCAAGATGTTTAAGAGGCTGCTGAACACAAGCATTCACAACGCTCTTATTATGCTCGTAACGTCATTGGCTCGCCGCGATAAACTTCCGATGACACAGCGTGAATTTCGTTACGACCTGGCTAAATCTCTTGTAGACCGTCACCGCCGCGGTCTAACGGAGACCACACCACAAGTGGGCGAAATTACGAGGTTGAGGAGGGATATTGTGCATGAACCGATGAACAGTACGGGTCGGAATAATAGGAAGCGATGCAATGTTTGCTTCCGGCAGGGCATCACCAAACTGGTGCATTCCCAATACGTCACTTGTGGTAAATACTTGTGCTTTGAGAAATGTTGGAAAGAGTGGCACACTCTAACAAATCTCAAATCAAAAGTAGATGGCCGAAAAAGGTCACGCATTGAGAACTAGTTTGTTGAGCTAGAATGGACGCTTTACATCATATATTTAAGATTTTTATTATATGATAATATCTATGGACGCTTCACATAAATATATTTAAGATTTTTATTATATGATCGAGGTATTACATGGCTTTCGGTTTGTTCTCACTTTTCCTAAACGATTTTCTTTTAATAAATAGGCCAATTGTCAGTGGTATTTTGTCGTAATTACCAGATGGTTACGACAAGGTAACAGTTGGCACGAGGCAGAATTCTTGTTAGTGCTTGGGCGGGGGGATCGGGAGGTATATGTATGTATGTGTGTTTGTACGTCTATGATCAATAATCATATTGATTTGTCCAATCACGTCATGTACAAACTAATAGCCTTTGTGACTTCAGCTGGTATCATCCATTACATGCTAGTCCCTGACCATATTGCCTTTATGATTTTTTGGCGGTTTCAGCTAGTTTGTCTAGTTAAGTTATTATTATTGCACGCCTTAACCCATCAGTCGTGGCAAAACGAGACACAATAGCTTTTTCATTGTTATCGCGGCCGGATGTGGCCGCTTGGGGCTTCATGAATTAACGGCTAATCGTAGATAAGTAGTGACATCTTTTGTAACATCTTATGTAACCTACAATTGCAAAAATAAATGATTTGATTTGATTAACTTTTTGAGTAAGTGTATAATATTGTCAATAGTAACTTTCTTATGAGACAATGAGCCATATATATGGCTAATTATGTTATAAGAAAGAAACTATTGACATAATATTATACACTTACTCAAAAAGTTAATCAAATCAAACCATTTATTTTTGCAATTGTAGGTTACATAAGATGTTACAAAAGATGTCACTACTTATCTACGATAAGCCGTTAAGGCGTGCAATAATGATTGGACAAAAATAAATTATTGGATTTGATTAACTTTTAGAGTAAGTGTATAATATAATATTTTGTCAATAGTAACTTTCTTATGAGACAATTAGCTATATATATATATATATATATATATATATATATATATATATATATATATATATATATATATATATATATATATATATATATATCTAATTTATTATAAGAAAGAAACTATTGACATAATATTATTATACATTTACTCAAAAAGTGAATCAAATCAAATCATTTATTTTTGTCCCACAGGGATCCATTTTGGGTCCGATTCTTTTTCTCATCTATATAAATGACTTACCTTATCTAGAGATTAAGGATAATGATAACGAGATGGTACTTTTTGCCAATGACACTTCACTTATTTTGTAAAGTGAAGCGACAACAGTCGAATTATGACGAGGTAAATTGTGCTCTCTCAAAAATAGTTAATTGGTTTAATGTATCATGTAAATAACTTACTTTTAAATTCTAATAAAACAAAATGTTTAAGATTTACCTTGCCAAATGTTAAGCAAGTGCAAACCAATTTGCTATTAAATGATGAGAAAACGAATCTTGTTAACACTACTGTGTTTTTAGGAGTAACACTAGATTATAAATATATTATGTATACAACGTTTACATAATACAACATGTTCACTAATGTTTAACCAATATGCGAAGTATGAACATAATCAGTCTTGTGTTTATCGATATAATTTTCTATCAATCGCTTTTGAACATTTTGTTTGTATATATTAGTAATGAAAATGCACTTGATACTATGAAGTGTAATTGAGTATTTTAACTCATTTGAATTGTATAATAATCGCAAAATCAAAGTTGTGATATTTCGTTTACATTGTTATCTAATTATTACATAATATTTGTTAAAAAAATGTATTTTAAAAGCACAATTTCAAAATAATATTAGCGCAATGCACTCCTTCAACATATAAACCTTAACTGTGCAAAATTTCATTCACCTACGTTCCCGCATTTTTTGTCAAAAGTATTTATATTATATAGATAATAACAGATTATTAGAAACATCTATCTTAGTAATTCTATTATAGGCATCGGTATACATTTTTTATAAAAATTGAAATACATAGTTTAAGGTTTTTCATAATAATTTGTAAAATTATTTTGTGAGAAATAAAGTCTTAAACCGTAAACCGTAAAAAAAAAGAATGTAAAATAGTATTAACCTACTGCAGTATTCTATGATCCTATATAAATAAATAATAATTATAATAAAATGTCTTTCCAGAGAATGTATGATATAATATAATTTTGAAATGGTTATGAATGATAAATGTAATGTTTGTTTTCCAGAAAATGTATGATGTAAAATTTTGAAATAGTGATGAATGGTAATTATTGTAATATTTGCTTTCCAGAAAATGTATGATGTATAATTTTGAAATAGTGATAAATGATAAAATATATAATGTTTGTTTTCCAGAGAATGTATGATGTATAATTTTGAAATAGTGATGATAAATGTAATGTTTTATGAGAATATGAAAAAGACAGAAATGTAAATGTCTATACTTAGGAAGAGTTTGCCAAATGTATCACTCAATTTATTTTTGTAACACGTGTTTCTCGCCGTGTATAATAATTTGTAAAATTATTTTGTGAGAAATAAAGTCCACCATAGCTTACTTTGATTTCGATTTTTTGTCACAATATGTACAAAACTTGTTTGTAAATAAATAAAACTATGTTATCAACTGTCCACTTTTGTTTTATTTTGACTCTCACTTCAGTATTCCTACGCAATGGCGTACCAACATGGCGTCTACGCGTAGACAATAGATACGCATGCGGCCATAATATTGAAGTGGGCGGCGCTAACGCAATGCGTCTGCGCAATCAGGTGGCGTGATTTTATTCTTCGCTTACTTGCAAGTTGCAACTTGCACGACGACTCGCCACAACCTCAATGGGGATAAATGGATAAATATACTCGTGTACAGTCAACCGCTAGCCAAGCTACCCTATTCGGACTTTGGACCGAACTCCGGTTTGTATGCGCATCCATAGTGATGTTATCTCATTTTATACTGGTGGTTTTACATTTACCGTGTGGCCCACCGTACAAAAACAGAGGCTGCATCCTGTATAAGAGGAAGTATATCTCCATTGAGGTTGTAAATTTCAACCCTAAAAATATATAATTCCTGTACTCGTACTATAGGAACATAATATTATGCTCGCAGCACCATTGTAGCAATCGCAGTGCGGTTATTATTATGTTCGCGGCGCAGAATAAATGGCAAGGAACCCCAAGTCCCAACTGTCACGTGAGTATATTATTATGGTCGCATCGCCATTCTAACAATGCCAGTGCGGACAATATGCTCACGGCGCAGAATAGTGGGCCAGGAACCACAACTGCCACGATAGATTAGCAACCTATCACTAAAGCATCAATTTTCTATCTTGTAACCCTCAAACGCATCATGATCCAAACCCATAGCACACATTCTCCTAGTTTGGGTTTCCTGTCTTCCCACTAGTAAAAAATTTAAAGATATTCAGTTGCCTAGTTTTAGTTTATTTCAATTTACTCTTGTGTAACTAGTGGAGAGAAAAATGAAAGAATTTTATTAATCAATATTTTTTATTTTTATTCAATATTTTTATGTTGTATAGTTTATGTACATACTTAGCTTAGTGATATTTCATCTATTTTTACAATTTTCAAAGAATTATAATATCACCTGAATAATATAACATTTTTAGATGTGATAGAATAGACCAAGTATAATTTATCCCTCTAAAAGCATAATATCGATTTATTTACCTACTTGGAAAATAATTTATAACAGAGCCTAAAAACGTGAACTATGATGCTTTGCCATATCCCGTAAGGGATAATATTTGATAATATATACAAATAGTACGATAAAAAAATAAATCATAAAAATATTATTTATTTTTGGCTTTGCCTACCCAGTAAGGCGTGATTATGTATGTACGTACGTAAAAACTTGATATCCAGCATACATAGATGACATTATTATATTCTCTCCTGACAGAGAAACGCATAAGCAACATCTACGTCAGCTTTTCGATCGACTCAAACAATACGGCGTACTCATCAACACGTCAAAATGCGTATTCGGTCAGGAGGTAGTCAAGTTTTTGGGCTATGAAGTGTCCGCTGCCGGATCCAAGCCTTTGGATGAGAAAGAACAGGCTGTAAGAGAGTTCCCCGTTCCCAAAACCGTTAAAGAACTGCGTCGTTTCCTTGGGATACTAAATTTTTATCGCAGATTTATCCCAAAAGCTGCCAAACATCAAGCACCTCTCAACTCAGTACTACAAGGACCTAAGATTAAAGGCTCTCATCCAGTAGACATGACGCCGGACCTTCTAAAATCTTTCGAAGACTGCAAAACTTCGCTTTCCAAGGCTACACTTCTCGCCCATCCTAACTATTCTGCAGAACTAGCGATTGTCACCGACGCTTCGGACACGGCGATTGGAGCGGTATTGCAGCAACGAAAGAACAACATCTGGCAGCCTCTGGCATTCTTCTCCCGCAAACTGTCGCCTACGCAGAAAAAGTATAGCCCTTACGACAGAGAGCTTCTGGCCGTCTATGAGGCCATAAAGTACTTCAGACACATGGTGGAAACTGCGACATTTACCATCTATACGGACCATAAACCACTGACTTTTGCCTTCACTACCAGCAAACAACATTGTTCTCCAAGACAGTTTCGATATTTAGATTTTATATCACAGTTCACGACAGACATCAAGTACATACCCGGACCAGACAACGTGGTTGCTGACGCTCTGTCACGCGCATGCGCGGCGGCCATCGGCGCGTGAGAATGACGGACTGCGCGATCGGCCAGTCGAGGCTCGCCCGACTAACTGCCTGTTGTGATGTGACCGATTGACTAATAATAAACCTTGTTAATTAATTATTCGAATAAGTTTTACTCACCATTATCTCTATACTGCAATTTGTTCCGCTGCTGTTGCCGCTGCTCTGCTGCACGTCGAGAGGGAGTTTGCTGATGGAAGTAGGTAGAACTAACATTCCTACAAAACCATTTTTATATATACCATTAAAAATATATTTATATTTGACAATATTTTTAAACGTACAACGTCCTATCTTATACTATGATTCAGGTGATAACGTCCCATCTGCACAACGGACTTACAAAATGTATCAGTCATTCCGTAAAAAAGCGTCCTATGATTACATGTAATCCACAAAAGCTCTAAGTATTTGTCCAACGTCGTCCTATCATCACTTATAACGCCAACTTTTTACGACATTATTTTTGATGGTAACACGACGAATATTTACCTAACATATAAATATTAAACAAATCTCACTTTTTACACTTAGAAACGTATTTTTCTAACCCTCCATAAAACAACGTCTGATATCAATATAGATTTCCACGCACATGACGCAACAACAACGTTGTCTCCGCACAACAACGCTCGAAGTGACAATGGTGCGCCACGCGCGCTCCCTTCTCCTCGTCCAATGTACGCTTGGTGCATTTTAAGACGGAGCTTACTTCAAATAGGACGTTTTACGATTCTGTATCTCGGAAAATAAGTAAGATATAAAAATTCTGAAAATGAGAGACTGTAGAGCTTTGATTTCCTATTTCATTTATACAATAAAATCGTTTTTGTCCTATGATCACATAGAACTCTGTTCTACGCATAGGTCGATCTGTATAAGTAGAATATCATTGGTATGAAATGAATTTTGTTTTTTGATCATTGTATTTATCTATTTGGAATTTAAAACCTGGAAAACGAGCTGAAACGAAAAGAAACTTATTTTATTCTTATTTGTTTCTTTATCCGAGTCTAATTTTTGATTTAATTTACCCTGTTGCTACCGTAGTGCCAATTTAACGCCCTAATTAACGCATTTCAGCGGACACTTTTTACATACAGAGATAGTTCTCCTCCATCTACACTCCATAGCCGATAGGCATGAATTTCAAGATGGTTTAACATCACGCGGGCCACTGATAAAGTCCAGGCGGGCCGCATCCCGCGGGCCGCGGGTTGGGGATAGCTGCTTTGAATTGTATAATAATTTAGAGTAAAGAAATCTTAAAAATTTATTTCGTACTAGATGACGCCCGCAACTCCGTTGCGCCGAAACTCGTTTAATAAGGGAATAATATCTAAGGAATAAAAAGTTTCCTTTGTCCTTTCCCGGGACAAGTATCTCCATACCAAATTTCAGCAAAATCGGTTAAGCGGTTTGAGCAGACAGACATTCGAGTTTTGCATTTATAATATTAGTATGGATTTTCAGCAACAATATTTTGTTCGTAGATTGCATTATCCATACTAATATTATAAATGTGAAAGTGTGTCTGTCTTTCTGTTACCTCTTCACGCCCAAACCACTGAACCGATTTTGATGAATTTTGGTATGGGGATTTTTTGAGACCCGAGAAAAGACATAATATGATTTTTATTACAGAAAAATGTACGGCTCCGCCGCGATAAACGAATTTTGGCGCAACGGAGTTGCGGGCGTCATCTAGTAATTTATAAAGTATATTTTTTGTTATTCTTTATGCTCGGGCCACACTAACGAGAAATGCCGTTAATTATCGCGATAATGCTAAAACTTGTTATAGCATTATCGCCTTTAATTAGTGGCATGTAAAGGCGATAATGCTATAACATGTTTTAGAATTAACGCGATTATTAACGGCGTTTCTCGTTAGTGTGGCCCGAGCATTATGGAATATAATAAAGCTTTATATATGTATATTTTTACGGAACTCCGTTATGTGTCTCAGTACATTTTGTATGGAATAAAGTTACTACCCGGGCCAGCCACCACAACACAGCGTTGCGACGTCGCATTGCAAAAACTATACCTACATTGCTTTTCTAAGGTTGTTCTTGCGATGTGACGCCGCAACGCAGTGTCGTGGCCTGGCCCGAATTCCTGTCAGCAGTGCCGTCGCCGACTTAAGTTAGAAACAGTAAAAATGCAACAACTATTTGTAACATATTTATGTAATAAATATAATATAAATATCTCTTACATCGTACAATAAATAAACGATAACACCTACACTCTACAGTCTACAGCTATAAGTTACAACTATTGCGTCATAACCATTGTTCACAAATTAATAGTTTTGAGTGTAAAATCGGTGGCGCGAGGAGTATGGGAAAGTCATTTTGTCCTCCAACATAAACATTTTGACGTCTCATTAGCTTCCTTTTTTTCTTAGCAGATCTCCTATAGTTATTCACTGTATATTTTCATCACAGAGGGTCAGCCACTTCGAATCGACTATTCAACTAGATTTAGACTCATACAACACCCTCGAGGTCGGGTCGAGGCGGGGCCACCAACAGCAGGTTGTAATCCGAGAGCTGCGGGGTCGGCGGACGACGCGGCAGCTGCGGCAACGGCATCGTCGCGGCGGGCACGCGCACGCCGCACGCGCACACCGCCGCCGCGTCGCACCCCGCGTGCACCGCGCGCGCGCAGTGCAGCGTCCGCGTCGTGCCCGCGCTCAGCGCCCGCCCGCACGCCGAGCACGCGCCCCGCACCGCCGCGCCCCGCCGGCCCGCCGCCAGCGCGCGCCGCAGCCTCTCGTGCAGCTCGCGCCCGCCCAGACGCGCTGCGCCCGCCCACGCGTCGCGCCCCGCCCGCGCGCCCGCCAGCACGCAGAGGGCCGCGCGCGCCGAGCCGCAGGTGCGCGCGGCCAGCTCCTCCGGCGGCAGGTAGGCGACCGCCTCGAGCAGCAGCGCCGCCGGCACCGCGTCCACCGCGCGCAGCAGACTCGTCCACATCTCGGCCGCGGCGGCGCGGGGCAGCGCCGGCGCGGCGCGCGCGCACAGTTCGCTCGCCTCGGCCGCGTACCGCGCGCGGGCCTCCGCACTATGGAAAATGGTAGAACTAGAGCACATCATAAATGGTTTTTAAAAATATCACAATTTGAATGAAATATTTATTGCATTCGATACTCTAATAACCAAATAATCCTAATCAGACATTTTTGAAGTGAAAACTTCTTTAGCGGCGTTGAGCACTTTTGTGGGATGGGTAAAAACTGTGAAACTCGCGTCAGATTTTCGTGTTGATCGAAAAACCATAGAAAAACCGTAAGACGGTTGGAGAGTAGTGTTTTGTGTCGAACTCGAACGAAATGTACAGTCGGGGAAATGAGTTGTTTAGCAGAAATGTACAGTCGGGGAAAATTGTGCTAAGCAGAAATGTACAGTCGGGGAAATGAGTTGTTTAGCAGAAATGTACAGTCGGGGAAAATTGTGCTAAGCAGAAATGTACAGTCGGGGAAATGAGTTGTTTAGCAGAAATGTACAGTCGGGGAAAATTGTGCTAAGCAGAAATGTACAGTCGGGGAAATGAGTTGTTTAGCAGAAATGTACAGTCGGGGAAATGAGTTATTTAGCAGAAATGTACAGTCGGGGAAATGAGTTCTTTAGCAGACGCGCTGATTAAGGCCGCGTTTCCACCTGCAAGACAACTGTCGCGAGAAGTGTCTGACAGTCTGTCTGACAGCAGCTTTTTTTTCGATTGTCGATATTTTTTAATCGATTGTAAGGGTTTCGAATATCGGTTAATTAAAACGATCGTTTTTTATAATTTTTTTAAATCCATTTTCATAAAAAATGGGTTAAAAAAATAAAGCACAACGTTAATAATCAAGTTTTCACTTCTGCCAGCACTCCCGGAGTGCAACCCGTCTTTTTTTGTACTAAAACTGCATAAATATTTTTTTTTTCATAGGTTGAAGTAAGTTGAAGTAGCGGATGGCTCATTCAAATGTTTGCATACACATAATTCAAATGAATATTGTGAAAAAAGTATTTAGCACATGCATGCGGTTTTATACATTTTTAAAAAGGATATTTTATGTTCTTATTAATGAGCTATTAACTTTTTTTAATTCATGAAGCCCCAAGCGGCCACATCCGGCCGCGATAACAATGAAAAAGCTATTGTGTCTCGTTTTGCCACGATCGATGGGTATGCTTTTTTTATTTTTGAGTAAGTACTTAAAAATTGACATACCCTATTTTTCACTTTCTTTTTTTTTCGTCGAAGGTTTTCACATTTACCCACGTCTCCCCACGCGCAACTTTATGTGTTATTTGATAGCCTAACTATTCATAAATGAAAAATTAAAGAAATCAGCTGCGGAAGTTTGCGGTCCTGGAAGTTATGGGAAAAAATGTGATAGAGGTCGGAGTAGATAATTCGGTATCTTTTGCGGTTACTGCTGACATAGTTTACAAAATCAATATTAATTACAATATTTTGATAGCAATAGCTTATCATCTATTCTGCACTCGTCCTGCGTGAGTAATTATGCATAACATTGATATTAGTACATATTTCATATCTAAAAAACCAGTATATAAGGGGAAGCAAATATCTTCAAATTGCACACTTCAGCGTGTATTTCATATTAAGTGACACTTATTTAAATTGGTTATTTCCATTAAAATGTCAACTTTCAACTATACTAAGGACGATTTCATCATTCCCTATATCGAGCGTGGCAAAACCTTGGAATCGTTGTCCATAGTTTTACAGCAAACATTAAATGTTTCTGAAAACAATTACTTGTGTTTTGTAATTGGTGACATTCAAAGACATATTCTGCCTTCTTTCAATAAGCGCTGGGCTCAAGCATCACGGAAAAAGGACAAATTTATTCGGAATAATACAAGCTGGCTGGAGTCAGGATATTCAGTACAGTTTCCGGAGTCTGAAGCACATTCACTGCCACCAACTTCTGGTGAACGAGGAAGATAAGTGGAAACTCAAGTGATGGAAATACAGCACGAAGGTTCTTTTACAATTACACTTGCTCGGCGAACATAACAGGTGTTGATGAAACATTGATCAAACGCTTGTCTATTATTTTACAAGCTCTATCTTCTGGAATGATGATCGATCCCGAAAAATTTGGAGTTTATGCCTTAGAAACTGCGCGAATTTATGTAAGTAACTATGATTGGTACTACGTGCTATCCTCCGTGCACAAATTACTTATACACGGAGAAAACGTGATCAAACATTTTTCTGTTATTCCTATTGGGCAACTGTCGGAAGATGCACAAGAGTCGCGCAATAAAGACTACAGAAATATGCGCCTGCACCATGCCAGAAAATGTTCCCGTATAGCTACAAATAAAGACGTATTTAAAACGCTTCTATATACTTCAGATCCATACCTTTCAAGTTTAATAAACCCTTATGTGAGAAATGTGAAGGATCTTGATGAAGAGGCACAAAGTCTTTTGAAGGTGGTACCTGAAGGTGATCCTACATTTACACCGGAAGTAATTTTAGTTAGGAATAGTGAGGATAATAACAATTAGATACAACATTATAAGTAACTAAAACCTAGTTATATAAAACCAATAATATTATAAGATTTGTCTAATCTGAGATCAATTAGTTTGGTGTGAGGTATAGATAGGTACTATACGATTTTATAATTTAATGTATTTTATTATGCTTGTGTGATAAGTAATTGTTTAAGTTTTCTTAATTTTACTCATATTAGAACTTATTTATAAAAAATAAACATAATATAACTACTCGTATTACTTTTTTCCGTTTCTTTTTTTTTAACCTAAAATAAATATGTATACATTGAAAAAAAAATACAAAAATTGATTATTTTTAAAATCTTTGTATATCACTGTATACATGTGCCAAATCTCAATACAATACGATGAAAAACCTTGAAGTTACAGATTCTTGATCCGATACGGACCCAAATTTTCCACTGTGCTCCGCCCCGGCCTGCGCCGCCAGGTCGAGCGCGACCCGCAGGGCGCCGGCGGGGTCGCCGCACGCCTCCAGGCAGACGGGCTCGGCGTCCCGCGGCCCCAGCTCGCGGACGGTCGCGAGGGCGTCCTCGGGTCGGATCGCGCCGACGTTCTCCCTCAGGAAGTCGGCGACCTCGGCCGGCCGCGTGAAGCAGAGCGCGCGCAGGAACGCCGCGGCCGCCTCCCCGCGCAGGCGGCCCGCCTCGAACAGGCGCCGCCCGAACTCCACCTGCAGGTCGGCGGGCAGCGCGGCCATGGCGGCGGGCAGGGCGGCGGCGGCGCGGTCGTCCACCAGCGCCGCCGCCGCCGCCGGCCGCAGCCGCACGAGCTCCGGTAGGCGGTCGAGCAGGACGGCGGCGGGGTCGCTCGCGTCGATCTTCGACTGCAAATACTCGAAGAGCTCGTCGACGTCTCGGGGCGAGGGGTCGTCGATTTCGAAGAACTCCCTCACGGCGTCCTCGTGGCGGTCGAGCATGGCGTCGAGGTGCCACAGCACCCGGGGGCGCGGCAGGGCGGCACGCAAGGAGGGCAGTGCGGCGCGGTCGCGGTGCCACACACGCGCTAGCACGCCCAGCCAGGCGCGCTCGGCCCGCTCGCCGCCCGTGCCCCCCGCCCACTCCTGCACCGCCGCCATGAGCTCAGAGTCCAGCGGCAGCGCGCCCGCGTGTAGCTGCCCACAGATGAACTCTAATATTTCCGTCCTCCGTTCCGTATCCTGCACGGAATAAAATATGCATGGTTAACATTTTTGTGATCGACTGTATGGCGAAAATTTCTGAACGAGTAACATTTAAAAGATGAATGATAACTGAAAGTTTTGAAAGATTGCGAAAAAACACCACAACTGACCGCAACGTCGGGCATATAGGCGAGGAGCGCGCGCGCCACGCGCAGACGGTTCTGCTTGCCGAGCGGGCCGGCGAAGGGCGGGTCGCGCGCACACTGCTCCAGCAGCCGCACCGCAGACGCCGTGTCGTGCGACACCAATACGCGCAGTGGAGACTGACCATCCTGCGTACATCACGTGACTCGGTCATCACAATATGCCAGACTAAGACAAGCAGACCTCGTATTCACTCAGGAAGTATTTTTATTAGACAAGGGGTTATAAGCAAATTCACCGGTGAGTCACGAAATCTCAGTAACTATGCGGGCCCCTAGGGCCTAGACGATCAATTTTATTGCACAATATCACGTATTGTATATTGAACGCGTCCGCCTTTGTCAAATAAATTGTTTGTTGATCGTCTAAGCCTTAGACTCTAGGGGCCCACTATAAAACCTATAAACTTGAAATTTTGCAGGTAGGAGTAGGGTTCAGACATTATACGAAACCACATTCCTAAGCCGAATTTACATTGCGAAACTAGTGACTTGAAATTACATATATGTAAAGAAAAATGTATTTTTTTTTTTGGATTTTGCCGCCATTTAGATGATTATTTGACAGATCCTTCTGCTCTACGACTTCTATGTAATCTATGAAAAGAAAAGATGGCCGAATGGACTAAAAACTAGAAAGTATTATCATTGATTTCGGCGATTGTTAATTTAATAACACTAAATGTCGTTTCTTTGTTTTTTCCAGAAACCCAATAGGGATGATGACAAGGTCAAAGATTAACAAATTTTGTTAATAAGATAAAGATATCACGGTAAAAAATAAGTGTTCCCAAAATTTCAGCTCGATAGCATTTGTATTTTTTTTTGTTATGCGCCTTCAAAGTTGGATAATCAAGTCGAAAATTAAAAGGATAAAAATATGATTTTCCAGGACCAATTTCTCGAGGAGATAAGTCAAGAACAATTTGCTAAAACCAATACAAAAGTAACAGAAGTCGACCCAATTGTAAAGATTTTGGAAAAATTGATTGAAAGTCAGGAAAGAAAAGAAAAACAAAGTATGAAAAAACTGGCTGACAAATTCGTTATTGAAAAGTTTGATGGACGAAATACAATTTGTGCATCATATTGGATGGAGACATTTAAAAAGGAATGTGAAAGGTTTGGAATAGTAAACGAAGATGAAAAAAATGAAATTTTCAGATTATTTCTTGAAAAATCTTGCACAGATTGGTATGCCGCCATGATGATTAAACATAGCTTACAATCCGAGTGGTCCGAATGGAAATCAAGTTTTTTACAAACCTATGCCATTAAAGGTTGGTCAACAAGCAAGTATGGATTGTCTTTTAAGTATCAATAAGGCTCTTTGTTGGACTATGCTGTAAGAAAAGAAAAACTATTGCTAGAAGTAAGAAAAACAATTGATGAAGGGACATTAATTGATATAATAGCTGCGGGCTTGCCAGACTTTATAACAGACAGAATTAACAAGGAGGAGGTTGTGTATGTAAAAGATTTATTCAATGAACTGAGAAAGTTAGAGCATCTAGTTTTAAAAAGAAGAATGTTCAAAAAGAGAGAAGATACTAAACCAAATATAATAAAAGAAAAGTGTAGCATTTGTGAAAAATTAAAAAAAGGTGTACTACCACTCGGAAGATTTATGTTGGTTTAATCCTAAGATAAATAATGAAAAGGATAAAAAGCAAATAAAACTCATCAATAATTATTTAGAGCTAGAATGTGAACTACAATGTGAAGATAAAAAAAACTAACTGTGCCGCCATTAATTAAAGTAAAATTAGTTCTTAATAACAATATTGAGACATTTGGAATCTACGACTCTGGTTCTAATGTATCATTGATCAATTCAAAGTTATTAAAGATAAATAATAAAGATCCTAACTTTAGTAACAATGCTAATTTGAAAACAATTAATGGCGTTATAAAAGCGAACGGCATAATCAAAATTAATATAAACATTTTTGATATGGAAAAGGAAATGAATGTTTTTGTGATAGACAGAAAGAATTTTGACTATGACTTTTTAATAGGACTAGACTGCATAAAAGAATTTTACTTGTGTCAAGATGAAAATTTGAAAGTACATCAGAAACTGCCTGGTTCTAAAATTCAACGGTTTTTTGAAGAAAAAAATAATTCAAATATAATAAACTTTAATGAACACTTATGTGAAGAAAACTTTCAAATTTACATAAATCATCTAGATTTCAAGTATCAAGCACAGATTGAGGAGTTGATATCAAAATATAAGTCTGTTTTTGCAAAAGATAAATATGACATAGGTAGAGTAACGGGTTATGAGGCACATATCGATTTACAAGTGGAAAAATATTGCAGTAAAAGACCATATCGTTGCACTATTCAAGATAAGAAGGAAATAGAAAAACAGGTTGCAAAGTTATTGGAAAAAAATATAATCGAGGAATCATATAGCCCTTTTTCAGCACCTGTTACACTCGCTTACAAAAGAGATGAAAATAAGAAGTCCAGATTATGCATAGATTTCCGAGAACTTAATAAGATAGTTATTCCGCAATCGCGACCATTCCCTCTTATTGAAGACCTTATAGTGAAAACAAGAGACTGCAAATTTTTCTCTACGCTAGATTTGAACTCCGCTTTCTGGTCCATACCACTGCGTGTTACTGACAGATACAAAACTGCATTCGTCACACAAGAGGGCCACTACCAATGGACCTGTTTGCCGTTCGGTCTAAAGACAGCACCGGCCATTTTTCAAAGAATAATGTGTAACATTATACGAAAAAATAAGCTAGGAGAATTTGCAGTAAGTTTTATAGACGACTTATTAGTATTTTCAAAAACATTTTTAGACCATATAAGACACCTAAAACAATTATTTGAAGCCATAAAAAATAAAGGCCTGAAACTCAAATTTTCTAAATGTATGTTTGCAGCACAATCAGTCAAATACTTGGGTCATATAATACAGAATAACTCAGTCAGACCGCTGAAGGATAATTTGATATCAATACAAAATTTCCCAATTCCAAAAACACAGAAACAGGTAAGGCAAATTTTTAGGGAAAATAAACTTTTACCATAAGTATGTGCCAAATATAGCAATAACACTAGAGCCTTTGCATAATCTTTTAAGAAAAGGACAAATATTTAACTGGACTGAAAAATGTCAACAGTCATTCGATGAAATGAAACAAATTTTATGTTCTCAACCAATATAACAATCTTTGATCCTAACCTCCCTATTCACATATATACAGATGCCAGTATACAGGGACTGGGAGCAGTCTTGAAGTTTCCACAAGACAATAATGAAGAAAAACCTGTTGCATACTTCTCTAAAAAGCTAAATGAAGTTCAAAAAAGGAAGAAAGCAATATATCTGGAATGCCTAGCGATTAAGGAATGTGTTAAGTATTGGCAGCATTTATTGATAGGTAGAAAATTTACTGTATTTACTGACCACAAACCGTTAGAAACTATGAACATTAAATCAAGGACAGATGAGGAATTGGGTGAACTTACATTCTATCTGTCACAATATGATTTCCAAATTAAGTACTCGCCCAGCAGATATAACATTGAAGCTGATTGTCTGAGTACCAACCCTGTCCTTGGACCAAATGAAAATCAAGATGAACAATTAAAAATAGTAAACACAATAAAACTACAAGAAATCTTAGAAGATCAAGAAAAAAATGAAAATATACAGTGCAAGAAAGATAAATTAATATCAAAAGACAACATATATTATAAGAGAGTAAAGAACAAAGACAAAATAATTTTATCTAAAAAATTTAGCATACAATTCATAAATAAAATACATAAAGACATGGGTCACTTAGGAATTAGGCAGATACAAAGTATGATTAGTTCATTGTATACAGCGGAGAACATCACAAAGAACATAAAAAGAATTTGTAAAAATTGCTTAGTGTGTATAAATAACAAATCAAGAGGACAGAACAAATATGGATTAATGTCACATTTGGGACCTGCCACAAAACCGTTTCAAATATGTTCTATTGATACAATTGGAGGCTTTGGAGGTACACGGTCGACGAAGAAGTATTTACTATTTACATCTGCTAGTGGACCATTTTACCAGGTATGCACATATTTTAACTTCAAGTACACAAAACTCAAATGAGTTCATCAAACTCATAAAAAACTGTGGAGAAATTCATAATATTGAATAATTAATTCTATCGGATCAGTATCCAGGTATTAATTCTAAAGAATTTAAAGGATTTTTGGACCAGGAAAATATCTGTATAATCTTTACAGCAGTTAACTCGCCTTACTCAAATGGTCTAAATGAAAGACTTAATCAGACATTAGTCAACAAAATCCTATACAAAGCAAATGAAAATGTTAAAAAAGTTGCATGGACAACCATTGCTCAAAACTGTGTAAAAAAACGGTTGTCTGTAAAGTCGGTTTACTGACGATAGTTGAACGTGACAACGTGCCTCTTTGTCGCTCGTTCCGCGCTCTCGCTTGCACTTCAAGCCTTAAATGGAACGCCTCAGAGCGAGGTAACGCCGCATGAGTCATGTTTTTTCGTGCGTGCAGCCGGCTCCATCGAATTATAAGACGTCACGTCAAAACTCATTTCCCCGACTGTACATTTCTGCTTAGCACAATTTTCCCCGACTGTACATTTCTGCTAAACAACTCATTTCCCCGACTGTACATTTCTGCTATACAACTCATTTCCCCGACTGTACATTTCTGCTTAGCACAATTTTCCCCGACTGTACATTTCTGCTAAGCAACTCATTTCCCCGACTGTACATTTCTGCTTAGCACAATTTTCCCCGACTGTACATTTCTGCTAAACAACTCATTTCCCCGACTGTACATTTCTGCTTAGCACAATTTTCCCCGACTGTACATTTCTGCTAAACAACTCATTTCTCCGACTGTACATTCCTGCTAAACAATTCATTTCCCCGACTGTACATTTCTGCTTAGCACAATTTTCCCCGACTGTACATTTCTGCTAAACAACTCATTTCCCCGACTGTACATTTCTGCTAAACAACTCATTTCCCCGACTGTACATTTCTGCTTAGCACAATTTTCCCCGACTGTATATTTCTGCTAAACAACTCAAATGGAACGCCTCAGAGCGAGGTAACGCCGCATATTGCGTCATGTTTTTTCGTACGCGCAGCCCATATCGAATTATAAGACTTTGTCACGTCAAAAACTATAATTAGACGAAACACTCGGTTACTGGATATGCTCCAAAGTACCTACTATATGGCACAGATGTATCTCTTTTGCCGAATGAGATGAAGCTGAAAAAGACTGAGAATGATTTAATAAAAGACAGGCAAAAAGCTTTAGAAAACAATAAAATCACATAATTACAACAAAGATGTTTAATACGAATTAGAGGTGTGACGTGTGATATAAGTACAGAAAATAATATTGTCAATTGAGAACGATGACATTATAAAGATCCCACCCAGTAAAGGTTCATATCTAGGCTGGTTATAGAAGTGTTTTGTTCGATACCTAGCTATTATTTTAGTTATAACATGTGATAACAGATGGCACTATACAAATTTGTAGAATCGCTAGATCGCGCTATCGAAAACCTGATGTGAGCATATATAAGCCCGAGTTAGTTTCGAATAAACCGAGTTCCAACAGCAGTGTGGTGGTTTCATTTGTACCCTACTACGCAGCAACATATGGTGCCGAAACGCGGGAACTAAGTGAGTAGTACGTGTGGTGGGCAGTGAAGAAGTGAAGTGATTAGTGAATAGTGAGTGCGGCGGACAAGGTAAGAACCTAGTGAATAGTGAGTGCGGTGGACAAGTAGGAACAGTGAATAGTGAGTACAGTGGACAGGACCCAAGTGAGTAGTGACTAGTGAGTGCAATGACAGGACCCTTCGGATTGCAGTGACAGGACCCTCGGATTGCAGTGACAGGAAGCTCGGATTGCAGTGACAGGAGATTCGGATTGCAGTGAGTAGTGCGTGCAGGTGACAGGAAAACTGGATTGCAGTGAGTAGTAGGTGCAAAGGACAATAGACCGTAAGTAGACTGTAAATAAGAGACTCTTCAAATTAAGTGGCTTGGACTTGTACGTTGTATTCAGAGCTGTGCGAATTGTCAGATTCTGCGAAGTATTTATATGACAGTTGTATTGGCAATATTGCGATTGACATAATGGAGTCACTTTTACCGGAGCAAAAGGAAATTGGTACACGGATAAACAAAGGATTTACCAACTATAAAAAAAACAGCCAAGGACAAATTAACTTCGATTTATATAGACACCAGATTGGAAAGCTTAGAACAATTATGGACAAAATTTAGAGAAAACCATTATAAGATTGCAAGCGCTGTACCTGAGCATGAAAGATCGCAAGTTGCTTATTTCATAGAAGAATGTGACTGTGGAAGAAACATACATTGACTACAAGTCTAGATTAAAGTTAGACATAATTAAGAAAAGTGAGATAGGAGATGCACCTGCGATTTCTGCATGCAACCAAAGCTTTAATGCCGCAAAGCGAGAGGCTAAATTACCTCAGATCCAGATTCCTACATTTTCGGGAGCGTATGAGGAGTGGCAAAGCTTTTACGATATGTTCCTCTCGCTCATTCATAATAATGAATCTTTAAGTGCTGTGCAGAAGATGCACTATTTGAAGTGCGGCTTAAGAGGCGAGCCTGCAATGCTATTGCGAAGTATGTCTACTACCGAATCAAATTATACGGAAGCTTGGGAAAAACTAGTAAAGCGATACAGCAATAAGAGATACAATGCGAATGAGGTTATGAAAAAACTATTTTCATTGAAATCCGTTAATAATAAGTCTGCAACCGCTATAAAGAATCTACTTGACACTACGGCCGTTTGTTTAAAGTCGCTCCAGAATTTAGGAGTTGAGACGGATAAATGGGATCTGATTATTATTCACATTACAGTTTCCAAGCTAGACTATGAAACAAGGTCGGACTGGGAGTCGGAAGTAAGCCGTAAAGAGACAGATGATTTCCCAACCTGGAATGAGTTAGTTACATTTTTAGAGAAGAAATTCAGAACCTTAGAGATGTTGTCCGATTCCAAGTCCGGTCGACGCTTTGCACTGTCCAACGAGATTAAAGCCCATCAATCTTCAACTGTCCAAAATGAGAGAAGCTGCGTTATGTGCGAGAAACCACACTTGTTATACCAATGCAAACAATTCGAATCTAAGTCTTCCCAAGAGAGATCAGAGTTTATACAATCCAAGAGGCTTTGTTTCAATTGTTTTTCACACACCCACAACGTCAAGAATTGCCATCAACCTACGAGTTGCCGACGTTGTGGTCGAAGGCATCACACACTGCTGCATTTAGAGAGAAGTCGGCCTCAAGAGGTTACCAGAGCGTCAACTTCATCCACTGGTGCTGCATCCAACGCAGTAGATGCAGTTCCCAGTCATGAGAGAGAAACTCCAAAATATGAGAAGAAAGTAGTAGCTCATTTTACCAACGAGAATTATCAAAATCATAACAGAGTATTGTTAGCTACAGCTTTAGTGAGACTTAAATCGCAAAATGGCTACTGTCAAAGTGCGCGTGTGTTAATTGATCAAGGCTCAGAAGCATCTTTTGTAACTGAAAGTGTAGCCCAATCACTTGGTCTCAAACGCACACCAGTTAATAGCTTAGTGACAGGTGTTGGTGAAGGAAAGATTGTGTCTAAGAGCATTGTTAATTTTGAGTTAGAGTCACTTCATAATTGTAACTTTTCTTTATCAATTAATGCATTTGTTTTGACTTCATTGACATCATTTCTTCCATCTTGTAAAGCTTTCATTCTGAATTGGCCAGATCTCCATGAATTACCCTTAGCAGATCCTTATTATGGTTCACCTGGACAAATAGACGTTATTCTAGGAGTAGAGGGCTATAGCCAAATATTATTAAGTGGGCTTCTCAAACATCCTTCGCCTAGTGGTCCCATTGCTCAGAATACCCAGCTAGGCTGGATAATATCAGGCAATGCAGGTCGCACAACTGCAGAGTCAACACTAAGAGTTGTTAGCTGTCATCTGAAATCACAAGAAGATAGTATACTAAAACAATTTTGGGAGATCGAGAGGGAGCCAGATATGATGGAAAAGAAAATAACAAGAGAGGAAAAAAGATGTGAATAAATATATGAGACTACAACTACGAGAACCATAGAAGGTAGATATGTTGTACGGTTGCCATTTCGAGATTCTGATCCACAGTGTATATATGGTAAATCCAAAGAGGTCGCAATGAAAAGGTTTATGTTCTTGGAGCGCAAACTTAGTAGAGATTCACACTTACGATATGAGTACGCGAAGGTCATAAATGACTATCTAGAACAGAATCATATGGAGGAAGTGACTGATAAATATGAAATAGAGAATCCTTATGCTGTGTATCTTCCACACCACGCTGTAGTACGGGAAGATAAAGAAACTACAAAAGTCAGAGTTGTTTTTGACGCTGACGATCATGTAAAGGGGTAAACAACATATCATTAAATGAGACATTTCTAATAGGACCGAGACTTCAGCAAGATTTACGCCACATATTGATGAGATGGAGAACACACCGATTTTGTATAGTAGCTGATATAACACAGATGTACAGGCAAGTGGCTGTAAATCAAGAAGATGCAGATTTTCAACGTATCGTTTGGCGTGATGATCCAGAGAAACCTATTCGACATTTTCGACTACTACGACTTACGTTTGGAACAGCTTGTGCACCATACTTGGCGGTAAAATCTCTTCAACAGCTGGCAAAGGATGAACAATTGAAATATCCGGTGGCTGCAAAAATAACGCTGCAAGATTATTACGTCGATGATTTATTAACGGGCTGTGAGTCAGAGGAAGAAGCTATTGATATTTATAAAGAGATTAATAAATTAATGGAAGAAGGTGGATTTAAATTACAAAAATGGTGTAGTAATAGCAGGAAGTTGTTAAGTTATATAGAGAAAGACAATCAAAATACTAAAGACACTTTCGAATTCAAAATTAATGATACTATCAAGGTTTTAGGTATTTCTTGGAATAAAAACTCGGACAAATTTGAATATACATACAACTTACCTGACGTTACTCAACCAATCACGAAACGCAGAGTCTTATCTGAAGTTGCAAGACTTTACGATCCAATGGGCTGGATAGCTCCGATCTTAATAACTGCAAAAATATTTATACAAAAGTTGTGGAAGTCTGGATTGAATTGGGATGATAATTTAACATCAGACCTGTTGAAAGAATGGATGTGTTTTAGAGACGAGTTAAACGATATAAAGTCGATATACTTACCTAGATGGATGTCGACTACGCACGACGATTTCGTAGAGTTGCACGTCTTCACTGACGCTTCTCAGGTGGCATATGCTGCAGTTGTATATCTGAAATCTAGAGATAAAAGCGGAAACACTTATGTAAATATCGTTACAGCTAAAACGAAAGTCGCACCTGCTGAAAAGCAAATTACTATACCACGATTAGAGTTATGTGCAGCTCTGCTAGGAGCAAAGTTGTTATTTGAAGTGTCACAGATTCTGAAGATATCCAAAGAGAATTTTGTTTGCCTGGTCTGATTCGACTGTAGTTTTGGCGTGGCTTCAGGGAGAACCAAGTCGTTGGACAACATTCGTGAGTAATAGGGTTTCTGAAATTTTAACCATTCTTGACTACGACCATTGGAATCATATCTCCACAGATCAAAATTCCGCTGACTGTGCCTCAAGAGGCATGTCGGTCAGAGAACTGAGAGAGCACGATTTGTGGTGGCATGGGCCAGAAGGTGATATTTACTGTAATAAGTTAGATGTCAACACTGACATAGAAGCAAGACCGATCAAAGTGCTGGCAACTTCAATTCATCCTAAAGAAGATTTTATATGGCTAAGATTTTTTAACTTAAGTCGAATGCTAAGAGTACTATCATATTGCATTAAATTCTTGAAGATTCGGGAACCTGAAACAAAGGGTAATAAGAAGTTAGTAACGGTTAACGAAATGAATGAGGCATTAAATAGGTGTCTAAAGGCTACGCAAGAGTTGTATTTTGAAGAGGATATAAAAAATTTAAAAGCTACAGGAAGTGTTAATAAGAAAAATCAACTACACACCTTATCATCCATCATGGATCAGAATGGGGTGTTAAGGGTGGGCGGCCGAATTACGCAATGTTCTTCATCTTTCGATAAAAAACATCCCATAGTTTTGCCAACTGAATCTCATATTACGAAGTTAATAATTAAAGATGCTCATCAGAAGACACTTCACGGTGGACCTCAAATTATGTTGAATTATTTGAGAAGCAAATATTGGATTATAAAAGCAAGAGAGAAAGTCAAAAAGTGTTATCGTGAATGTGTAATGTGTTCGTTATTCACGTCAGAATAACAATCAGTTTATGGGCCAACTTCCAAAGGTTAGACTAACACCTACAAAACCTTTTCTTACCACAGGAGTAGACTTTACTGGCCACATAGACATACGATTTTCACCTGGTAGAGGAGCACGCTCGTACAAGGGTTACATATGTCTTTTCATATGTATGGCCACAAAAGCTATACATTTAGAAGCTGTTTTGCTATACATTTAGAAGATTTGACATCGTCTGGTTTCATTGCCGCGTTTAAGAGATTCGTATCCCGACGAGGGCGATGCCAACATATGTATAGCGATAATGGCACCAATTTTGTGGGAGCTGACAAGGATCTCCGAGAGTTGTTTAATAGAGCTAAATCTCAGCTCCCGGATGAAATCGCCCATCTCCTTGCAGAAGCAGGAACTACATGTCATTTTATACCCCCACATGCGCCGAACTTTGGCGGCCTGTGGGAGGCCGGTGTAAGATCCACAAAAACGCACCTTAAAAGAATAAAAGGAAACGCAACACTTACCTTCGAAGAATTGACAACAGTTTTAACCCAAGTCGAAGCTTGCCTAAATTCACGTCCAATTTATTTTTTGAGTGAGAATCCAGATGACCCAATGCCTTTGACGCCCGGTCATTTTTTGGTCGGTGAACCACTGGTTACAATTCCAGAACCAGATTATACTGAAACGCGTCTTACTGGCCTTCAGCGATGGAAGCTTATTCAAAAAATGGTTAATGATTTTTGGCGTAAATGGTCTGACGAATATCTAGTTACTTTAAATCATAGATATAAATGGTTCACTAAAAAGACCGAACCAGAAATTAATGATATTGTGGTTATTAGAAATCATAATATCCCACCAGCTAGATGGCTTTTAGGTAAAATAGTTGAAAAACATGCAGGTAAAGACAACATTACCAGAGTAGTTAGTGTTAGAACCAAAAATGGCATCTGTAAACGTCCATGTAATAAGTTGTGTTTTCTGCCAAAGGCCGAATAAGTTTTTGTTTACTTGATTTATGTTACTAGCCTAATTTTTCGTTTAATATCGATGGTAGTTACAATTTTTTTTTTAAACCTTTATTTAGGACTTGGTTCACAAAGGCGACCATGTTGTTCTCGTAAGGCTACACAATTACAATTTAACGATTTCTTACATCTAAACCAAACTTAACTAACTTGTACAAACATATAGCATCACTAGATAAAGGCTCCGAGAGAACAATATTAACGCCGCCTACGCTATTAAACATAAACTTATTAGATAAACTATCTCTAAATGATGCGTTCCGAACACATTCCACTAAAATATGATAGACGTCTTCAATAGTCCCACATACATCACAGTTTGAAGACTCATTCTTCCCCATTAAAAACGCAAACTTATTCAATGGAATGTGTCCAGATCGTATCCTAAATGCAAGAACCAAAATATTTCTGCTAAACTTACTATAGCTAAACCAAGGATATAAAAACGGCTTAGACAGTAACGTTCTATACCAGACGCCCTTATTCGACGACATACCATCAAAGTAATCTAACCAAAGCTTGTGAACTTTAACTTTCAACTCAGGTAAAACATCAGAATAATAAGGAAGTATATCATAAGGCATGCCGTCGACAACCGCTTCGTTTGCCAACCTGTCTGCTACCTCATTACCTTCTAGCCCGACATGAGACGGAATCCACTGAAGGTGAACAGTTACCCCAGACCCCACCAACTTTTGCAAAGTATTTAAAATTTTATAAGCTATCGGTACTTCTCGAAAACTCGAGGTGCACCGAGCTAAATGTTGCAGAGCACTTCTAGCTTCCGTGAATATAACAAATTTACTGTAGCTTAAACGAGACACGTAAGCAAGAGCCTCTAACAGAGCAACTAATTCTGTGAACATTATTGAAACATTCCAATTTACTTTGAATTTAAATCTAACATTAGTCTGAGGATCAAAAACCGCCGCACCTACACCATATCTTCCTTTAGACCCATCTGTGTAAATACAATAAAAACCACAAAATTTTGTATTAATTAGTTGATTACATCTTATCTTTAAATACGAAATATCCACATTTCTTTTAGGCCCTGTAAGTCCATCAATATAGCAAGAAATCTTATTGTCTAAATCAATATTTTGCACCCAGGAACCAAGACTAAACATTTCTAGTTTAGGAGAAACATACATAGAAGTAGATCTGAAAGAATTATAAATCTCAGTAAGAAGTGGTTTTCTCTTACGACTCCAATAACCTGATCTACTACAACGGTCAAAAAGCTGAACAATAAGTTCACTGTTTAAATTACCACGAACACTACAACTTCGAAACCAAAATTTCCCCCCTAGATAGTACCTTCGCAGATACATAGGTTGCAAACAAAGCTCATTTTGCATAACATGGATTGGCATGCTCTTTATGAAACTTCCTATAACACGCGTACATTGATTTTGAACTTTTAATTCTTTGGCTAGACTTTCTACTTTCGAAATATGTTGCGCAATGCTATCTGATGGCTGCATTTTATACTGATAAAACCTTTCATGTGTTAGTAATTTGCATAGTTCAGATTTCTGTTCATATATTGACTCTAGTCTTTTCATTACATCCTGCGCCGTCTCACAATTCTCGACAAGAGAGATTTGGTTGAGGTCGATCGATGATGTGATGATGAACATGGCCATGCCATCAGCCTGTGACCACACTTTAAACTGATCATCATCAATAGATGGCTGAGGCGCAAATATGTCGAGACCTTTTGCCTTTAATGCACACTTAATTTGGAATTTCCATTGCCGAAAGTTTTTACCGTCAAATTTATCTACACGCATTTACATTTCTGTAGTAAATATATAAATTCTTCTTTTATCAATTCAGCTGCTCTTTACTCTGCTTTATATTTATAATGTCTGGGCCTCCATAACCTGTTCGGATTCTAATAATTATACTGAAATAAAAGCAAGTAAGACTTCTCACAACCACCATATATTTTCAAGTGACACAATACAAATTTTCCGTTTGATAGCTACATCAACTTCTTTTTTAAACTATAATGTGCCAGGAATGTAAAACTACTTCTAAATAATATTTACACCTTAACAAAAACACAATCGAATGCATTCGCTGTCCTCCAATTTACCATTATCAAAGTTACGTCTCTTTAATCGTTTGACACTTAAAATGGGAATGCTACTCTCTAAATCCTTTAAAATTTCCTCCTCAGTCAGATCCTTTTCGATGTCCCTTACTCGTAAAGTTCCGTAGGACATGCCAACTTCGAAAGTTTTTTGACACTTATATTCGTGCTCCGTAAAGAATTTACAGCTTAATAATTTTTCTGCGCTCTCTTACGTACTAAATTTTAATAAAATTCTGTAAGCATTCACATATCTAATATTAACAATATTTCCTATGTTCTCATTTTTCAAAATACGCGCCAACCCTGTTTGTTTAGGCAACGGCTCCTTTTTCGACGTAATGCTCACTTCAATCTGATCCTGCGCAATTCTAGTGCCATCCTCCTTCGATGAACTGCGCGCCAAAATTTTACCTCTTCTCCCTACCTCCAACCATACGTCCTCCTCATCTTCACATCGAAACCTCTTTTCTGCCCTCTGACTATCTACTTCTTCATTCATAAGTACTGCACCGCTCCCGCACAACATCGAAATCTCCATATTACTCTCCGACAAATCTTCTAATATCTATCTAACCCAGATACAACACAATTCTGCTCATCGTCGGAAGGTGAATCGAGTGAACAGCTATCCATAGCCCGTAGACATGCGCTTCATTGCAATTCAGAAACGATAACTCGCCGCGCGATAACAACACGTAAACAACTCGTATATCGAACGCAAGCGTGCTGCACCGACGGGCGCGCGTGAGCCACTGAGGTAATTACAATGTAAGTTAGATAATAGCAGATAATAATCTTTTCTTTTTATGTTTCGTGCATAAGTAATAAAGTGTTGTAATTTTCATGAAATGAGAAATGAGATTGTTATAACTTATTTTTAGTTTATTATTATTACGTCCAATGGGTATGGGTACAGTAGTCGTGTCGCTATTTCCATGTACCTTTCAGTTATATTTTTATAATTATTCATATTAAGTTTAGTGTGTATATGTTTGAGAAAGTAAACATTTTCATGTTACAGTAATGTTAACAAGATGTGATTTTCTTTTATAAGTTTGAAAAGGAACGAGTCCTTTTGGTGGGCGGGATCAGGGATGTTTAATACGAATTAGAGGTGTGACGTGTGATATAAGTACAGAAAATAATATTGTCAATTGAGAACGATGACATTATAAAGATTCCACCCAGTAAAGGTTCATATCTAGGCTGGTTATAGAAGTGTTTTGTTCGATACCTAGCTATTATTTTAGTTATAGCATGTGATAACAGATGGCACTATACAAATTTGTAGAATCGCTAGATCGCGCTATCGAAAACCTGATGTGAGCATATACACACACTGACAAAATTAGCGGAACATAGGTAAAAAGGGCCACAACTTGAATTCAAGTGGGTCGGGCTGTGTGAAATCCTTTTTTATAGTTTCTAAGCTCATTTAAGAAATAAAATATTGAACAAAACTGGCAAGTTGACAGATTTTTATTGCAATTATGCCTTACTAAGTGTTTTTCGATGATTGACGTTGTAAGTGTTTCTGATAAGAATGGCGTTTTTAGCGGGGTGCAAGGTATGCCAGCTCATTTGATTGTTTGGTTTTTGGAAGAACACATTGCTTAGATACAAAATTAGTGATTTTCCAGCATCTACGACAGCTAGAGCTGTAACCACGATAGAGAAAGGTCACACCTACCGTTCGGTCAATCAGGCCTTAGGTGTGTCGGCTTTCGTGATCCATCGTAAATTTCAACGCTACAGAAAGACTGGATCTTACGTTCGGAGACGAGAACAAGGCAGATATCGGGTGGCAAAGGTTCAGGATAACCGTTTTGTAAGGGTACAAGCCTTAAGAAATCGACCTCAAACTGCTTTGCAGAGACGAAACCTATCGGAACAGGTCCGAGATGTACGTGTAAGTGATTGTACAGTAAGAAGAAGACTCAAAGAAGTTAAATTAAACTCAAAGGTGCCAGCAAGGGCACCAAAACTTGAGACAGGGCACCAAAGAGCCAGGCTAAGATTTGCGCGTGAACATCAAAATTTGACAAGTGAGTGAAATCGTGTGCTGTACAGTGATGGGAGCAAATTCTGTGTAAATTTTGTTGACAGGCGATAAAGAATGTGGATAAATCGTAAGGAACGCTATAGACCATCAAACTTAACGGAAACAGTGGCCTATCATGCAGGCTTCGTAATGGTTTGGGGTTGCATATG
Organism: Polyommatus iphigenia; assembly: GCA_963422495.1. Taxonomy (NCBI): domain Eukaryota; kingdom Metazoa; phylum Arthropoda; class Insecta; order Lepidoptera; family Lycaenidae; genus Polyommatus; species Polyommatus iphigenia. The sequence goes on along the minus strand of OY730180.1, from coordinate 39,792,757 downwards.
ATTTGGAGCCCGCACAGAGCTGATGATTGTTAATGATGGTACTTTGACAGTACAGGGCTATAGCACAGACATCCTAGAACTGCATGTTGTGCCTTTTACACAGTTTTAGGCAGTAACTTCAATTTTATGCGCGTCTATAGAGTTAAAAAAAATCGGGCATTATGACCTAAATGATGCTAGCGTAGCCCAGGTGGAGAGGTCAGCACGGTCTACGGATGTGGATCCGATTGAGAACGTGGGGCGTGGACCGTGGGGTGAACGGTACGAGTTAAAACTCCAGCTCCAAAATGTGTTCAGGAGCTCGAGTTGGCGCTACTGGAGGAGTAGAAGAATATCCCACAGGAAATGAATGACAATCAAAATGCAAGCATGTAATGGCGTATCCAGACTCTCTTCAGATCCATAGAAGGCATTACACGCTGTTAACATGGCATTTCTTAAGTAAAATGAAGAATTTAACTTAAAAACATACTAATGAAATTTCAAAGATTTTTCTTAATTTTAGATTTTTGCAGATTTTTTCTATTTTACACGTTTTTATGCCCTAAATTTATAAAAGTTTTATTTTTTAATCATCAATTATTCTTAATTCTTAATAATTATTATTCAGTCGATCGGTTGCGCTCGTGAGTGACGGCCGCTTTCATAGAACTTATCGAACAAGTTGTTATTATAGTTAGTTAACTCGTGTTTTGTCGCGTAAATATCGGAAATAAATAAAGTATTATAATCATTACTACAAGTTACAAAAATAACAAACATTATAAAATGTATAACTGTAAAAAGTGCAGTGTCACCTTGTCCGACTATGTGTTGTGCAACAAGTGCAATGGGCACTATCACTATGAGTGTGCAGGTATCTCGGAGACTACTTATAGGAAATTGGGATCCAAAAAGAAAGCAGCCTGGAAGTGCATATCATGCCGTAATGCTTCGTCTGAGATGTATCAGCCCTCGCTCGCGGACGTCTTCAAAGAAATAACAAGCTTTCGTGATGAATTCAGTGCTACGAAGGTCAGTCTCAATAATATTCGAGCTGAATTACAATCTGTTACTCAGACTATGCGAGAATTAAGCTCGCGGTTGGAGACAATAGAGGACCAATACAAAGATTTCGAGGTTAGAATTTTTGCTGTCGAGGAGAAACTTACCACGTTGTCGAATATTGAAAAGGATTTAAACGTAGCTCAAGAAACCATGAAGGAATTACAAAATAAAACAAACGCCCAAGCCATCGAAACTAATATTTCTAACCTACAGTCTGAGATTTCGGAACTTAAGAAGGCCGCAAACATAAGAGAGCAAGTCGGCAGGTTGAATAACATACAAATATCCGGCATCCCTCAGAGAAATAGCGAAAATTTACTATCAATTTTCGAAAACATCGCTATAAAAATTGGGATAACGCAACAAAATGGCGACATCGACAGCATTTACCGCGTCAGACGCTTCACTTCGGCAATCGGCGGCAACAAGCCCGCAGACCCTCGTCCCCCTGCTATCATCGTTCGTTTCTGCCGACGTCAACGCAAGGATGAAGTACTGGCTGCTGCGCGGGTGCGCCGGCACCTCACCACGGCGGACGCCGGCCTGCAGGGCGCCGCCACCCCGGTCTACCTGAACGAGCACCTGACAGTCGCGAACAAGCTACATCTAAAGAAAGCAAGGGAACTTAAAAACGATAAGAACTTCAAATACCTCTGGGTAAGAGATGGAAAAATACGTCTTAGAAAAAACGACAGCTCGAAAATATATGTAATAACATAATATCGGTAATAACCGAGGACACTAACTTTAAGAAATTAAATTGACTCTTAATAATATCTTTTAATATTAATGTAAACCGATTTGTTGTATTAAGTTTTATATTATGCGAAACTCATAAATCAATACTCAATACACCGGTGTCAACTATTTGTAAAGAAATTATGAATATCTCGATTTATTTTTGTTGTTATAATATAATAATACCTATACCTATACCTATAATATAACTATGTGCTCGTCTGCAGAGGCTGTAATTTATCTAACATTGGTAGTCATAAAAGTGTGGTGTGTTTTGCGTGAGGTCTATCCTTATGCAAGTATTACATTACACTCTTTTAAATTTGTAATATTGTAATAATAACTTACGCCATATATACCCTTTTTGTCATTCTATAAACAAAATAAAAAACTTACTCAAAACTGAATTACTGTAATTAGTTAATACGTTTTATACTATTTTCAATCTTAGGATTTTTGCAAACCCTACTTAATGTAAACTAATTATATATTATATGCAAAAATTTTTATATTTTATAAAAATTGTATAAACAAGTATACAATGATATGTTGCTTATTTGTATGAAAGCTTTATGAGTTTCATGTAATGTTCTGTAAATTTTGTATTTTTTTGCTGCACCATAAAAAAAAATTTCATATTTTTTTTTGTAAACACACACATACACGCACGCGCACACACACACACACACACACACGCACGTAGACATACACGAACCCTAGTAGAACTAGTTTTCTGATCCCAAGACTTTTGTCGTAGGGCTAGGGTTCTAAACAAACACTATAATTTTATGTAACATTACACACGACCCCCACACACGATCAACCAATCTTTGTAATTTTTTAACTTTAATTTAAGAACCTAAAGGTCTTTTTAATGTTAAACTTATATGTAACAGTGCTTTATCATATGACTGTATGTTGTTCTGAATAAAGAAAAAAAAAATATTAAATTAATAAATAAATACATATATTAAAAACAGCGAATAATTTAAAAAAAAAAAATAAAATTTTGTTATGTTCCGCTAATTTTGCCGGTGTGTTTATAAGCCCGAATTAGTTTCGAATAAACCGAGTTCCAACAGCAGTGTGGGTGTTTCATTGAGATTACCCTACGCAGCAACAAAGAAATCTATGATAAGAATCGAATATGCATAGACTTTAAAGTTGGTGATATTGTCTTTGTGGAGAATGGTAACAGACTTAATAGAAAAAAACTGGATGAATTGAAACTCGGACCTTATCAAATTATAGAAAAAATATCAAATACAATCTACAAGATAAATACTGATCATAAGAAGTCGGAGTCAAATTTTTTTCACATCTCAAAACTAACCCCAGCTCCTGATGGCATCTAGTCTGAGAGTTTGCGTGACTAAACACCTGATTATATTTTCTTTTGGGGGGGAGATGTAAAGAAAAATGTATTTTTCTTTATTTGCATTTTGCCGCCATTTAGATGATTATTTGACAGATCCTTCTGCTCTACGACTTCTATGTAATCTATGAAAAGAAAAGATGGCCGAATGGACTAAAAACTAGAAAGTATTATCATTGATTTCGGCGATTGTTAATTTAATAACACTAAATGTCGTTTCTTTGTTTTTTCCAGAAGCCCAATTGTGTTATTATTTTACGGTTTCACACTTCGTGCATCGGTTAAGCGACACTGGAATTGGATTAAGTTTGTGTCATGCGTGCGGTCGCTAAACGCGCGATTGCATCGTCAGGTCACAAAGTCACTGTGTGCTAGGGCCCTCACTCTCAACAACAGGTCAATACACAACCGTATGTATACTGAGTTGTCTGGAATCACTCAAGTTTTGTAAAATATATGGATACCCCTGGTTTCATAAATAGTCATAATAGCAATCCTGTACCTGTTCATTGAGCAGCGCGAGCAGGGCGTCGTGTCGCGCGGAGGGTCTGGCGTGCGGCGGCAGCGGGCGGCCGGCGGCAGCGCGGCCCGCCAGAGCGTCTGCTGCCGTCAACAGTAGCGCGCCGCCCGCGCACGTACACGCCGCGCCGCCGCCGCATCCCGGCACCACGTGACACATTAAAGTTCGCATCGCGCCCGCGCTGCCGTCTGCACAACATCCATACTAATATTATAAATACGAAAGTGTGTCTGTCTATCTGTCTGTTACATTTTCACTCCCAAACCGCTGAACCGATTTTGCTGGGTATGGGAATACTTTGAGTCCCGGGAAAGGGCATAGGATACTTTTTATTTCGGAAAAATGTACGGTTTCCGCGCGATAAACTAATTTAGACGCAACGGAGTTGCGGGCGTCATCTAATTATAATAATAATTTTTAAGCTTCCTTATTAACTTTTAACTTTATAAGTTATTCGACATCCTTCTAGTTAATAATTACATTGTAAATTCCAAAAATTCTTCTTCGTCGGGGTTTAAAAAACAAATAGAAACTAAGTCACCGAGTGCTGCGGCGATGGCGCCGACGCCGCGCCACAGGCCGCGCTCCCGCGTGTAGACGCTGGCGCGGTGCGGGTCGAGCGCCGTCAGCGGCAGCGACGCCACCACGCGCTCCACCAGCTCCGGCTCGCACTCGCCCAGACGCTCGATCAGCGCCTGTGTCATTATGTATAGTACCTAGTGCTGCGGCGATGGCGCCGACGCCGCGCCACAGGCCGCGCTCCCGCGTGTAGACGCTGGCGCGGTGCGGGTCGAGCGCCGTCAGCGGCAGCGACGCCACCACGCGCTCCACCAGCTCCGGCTCGCACTCGCCCAGACGCTCGATCAGCGCCTGTGTCATTATGTATAGTACCTAGTGCTGCGGCGATGGCGCCGACGCCGCGCCACAGGCCGCGCTCCCGCGTGTAGACGCTGGCGCGGTGCGGGTCGAGCGCCGTCAGCGGCAGCGACGCCACCACGCGCTCCACCAGCTCCGGCTCGCACTCGCCCAGACGCTCGATCAGCGCCTGTGTCATTATGTATAGTACCTAGTGCTGCGGCGATGGCGCCGACGCCGCGCCACAGGCCGCGCTCCCGCGTGTAGACGCTGGCGCGGTGCGGGTCGAGCGCCGTCAGCGGCAGCGACGCCACCACGCGCTCCACCAGCTCCGGCTCGCACTCGCCCAGACGCTCGATCAGCGCCTGTGTCATTATGTATAGTACCTAGTGCTGCGGCGATGGAACATGGCGGTAGCGGTCATTGACTCCCTGTCAAAAACTTGTCATTTTCTATATTATAAAAACAGTAAACCGTGTCAGATGTTCCTAGTCCATTGTTATATTTTGTCAATCGCGGTTTTTTGACAGGGAGTCGATGATTGCCACGCCATGTTTCGCCGAGTACAGTATAGCTAGATGTTTATCAAAAAAGATAGATTTAGACCTAATTTCACCAACCTCTGTTTGTTAAATCCTAACAAGTCATTACTTAACGGACCTCAGAAAATTAAACAGACTATTAAAATGCTTGTGTCCCACAGTAAAAATTTAACAGAGGATTAGTAAATGCAATGTTATGTGAACAACGAGTGAACAACTATCAATTCGTTCATTCTTGTTAAGGTGGGTTTACACCAAAAGAACATAGAGCAAGAACAGCACAAGAACATTCTTTCGTATTCGTTTAGTGTAAACTATAATTCGTTACAACATACTTTAGATCGTTTACACTAATCGAATCAACAAGAACATCAAGAATAAGAATTTTTGCTCTATAGATGAGAATCATATAGCTCCGTTTAGACCAAACGAGCGAATGCTCATTCATCAACGATAAGTAGTTAATTTATTTTTATAGTCATCAAAGATCCCATAAACATCTTTTGTTATGGTATAATTCTATCATTTGTAAACATTTTTCATTACTCCAATCCATATTTACGAAATAACCTTTGATAAACTACCTAAAACCAGCCGCCAATTATTTTTAACAAAAAAATGAAAACCGACTTCCAAGGTGAAAACAATAGTAATATGAACTAAAAAGTATTAAATTCTTACTCTTTAATAGTGCCTTTTTCAGAATTCGTCTAAATCTCAACTATTTCTGTACATACTACGGTCTTCATTATTTTGAAGTCGGTACCAGCTAATTTAATCGTGAGTTCAGTAATGTCAGAATATCTGAAACTTTTGGGACTGGTACCGACTTCAAAGTAATGAAGACTGTAGTATGTACAGAAATAGTTGAGATTTAGACGAATTCTGAAAAAGGCACTATTAAAGAGTAAGAGTTATTTAATACTTTTTAGTTCATATTAGGTACTATTGTTTTCACCTTGGAAGTCGGTTTTCATTTTTTTGTTAAAAATAATAATTTCACTCTTTTTAGTGTCGTCTACAAAATAAGGCTTTATGCGTAAATAACCAATACGAATGTTAACTATTCACATTATATTACTGTAAGCGAAATTGTGGTAAATGCTTGCAGTTATCTAAGCGATGCTGCAATTTCCAAACTTTTATCTTTAACCCTGGAGTGGTCGCGTGGACTACATAATATGTAGTCCACGTAAACAAAATCAAAATTTTCTCAAAAACTGTAAGCGTGCGACTTTTGCGACTTTTTTTTGTAGGTACTTTCAAATGACCTATCTAGCTACACATTCAGTGCAGCGCAAGCCCCTGTCGCGTATTTTCGTAATGTCGGCACTACAAATAGGCGAACGCGTTGGCCGACGCATTGGCCCAATGTGTACAACAGGCGTTCGCGGTAGGTATTTAGACGTTGGCCGACGCGTTAGCGAGCTTGCCGCGCGGTGTCGGGATGATCAAAGGAAATTTGTCGCAAGGCTTGTCGCAAGGCTTGCGTTCCATCCACACATAGGCCGCGCGATCAGTTCGCCCGGAGCAGCGCTGAAGAGTGCACGTTTCCTTCTTGTGGCGAATTAACATCTAACTTGACGAAATAGCGAACAATATAAGTATCGAGTAAACATTTAAATTTATTGAGTTAACTATCAGAGTAAATCTGCCTGTGGAACAAAAAAATCATATCAAAAGTGCTAAAAAAATAAGATTCTTGGACATGCTATTTTCCTCGCGATGTTTTTTAGGGTTCCGTACCCAAAGGGTAAAAACCGGACCCTATCACTAAGACTTCAATTTCTGTCTGCCTTTCTGTCTGCCTTTTTGTCCGTCCGTCTGTCTGTCTGTTTGTCTGTCTGTCTGTCTGTCTCCAGGCTGTATCTCAAGAACCGCTATAGCTAGATTTCTGAAATTTTCACAGATTGTGTACTTATATCTTATTCTGTTGTCGCTTTTAACAATAAATATACTAAAAACAACATAAATTAAATATTTAATAAATAATAAATATATATTAATCATGATAGTTATAATTATAAGGTAATAATTATTATTATATAATGTATATAAAAAATAATAAGTAATAAAATAATTATATTATTTTAATATTATAAAATATGTAAAAGTGAGTTTATTTCTTTGTTTGTTACGTTTTCTCGCTTTTTACTTATTTATTTCGAGAATACCCTTTAAAAACTTTTTGTTGTCCACATTTAAAAAGTAATTATAAGCTGTGAATAAATATACAGCTGCAGCTGTTAGCGACTCAACATCCATTTTGAATCCGTCCGCACATTGGCGCGATCCAAAGCATACTGAATGACCTTCCAATGTGTGGATTACTCACAAACGCCGTTGCAAGCGCACCGCCAACGCGTGGGCCAACGCGTTGGCAGTGCGTTCGTCTATATGGGGAGGCAGCATAACGCAATAGCCCCTCAAATATCGTGGACTACAGGTGTAGTCCGCGCGACCCATTACGTAAGTATTTTTTTTGGTTCAATTTTTTATTATTTCCGTTTAGGTATTTAAATATTATATTAGTACATACTAGTAAAATAAACTCTGTTTTATAATTTTGATTTGTTTTAAAATAATATTACTTTATATTTTTAGACAAAAAATAGCCGAACGACAAGCTGCATACATTGAGGCGTGGTTGAATGAAGTCGATCGCGATAGGGAAGAGTATCAAGCGCAGTCAAGCTCTTTATTTTTGTTATTTTAATTACTTTTAATACAGAGGTCGTGATTAATTTTTGTTAATTTTTTCTGATTAAGATGTTTATACTTAATATATTTTAATAAGTAAAATAAATAAACTAAAAAATATCAAGAACACTAGAATCCCTTTGAAGAGACCGCCTCGAAGAGCGAGCACGTCCGAACACGAAAGAACGCTCTAGGCAATTGCTCGAGCGCTCTTGCGTCGTTTACACCAAACGAGCGAGATTCTTAGAGCATTCTACCTATTTACCGCCGAACACGTGGCGAACAACGAAAGAATGCTCGTTATTAGTTTACATCAAAAGAGCTTTACTAGAATGAGCATTCGCTCGTTTGGTCTAAACGGAGCTTTATAAGGCGACAAAATTGCAATGTACAAGTTTAATACGACATGTTTGCTGCAAAGTCACTTTCTTCCTTATTCGTATAATAGTAGATACTGCGACCAAATTAAAATATCACTGATCGCATACATTTGTTACGCTATAATAGTTCTTCTTAATTTACCAGGTTAATAATTATTATCTGTCAAAGCTGAAAACATGAATCATATACAAACTTTTATTTACATATTTCGGTTTGGTAATTTTGATACAAGTTAGTATATTTGCAATATCAAGGAAAATCCGAGGGCTGAATTTTTGACAAAGTGAAAATAAATAATTATTCATAACTATGAAAAATAATTAATAATAAGGACGTAGCGGAAACATGGCGGAAACACTCAAAAGTCAAAAAAGATTCTTTTATTTATATTGCATATTATTGTCTTTGAAAGTTGTTGTATTGACTCATAACAGCCTGTTAAATATATTTAACGGACCTTCACAGCAGGAATTAAATTTAACACCATGTTAGATGATTTAACATGACATTAGGGCATAGTGGAACTATGGAGTGTAGATGAAAGGAGGAATATCTCTGTATGTAAAAGTGTCCCCGGAAATGCGTTAAGAAGGCGACCTATGACAGAAAAAAATCGGTTTTCACCCGCGCACTTCATACCCCCCGCACTCGCCCAACGCATTCAAAATGTCACCACGGCTATAAATTTGTGTAATTACTCTCGTAACCACTTTTAGTACGAACGTAGTATAACCAAATATATCAGATAAAATTTTAAGAAGTTTGAGTCACATTTTCCATCTGCACTTTGAGAATCAAATTAATACTTTTTGCCTTATACACTAGTAATACTTTATGATATGTTTATTTATCGAAATCGAATAGGCTCTGACACTACTGGATCGATTCTGGTTAGAATTCCTAAGCTGTAGTTGTTACAAAAATATTATAACTTTATTTAATATAATCTACTAGGCACGTCTTCGTCCGCGTCCGAATTTGGTTAGTTATTGTGTGTATTTGCGTAAAATATATTAACATTTGTCAGATTAAAATATACAAAATTCTCAAATTTTGCATACATACATTCGTTCGGCTTGAGAATAATTTATTATCTGCTTTTTGATAAAATATATTGATGCTAAAAATAATTTATATGGCAAACTGACGTTTGCCGGGTCATATAGTCAAATTTATATATAAAATTCTCGGGTCACAGTGTTTGTGCACGAACTCGTCCAAAACGGTTCAACCGATTGTATTGCTATGTACATTCGTTAGGCCTGGCAATAGGTTTTTATACACTTTTATATTGATAATTTTTTATATTAAATAATATTTTCCGGGTCAGCTAGTTGTCTCCTTTTAGCTCCCCTCGATTTTTCATGAATTGCACCATCAGATCACCACTTTTGTTAACATGTTACGAAATTCGGACTACATCTTACACAATAACATAAGAATTTTGGAAATCCGTCAACAAACGGCGGGCAACAAATGGCGGAGTTATCCGCCATGGACCATGGTATCACTAAAATCGTCTCTGATGCTGGTGCTGATAAAAACCCCAGCTCAAATTTCATCTCGATATACTAAAATCACGTGTTCGAGAAATTCTGCATTGATTAACCATCCTCGACTGGCTCTGGAGAGCCATTATTCGTCCCATTAGGTGTTGCCATTATCAATTTATTATCAATCTTCCAAACTCGTGAAAAAACAACCCTTCACATTTTCCAGATTGCAGTACTGGAAAAAAATTCAAAAATTTTCTAGTATTTAAGTTAGAACAAAAGATTACTTGAAATTCCAATATAATTAATATTTATTATTATATATAAGAGCGTCCGTGGCCTAGTAGGTAGAGCTTTGGCTCGCACTCTTAGAGGGTGCAGGTTCGATCCCGGGTGGAGGCGTGTACCAATGAGACATTTTCTGATCTCAAGTACATAATACGGACGCTCGTACGGTGAAGGAAAACACCGTAAGGAAACCCGCTAGGGATTGCAATCCCGCACCTTTTTCAATCCCGTGGGATTGATTTGCGGGATTGGCCAATCCCAATCCCGCGGGATCCCGCATGTTTGAATTTATGTTATAAATTTGAAAAAATTGAAACTACAGGCTTTATTAAAAAACAACTTTATTAAAAGAAAATGTATCATATTATGCCACAAAAATATTTATTTTGTAACAAAATAACAATGAAATTATGTAATCACTCTAGTCTTATTAGATATTAAAAAATTAAAATGTTTTTAATTATCAGCAATCTTGAAGTCAGGGACCTCTAAACATTCCATAATGTTTAGAAAATTAAAATGTTTTTAATTATCAGCAATCTTGAAGTCGGGGACCTCTAAACATTCCATAATGTTTAGAGGTCCCTGACTTCAAGATTGCTGATAATTAAAAACATTTTAATTTTTTAATATCTAATAAGACTAGAGTGATTACATAATTTCATTGTTATTTTGTTACAAAATAAATATTTTTGTGGCATAATATGGGATTTTCTTTTAATAAAGTTGATTTTTAATAAAGCCTGTAGTTTCAATTTATTCAATTTTAACGTCGCAATCAATGCGGCGATGGCGTCGCAATCAATGCGGCGCCATCGCCGCATTGATTGCGACGACCACCCTCGCGTCTATGCGTGCCTATAGGTCCCATAGTGGTGACCTCGAGACGGACTGACTCTTGGAACACCTGCTGCTTCAGATTTAGTGCAGCAGCAGATCCCATCCGCAGAGATCATACTACTTGGCGACTTTAACGCCCACCACGCCGACTGGCTCAATTCCAGTAAAACTGATCATGCGGGAAGATCTATCTGCGACTTTGCCCTTGCGAACGACTTAACACAACTGGTTGTTACGCCTTCGCGAATCCCAGATGTAGACGGTCAGAATCCTTCCCTGTTGGACCTTCTGCTGACTTCGAATCCTGATTGCTTTCCAAGCATCCATGACCGCACCACTTGGTTCATCGGATTGCCTTATTAGGAGTTCTGTGCCACTTACTACGGTATTGCGACAGCATATTGTTAAATACCCTCATGTGTGGCACTACAAGTTAGCAGACTGGGATGGGATACGGTCGATTTTTGCGTCCTATCCTTGGGGGTACTTGTGCTTCTCGTTGGATGATCCCGACAACATTACAACTCCGTTGCCAATGTGGTGATGCAAGGGATGAAGCTTTTCATTCCGTCCTTTGTAGTGCCAACTTGTTGCAGATTTCGTCCCTGGTTTGGTTCATCCTCCAAAAAAGCTTCTCGCCGGAAGCAGAAGACTTACCAATCCTGGGCCAATGCAGTGTCTGCTCGGGATTTAAATACCAGCACATATAAAATTAAGTACTCAAGAAAAAGATCACTCGGGTAAAGAAACAGTACAATAGAATTGGTGAGAGACTCGAGTGCCTCCCTTCGCGAACCCGTGCATTCTGGTCTCTGGCCAAAGCTATTGAAGAGAATTTCTGCAAGCCAACACTACCATCCCTACACGTCAAAAATGGATCGTTGGCCCATGGGCTATGACGCAAAAGACAGAGCCGATCTTCTGGGCAAGTTCTTTGCGTCAAACTTGACCAAGTTGACGGGGACAGAAACCGCCGACCATACCACGATGCACGAGCACAATTTCGGATATTTGGTTTCATCAGCGCTCAGTGCAAATAGCTCTCCGTTCCCTTGATATCCAAAAGTCGAGTGGGCCTGACGGAATCCCTCCTAATGTATTAAAAAAGTGTGATCCAGAGTTGGCTCTGATCTTAACGCGTCTTTTTCGGCTCTCCTGTTCTTCGGGCATTGTACCGGCTTCCTGGAAGGCAGCCTTGGTGTACCCGATCCCCAAAAAAGGTGACCGCTCAAATCCTTCCAATTACAGACCAGATTATATTTGTATATTTTATATTTTTAGTAATTAATTTTATATAACCCTCCCGGCAGTCGGGTAAAAATATGATGTAATTATACTATTGAGAAGAACGTGAAATAAACACATTCCAGACCAATTGCTATAACCGATTTATAATATAATGGAATCAATTATCAATAGCCAGCTCCTTCGATATTTGGACGGCCAGGGATTACTAAGTGATAAACAATACGGGTTTCGTAAGGGTCGCTCGGCTGGTGTTCTCTTGGCGTACCTAACTCATCGTTGGGCTCAGGCGATTGTGTCGAAGGGAGAGGCATTGGCTGTTAGTTTGGACTTTGGACATTGCGAAGGCCTTTGGTCGAGTTTGGCACAAAGTGCTGCTATCAAAGCTTCCATCATATTGGCTTCCCGACAAATTATGCAAATGGGTCATGCGGGATCCGCGTTTTGTAGGTGCGGGATCCAGCAGATTAATAAATGGCGCGGGATCCCGCTTTGCGGGATTGCAATCCCTAAAACCCGCACATAGTTGGTCCCAGACGTATTGACTCGTTCTTTCCTCTGGACTAGGCCGACTATGTTGCGACTTGCGAGAATGCCGTATGTGCTTGGGCAATTAAAAAAGACACGGACATTTAAAAATATCTTGTCCCAACTACATAGGCTGCTATTTATGTATCCGGAACTGGCCACTTACAAGAACAATATTTAAAAAGTAATTACAACATTTGAAAATAGAACTCTTTGGTTGAAGAATACATTTTGTTTCATGTGACTGTCAATTATTTTTCCATTGTGGCGTCATTTTGAAAATTGCGTGTCTTCATTTGCCATGGATTTAACGCGTGAACATTTTCGTGCAATGATTTACTACGATTTTCGGCGTGGGCTAAATCAACAACAGTGCTTTATTCAACTCACCGCAACTTTTGGAGATGAAGCACCATCAAAAACCACTGTTTATCACTGGTACAGTGAGTTTAATCGTGGGCGGTCTATGCTCACGGATGAAAATAAAGAAGGTCGCCCAAAAACAGCTGTTGTCCCACAAAATATAGATGCTGTGCGGGAACTAATAATGCGTGATCGTCATGTTACATATCGCGAGATAGAGGCGTCCTTAGGCATAAGTATGACGAGCATACATAAGATATTACACGAACATTTGGCTGTAAAAAAAATATGTTCGCGTTGGATTCCGCACAACTTGACAATCGATCAAAAACGGGCTCGTGTCGATTGGTGCAAAAAAAAAATGATAAAAAAATACAACCGTGGTACGTCAATAGCCGTTTATAATATCTACACAGGTGATGAATCTTGGATTTATGCATATGACCCCGAAACTAAACAACAGTCAACGGTGTGGGTGTTCCAAGATGAGCCGAAACCAACAAAAGTTACTCGTGCAAAAAGTACTTTGAAGCAAATGGTCGCCTGTTTTTTTGGAATTAATGGACATGTGGCTACAGTGCCATTAGAGAATCGTAAAACGGTTAATTCTGAATGGTATACGACCATTTGTTTACCAGAAGTCTTTGAAGAAATAAGAAAGGACAACCGACAACGCAGAATCATATTACATCACGACAATGCTAGCTGTCACACCTCAGCTGAAACAACTCAGTTTTTGGAGGGTCAAAAGATCGAATTGACTGGTCATCCGCCGTACAGCCCTGATTTGGCACCTAACGATTTCTTTTTATTTCCATACGCGAAGAACAAATTACGTGGTCAACGTTTTTCGAGCCGCGAAGAGGCTGTTGATGCGTTCAAAATGCACGTTTTGGAGATACCTCAATCAGAATGGAAAAAGTGCTATGAAAATTGGTTCCAGCGTATGCAAAAGTGTGTCGATCATCGCGGCGAATATTTTGAAAAGCAATAAAACCATATTAAATGATATATGTTTGTTTCTTTTTTTAATTCCGGATACATAAATAGCAGCCCTCGTACTACAGTATTTGAGTAACTTCGCTCTGAAAATACTGTATAAATCATCCACAACGGATGAAAAGGCCTAGTTTTATTATTATATCGGAAATAAAAATATCCGGAAGTTTTTTTTTGTTATTAATAACTTTGAAAATAAGCTAAAATTCTTTCATTTACGCTCTTTCAAATATATTCTTAGATATTTTCAGATATTTCATAAAACACAAATATCCTAAGACCTTCTTGATATGTGTATTTGAAAAAATCGGCCACAAGCTCATAGCAAGGCAATGATTGGAGTTAGATACAAAGTTTGAAAGACAAAATCATAGTAAATTTTAGTAGCTTTCATAAAGTTCTTTACGACTCACTGTTTTCAGTTTTAAAGAGCTAAAAACTTAAAATCAGGAACTTTTGGCCTTAATTAGAAACTCGTAACTAGCTAGATTTTTTTTCTATATAAAGTGCTTTTATTCATAATTCGCCTAAAATTCATGCATTTTTCTACTTAACCTTCACACTTTATAGGCGGTACCAGCCAACTTAACAAACCTACGACGAAAAATGGTATTCGGTTGACACTTGAAAATGCTCAGCAAGTTGGTAAGATCCTGGTTCGACACCAAATCAATGTGCAAAACGAAAAATCACCCCTAGAAATGTGATGGTCACACTTTGGAGTTTGGTGGTCTAATTGCCGTTGTGATAAGTAACAGCTTTTTACAAAACGGCGAGAGCGTTACTGCAGATGTGTACATTGAAAACTGCCCACAATGATGGCGATGCTCGTACGTCTGCAACTAGTTTTTGTCAGTCGATCGTCTCCGCTGCTCCTTGATGACAACACGCGACCCCATTTTGTTTAGAAGCTCTCCCTCATCTGCCATACCGACTATAACCTTTTCCAAAATTGGTAAAACTTTTACCGGGAAGAAAATTCAAATCGCGAGAGGCTGTACAAAATGCCTTAGAAGTGTAGTCTGCCGTCCAGCTGATATTTTCAATAATCTATACACTGCCCATAAAGGTAATATACCTATCGGAATAGAGAAACAATCCCGAGCTGTCAAGCTTAACCAAAATTTGATTTACATCTGTGTATACGATTATGTTTACGTGTGCGTGTCAGTGATGTACAAACATCTTGTAATTCGACAAAATATCGATCATGGAATAATAATTGCAAGATTGTAAAAATAATAAAATGGGATAAAATAAAACTGCATAGATATAATAAAATAGTAATTTTGAGGTAAAATGTGACTTTTCTTCAAAATGCTTGCTGCATAAATAAGTATGCATGATTTTTTCTTCGGAGTCCAGTTTGGACGGTTAATTATTTTAAGCCATGAATTTCTGGTATCCAGGTCAGCAGGAAATCTGAAAAATTGGCCAAGTGTGAGTCGGACTCGCGCATGAAGAGTGACCGGTTTCAACCGGGCATTTTCTAAAACTCGGCACGATACGACACGACATGTCATGACACGATTCGACACGACAGGTTACGTCACGTCACATCAGTACACGACACGACACGACTTCACTAGACCCTATTAATTTTCAATTCACTCTTAATGAGCCCTTTTATTTGATGCCCATCTTGCAGAAGTGCTTTCAACTATTCCCCTATCTTGGATGAGCAGCCATATTGGATGTAGAATGACATTACATCTGTGGAAATTTCAGAAGTCTATTACTATAGCGGTTCTTGTTATACAGCCTGGAGACAGACAGACGGACGGACGGATGGACAGACGGACGGGCAACGAAGTCTTAGTAGTAGAGCGGGCTGCGGGACCCCACTACTAGGACTTTTTACCCTTTGGGTGCGGAACCTTAAAAACGATAAATTATGTATGATAGTATATTAATATACTTAAACTAATTATAAACTACGGATGAGTATGTTATCATTTCAACATTTCTAGATAATAAGTATACTTAACTAAAAAATATTTTCATATCGATACAACTTATCGATAACTTGATGCAGCCCTAGTGTAAAATATATGAAAATTGTTTACACAAAATATCCTTAAATTGTGCACCATGGCTAGTCAAGTTATGTTTTCCATATAATTAAAGATGTATAGAAGTTAATTATCAAAATCAATACCAATAACTCGTAGGGAATTGGCAAAAATAAACTTAAAACTAGGTCCTGTCTATGTAGAATAATTCACCTGTGAAATGAATATTTGTCCGGGTTTTTTCGATGTGTGGATCCAGAATCATTCCACAAACATTTAACCATGTTTCTAGAGCAGTATTTCTAAAAAATATTCATTATTTAACTTAAAATCACAAATTTTCTGAGAGCCCAAATTGACAACGATCGGCACGGGGTCAGACAGACTGTCAAACAGATGAAAAAAAATCTATGCAACCTCAAATCACGCTTCTCTTTCTACCACGCAGTGTTACTGATAGTGACATCTCGCTTGCTCAGGCCTTTGTTTCTCTATTCCGATAGGTATATTAACTTTATGACACTGCCACTGCGTTGGCGAAGGTGCATTGATTGCAGGGGTGATTATTTTGATAAACAGAAATAAGTAAGTTCGAAATAATCAGCCAAGAGTGAGTCCGACTCGCGCACGAAGGGTTCAGTACCGCAGAGCTAAAAATAGGCCAAAATTGTAATTTTTGTGTGGGAGCCCCTTTGAATATTTATTTTGTTTTAATTTTATTATTCATAATTAAAGTACAAATATAATTAAGGACTTTGTAAAAATTTCAAGTGCCTAGCTATATCTATTATTGATATCGAGCATAAAATAGCAAAAAAATCTGGTTTTTTGTATGGGAGCCCCTGTTAAATATTAATTTTATTTTGTTTTTAGTATTTGTTGCTATAGCGGCAACAGATATACACATTCTGTGAAAATTTTAGAAGTCTAGCTATAGCCGTTATTGAAATAAAGCCTGGAGACAGAAAGACGAATAGACAGACATTGAAGTCTTAGTAATAGGGTCCCGTTTTTACCCTTTGGGTACGGAACCCTAAAAAGAAAATTTAAAAAAAAAACAGCAATATCATAGGTATAAAAGACCTTATAATATATTATGTAGTATATTATTATGTAGTATGTACTCTTCTAAATCCTTTCATAAATGTGCCGTCACCTTTGTTATTAACCCATCAAGCCTCATACGACCATCGGTGATCCCGACACTAGAATACAATAGCATTTCCAAGAATCCGCGATCGAAGGATTAATATCCTTTTATCTGTCACGAACTGTCAGATTTGACAGTTCGTTTTTCGAAAATTTTTCAATTTCCAATTACTCTCATTAAACTGATCAAATTATTAAGAAATTACCATAAAAGCTATATATAATTTTTATATTAGAATTTTTAATAAAATATAAGCTATTAGTCGCAAATACACATAGTTTTATGTTTAAAACAAAATACTAAATCGGTGGTCTGCAAAGTAGAAGAAGAACTTTTGAATAGTTTTAGGGTAAGGCGCCCATTTTGGGCGCTTGACAGATGAGCTAATATTTATTATCAAGCGAATGGTCGAAGTAGTGAATTTTGCAAATAATATTACAATGTTATCACTGTTTGACAATTTAATTTTTTCATTTCAAGACCGTAGCGTTGTAACAAAGAAATTTATTCGATATTTCCATAGTATCGAGTACGACATTCATTGAAACCAAATCGATTTTCAAATCGCTGTCATCATTGATCTTCATTATACAAGTACGCTGGATCTATGATACCCACTTTTTTTTATGCCTATTTGAAGCGGAATCAGCGCCTCCATTATTCGGGTAGAGAACTAAATTTGACGTAACCATTGGTAACCATGTATGTATTATATTTCTCTATGGCTTAATCGTTTGAATTGTTTTCGTGTTTTTAAAGTGTTTTAAAAGGTTTTACGCGATTAAGTAATATATAAATAAGTGGTGGTAGTTCATAGTTAAACTATGAAAGAGTGTATGTTATGTAAAACGCGGTACAAAAAGGGATGTGGGGTTACATTTCACAAGTATGTAAGTGATTTTAACAGCAAATTTCTACGATACTAAACTTTTATTGATAATATATGCCTATATTATCAATAAAAGTTTAGTATCGTAGAAATTTGCTGTTAAAATCACTTACTTGTGAAATGTGTCACTAATCTTATTATACCGTATTCACCACATATTTACCTTTGTTTTACCGATTTTTGATAAACAATAAAATTCAATAGTACTGGAGTTTTCTGTCGATAAAACTTATCGATATCTATAATAATTGTATTGAAATCTCCGATAACCGATTTTTATTATCAAATACATATTATTATTATGCTCTTAAAATAATTGACAGGTTTCCGTCTGACGAAGGAAGACTGGAATTATGGTTGAAAAAAATTGAAAAGCCTGGTTGGCGTCCGAAAATTGCTACTACCGCTTGCCGTTACTATTTGAAGTGTACAAACGTTCTCTGTGAAAATACAAGGCGCAAAAACTACAATTTGATCGTGATTATGTTTGGAAAATTTATTTCAGCGTCTACTCTTTCTTCACAGACTGTAACTGTGTAACGGTAACTAATAAAATATAATGTTAAAGTATCACACATATATTTTTATTATTTATAAATACCTTACTTACTCCACCCCAATAAAAAAATGTATTCAAACGTTCCATATTTATTTATGGATCGCATTGTCCAATTAGTTCCTTTCCCTCGCACTTCTGCAATCAGCGCCAAAATGGCGAAAATCAAATGAGATAAAGTAAATCGATAAAAATTGGCTTGCTAGATCCATAAATAAATAGGGAACTTTTATATTATTACTAGACGTTCCACGCGTCTTCTCCCACGTAAATATCTTATTTCACAAATTATTGGTCCACAAAAAATAGCCTATATTATAATCCTTCACGTTATACATTCCCCCGTTTTTTCCACATTTTCCTCTATTTCTTAGCTCCTATTAGTCTCAGCGTGATAAAATATATAAAATGGGCTACCTAACACTGAAATAATTGTTCAAATCGGACCAGCAGTTCCTGAGATTAGCGCGTTCAAACAAACAATCTCTTCCGCTTTATAATACGAGTATTATATGGTATAGATTAGTTAGGGTCTAATCACACAGAACACTTATTCAGCTCTGTTCAGCTTTAATACGATACACTTTAGCACAACTTTGATAATATTAGAAATGAAATTAGAAAAATACAATACAACAAAGTTTTTGTTAGAAGCTCATCTTCAGTTTTGTTTTTAGTTTTTCGTACTTAGTGCTAACTGGTAAAAATAAATGGATTATAGATAGGTATTAGGCACTGCTACTTCACGTTATCTACGTATGAAATCGTTGTTAATTTATTACGCCTATCTAAATTACGGAGAGGAAGTCTGTAATCTTTAATACAAATATGTAGCGTTTGTATTATTCAATTTAATATTTTTATCCTAATGGTCGACATTATCTGAATCTGGAAACATTTCATCGATAATAGAAAAGACAATAATTGTACATCACTAGTATTAGTTCCAAATACTCCCACTACTGCTATCAGCGCCAATATGGCAAATTTCAAACGTCATTTTTACGTCAAATTTAGTTCCTACCCCGAATAATGGGGGAGCTGATTCCGCTTCAAAAAGGCACAAAAAATAGCTGTCATTTCAAAGGGTATCATTAGTCCAGCGTACTTGTATAATGGAGGTCAGTGGCTGTCATACACTAGTTTTTGTCAAAACTATATCGATTTAAAGCCGCTTTATTTTTTCAATCTCTATTGTAGCGGCCGCTGATTCGTCGATCGTCATGAAGCTTCGAGCTATGATACCATTGGACGATACACGCAGATCGTCCAATCAAGCACGAAGCACTACGCATGTGCGGTCGCAACATATGGGTTTGAAAAATTATTTGTCATGATAATATTATCATATTTGTAAACAAATAATACATAGGTATTTTACATTCAATTAAAAGGCCTTCTACAATTGTTCATCGGCTCCCGTTTTCTCCTGTAAATGTTGCTTTTAGTGTGTTTATTTAATTTTTGTTTGTTTCCCATGGTTTCGATTAACTATTTTCTCAATCCGGAGTAAAGGCAAAAGAAGTACGTCCTCTCCTCAGGCGCATGCGAACGCGACTGTTGGCGACTGAGAGGTGAGACAAATCTGGCGGTGAAGCGCCAATGTGGTTTTTCTTAAATATCTTAAAAAATATAGAGAATATTAAAAATTCGCTAGAATGAACACTCGGTGATAGAATTTTATATGATGTGTAAAAATATTAACTCATTTTACTACATGGTTTTGGGAATATAGGAAAAAAATCGTCAAAGTTAGATGCATCTTTGTGATTTTTTTCTATCGAGAAAATTTCACGATATCGTGTTTTCGCTCAGATCGAATTCTTAGAAATATAATGTTGTATCTATGTTTAGAAAATTAAACGATTCGGGGCTTATTATCAAGTATAAAAATGATTTATAAAATCGTCAATTTGGGTTAGTCGCCTTCTTAAATTAGGGTGAAACTAAAGCTAAACTTAAATAAACTAATGCGGCGCTACAGTAGCAACAAGGTAAATTTTAAATCATTTAGCAACTTTTATTTCAGCTATTTTAGGTTATATTTTTTAAAAATATATTGGTACTAGCTGTTGCCCGCGACTTCGTCCGCGTGGTCTTCAGTTTATAGCGCGCGGTGTCAACAAAATTGGTGTCAAATTTAAAAGCTTTTTAAAACCCTGGTACCCCTTAAATCAAAATACCCAAAGCAGCTGTGCAGTGTGCACATAATATTTCATTTTTTAAATTAAGTAAACTTTATTTATACCAAATTTAAAGCTTATTTAGCCCCCTATTACACAACTTTAGCTTTACCCATAAACTATTTATCATTGGTAGGTTTACTTTAAGGTTACGTCACTGCATGAATAAAGTACTGAGTAGTGAGTTATTTAATAACGTGTATAACAATCGAAAGAATCGAAAAACTTAACGTAATATGGTGCCACCTCTTATAGAAAGACTTATGAGCAAGCGATAGCGAGATGTAGGCGACTCTTAGCGCCATCTGTTATGAATTTTTGGAACTAACTTAATTTGAACAAATTTACGCATTTTCACCCCCTTACAACCCCTTTTTCCGGTCAAAAAGTAGCCTATGTCCTTTCTCAGGCTTTAGACTATCTGTGTACAAAATTTCATTACAATCGGTTCAGTGGTTTTGGCGTGAAAGCGAGACAGACAGACAGACAGACAGAGATACTTTCGCATTTATAATATTAGTATAGATTAACCCAGTTACTCTAGTAATAATTTATATTCTAGTAATAATTTATATTTTGTCACCAACGGCTACATTCATTCCTACACTCCATAATTCATTCCATACCCTTTGGCTGCAGCTAGCGCCACTCGTGGAGGATTTTTCAACTGTTATTTACTGCGTACAGCTGGACACTTTTTCAAATATCCCCTATATAAGATAGTTCTCCTTTCATCTACACTCCATAGGTGGAAGGAACGCTCGAAAGCTCTAACAGGCCATTAACTGATTTAACAAAGCATTATTTATTTAACATTGCTTGATGAAACTAGGTCTTATTTCAATAAATAAAAAACATATATTCCCTACTAGCTGTCCCGGCAAACGTTGTTTTGCCATTTAAAGTATTTCTACTTCATCAGTTGATACAAAATCTTACCCCCTCTTTTGTCCCCTAAGAGGGGTGGGGGGAAAAATTTTATACAGCTGATGTTAAGTTGGAAAACACAGTTAATAATATGAAGTAAGTCCAAAGAAAATAATTTGATACAAAATCTGACCCCCTCTTTTGTCCCCATAGAGGGGTGGGGGGAATTTTTTTTATACATCAGATGTTAAGTTAGAAGAAGACAAATATATCTGCGAAAACCGCATTCAAATCGGATCGGACAGACAGACAGACAGACAGACAGACAGACAGACAGACAGACAAAAAAACTAATCACATTTTTGGCTTCTATAGTGATATTGTGACACTCTTCGCTTACTATTTTTTGAATATCTTTAATGTACAGAATTGTCATTTCTACAGATTTATTATATGTATAGATTATTGCTTAATATAAAAAACACCATGGAAATTGAGCTGGTTGGACTTTTATTGGATCTAACCTGCGAGTAATCAGGTGAGGGTGGCATGTTGGACAGCTCTCCCCGTACCACCGCCTCCCCCAGCGCCTCCACAAACGCCTTCTCGCCCGAGCAATTCTCCCACAAGTTGTTCCATAGCTCCTCTCTGGAATAACAATTATTGTATATCTACAACGTTTAAAGATATACAAAAACCCAACAAAAACATGCAGTCATAAAATAAAAAATATATACCTGAGATCATATTGGAAACACAATTTGACAACTTGCACGGCTACATTCTTGTTGCTCAGTATGTGTGGTCTATCGCAGATAGTCGCTACGAAGTCCAGGGCGAGTTTCTTCGCTTCCGAACCTTGGGTAGAACACAGCAGCCTTAAGGCTTGCGGGTATCTACCCGCGGCGGTGAAGGCCTGGGCTCGAGCGATGAGATCACGCGGTTTTACCCTTAGCACGCCGCGACGCCCGAGCAGGGACAGAGCGCCCTCCGACACGCAAATACCGCCTAGAGCACTCTCACCGGCTTTGCACATGGCGCGCGATACTCTC
Source organism: Polyommatus iphigenia (assembly GCA_963422495.1). NCBI lineage: Eukaryota > Metazoa > Arthropoda > Insecta > Lepidoptera > Lycaenidae > Polyommatus > Polyommatus iphigenia. Next base: position 39,770,134 of record OY730180.1, on the reverse strand, counting down.
CCGTCTGTCCAATGGCCCTAAAAGGTAGGAGAATTTATAACACGGTGTTTAGAAGTATGTCAACATTTATTTAATGTCAGAAATAAGAACCTATATTTTATAGTTAATTTAGAATTATTATTCATACGATTAGGTTAGAATAGTAGATAGTTAATATGCTCTTACCTTGAAAAATGCAGACGAGTACACTGGTTCTATTTGAGACAAGTCGAGAGGCTTGTCATATTCATCCCCCCACAAGCGAAGATTTTCATTAGAATCGAATATCGCCAAGCTCCCTCCGAGCCACCCTAACCACAGGGGCGTCGTCTTCAGTTCCATGCGTTGGAAAGGTCGAATGTTTATCGACGACCCATTGACAGTAACCATAAGCCACTGCATCGTGCTCGCACGAGCGGAAACTAGCACTTTGTTATCCAGAGAACACCACTCTAATACTGGAAGAACATCTGCAGGTCCATCGAGACGAATTCCCGCCGCTCTACCACCCGCAACAATTATGACCCTGGAGAGAGTAGCCAGGGCCAGTACTCGCGCATCCCTAGCCGACATGGCCACCACCTCCCCCCGAGATCCAGAAAATATACAGGACACTTTAGCCGATCGAACTCCTAGGGGCCTCGAGAATTTAATAAGCCAAACGGAGCCCCCGGTATCGAGAGCTAATCCTGATGTTCCGGCCCACGTGACTCGCAGGGTGCCCCAAGTGTCGCCTCCGAGAGTCACACGTCTGAGTACCACCCCGCGTACACTCTCATACTGAATAACATTTCCACGCGCGAACCCTGCTAGCAGACGCGTGCTATCTTCATTATATGATAGACAAGTGACAGCACCATTATCACCATGCATGTCACACACCCAACGCAATATCTGTTCATGGAATGAAAGTAGATGCCCGTGTGCTGTTCCCACTGTTAACCGTCCATTAGAAGCTACGCTCAGTGCAGTTGCAACACCAGCTGATGATCTTTCCTGCAACAATTCAGTTCATCATGTTATTTTTACATTATGCAATATGGTCATACATCTTACCAGCTTAGTTTTTACAGATTACAGATTAAAGGGGACAGTGTATAAAGGCTAATGAAGTTACTTTTAAGAAAATTAATTTTAAAAGTTTTTTATCTTTAGTTTTTAGGGTTTTTACTTTTTACCCTTTGGGTATGGACCCAAATGGTAAAAACAGAACCATATTACCGAGACTTCGATGTCTGTCTGCCTCCAGGCTGTAACTCAAGAATGGTTATTCTTATTACTGTATTTCATTAACGTGTTTTTTTTTACATATTTTATAATGATAACAGCTGGTAGCCACCTGAAATGTTCACAAAAAACTCAGTTTTATTTAGACTTTAATAATTAATAATGAAATTTTAATAAAATGAATAATTAGGGGGGCTCCATACAAAAAAACATGTTTTTTCCTACTTTTGCTCTATAGTGGTACTGGGTACGGAACCCTTTGTGCGCAAGTCCAACTCCTAATATATTACAATTTACAAATACATATTATGATCAATATTTTAAGCTTGTTTTCTTAAACGAATAAATATTAATTAAAATTTAAAAAATACAATAATTGTAAAAGACACACACAAGCATTTTTTTTTATTTCAAATCTTTATCGAGCCTCATAGTATTTTTCACAATAATTATTATTCCATACTTATACTAAGTGCGACATATAAAACTAAGTGAAACACTTCACAGATAATAATAATTTGGCAACCAAACAAATATCTTGGGAACAAGAGGCTTCTGAGATCATGATTTTGGCCACAATCCACTAACATGTGCTAATGCACAATCTTCTGTAACACCACAGTGAATACAATGATGGGACAAATTTTTCTATATAAGTAACCATGGGATCAGGCAAGGTTCAAATGTTGGAACATTGAATTGAAAACACCTTCATATCCTTGGAAGGTAAAGCAATCAATAAAAAACATTTCCACCTTACAGATACAGATCTCTGCTTCCTTTGCTGGAAGGAGGACTTTGATTTCCACAATGATTTTATAATTAAACATTTTATGCACAGTTTTCAAAATTCTATCTTCCTGAAGTCCTATATCTAACAATATTTGATAGCCCGGGCCAATCCCCACATTTTAAATACATTACAATATAATATAAACTGACTTACATAATATTGATGGTAAAAAATTTAATTTATTTACATAAATCAGTACTCACTTGAGCTTGAGTCAGTTGCTGTGATATAGCCTGTAAAAAATCAACTTGTAGGGCCGAGGATGTTGACGTTGGCTCCTCATATTCCTTTTCAGGTTTTACCAGGTCCACCTCTTCAGCAGACAATACTTCAGCTAAAGTAGGAGCCTCACTTGTAGGTAAAGCATACTCTACTTCATCCAACTGAAATGAATGTGATTTATATTACTTTTATTATATTTACATTATTGTATTGTGCTTAAATCATAGATTTTAGTAGTATTGTTATGGTAACTTTCAGAACAGGGCATTGCCAGGAAATTAAGACGATATAAATTAGAAATTTCAAGTTATTTTGTTGAGTCGTAAGTGTCACTAAGCATAACATATTATTACCTCCTCGAATTCAACGTATTGTAGGCTTTCTACTGATTCTAAATCCGAGTCCAAGAGAGATTGTATTGACGGTGCTTTCAACAAATCCATGGTGATCTTCTGGTTTGTGTTGATTAAAGTATAATATGTTAGGAATTACTGAGATACGGCAAGATACCGATTTACACAGACGTTAATAACATAGTTTATAATTTATGTATCCAAACCATTAACCAAGCACAATAATAATTATGGAATTATGATTTTTTAGCGACAAAACAAACCCGGACAAACCAAACCGGAGAATTTTTTGACAAAGGTTGACAAGTTATAAAAGGGGGCGTTTATGCCAAAGAATAAGGATTGGGTAGAACTTTAGTCAGCGTGTCACTGAAAGGGACAGAAAGAAAAGTAGTTAGTGTTACCAGTAACGAGGAATATGAAAAAATTACCCACGGATCTCATATTATAAACTAGGTAGCTACTTACCGCAACTACAGCTGCGTATATTAAGGCCTATTACATACTGTTGACGTCTAACGGATGCATTCAGTAATCATCATCTATCCAAAACTAAAAGCTGTTGATGTTTTACTTTTTAATAACTTACGTTAGGTAATTACTCCCTCACTTATTAGTAATAATTGTAAAATGTGATACACTGTGTCTCAATAGTTTAATCGTGTGAATAATCCTTTTTTTAATATTATTATTCGACATTTTTTAATTAATACTAGCAGTGGCCCGCGGTGTTACCCGCGGTTTATTAGGAAAAAATATATATTGTGACATTTTTCCGGTCGTAAACTACTTCAAACTTACAAGTTTGAATTATGAGGTCCAGTTTTTAAGTATAATATGATTTATTGCGTTAAAGACTAGCAATCAATTTGAATTTTACGTGGGCAAACCCGCGGGTAACATCTGGCCAATAAATAAAAACACAATTCAATCATTAACATATTTATTTAACATACATTTGATATGCGTATCAAATATAGGGTAACTACTAACTAGCTAACGGCCGCACTCAGAGACGAGTATCAATAATTACTTAACTGTGATTAAATAAAAATATTGAGTTAAGCCATGGGGCTTATCTTTACATTATCTTATTTATCTGTCAAACTCTTCATTAAATTGAAGTTTAATACCTAATCATTAAATTTCTCTGAGTACGGCAGTAAGTATTTAAAAAAGTATTTTTAACGGGCTTTGGCCCACCACATATTCCCACCACCACGAAAATCCTTTGATATGATTTTAGGGAGCCCAAAAGACACGCTAAAGCTGTCTTGGGACCCGCAACGAAATTAATCAGAAGAAGATAGATCATAGGCGGAGTAGGAAATATTCCCATTTTCCCTCCCCATACAAAGCAGGAGGTCTCACACGATGGGTTACCTGATGCTTCGCTCTTAGAATCTAGGAGCTGTACCTAATAAAAAAATATTAATTTAATTTCTGTACACAGACGAAAAGGACCTAATGAATTATAAATAAATTACCTTGACAGGCACAGAAAAAGAAATGTTTTCTTTCCAACATTTAATACATCTTCTTTATTAAAAAGTTTACTATATATTCTTGAACCACATGGTGGGCCCCAATTCAGTCTATTTTTTGCAGTTATCCATAATTTAAGGATTTCAGGGACATTAGGAAATCTGGATAAAAATTGGATACATGATAATTGTATTGGAATAATACTTTAAAAATATAAAACCGACTTCAAAATAATTGTACTTAGTTAATTGAGAATTGAAATATCTCAAAACTACTAGACCGATTTTGATGAAACTTGCAATATTCCTTAAGTTGTACAATACCAAACTTGAAACTGTACAACAAAAAAAGAGTTACTGTAATCGGACTTGTAGTTCCGGAGATATGCAAACACAAACATAAAACATACATACATACATACATAAATTCATACACTTTTGAAATTTGTTTCATTTGTTCAGACACTGATCTAGACTAACATATTATACAAAAACTGGGCAGTTCTAGAAATATGACATACATACCTACGCTTCGAATTGATAACCTCCTTTTTTGAAGTCGGTTAAGAAACAACAAAATGTTGAAAAAACATATTTACTTAAATTTCCCCATTAGCAGGGTAATTAATGTAAGCAACATCTGGCAACACTGGCATGTGAGGTTATAAAAACAAAATACATAAAATACAATATATTAGATGCAAATTTTAGTAAAGTATATGTTTAATGTAAACAATATTAATAATTAAAGAAAGTTAATTTATAAAAACTTTGATGCTAATAAAATAAAACGAAATTTTTGAAAACTTACGTGTGAAAAGATATTCCCTCAATTTTCCTTAAAGTATTGCTTTTACAGCCCATAACACTACATCCCAACATTATTTTAAAATAGTGCACATACACATCTTATAAGAAAAACACAAACCACTACTTCTACGTTACAATATTAGTTAAATCAAACAAAATTTGTAAATCCCAGCTGTTTGTTTACGAAACGTCAAACTTTGGTTTGCTCCTACAGGAGTATCACATTGGAAAAAATGGCCACGCGGTGAGGGACAGAAAATAATTATTTTATCTCTTTTCTCCACAAGCAATACGTAATTAACTATCTCTTTCTTTGTGTGAGTGAAAAGGAAATATCCAGCTGTCTATACTTTTACTCTGTCTACGGTTTAAGCGGTATAAGTTTTTTTATAGCTTTGTCCACATTGTGCCTTTTTTTGTTCATCAAGGGCATGCGTTATAGCGCAGTCAACAGCGAACGTGAGGCATGCCCGTGACGCGCGCTGAAATCGTAGCGCTCGCTATGACACTTTTCTTTCAACGCGGGTGGATTTTGACGTATTCTATTATTGAATATGCCAAACGAAAGTTGAATAAAAAGAAGATGACGAAAATTGAAGATGAGTGGACAAAGCTGATTAGCTTTGTCCACACTGGGCCTTTTCTTGTTCATCAAGGGCATGCGTTATAGCGCAGTCAACAGCGAACGTGAGGCATGCCCGTGACGCGCGTTGAAATCGTAGCGCTTGTAGGCTCAACATGTGACATCATTTATTAAAAAGAAAAAGTGTCAGTCTCCCTCTGTGTCTTGTTGACAGTGTTGTGTTGTTGATTTTATTTTGGTCGTCCATGCTTTTTGTGAAAAATTCCTGTGAGAAACGCACTTAACATCAAGAAAAATAATTTATTTTTGTTTATTATTAGTGCAAAGCATTTTGTTAGTAAAGTGATCCCGATACAACAGGGTCACACTTTCGTAGCATCCGATTTTTAGCTTTAATATTACACCTTACACTACATCCCATCTGTACCTATTCGCTCCAACAGCCTATCTCTTAAGGGCGTTCCTTACGGAGATACCGTAATTTACCGTATTTCAAGCCTTATAAGGGCAATAACGCGAAAAGTTGTACATTGGACCTTTCTACATGTCCCCAGGCTATATCGTACTGCTGCGCAACTTTGATAAGTTTTACTTAAAAAAAAATCATATTATTTGATTTTAGATGAAATTGGCAAGTCATACTTGTTAAAATTTTACGCCTAAACCTATATCTATACTTATAAAATTACATGTCCTGACTGACTGACTGATTGACTGACTGACTGACTGACTGACTGACTGACTGACTGACTGATTCATCATCGCTGAGCAAAAACTGTTAAGGAAGGAATTTTGAAAATTTTACCCCGAAGGGGGTGAAATAGGGGTTGAAAGTTTGAATGAAAGTCCGTCATTCCTTGAGTTAGCAATATGAAACTTTATTTTTGGGTTACTGATTAAAAATGAGTGGATACATATTTAAGCGTTTTTGGAAATTCTACCCCCAAGGGGGTGAAATTGGGGTTGAAAGTTTGAATGAAAGTCCGTTATTTCTTGAGTAACAAACATGAAATTTTATGTTTGGGCTACTGATTAAAAATAATTGGATACGTGTTTAAGCGTTTTTGGAAATTCTACCCCCAAGGGGATGAAATTGTGGTTGAAAATTTGAACGAAAGTCCGTCATTTCTTGGGTCAGAAACATGAAACTTTATTTATGTGCTACTGATTAAAAATGAATGGATACGTATTTAAGCGTTTCTGGTAATTCTACCCCCAAGGGGGTGAAATTGGGGTAGAAAGTTTCAATGAAAGTTCGTCATTTCTTGAGTTAGAAACATGAAAGTTTATTGACGTTTGCGTTTGACGTTTGCTTAAGTAGAGTCCTGTTTTTAACCGACTTCCAAAAAACGAGGAGGTTATATGTTCGGCTGTGGATATTTTTTATTTTTTTTTATTTTTGTATGTTCAACGATTACTCCGCCGCTTGTGAACCGATTTTCGAAATTTTTGTTTTGTTGTATTAAGTTTCACTCCAATTTGGTACCATGTTCACAAAAGTGGTGACTTAATGGTGGGATCCATGAGTAATCGAGGGAACTCCTCGAAATTTATATGGAAACATATGGTGATTTTGGTTTTATGAGAAGCATCCTAAGTATATGCTACCAAAACGCAACATTTTGCACCAAGGTATACTATGGTTCCGAAGATACTAAGAGAACTCCGGATTCCTTATAGATACAAGTTTGGGGGTTTAGGCGCTGTTTTAAGAACTGAAAGCATATGCTACTATACAAATTACATTCATCATCATCATCATCATTACCACGTCAGGGTCACCAATGTCACCAAAATTGAACATAACAAAATATTCAACCTTATCTCCAGAGCGTAAGGCACACATTTGACATTACTTCTGAGAAGTAAGTTGCTTCGATAATACAAGTAACATGCTAGTTTAATTATAAAAAATCGAGTGTGAAAAAACACAATTTTGTTTTGTAGTACTGTCCCCCAAAAAAATCCGCTATTTAACAGCGATTTGTGAGAAAATAAGTTATTTCACTGGCAAAGCTCTGGTTATAATTTGAAATTTGGCGGGGTCTTAATACTTTTTTAAGTTAATTTTGTTGCTAGAGCCAGAATTTCTACTAAATAAGTAATTTTTAAAGCTGTCCCCGGCATATGGACTTACCGGACATGTCCGTATTTCGTCAAATTTGTATATTTTTTATTCTATGTGGTTTTTTTTTTTTTATTTAAATGACAACATCACAGTAAGACCAAAAAAAGAAGAACAGTTGTCTATGATTAAATCAGCCGTTTTATTTAAAAAACCGGTTTAATTTTCGGCGTTTGGTGGGAGGTCGTGTTTTCACAGACACTGTCCGGTGACGAAACTTATTCGTTTTTAGATGTTAAAACCTGTTTCCTATGCAGATTTAATGTCTAAAACATTAAATAACTATTTAAGATTACTTAAATGTGAAAATCTTTGTGATAAACGTCAGCAATTGTAGAAATTTGATAGTTTTGTATAAGAAGTTCTCGATTTCGTTACCTCATGTTCGTTACCATCGCGGTGGTAACGTATAGGCTGGACATGAAAGTCACGGACGGGATCACGTAAAGAAACGTTTACATTGTGTGAACTTTTTATACTTCCGAAAGCGAAATGAATAATCGTAAAAAAATCTAAGTTGAGATTTTGATAGGGATACCGAAAATTTTTAAAAATAATAACGTGTGTGTATGTAAATATGTCGACTGTTTTGTTTTAACTAAAAATAGCTAGAAGAAGTATACTTTTTGTTTCCCGTTTCATTCTACTACCTACTTACTAAATTACCTAAATGTTTTTTATATATAATTTCTAGTTAAAAACTAAAATAATTGTTATTTAACGATTTAACGATCTCATACTAAATATGTTAAGAGTACCCTAATTATAAGCATTATGTGAACTCAACCTTACAGGGTCCTGTTCGTTATTAGCATGTCCTGTTACGAGACTGTCCCCTAATCCAATGTTCCTAAAAATGTTGATTTTATTTAAGAAAGTTTAAAATATTTTAAATATTATTTTCAGAAATAATGTAGTTTATCAAAATACGACAAATTAAAATAGTTAAATATCAGAACACTCAATTTTGTGGATTTGATGTAAAACTTTTCAATATATTTCACACCTTTAGTAACGTACTGGATAAGAAAAGTAGAATAATCTCGTGTATTTCTAAGTTATGGAAAAGAAAATACATTTTATAAATAAAAAAGCATGTTTCCTTTCATTAAATAATTACTATTTGCATACATTTCAATATTTTACTATTGTAATGAACCAAGAACCAGTGGTAACGGACAGGATTTAAATTCGTGCTTACTTTAAGAAATATACTAATTTCTCACAAAATAACAATTAAATGTGAAAACTTTTATGATTTTCGGGAAAATGAATTATTGGAGATAATATCTAAGTGACATATCACGGGAAATTCAACCAAAAAAAATAAAGCTCAATTTTGAAGCAGTGTACAACTTTTCGCGTTCTTGCCCATAAACTCATAATTTTAAAGCTACAAGGTTATAATAAAAATACAGCAATAATCTTCAGTATATCAACATTCCTTTCCCCGTTTTAAATTTTCTATTTTTGTTTATTATACTCATGATATCAGCTTCCAAAGTAAAACCAATTTATTAAAATTCAAGTTACATTACATTCAGCATCTCCTTAGGATACATTCAGCATCTCCTTAGGATTTACAAATTACTTTTATTTGAAACACACGCCAATAGATCGACAATATTATCATAAACTACATAGTCCCCGTTTTAAATTTTTTTAGGACAATTTTGAACTAAGATAAGTAAAAAAATAGGGTTTTGATGCGATCTCGGCAACGCGGCAAATGTATGGCCAAGGTCGTTTGCTCGGGGGACGGCCTTAAGATTTCTTCATTTTGTTTTTTAACCCATCAGTCGTGGCAAAACGAGACACAATAGCTTTTTCATTGTTATCGCGGCCGGATGTGGCCGCTTGGGGCTTCATGAATTAATTTTTAATTATTCAGAGTAAATTATCATTTTTAACATTACTTAAACATTTACTTAAACAGCCAAACTGCGCAGCAGTTTGTTGGCGACAAATTACAAATTCGCTAAACATGAACAAAAAGAGTCGTGTTCGTTTGGTTTTTCAACTGCGCATGCGCAGCTTTTTTGTGTGTCAGTGGGAGTGTCATATTCTAAAACACCGATCAATTTCTGTCAGATTTTAGAAAATCTGACAGGTATTTTAGAACATGACACTCACACTGACACCAATTTATAACTTTGCAATGTGCATTGAAAAACCAAACACACGACTATGTATTAGTCATGTTCGTTTGGTTTTTCAATGCACATTGCGCATGCGCAAAGTTATAAATTGGTGTCAGTGTGAGTGTCATGTTCTAAAATACCTGTCAGATTTTCTAAAATTTGACAGAAATTGATCGGTATTTTCATAGATAAAGTGTTATAGTATAGATGTAATCTTAGCTCGTCATCGCGTGGCCATTTTGTGCTTATTTTCATACAAGTAGTGTGCGTGTATTTTCTTGAATATTTCTATTTGTCGATCATTTTGAAGCACATTATAATCCAGAAAAGAAAGTCATTTAGTTCATGATATCGATAAACTGTAGTTCAAGTAATGAGAATCCGTAAACACACGTAAAAAGCTATGCAATTTTTGTAGCCAAATTATTAATTGATGTTACATTTTTAGCAGTAATGCCTTATACGAGGGCTGCTATTTATGTATCCGGAATTGGCCACTTACAAGAACAATATTTAAAAAGTAATTACAACATTTGAAAATAGAACTCTTTGGTTGAAGAATACATTTTGTTTCATGTGACTGTCAATTATTTTTCCATTGTGGCGTCATTTTGAAAATTGCGTGTCTTCATTTGCCATGGATGTAACGCGTGAACATTTTCGTGCAATGATTTACTACGATTTTCGGCGTGGGCTAAATCAACAACAGTGCTTTATTCAACTCACCGCAACTTTTGGAGATGAAGCACCATCAAAAACCACTGTTTATCACTGGTACAGTGAGTTTAATCGTGGGCGGTCTATGCTCACGGATGAAAATAAAGAAGGTCGCCCAAAAACAGCTGTTGTCCCACAAAATATAGATGCTGTGCGGGAACTAATAATGCGTGATCGTCATGTTACATATCGCGAGATAGAGGCGTCCTTAGGCATAAGTATGACGAGCATACATAAGATATTACACGAACATTTGGCTGTAAAAAAAATATGTTCGCGTTGGATTCCGCACAACTTGACAATCGATCAAAAACGGGCTCGTGTCGATTGGTGCAAAAAAATGATAAAAAAATACAACCGTGGTACGTCAAAAGCCGTTTATAATATCTACACAGGTGATGAATCTTGGATCTATGCATATGACCCCGAAACTAAACAACAGTCAACGGTGTGGGTGTTCCAAGATGAGCCGAAACCAACAAAAGTTACTCGTGCAAAAAGTACTTTGAAGCAAATGGTCGCCTGTTTTTTTGGAATTAATGGACATGTGGCTAAAATGCCATTAGAGAATCGTAAAACGGTTAATTCTGAATGGTATACGACCATTTGTTTACCTTCTGTCTTTGAAGAAATAAGAAAGGACAACCGACAACGCAGAATCATATTACATCACGACAATGCTAGCTGTCACACCTCAGCTGAAACAACTCAGTTTTTGGAGGGTCAAAAGATCGAATTGACTGGTCATCCGCCGTACAGCCCTGATTTGGCACCTTACGATTTCTTTTTATTTCCATACGCGAAGAATAAATTACGTGGTCAACGTTTTTCGAGCCGCGAAGAGGCTGTTGATGCGTTCAAAATGCACGTTTTGGAGATACCTCAATCAGAATGGAAAAAGTGCTATGAAAATTGGTTCCAGCGTATGCAAAAGTGTGTCATCATCGCGGCGAATATTTTGAAAAGCAATAAAACCATATTAAATGATATATGTTTGTTTCTTTTTTTAATTCCGGATACATAAATAGCAGCCCTCGTATAGCACGAATAAGGGATTATTAAACTTAATTTTCTTTTTAGCTTACAAAAATACCGATTGAAAAGCCCAAAAAACGTTGTTCAAAACTTACCTTTTTAATGTTAAATCCACGTGTTTGAGGCACTGTTTGGCCATTCATATGGTTTATTATTTAGCGGAACCAAGAAACTCAACAATGTCTAGCATAACATTTTCACTAAAAACCTTTATTAAGTAACACTTTCAATACATGAAATATGCAGACCGACTCCTTTGTTATGTCCTAGTAGGTAGGACATAACATTACACGCTTTTGACGCTTATACACCGATATAAGCACTGACCTCCATTATACAAGTACGCTGGACTAATGTTACCCCAATGATGTTTTAATAAAGATGGCGTATGTTCATACAAATTGGTCCTCAGATTTTGTTCCTAAGCGACATATACGTACTTACCTCTGTCATATTTATATAGGTTACCGAGGTTACAACAATGAATGCGACAGATAATACGTGACGAATGATATAGAAAAGGATAGCTATATGTTTTGAGATGGTTTTGAGTTGCGCTTGACAGGCGCATCGGCACGCATGCGCGACAAAGATCAAGAGAATTAATTGTTATTGTTGAACAGAAGAGACATTGAATAAAAGTAATTGTTTGTTGGATTATTTTTTATTAATCTATACATATATTATAATAAAATCGTAAGAAGTGTACATTGAAGATTTTTTTAAATAATACCTGGACCGTGATCAACAATCGATATCAAACCCAAAAATACTTATAGTTTTTAGAATTTTTGTCTGTTTGTCTGTATGTATGTCCGGGCTAGACTCGTAACGTGCTGCTACTGCATGGCTTTTTTTTAAATATAAAACTAAATAGGAAACTAAATAAACATTGGGTGAAGCGAAACATAAACTTGGGCATATCTTTCAAAGTGACCAGTTTGTGAAACCACAATTTTTCACATTTTAAACGTTCGCAAAGTTTTTTGGACACCTACTTTTTGTAGGCATCCAGTTATGCTCACCCCTTTCTGCCCGTACTTTGTCGACCTATTTATGGCTTACTAGATGACGCCCGCAACTCCGTTGCGCCCAAACTCGTTTATCGCGCGGGAACCGTACATTTTTACGAGATAAAAAGTATCCTATGTCTTTTCCCGGGACTCAAAGTATTACCATACCAAATTTCAGCAAAATCGGTTCAGCGGTTGGGGCATTTTTTTTTTTAATGAAATAAGGGGGCAAACGAGCAAACGGTTATTGGGCCTCCGGTAAACTCACTCACTCGGCGAAACACAGCGCATTGCGCAAGCGCTGTTTCACGCCGGTTTTCTGTGAGAACGTGGTATTTCTCCGGTCAGGCCGGCCCATTCGTGCCGAAGCATGGCTCTCCCACGTATGAAGAGGTAATAGACAGACAGACAGACAGACACACTTTCGCATTTATAATATTAGTATGGATGAGCTCTTCACTCGGAAACCTGCAAATCATCAGTGCGAGCGAAGCGAGCCCTAGTATATCCAACAACTTGAGCACTTTTGTGGTACACTTTACGAAAAAACTATTACGCCTAATGATTTGTGTTTTAACATATTATAGTAATTTTCATATTTTATATACAGGGTGCAATTAAACCTTCCTGCCAAATTTTGGTATAATGATCCTTGTTAAAAATAAAAATACACGTATTTTTTCTTTTATAATCACTCAGTACTAAAATGTTGAATTTCTCAACAGATGTTATGTAGATCATCGGTCATTCAAGGTATGGTTACTAAATATAATTATTATTTTTAACAAAAAATTAAAACCGACTTCCAGAGTAAAAACAATAATAATTATTATAATGAACAAAAAAGTATGAAATAATTCTTAATCTTAATAGTGCCTCATGCAGAATACTCCTAAACCTCTACTATTTCTGTACACAATCTTCATAATTTTGAAGTCGGTACCAGTCTTTAAAATTAATTATTATTTTTTACAAAAAAATGAAAACCGACTTCCAAGGTAAAAACAATAGTAATATGAACTAAAAAGTATTAAATAACTCTTACTCTTTAATAGTGCCTTTTTCAGAATTCGTCTAATTCTCAACTATTTCTGTACATACTACAGTCTTCATTATTTTTAAGTCGGTACCAGCTAATTTAATCGTGAGTTCAGTAATGTCAGAATATCTGAAACTTTTGGGACTGGTACCGACTTCAAAGTAATGAATACTGTAGTATGTACAGAAATAGTTGAGATTTAGACGAATTCTGAAAAAGGCACTATTAAAGAGTAAGAGTTATTTAATACTTTTTAGTTCATATTACTATTGTTTTTACCTTGGAAGTCGGTTTTCATTTTTTTGTTAAAAATAATAATTATTATTAATTAGTTGTCTACAAAATAAGGCTTTATGCGTAAATAACCAAGAATGTTAACTATTCACATTATGTTACTGTAAGCGAAATTGTGGTAAATGCTTGCAGTTATCTAAGCGATGCTGCAATTTCCTAACTTTTATCTTTAAAGGTTCAGGAGTTCTGTTCAGTGCCTTTGGACCAAGAGACACCTTTGTATGAAATTTCTCTTATTCGTAATATATGTTTAACTTACTAGAAACAACATTTTAACCACTATGAGCGTTTTGATAAATTTCAAGGATTTCCCTCGATTGCTCATAGATCCCATCATCAGCTCACCACCTTCGTAATTGTTATACAAAATTAAGATTATATCCTATACAACAACACAAAAATTTCGAAAATTGGTCCCCAAACAGTGAAATTATCGTCAAAAACATCTGCTTCGATGCACAATATCACGAAAAGTACCAATAATTGGGTCATAGTGTGATGACCATGGTATAATTATGGTTGTGATGATGACGATTAATCAAATTGATGTGTTGGCTTATGCTTTCAGTTGTTTAAACAACGCCGAAATCCCCGAACCTGTACCTATAAGCATTCAAAAGTTCTGTTCGGTACCTTCGGATCCAGGGTATAACCTGGTACAAAGTCTTACTTTTTGGTAGCATTTACCTCGAATGCTTCAGAAAAAATCGAAATCACTATATGTTTCCATACAAATTTCAAGGAGTCCCCTCGATTCCTCAAGGATCCCATCATCAGATCACCACTTTTCTGAACATGGTACCAAATTCGAGTCAAACCCTATACAATACAAAAAGAATTTTGAAAATCGGACCACAAACGGCTGACTGATCGTTGAACATACAAAAAAAAAAAAGATACATACAGCCGAACGAATTACCTCCTCCTTTTGTGGAAGTCGGTCAAAAAAAACTGCCTTATAGATTAATACCACACAGTAAAACGACGCGAGTCCTCACAAAGCTCAGCTTTTAGCTAGTAATATTTACATGGCTACTTATTTATAAAGGCATACTTCTGTTATAATGTAAAAGAAGCAAACACTCATATCCAAATAATATTCAAATTACGTTTAAGGTGGTTTAAGACTGGAGTTTGAAACTAGCAGTCAGCGGGGCGGGAGCGGCGCGGCGCGTGGCTATATATTATTGTATAGATTTATGTATATTATGGACAGGCCCCGAAAACCGAGCGGCACGTGGCGTACTACACGGCTTATCAATTTTTTTAATTTATAAAATTAGTATTTGGCTAAGGCTAGTAAGTTGAAAAGGCGCTCGCATGTTTGAAATTAAAAAATATTAAAACGAAAACATGTTTACAATATTATACAATTATTAGTTTATGCCTACGTAATCGCTTCTGAATACTTCAATTGATTATTCTATGGTACGCGACTATCTGTCCTTATCTCGCTACAGTTGTCGTCCGTATTCTCTATCCTTTTTCAGTATAAAATAAAGCATTAAATAATTTTTCTAAAATTTTGGAAAATATTCACTTATAATGTAAATTACTAGATGTTTTCATGTAATTCCGTGTGGTACGGAACTTTTTCATCCTTTTTTACCTTTGTATTATAATTTTTGCATTTTCTGAATATACGATTTGGCATTTTTAATCAAAAACGTCACACGTCGTCACTCGCTCGCTGCCAACATGCAACTAATTCGTAAAGACACTAATTAGGTTCATTTGCCTGCCCCAGATTCTACGCGCTAGTGCGATATCTACCTTTTTTATAATATTACTAGCTGTCCCGGCAAACGTTGCTTTGCCATAATATAAAGTACCTATTTCGCCCATATTATTTTTTTGAAGTGACTAAATAAGTATGTTACCATAGCAATGTCTATCGCTATCCCGTCGCACAAACAATGGTCGCCCTCAGTATCGAGTTGTAATAATTTACTATTATTTATTCAACATAAATGCACTTCTATACATATTATAAAACAAAGTCGCTTTTTTTCCCTCATGTCCATTTGTTCCCTTTAATCTTTAAAACTACGCAACGGATTTTGATGATTCTTTCAGTGTTAGATAGCCCATTTATCGAGGAAGGCTATAGGCTATATTTTATCACGGTAAGACTAATAGGAGCGAAGAAATAGAGGAAAATGTGGAAAAAACGGGGGAAATTATTTGAAAGGGCTTACCTCGCGAACTACTGGAGCAATTTTTATGTTATTTGGCACAGATAAGAAGTAGACCACGTGAAGGATCATAGGCTGTCGATTTTAATCATTTTTTCAGTGGCTATATATTTTATACCCGTGCGACGCCGGGGCGGGTCGCTAGTATCAATATATAAAGTACCCAGTAGCCGATTCTCAGACTTACTGAAAATTTGGTAAAAATCAGTAAAGCCGTTTCGGAGGAGTTCGTGGACTAACATTGTGACACGAGAATTTTATATATAAGATATCATAGTGATACCCTTTGAACTTTGAAATGACAGCTATTATTTGTGCCTATTTGAAGCGGAATCAGCTCCCCCATTATCAGGGATAGGAACTAAATTTGACGTAAAACGTGACGTTTGAAAGTCGCCATCATGTCACCATATTGGCGCTGATAGCAGTAGTGGGAGTATTTGGAACTAATATTAGTGATGTACAACTGTCTTTTCTATTATCGATGAAATGTTTCCAGATTCAGATAATGTCGACCATTAGGACAAAAATATTAAATTGAATAATACAAACGCTACATATATTTTGTATTAAAGATTACAGATTTCCTTTCCGTAATTTAGATAGGCGTTATAAATTAACAACGATTTCATACGTAGATAACGTGAAGTAGCAGTACCTATCTATAATCCATTTATTTTTTAGTGCTAACTGGCACTACGAAAAACTAAAAACAAAACTGAAGATAAGCTTTTATCAAAAACTTTGTTGTATTGTATTTTCTAATTTCATTTCTAATATTATCAAAGTAGTGCTAAAGTGTATCGTATTAAAGCTGTGTTCTGTGTGATTAGACCCTAACTAATCTCATCATATTATAATATTATAAAGCGGAAGAGTTTGTTTGTTTGAACGCTCTAATCTCAGGAACTGCTGGTCCAATTTGAACAATTATTTCAGTGTTAGCCCATTTTATATATTTTATCACGCTGAGACTAATAGGAGCTAAGAAATAGAGGAAAATGTGGAAAAAGCGGGGGAATGTATAACGTGAAGGATTATATAGGCTATTTTTTGTGGACCAATTTGTCTGTGAAATTAGATATTTACGTGGGAGAAGCCGCGCGGAACGTCTAGTAATAATATAAAAGTTCCCTCTTTATTTATGGGTGGCCAATTTTTATCGATTTACTTTATCTCATTTGATTTTCGCCATTTTGGCGCTGATTGCAGAAGTGCGAGGGAAATTAACTAATTGGATAATGATAATGCGATCCATAAATAAATATGGAACGTTTGAATACATTTTTTTACTGGCGTGGAGTAGGTAAGGTATTTATAAATAATAAAAATATATGTGCGATACTTTAACATTATACTTTATTAGTTACCGTTACACAGTTACAGTCTGTCAAGAAAGAGTAGACGCTGAAATTTTTCCAAACATAATCACGATCAAAATATGGTAGTTTTTGCGCCTTGTATTTTCACGTTTCTACACTTCAAATAGTAACGGCAAGCGGTAGTAGCAATTTTCGGACGCCAACCAGGCTTTTCAAATTTTTCAACCATAATTCCAGTCTTCTTTCGTCAGACGGAAACCTGTCAATTATTTTAAGAGCATAATATTATGTATTTGATAATAAAAATCGGTTATCGGAGATTTCAATACAATTATTATAGATATCGATAAGTTTTATCGACCGAAAACTCCAGTACTATTGAATTTTATTGTTTATCAAAAATCGGTAAAACAAAGTTATATAAATATGTGGTGAATACGGTATATTAAGATTAGTGCCACATTTTTAAGTGCCTATATTATCAATAAAAGTTTAATATCGTAGAATTTAGCTGTTAAAATCACTTACTTGTGAAATGTAACCCCACATCCCTTTTGTACCGCGTTTTACATAACATACACTCTTTCATAGTTTAACTATGAACTACCACCACTTATTCATAATATATTACTTAATCGCGTAAAACCTTTTAAAACACTGATAATGGGGGCGCTGATTCCGCTTCAAATAGGCACAAAAAAAAGTGGGTATCATAGATCCAGCGCGAGCGTACTTGTTTAATGGAGATCAGTGAATATAAGGCTCTCTCCTAGTGTATATTATCTCAATGGGTATTTTAGAATATGACACATCCCACTGACACAAAAAAGCCGCGCATGCGCAGTTGAAAAACCAAACGAACACGACTTGTAAAACTAAGGCACGTTTTAAATACTGGTCATAATTTCTCACATGACCGTTTCTCAAAGTATTTAAAAAAGTAATTACACTCGTATTTACGTACTTTTTTGTTTCTTACATAAAAATGACCGGAATGTGATATATTTTTAACGGACTTAAAAAAAAAGGAGATTCTCAGTTTGTATGTATGTATATTGTGTAATGTGTGTATGTTTGGCTGTGATTATCTCGCGTTTAGGCTGAACCGATTTTAATGTGTTTTTTTAAAAGTATTTATTACATATCGAAGAAGGTTCAAAAAGTCAGTCAAAAGGTTGATTGTTTTTTGGAGGTGGTTTTATTTTTGGCCGACTTCCAAAAAAGGAGGAGGTTCTCAATTTGTCGGATTATTTAAAGTATGTTCCTCGATTACTGGAAGACGCCTGAACCGATTTGAAAAACAGCACTAAGGTCGATGTTTGCTTGCGGACTATTTTTTCTTTGCAGAGGAGTGTCCTATTTCAAGTAGTTTGTTTTTATACATCTCAACATCATTCGTCGATTTATTTATAAAAATAGTATAGGAGTTTATCATTGAGATAAGAATAAAGTATTCGTTTATTTCTTCTGAACAAGTCACTAATTATAGTTTCGAAAGTTTATAATTGAGAAACTAATATCACATCGGACTTAATACTATATTATGATGGCTTGATAGATAGAAAATTTAACATATATTATAATGTAGTTCACACAAACATAAAATATGGATTGTATGTAAGGATATTTCATATTACATTAATTTTACAAAGAGGGTAGGCCGGGCGCCATTTTTTTTTGCACATTGACCTGCCAACTTTTTTGCATAGATTTTTCCCGGAACTGAGGGGTTAAGGCTATGACGTTGTCACGTTCAACTATCGTCAGTAAACCGACTTTACAGACAACCGTTTTTTGCCTAATTTTGCTCATAAATGGTATGGAACCCTCTGTGCGCGAGTCCGACTCGCACTTTGCCAATTATTTACTTTTTGGGTATGGAATGATTTCTTGTAAATGCAAGGACAATAATTATTATAGTAGATCAGATAGTTGTCAGTCATATTTCAAAGATCTAAAGATATTAACGCTACCGTGTATTTATATATATGAGTCTTTAGTATTCCTTAAGAAAAGTAGTATGCATCTATATGAAAATTTTAGCAGCACACGTCACAAACGAAAATTAAAAATGCCACTATCAAAAACTACAAAATTGAACAAAAGTACGTATATAATGATGCCGAAACTGTACAATAAATTACCAAATGAAATTATAGAAATTAACGATTTAAATAAATTTAAGATGAAATTAAAATCATTCCTAATCGAGAAAAGTTTTTACACAGTTAAAGAATATTTAAATGAAAAAGTTTGATAACTAATAATAACTTTCAATCATAATGAATAAAGTATTGTCCTTTAATGTTCACTTCCATTAATAATGTATATTTGTGTGTTACATATTTGTTTATAATCAATGTACATAATAATTATTATATTTAAATATTTTGGATGTTACTTAGAGTTTAGAGGATCCTATATTTTATTGTACTATTTGCATGCCATTAAAACGGCAAAACATGTACTGTTTTTACGTAAAATAATTGTAACATCTTTTTAGCATGTTTTGTGCAAATAAAGATATTGAATTGAATTGAATTGAATTAGAATATCGCAAAACCTCGCAAAACTGAAAGTTTCTGTTATTTGTCAAGGTAGGTCATTCTCGGGAAAAAAAAATCGAACTTCCAGAGTTACTTTTATAATGAAGAAGGCGCTACTCAGATCTATAACTAGGGATACCACGTAAAAGAAAGGCGCCTGGAAGTGTAACCCAGCGTTAGTGCGAAAAAGGGACTTAAATAAGGGCAAGGCACTAATGCTAGACACGGAACTAATAGATGACACTTACGACAAAAATACCATAAAAATAAGAATTACTCTAATTATTTCTCAACATTGTAAATTTTATAAGCTTCTTAAGCTATCTGTTGATGTGAAAAAATATATTAGGGACGCCTTCGGGAACAAAATTTGATTTGATGACAAGGTATTTTAGAATATGACACTCACACTGACACCAGGGCTTCAAATAACGTTATTTTTTCATAACGTTACTGCTTCAAGGGCATAGATAACGTTATGAAAATTTACCCGATATTAAAAATAAGTTTGTAGAGTAAATTATTGTATTGTCAGCACGTGCGCCGTGCGCTGGCTGCCGGGCAGACTCTGTTGTTTTGCAGACGACGGAGCGGGGCGGCTTTTTGTCCACGAAGGAATAAAGATCGCGTCTGCCCGTCGATGTCTGCAGCTGCCCTCGCTGCGTAGGTACACAAAGCACACGACGGGTGGAGGCAGTCAGTTCAGGACGTTCGTTCTAGTGGAGATAGAGAGAATAGAGCTAGCTGCCGCCCCGCGCCGACGCGCCGTCTGCGTTACTGCATTTTTTTATGAAATAAGGGGGCAAACAAGCAAACGGGTCACCTGATGGAAAGCAACTTCCGTCGCCCATGGACACTCGCAGCATCAGAAGAGCTGCAAGTGCGTTGCCAACCTTTTAAGAGGGAATAGGGTAACAAGGGAGGGTAGGGAAGGGAATGGAATAGGGGAGGGTAGGGAAGGGAATAGGGTAGGGGATTGGGCATCCGGTAAACTCACTCACTCGGCAAAACACAGCGCAAGCGCTGTTTCACGCCGGTTTTCTTTGAGAACGTGGTATTTCTCCGGTCGATCCGGCCCATTTCATGCCGAAGCATGGCTCTCTCACGTATACTATACGCATGTAAACTGGTTTGTGTGTGTCATCCACGGTGGGCAGCCGCGGACATGCCGCGCTGCCAGAGCCCGCCGGGCACCTGCGGCGCGGTCTTTTTGCCCTTGGTGTGCGTTAGTTGGCGCGCGCCATGCAGACTGTATGTAAGCTGCAGACTCGATCACACAAAAAGTGTGACGTCTGTGGCACGCCATATTATAGGATTCCCTTTGTGCTATCGTTTAAAATTGAACCACATACTAATGGGTTTCTGTGTGTTCTGTCGTAGTGTATCGTCATTCGTCGCAAACGACCTTTCGACAGCGTGCGTAGGCCGTAGCTAATAGCTGATTGTACGAACGTAGTACGATCACGAGATCTTTGACCGCGCGCGGCACGCTTCTTATTGCTTTGGAGTAAAAATAATAAAATTTTAAAAAATATTTTAAATTATTTTTCTATGTGATTTATTATCATGTTTAAACGGTATTAATTATGAAAAAATTAAAATTAAAAACAAAATACATTTTCGTAATCAGAAAATGTAGTAGGTATAAACATACCCTCAAAGTTATCGTAAGTGGTCTTATTACACCCTGTATACAGTGTTTTGCTTTTTACGGCCCATTTTTAGTTCAAAACAATAACTATTATTTTTATTATTTCTCTATGTATTAAACTCCTAAAAGTAGGTAAGCACAAATCTCGCAAAAAAAGTGGGCTGCGAGTGAGATTTAGTGCACCGTGCACGATCGCATACCTGATACCAGAAAATAACGTTATATTTACCGTTATTATTATAACGATTATTGTTCGTTTATACATAACGAAAAAATATCTTTATAATAATAACGGTAAACATAACGTTATTTTACTAGATATCGTTAAAAAAATAACGTTATCTGGCTACCATTATGAAAATAACGGTACGTAACGATATTATTTCTGTTAGGTATTCGATAACGTTATGAAGCCCTGACTGACACACAAAAAAGCCGCGCATGCGCAGTTGAAAAACCAAACGAACACGACTTTGGTTTTTCAACTGCACATGCGCGGCTTTTTTGTGTGTCACTTTCTTTTTCTTCTTTTTTGGCAACTTGACACAAAGGATGTGTATGTTGTGCCACAGACAAGGTAAAAAGGTAAGGAATATGGCGGGAAAACCATATTCCTCCTATTATAATTTTCATCATCGTTTTCATGTATCGTCAGGTCTAAAGTCTAGTCAAAGTCTAAGTAAAAGTCAATACAGTCACAGGAGTCAAGTCGGTCGATTCAGTAAAGTGGTAGACGCTTTACTGAAACTTTCGATGGAGTTTTGGAGGGAACACAAAATAGCACGTTTCTGGATATTACATCACTTTCCTACACTTGTGAATGAACACGAATATCTAATGGTTAATATTCTACCAATATTACACATTAAAAACCCAGCTAACACAATTTTAGGAAAATAATACAAAAACACAACAGCACTCTTTCACATGCCCGCCAAAAACCCGTGTGTCACTTGTCAGTGGGAATTAGATTGCTACATATATTAATCTGTGGTGGGAGTGTCATATAAACATATCGACATTGGTTTTGACATTTTCAATAAAAAAAGATTAAAAATCAAAACTTTACAAAAAATCGAAAAAATAATTAGTAATATAAATTGTAATTTGTACATAAACACGTAGTGATTATATTCTCTTTCTTTATTATCACCATGAGAGTTTTCTTAGCTGAAGACAATTTGTGTGCACAAAATCTTCTAAAACTAGTGTCTCATGGAAACGCTATACTAGCAGAAATATTAAGATTGAAAGACAACATACCCAAAGTTTTCTTGTATGTATTTATTTCGAGTATCCTTTTAAATCTTCTATCTGTAATTATTGAAAATCTATCTTCATTTTACAGCCTCGATACAAAGGAACTGCAACAACAATACCATGACGTTATTATGGATTTTAGCTATTTCAAAATATCTGATAGTCAAGAGAAGAAGATTACTTCAAACAGCGTAAGCGACTAAAACTGTATTATCAATTATGTTAATTGTTAACCGTACCATCTACAACACGGTCAAATTAACTTGACGCATCGAAATGTCAAATTAACATGCGAGCTCCATAATGACGTCATCAAACCGTGCGTCTAGTTAATTTGACCGTGTTGTATGTTTCAAATCTACATTAAATTGTTTGTTTTAGAAACTACATGACATGGATGATGACTTGAAGGAGAAGCATTTAGAATTAATAACAAGGTTTTATCTTCTCTTTGAGAACATATACCAATATATTGTTGATCTTAATTCTTTCATTGAACAGTTACATGACGGGGCATTTATTCAGCAAACAATTGAAATTGTAATGAAAGATGTGGAAGGCAAACAACTACTGGTTAGTATTTACAAATAAAATCTTTGTATACTATTTCTGTCAGGTCTCACTGTGTTTATGTTAATAAACTTGAATTTTAGGTTAATATAATTTCTAACAATTCCAGTGTGAATCTCTGTATTTATATGGGGCAATGCTCCTTTTGTGTGATCTTTATATTCCTGGCCCCGTAAGAGAAAGACTACTTGTGGCATTCTATCGCTACAGCACCAACCAGTCTCAGTCAAATGTTGATGATGTCTGTAAACTACTAAGAGACACAGGCTACCATCAAGTCCATGGGAAAAGACCATCAGACTACCCTGTTGAATTTTTCAGGTACCAAAATTGAGTAATATAGCAACAATTTGTTTATGATTCTTTTAAATGCATGATAACAATTTTTTTTTCCAATAATTGTGTAAACTTCTATTTCAGCCGCATACCCATTCATTCTGATTTTGTTGAGAAAGTGATAGGAAAATTAAGATCTGAAGACATTTACAATCAACTATCAGTATATACAATACCTGAACACCAGGCTTCTGCTCTCGCCACTCAGTCTAGTATGCTTGTTGTGTGTTTATTTTTTACACCCAATTACCTACATTCAGACACAGTCAAGATGAGGGAAATTGTTGACAAATTCTTCTCAAGCAACTGGATTATTCCAGTGTACATGGGTGTTACGATGAATGTTGTCGATTACTGGGAAAACTTTAAGGCTGCAAAAACTTCCATCCACAACACCTGTAACTCCAAAGAGGTAAAAGAAATTTATAGCAAAAGGGGAAATTCAGTGGATTTAATCTTGAGTAAAATATACCACTTGTTAAAAGAAGGTACTTTAAGTGATGACTTTGTGTTGGATAATATAAACAAAATATTGAATGTAATTTTGAATGCAAATCATGTGATTAGATGGCTGATTTTGCACAACAATGATGTTATATTTTTTGATAACAACAAAAAGAGCCGACAACTCAAGGAGCTTGTCATAAAGGAGAGCAATTATGATCCATTAAAACTGCTAGAGTTGTTAGTCAGTACTGCAGAATTGGAGCTTAAAATCAGAGAATATCTTAAAAGATTACTTGACAGCAGAATAGAATCATGGAACACTAATAAAAATATGGCAATGGAAGCTGTCAATAATTTGTCTCAATTATTCACTGGCTCTCAACCGTTCGCCAAAGTGAGCGAAAACGAAAAGTTGACAGCGTGGTTTCAAAATATTGCTAAGCAAATTTCATCTCTAGAGGAACCAACTTCGAAATCGATTAAGAAAGTCACCCAGCTAATTAGAGTGTTGGAAGAAGTGGAAGAGTTTCATGGCATAAAGAGCACATCCACAGTTTTCCAATACTTGACAGAGAGTAAAGATGCTCTCAAAAATGTCCTAAGAGCTGCATTGTTGAAAGAAGATTCACTTATCACTCTGGAAACAGTAGCCGACTTTAGCTATGCTTGGTGTACTATAGATTTATATACAGTTCACATGCAAAACAATATCAAAGAGAATCCTGCCGTCACCAGTAAACTTAGAGCACTGTTTCTCAAATTAGCGAGTGCTATGGAGATACCTCTGCTTAGAATCAATCAAGCACAAAGCGAAGATTTGGTATCTGTCTCTCAATACTATAGCAATGAATTAATTTACTACATTCAAAAAGTTTTACAAATTATACCAGAAATGGTATTCAATATTGTCGAAAAGATTATTGATCTACAAACTTGGACGATCAAGGAGCTGCCTACGAGGATAGACAAGGATATGTTAAGGGAGTATGCCCAAATGGAGGACAGGATGGAGGTGGCCAGGTTAACGCATTCTGTGTCTACTTTTACGACAGGTAAATAATACTTTGATATATACCGTGCATAACTTTAAAAGACAGATTGCACTAGGCGTAGCTACGCCTACACTAGCAGAGCGACGACGCGACACTTGACGTCCCAGAGTGTTGTAGTGATGTGTCGCGTATTTCCATTGCCGCGTAGTGGGGTTTAACGAATTTCATTTCATATAAGGAATTTAAATTATATATAAAATAAATGTTTTCTTGTCCTGATTAAAGGCTAATAATAAAAAAGAATATTTGGCCGTGATGTGTCGCTTTACTGTCGCTCCGCTGCGGTGTAGGGTCGTTAGTGCGGTCCTACCTTAAGATCGCTTGGCGAACTTAAGGGGCAGTTGGCACTACTATTAGCGTTTGCGCGCACTAGTCCCGCTCACACCTCGCCTCACCAAACAGAGCTAAATTGCACTATCCTATTTCTATCAAGCAATCTTAAAGCTATGCCTCTTCAAATAATTACTTTTAGTTTTTACATAAAAAGGCAAAAAGCAGAGTTTTAAGTGCAAGCCATTTTTTTAGGCAGCTTGATAAAAGTTGAAAACGTTAACTGACAAAATCTTAACACATGGAATTTTTTTTTGTAGGCATCCTAGACATGAGGTCTACCCTAGTTGGTGTCATAAGAGTGGATCCTGCCGAACTGTTGGAGGAGGGCCTCCTAAAAGAGCTCGATAGACATATTAACACGAAATTTATTGAATTTCTTGAACCACAAACAAAAAAATCCGTAAGTTTGGAGAGCAGACTTCAGAAACTCGCCGAAAGCATGGATGGGTATCAAAGGTCACTAGAATATATCCAAGACTATATTAATATACACGGTCTCAGGATCTGGCAGAAGCAGGTAAATGTAATAATAGCCTTGATAAAATCTTGAGATTCGACTGACATGAGAAAACTCATGCACCATAACGAACAAGCCTCATGATATTTTTAATTTTACTAATGTTTACACTATGTTATAGAACTAGTATAACATAATATTTATCGTGATTTTTCACAAATATGTATTGCAGGTTTCTACTATAATCAACCAAAATGTAACCAAAGAAATAAGTATAAGAAAAGGTGTAAGTTTCTATGGACCTTCAGCTGGTTTTATGGGAAGTCTTGCTAGACAAATAACTCAAATAGTGGATTCCAGGTATTTACCGCTCTTTGTTTTATTTAATATTTTTCAAAGTTGAACTTTTTATGATATTAATAAATATTTGCAGGTCGAGTGTTTACATCAATGTTTGTGCTGCCTGGTTTGATTCTAAAACTCACAAAGAAGTGATGAACACAAAAACGTTTGCAAAAATGAACGAAGCGATAGGTGTCGTCGGCTTGCACGGCCTGGACACGTTGTATGGGTATATGATCAAGAATCAATTGCAACATATCCAGACCAGTCTCAGAGCAAATCAAGACAAAATCCCGTACAGTAATGTCGACATGGCTGAAATAGAACAAGTTATTGCTAAAAATCAGAAAGTGTACCAGAATATGGCAGAAGTAATACTGTTGTTGGGAACACTGCAGCTGCTGAGGAAACACATAGGATATCAATTAAACACGAGTTGCAAATTCGACTCGGCTCACCTGGAATCGTCACTACGAACTTTAAATGAGTAAGCACAATCTATACTAATATTATAAAACAAAGTCGCTTTTTTCCCTCATGTTCTTTGTTCCCTTTAATCTTTAAAACTACGCAACGGATTTTGATGATTCTTTCAGTGTTGTTTCAGTGGAAGGCTATAGGCTACATTTTATCACGCTAAGACTAATAGGAGCGAAGAAATAGAGGAAAATGTGGAAAAAACAGGGAAAATTATTTGAAAGGGCTAACTTGAACGCGCTAATCTCAGGAACTACTGGTCCGTTTTGAAAAATTCTTTCAGTGTTAGATAGCCCATTTATTGAGGAAGGCTATAGGCTATATTTTATCACACTAAGACTAATAACTAATAAGAGAATGTGGAAAAAACGGGGGAAATTATTTGAAAGGGCTTATCTCGCGAACTACTGGAGCAATTTTTATGTTATTTGGCACAGATAAGAAGTAGACCACGTGAAGGATCATAGGCTATCGATTTTGTTCATTTTTTCAGTGGCTATATATTTTATACCCGCCGTGCGACGCCGGGGCGGGTCACTAGTAATTTATAAATAAAACTATTGTTGTCACTTTCATCTAAAACCCGAAATAATTAACGTTTTAGAACCCCCTTCTAACATTTATGTTATTATAAAACTGTTGTTTTTTACAATAATTAAATACTTTTTCCCGTTTATAGGTCACTATTGAATGAAATCAAGAAGTCCCCTGCATCAGTGCCATTGGATATGCTGAAAGAACTGGACGAGTATTCAGTAAGATGCGGCATTAACGAACCATTTGAGAAAGTGTACGTAAGGAATACGCCAGAATTCGCCAACGCGGATGTAGGCCGCGCCGCAGCGATAGTCCTGATATCTCAGTTATCCAAGTTACAACTGTGTACCACAACTGGTAAATTGATTATAATTTTTAATAGACACTGTACCATCGAAGAAATTGATAGGAAGATGCTACGTCATTTGGTCGAGTTATGTCAATTGAATATTAGTCGTAATCTCGCCTCAATTCTGACGCTGGCAACTCCTAAATACTTAGGCTTACGCCAAAAGAAGAAGAAGAAGAATCTGTCCGCTAGATTTGGCGTAAGGGCCGGGACACAAAAACACGGCACGACGTCGTACGGCGCCGTGTCGTGGAAATTCACGACGCGCGTCGTAAAAAACCACGACACGGTGCCGTACGGCGTCGTACGACGTCGTGCCGTAGAAACTCACGTAGAAATTCAAGATGAGTTTCTACGGCACGACGTCGTACGACGCCGTTCGGCGCCGTGTCGTGGTTTTTTACGACGCGCGTCGTGGATTTCCACGAGACGGCGCCGTACGACGTCGTGCCGTGTTTTTGTGTCCCGGCCCTTACGCAACCAAATTACGCAGGTCTGTCATTTGCCTATTAATCAACTTCCCTGATAGAATATGATCGTTAATTAACTGTACTCTTGTTTGTTCATAAAACCAACTTATTAGGCAGAGTCTACGCCAACACTCTGAAATAGGCAACTTACAAAACCTGTTGATGCGTGTCCCTCAGGGCTACGTGTGCTATCGCCTTCATACTGCATATCAATGACGTGTTACAGACCATCGGCATTCATTGCTATGCGGATGATAGTACAGGTGATGCTGTATATACCAGCTCCCCCAATATTTCTCGGCTAAATGTCATTGATAGTCGAAACGAACTTGTGTCTAAAATAGAGAATTCATTGGAGAAAGTCTCACTCTCATCATACCTCCTGCAACTTTTCGCCATCGTTCCACGCGAAAAATTTACCATCCTCATCACCTTGATGAGTGGCAGTCTTCCACCGTGCGTTTTTTGCGTAACTTTCTGCCGCGCACTGCAAAACTCTGGAATGAATTGTCACCAGCAGTATTTCCGGACCAATACGACTTGCAAACCTTCAAGAAGAAAGCGTATTCCCGCTTAAAAGGCCGGCAACTCACGTGCGATTGCCACGTCGGGACGGTAGTTGCTTTCCATCAGGTGACCCGTTTGCTTGTTTGCCCAATGCCCCCTATCTTATATCAAATTATTAATATAAGATAGGGGGCAAACGAGCAAGTGGGTAAAATTTTACCAGCATCTAAATTATACTAAGAAAGTAGTGGTATTTTATTTTATTATTTTACTACAGATGTTTTATAACCTTTCTAGGTGACTTAATAAGTAAAAGAACTGGTGAGAACATTGATGGATATCCTCTACTCATTGGTTGCTACACGCTGCTTCGGCAGTGCCATACACAGTCTTTCGACGTGTTTCTAGACTTCTTGTGTAAATATGCTCAAGTGGTAACAATGAATAAGTAAGTACTAAAGTCATACCTTATGTAATTAATAATTATTATAAAAACAAAAAACCGGCCAAGTGCGAGTTGGACTCGCCCATGAAGGGTTCCGCAGCAGCAATAAGGTTTATTTTTATGAAATTAAAAGGTTTTTGATTTATTTTTATATTTCAGTTGATTTAATGAAAGTTAAATTAAGGTTTACCATTTATGACGTATAAAAAAAACTTCTAGCTAGATCTCGTTCAAACCAATTTTCGTTGGTAGTTTTTATAGTAATCTACATCATATATTTTTTTTAGAATTATCATGCCCCTATTTTAGAAGTTAGAGGGGGGGGGGACACACATTTTACCACTTTGGAAGAGTCTCTCTCGCAAACTATTCAGATAAGAAAAAAATGATATTAGAAACCTCAATATGAATTTTAAAGACCTATCCATAGATACCCCATACGTATAGGTTAGATGAAAAATTTTTTTTTTAGTTTCAGTTGTTCCTATGGGGACCCCTAAAATTCTTAATAATTTTTCCATTTTTGTATCAAAATCTTAATGCGGTTCACAGACTACATATACTTGCCAAGTTTCAATAGTATAGCTCTTATAGCTTCAGAGAAAAGTGGCTGTGACATACGGACGGACAGACAGACAGACAGACATGACGAATCTATAAGGGTTCCGTTTTTTGCCATTTGGCTACGGAACCCTAAAAACATGATAATTTTTAATCAGTTGCTATATTTAACCTTAGTATCGAATATAGCTCACGGCCGACTTTTTTGTTACACAAAGTATAGTCTCATATAGTCCTCTCTCTCTCTCTCAATCGTTACATAAGATTATATTTACTCTACACTTACGCGCTAGAAGCTAGGATAAAGACCTACAAAGATGTTTGGCGTCAATGTAGGTAGGTATGTGTATTTAAGGTTTTTTACCCGACTGCCAGGAGGGTTATGTTTTTGTATATATGTGAATAAAATTAACTCATATTATTATTTTCAGAGTGAAATCTTCAGAATCGAATCTGGACAACATTTGCATAATTCGAGTGTTACAAATGTACTGTGAAACTTTCAAGTACTCGTTTTCAAATCTCGAGTCTAAGCTCCCCTTGAGTTTACTTACGCAGTCTGTATCAAAGTAAGAGTATAATAACTGGTGTCTGGTTGTATACCGAGTGTCGGCAGAAGTTGGATCGAAACGTAAGGCAGACATATTAAAATATTTTCGCAGCAGGGTAGAGCGAGAGGACAGAGGGAGGAACTAATAGACCTGGATCCCAGAAGGATAAGACATAACTTACTTTCTGATGGATGAAACCATAGGTTCCTAGTAGCGCCTCGTGTACTTAGAATACCTGCGAATGTGTGTAGCTCTACGCGTGACACCGGATGGTCAGGTAACAGGTACCAAAGTGGACTAAAAATTAGTCTTACTTTACTTATTTTGTCATGGCTTATATTTATATATAATTTGTAGAATATTATTCTGAACTAGTATCATGTAGTGCAAGACACTTTTCAGTGACCAAAACTTTTATCAACCGCTTTAAAAATTAACTTTGTTGCTAATTTTTGAAGGCGTTATTTTTATTTTATAAATTAATAAAACACCTTAGAAAATATTATTGCAAGAATTTATTTTCTACTAGCTGTTGCCCAAGACTTCGTCCGCGTCAGCATAGTATAGTGAGTGTGGCAAAGTGTTAAGTGCGCCATACAGCTATTTTTCCATACTGCTGATTGGAAATTTCTAATCAGCAGTATGGAAAAATAGCAATTAGCTATATGGCGCACTTGCCGGATAGGCGCACTTTGCCACACTCACTATAATAACAAAGATTAATAATAATTTTCCCCTTAATATGGTTCCTTAGTCCTTACCCAATGGGTAAAAGCGGGACCCGATCACAGCCCCGGATCTTCAATTTTTTTTAGGCGGGGCAAAAACTGAAAAATGCCGCCCCGCCTACAGCCTACCTACTTATGTTTATTTTCACTTTTATCTATACTATATTATATTATTATATTAATATTATAATTCTGCAGAGTTTGTTTGTTTGTTTGTTTGAACGCGCTAATCTCAGGAACTACTGGTCCGATTTGAAAAATTATTTTACTGTTGGATAGCCCATTTACCGCGGAAGGCTATAGGCTATATTTTATCACGCTAAGACTAATAGGAGCGAAGAAATAGAGGAAAATGTGGAAAAAACGGGGGGAAATTATTTGAAAGGGCTTATTTGAATGCGCTAATCTCAGGAACTACAGGTCTGATTTGAAAAATTCTTTCAGTGTTAGATAGCCCATTTATCGAGAAAGGCTATAAGCTATACTTTATTACGCTAAAACTAATAGGAGCGAAGAAATAGAGGAAAATGTGGAAAAACGGGGGAAATTATATGAAAGGGCTTATTTGAACGCGCTAATCTCAGGAACTACTGGTCCGATTTGAAAATTTCTTTCAGTGTTAGATAGCCCATTTATTGAGGAAGGCTATAGGCTATATTTTTATCACGCTAAGACTAATAAAAGCGAAGAAATAGAGGAAAATGTGGAAAAAAAGGAGGGAAATTATTTGAACGCGCTAATCTCAGGAACTACTGGTCCGATCTGAAAAATTCTTTCAGTTTTAGATAGCCTATTTATCAAGAAAGGCTATAGGCTATATTTTATCACGTTAAGACTAATAGGAGCGACGAAATAGAGGAAAATGTGGAAAAAACGGGGGAAATTATATGAAATTTCTTATTAAACTACTGGAGAAATTTTTATGTTATTTGGCAAACATGAAGAATAGACCGCGTGAAGGGACATACTTAGGCTATTTTTTGCGGAAAAATGTACGGTTGCGTGAAATTCCTAAATTACGCAAGCGAAGCCGCGCGGAACATCTATCCATACTAATATTATAAATGCGAAAATGTGTCTGTCTGTCTGTCTGTCTGTCCGTATGTCTGTCTGTCTGTTACCTCTTCGCGAGAAAGGACATAGGATAGTTTTTATCCCGGAAAAATGTACGGTTCCCGCGCGATAAACGAATTTTGGCGCAACGGAGTTGCGGGCATCAACTACATAGTATATAATAAAATCGTAGGAAAGTCAATTCTGTACATTGAATATTTTTGTACAATAAATAATACTTGGGATGTGATCTACTATGGCACTATGCTAACGCGGACGAAGTCGCGGGCAACAGTTAGTCATCTATATAATTTCAGCTATACAGTCAAAGAAAAAGAAAACCCAGTAGGTACATAGTACAGTGCTGCCCCGATCTGCGGACTGCGATTCCTGCAGGCGAGCGGGAGCCGGGCGCGTATTTTAAATTACTATGCCTAGCCTACGCGCCTCGCGAATAATAAAATATGTTCGTGCAGCACGTCTCACTCCGCGCTCAGGGTACCTATCGGTCAAGTTGACATGGCCATGAAATTGCTGTACTTGTGCTATTATTTATTTCGTGGTCAAAGTTTAACAAATGATGAGTTGTCCATTGGTGTCCGTGAAGAGTGAATTTGGCCGCCCGCGCCCCCTGAATTTGCCGCCCGGGGCATGGGCCCCGGCTTGCCCCCCCCTAGATCCGGGGCTGCCCGATCACCAAGATATTTCAGCCTGTCCGTCTGTCTGTCTGTCCATATCCAGGCTGTACCAGCTCCACTTTCTAACATGTCGTGATTATTATTAAAGTATGAATACAATTGAGTACTAACTCACTACTTTCATTCCAAAATTTTCAATAATGTGTAAAAATGTCGTCTGTCTGTCTGTCACACCTTTTCACGCCCAAACTGCTAAACCGATTTTGCTGAAATTTGGCACTGATATAAATTTTTAGCCCCAGGAAAGGACTTAAAATGCTTTTTATCCCGGATTTTTTTGCGCAACAAAGTTGCGGGCGTTATCAAAAATTAATAAATGGACAGACAGACAGACGCCTGTCTGTGTGAAGTGTGAAATATCTTAGTGATCGGGTCCCGTTTTTACCCTTTGGGTAAGGAACCATAAAAGGGGAAAATTATTATCAATCTTTGTTTTTATATATATACTATGCTGACGCGGACGAAGTCGCGGGCAACGGCTAGTAGAAAATAAATTCTTGCTATATTGTTTCCTAGGGTGTTTTATTAATTTATGAAATAAAAATAACGCCTTCAAATAAAAATTAGCAACAAAGTTATTTTTAAAGCGGCTGATAAAAGTTTTGGTCACTGAAATGTGTCTTGCACTACATACTAGTTCAGAATAATATTCTACAAATTTTATATAAATACTAGACGTTCCGCGCGGCTTCGCCCGCGTAACTTAGATATTTCACAGACAAATTAGTCCACAAAAAATAGCCTATGATTCTTTACGTAGTCTACTTCATAACTGTGCCAAATAACAGAAAAATTGCTCCAGTAGTTCGTGAGATAAGCCATTTCAAATAATTTATCCCCCGTTTTTTCCACATTTTCCTCTATTTCTTCGCTCCTATTAGTCGTAGCGTGATAAAGTATAGATTATAGCCTATAGCCTTTCTAGATAAATGGACTATCTAACACTGAAAGAATTTTTCAAATCGGACCAGCTGTAGTTCCTGAGATTTGCACGTTCAAATAAGCCCTTTCAAAAATATTTCCTCCCGTTTATTCCACATTTTCCCCTATTTCTTCGCTCCTATTAGTCTTAGCGTGATAAAATATAGCCTATAGCGTTCCTCGATAAATGGGCTATCTAACACTGAAAGAATTTTTAAAATCGGACTAGTAGTTCCTGAGATTTGCGCGTTTAAACATACAAACAACCAAACTAACAAACTTCCGCTTTATAATATTATTAGTATAGATTAGCCATGACAAAATAATATCCTAAGATCCGACCGTAAAATCCTGCATGAATCGTTTTTTTCGATCCAAAATATTTTAAAATAATCTTTAGAACGTATAGAATGGATTAATGTTGGGTTGCCTTGTTAAAAGTAGCCGCAAGTACCTCTAATTGAGCAAAATGAAAGCCCGTAATACAAACTTACGTGTTATACAATAGAAAAGTTAGAACTAAGAAGGAATGACAGGACACTACGCATAATTATTATTTTTAACAAAAAAATCTAAACCGACTTCCAAGGTAAAAACAATAGTACTATGAACTAAAAAGTATTAAATAACTCTTACTCTTTAATAGTGCCTTTTTCAGAATTCATCTTAATCTCAACTATTTCTGTACAGTCTTCATTATTTTGAAGTCGGTACCAGCTAATTTAATCGTGAGTTCAGTAATGTCAGAATATCTGAAACTTTTGGGACTGGTACCGACTTCAAAGTAATGAAGACTGTAGTATGTACAGAAATAGTTGAGATTTAGACGAATTCTGAAAAAGGCACTATTAAAGAGTAAGAGTTATTTAATACTTTTTAGTTCATAGTACTATTGTTTTTACCTTGGAAGTCGGTTTTAATTTTTTTGTTAAAAATAATAATTTCACTCTTTTTAGTTATATCTACAAAATAAGGCTTTATGCGTAAATAACCAATACGAATGTTAACTATTCATAATATTATGTTACTGTAAGCGAAATTGTGGTAAATGCTTGCAGTTATCTAAGCGATGCAATGCTGCAATTTCCAAACTTTTATCTTTAAAGGTTCAGGAGTTCTGTTCAGTGCCTTTGGACCAATAGACACCTTCGTATGAAATTTCTTTTATTCGTAACAATACATAATATGTTTAACTTACTAGAAACAACATTTTAACCACTATGAGTGTTTTGATAAATTTCAAGGATTTCCCTCGATTGCTCATAGATCCCATCATCAGCTCACCACTTTCGTAATTGTTATACAAAATAAAGATTATATCCTATACAACAACACGAGAATTTTGAAAATCGGTCCACAAACAGCGAAATCATCATCAAAAACATCTGCTTCGATGTAAAATATCACGAAAAGTACCAATAATTGGGTCATAATGTGATGACCCATGGTATAATTATGGTTGTGATGATGATGATCAATCAAATTTATGTGTTGGCTTATGCTTTCTGTTGTTAAAACAGCGCCGAAATCCCCGAACCTGTACCTATAAGCATTCAAAAGTTCTGTTAGGTACCTTCGGATCCAGGGTATAACCTGGTGCGAAGTCTTACTTTTTGGTAGCATTTACCTCGAATGCTTCAGAAAAAATTGAAATCACTATATGTTTCCATACAAATTTCAAAGAGTCCCCTCGATTCCTCATGGATCTCATCATCAGATCACCACTTTTGTGAACATGGTACCAAATTCGAGTTAAACCCTATACAACACAAAAATAATTTTGAAAATCGGACCACAAACGGCTGAGTAATCGTTGAACATACAAAAAAAAAAAATATATATATATATATATATATATATATATATATATATATATATATATATATATATATATATATATATATATATATATATATATACATACAGCCGAACATATTACCTCCTTTTTGGAAGTCGGTCAAAAAATAAAAACGCCTGTTAAATAAAAATAGCAATCTTGCAGGTTCTCGACGTCCTCAAATCCTGCCAGGCATAATAATTGTAGGCCTGAACATTTGTCATATACAAAAGTGATGGCAACCCCAGTTTGCGGCTATCGTGCAACAGGAAACCATGGATATTCATGTACAAAATGTAGGATAAAACTTTAATTTTGTATCGAAATTATTTAAAAAATCGATGCTTCAATTTTGATGAATAACTGTGTCTGCTTACAGGCTGGCAACCATTTATACCTTATTTTGTCTCGTCATTTTCTTTCAAATGATGCAAAATTTATTGAAAAAAAAGATACATGCAAATTTATGCATTTATCTCGTGAACATTATACTTAATTAGAGGTTCTTGCGGCCACTTTTGACAAGGCAACCCAACATTAATCCATTCTACACGTTCTAAAGATTATCTATACATATAATAAAACTGTAGAAATGAAAATTCTGTACATTAAAGATATTCAAAAAATAATAAGCGGGGGGTGTCACTACATCGCTATAGAAGCCAAAAATATACTTAGTTTTTTGTCTGTCTGTCTGTCTGTCTGTCTGTCTGTCTGTCTGTCTGTCTCTCTGTCTATGTTTGTTCCACTATCACACGAAATCTACTGATCCGATTTGAATGCGGTTTTCGCAGATATATTTGTCTTCTTCCAACTTAACATCTGGTGTATAAAAAATTCCCCCCCACCCCTCTAAAGGGACGAAAGAGGGGGTCAGATTTTGTATAAGACTTTTGCTTTAACATGAAAACTACTGATCCGATTTGCATACGGTTTTCGCAGATATATTTGTCTTCTTCCAACTCAACATATGGTGTATAAAAATAACCCACCCCCCTCTAAGGGGACCAAAGAGGGGTCAGATTTTGTATCAATTTTTTTTCTTTAATGGACTTACTTCATATTATTAACTGTTTTTTCCAACTTAACATCTGGTGTATAAAATTTTCCCCCCACCCCTCTTAGGGGACAAAAGAGGGGGTAAGATTTTGTATCAACTGATGAAGTAGAAATACTTTAAATGGCAAAACAACGTTTGCCGGGACAGCTAGTTTTAAAATATATTTGATCGAAAAAAACGATTCATGCAGGATTTTACGGTCGGATCCAATGTTATAAGTAAAGTAAGACAAATTTTTAGTCCACTTTGGTACCTGGTACCTGCTGGTGTCACACGTAAAAGCTTTTAGAGCTACACAAATTCGCAGGTATTCTAAATACACGAGGCGCTACTAAGAACCTATGGTTTCATCCATAAAGTAAGTTATGTCTTATCCTTCTGGGATCCAGGCATTGACCATAAGAAACTAGAGGACACGAAATAACTACGAAAGAAACGCGCCAGCCTTCAAAATTTGCAAAACAAAAATGGCGGATTTTACTAGAGACGTCACTGAATAATAAAAAAATATCGATATCGATACTTTTCCAAAATATAAAAGTAAAGGTAGTCACCAACTAAAAGCCGAGCTTTGTGAGGGCTCGCGTCGTCACACCTTGGCTGACTGATAAGTGATAACACATCTACTTACAACATCTATAACATTTAAATAAAAATGACTATGTTAAAGCACAAATCAATAGGTGTAGTAGTTTATTACTAATAATTAGATGCAGTAAACTGATATTTTTTCAAAATTTGAAATTTATATAATATTATGTAGCTAAAATAAAATACTGTCAAAAAGAAACAAGCCTTTTATTTACATTAATAATAAACATCATTAAGTATGAGTTATTTATGGATGAAATTTTTGCATTTTAAAGAAACTTCACGCCACCTACCTTAGGAGGTAGGCAGGAAATGGTATCGATTTTAAAGGCTGAGTACACATATTTTGTTACTACTAATAGTACCATTATAGTACGTTTGCCCCTAAGGGCAAACGTAAGACAGAATAAATTATAGCTACGTGTGCAACCTCACATAGTGTCAATTACCCATAGCCAATGCACAAGTCACTCGTGCTTATGGCTCATTGGGGCCCACTGACTTCAAATATCACATTTTATCTCAATGTATCAAGTAGGTGGTCACACCACTTGGAATATGCATTATGCACTGAGTTTGGAAAATAGGAAAAGGGAGAAATTAAATTCAAATCTGTACTTAATGTACTTAAAAGGTGTATTTTTTCCTTTGTATTTTCACAGAGAACGCTTATTACATTTTAAATATTGTCACCTTGCAAATTTTTATCTCGAATTAATAAAGTTCTCATATTTTTTATTTCATTTAAACATTTTCCCGCCTGTCATCACTTTCTTGACAGACTATAGTCTGTCAAGAAAGTGATGACAGGCGGGAATTATGATTGTTATATTTTAGTCTGTAAGGGGGGAATTACATTATCATTTTTATTGGATAATTTATAGCAGTGGTCCCCAGCCTTTTTTTCACGCGGGCCACAAACATGTTTTGGTGTTGGTGTCGCGGGCCGCAACAAAAATTTTTTAGGGTTAAAAAATAACATTCTTCAAAAATAACGATTTTAAAGTGAAAAAAATTTAACGACTATCACGTAGACTACGTTATTTTGCCGGTGGGCGTGAATTTCAAATTTTTTTAACATCACGTGGGCCACAAATAAAGTCCCGGCGGGCCGCGGGTTGGGGATAGCGGATTTATAGGATCATATATAGGATCCAATAAAAATGATCATTTGATCATATCTGCATATTACATTATCATTTATCATTGATCCTATTTTACGTCATATGTGGTTTCAATAGCCAATGGGGAGCGCTAACGCTGACAGGTATTGACATCTGTGTTACTAGATCTCAGAGAATTCGATTTGTCAAAAGACATCGTCATTTTTAATATGGTTTGTTTTATGTTATTTCAGCAAGATTATTCAAGTATATAATTAGAAAAAGAATTACATTACATTATTTGAAACATATTAACGAACAAGAAATTAAAAACTCTTTTTTATATTAAATAACTGGCAACACCAATTTCTATGACCGTATTGGATCCAATCTCTCAGCAAACGTCAAAAATATATGATCAAGGAAGAAATGAATCATTTATCTATATTACATTATCCAATATAAATGACTCAATGATCTAGGATCCAATATAAATGATAATCTAATACCCCCCTAAGTTTTTTAAATAAATAAACGAATTTGATTGAATATTGTATTTTTTTTGTCAAATACCGATTTTGGGTACAAATATACCGATTTTAACCCTTTCGGTTCGGCCTACGGCTACAGTTCTTAGACTGAAACTTAAAATATGAATCTTCACGCGTTAGAACGTTGTTAAATACTTATATTGAAATAAGATTACTATAAAAACTATCTAGACTTTTTCTAATAGCTGAAATCTAGACCAAACCATGGGACAATATGTCCCATCAGTCTTGAAACCCATTGTGTTTGAGTAGGTTTTCCATATATTTTTTGGAATTATTATAAACTAGCTGTCCCGGCAAACGTTGTTTTGCCATTTAAAGTATTTCTACTTCTTATAAATCTTACCCGCTCTTTTGTCCCCTAAGAGCGGTGGGGGGAAAATTTTTATAAGCCAGATTTTATAAACCAGATGTTAAGTTGGAAAAAACAGTTAATATAATATGAAGTAAGTCCATTAAAGAAAAAAGTTTGATACAAAATCTCACCCCCTCTTACAGGGGTGGGGGAGGTGATTTTTATACACCAGATTTTGAGTTGGAAGAAGACATATCTGTGAAAACCGTATGCAAATCGGATCAGTAGTTTTCGTGTTAAAGCGAAAGTCTTATACAAAATCTGACCCCCTCTTTCGTCCCTTTAGAGGGGTGGGGGGAATTTTTTTTATAGACCAAATGTTAAGTTGGAAGAAGACAAATATATCTGCGAAAACCGCATTCAAATCGGATCAGTAGTTTTCGTGTGATAGTGGAACAAACATACAGACAGACAGACAAAAAAACTAACCACATTTTTGGCTTCTATAGCGATGTAGTAACACCCCCCGCTTACTATTTTTTGAATATCTTTAATGTACAGAATTTTCATTTCTACAGTTTTATTATATGTATAGATTTAATTTTATAATACCCTAGTAAACGAATGATTCTGGTTAGAAATGTCGAAAGCAGAAATTATGACTACGAAACTTTGTTTGGACTGGTTAGGAGATAAACATACTAAAAGTCATGACCCCTCCGGGGTGCGCCGGAGGGGAGGGGGGGAAAAGAAGGACCCATTTTTTGGTTTTTTGGCTAATTTACGAAAACGGTGCTTCGTACGTAATTTTATTGTACTACATAAGAAAATTTAATAAAACTCTCTACAACTTTGTCCTTTTCACTTTGTATCTATCTCCAATCGTTGCCTAGCTATGAGCTTTTAAAACTGGTCGATTTTCAAATACACGACATCAATACGACCTAAGGATATTTGTATTTTCTGAAATATCAGGAATTTTTGAATACAGTAAATAGATGAACGATAGCTTATTTAATGGTCTTTTATAAAACAGAAAAAACTTTTCTGGATTTTCTTGTCTCTAAGAAAAAAACATTGATTTTTCGACGGCCATAGAAATGTCGTATTCCAACAAATCTTTATTTTGTTTTATAAAACTGAAAATTTCATTTTAATGAGAAATAATCTTCTACATTTTTGTTGCCAATAGTCAAATTAATAATAATTAATCCTAATCTATGGTTAATGCAGACTATTTTTACCTAAAAATACATTTTTTGAGTCTTTCTGCGGTATGAGGTTAAAAATTCTTTGTAATTTCAAGTAATCACTTTTCCTGCTATCTAAGTTACTAGAAAATCTCTTAAATGCCTGTTCTAATCACAATAGACCGAATTTATGTCAGAACAGCCTGTAGACCAGTCCAAAACCCGAATAATCTGGTCAAATCAACCCAAAATTAAGCCGATGCGATCAGTAAAAAGGCTCCAGGAGAGCAACCAGTCTCTAGAAACCGACCAAACCGTGCCGAAGGGTTCCCATTAAGATGGCCCATATGATATCAAAACATTTTGTTTTCCAGCATCCCGATCTGGAAAATGTGGAAGGTTGCTTTGTCATGAGTTTGGGAGATTGGCCATAGTAACACCTTATGACACGAATAATGGCTCCCTAGACCCGGCTGACGATAGTAGTACACCACAGAATTATTTGAACTCATGATTATAGTAAATCCAGATAAAATTCAAGCCAGTGTTTATATCAGCACCAGCATCAGAGACAATTTCTTAGTGATACCATCGTCAATCTCTCAAACTCATGAAAAAGCAACCTTCCGCATTTTCCAGATCGGGATGCTGGAAAACAAAATGTTTTGATATCACATGGGCCATCTTAATGGGAACCCTTCGGCACGGTTTGGTCGGTTTCTAGAGACTGGTTGCTCTCCTGGAGCCTTTTTACTGATCGCATCGGCTTAATTTTGGGTTGATTTGACCAGATTATTCGGGTTTTGGACTGGTCTACAGGCTGTTCTGACATAAATTCGGTCTATTGTGACTAGAACAGGCATTTAAGAGATTGTCTAGTAACTTAGATAGTAGGAAAAGTGATTACTTGAAATTGCAAAGAATTTTTAACCTCATACCGCAGAAAGACTCAAAAAATGTATTTTTAGGTAAAACTAGTCTGCACTAACCATAGATTAGGGTTAATTATTATTAATTTGACTATTGGCAATAAAAATGTAGAAGATTTTTTCTCATTAGAATGAAATTTTCAGTTTTATAAAACAAAGTAAAGATTTGTTGGTATACGACATTTCTATGGCCATCGAAAAATCAATGTTTTTTTCTTAGAGACAAGAAAATCCAGAAAAGATTTTTCTGTTTTATAAAAGACCATAAAATAAGCTATCGTTCATCTATTTACTGTCTTCAAAAATTCCTGATATTTCAGAAAATACA
The DNA here is from genome assembly GCA_963422495.1 of Polyommatus iphigenia. Classification (NCBI taxonomy): domain Eukaryota; kingdom Metazoa; phylum Arthropoda; class Insecta; order Lepidoptera; family Lycaenidae; genus Polyommatus; species Polyommatus iphigenia. The sequence continues at coordinate 39,728,627 of OY730180.1, read as the reverse complement.
AATATCCTTAGGTCGTACTAATGTCGTGTATTTGAAAATCGACCACTTTTAGAAGCTCATAGCTAGGCAACGATTGGAGATAGATACAAAGTGTAAAGGACAAAGTTGTAGAGAATTTTATTAACTTTTCTTATGATTACAGTAAAATTACGTACGAAGCACCGTTTTCGTAAATTAGTCAAAAAACCAAAAAATGGGTCCTTCTTTTCCCCCCTTCCCCTCCGGCGCACCCCGGAGGGGCCAGGACTTTTAGTATGTTTATCTCCTAGCTAGTCCAAACAAAGTTCCGTAGTCAAAATTTCTGCTTTCGACTTTTCCAACCACACCCCCTTTTTGAGCATTCATTTACTAGGCTATAAATGAAAAAATAATGTTATATTTACCATTTATTGAATGTAATTTAAAAACATTATGTCTGCTGAGTATTTTAGGATAATAAAAAATTATATGAATTAAAAAAAAACGGGAGCAGAGGGCAAAATACTGAGAGAAGATATGGGCATCAGGAAAGGTGAAATGATGCAAAACAGTTTTTACAAAAAAAAAACTATCTTCTCTCAGCGATTTTTTTATAATTTTGCGTTTTGAAGACTTCCTGAAACAAATACACAATCATGCAGAAGCAGCAAAAGCAGTATTTCCATAGAAATTGTAAATCCGCATATAGCAATGAAATCTCCTTCAATCTAAGGATACGTAAGTTTAAAAAAGACTGATGGGATCCAGTGTCCCAAAATCAAAATTGTGTATCAAAATCCCAATGTTTTGCAAAGAAAATATCGTTAACATAAATTAATTGGCTTACAGAACGTTATAGATATAAAAACTTACCTGAAAACAGCCATACAACAAGTTAAATCTTTTATCAAAAGTGTAACGTCTTTTCCGTGTCCTTTATAAATTATCACAGACTAAAAATAATGTTGCCAGACAAAAACTACCATTGTCAATGTATAAAGTGAAGATCCATTTACGATATGGGATGTATAATCCCATTTATAAAGTAAATTTAAAGCCTCAGTCCTCAGTTACATATCCATGGGATTTTATGTCCCAACAGTCATCTGAAGTATGGGACATATACATACCAACAGGTCCGAAAGGGTTAAGGTACAATTCCGTGCATCGCGATCGATCGCGGTCGCGCACGACCTACGACTGTCGTCGGCCGCTCGCGACCATAGTCAGCGTATGAAAATGTATGGCACCGCTTCCGAGGCCCGCGACTGACGCGCGCGGCCTACGTCTGTCGTAAGCCGCGCGCGACCGTGCCATATAACTTTGACACGGTCGCGCGGGGCCTACGACTGTCGTCGGTCGCGCGCGTCTGTCGTAGGCCCCGCGCGACCGTGTCAAAGTTATATGGCACGGTCGGGCGTGGCTTACGACAGTCGTAGGCCGCGCGCGTCAGTAGCGGGCCTCGGTAGCGGTGCCATACATTTTCATACGCTATGGTCGCGAGCGGCCGACGACAGTCGTAGGTCGTGCGCGACCGCGATCGATCGCGATGCACGGAATTGTACCTTTAGCTGGCAATTCTACCGATCTCGCTCTATGACGTTCGAGACCACTGCTTGTATAGCGCAGTCAACAGCGAACGTGAGGCATGCCTGCGACGCATGTCCTCCAGGGATGTCAGACGTACCAACTTCTTGGTACACATACCAGGTTTTGGTTCCACGTACCATGTACCAAGACAACTCGGTCCTTGTACGCAATAATACCAAGATTGGCCCTTGACCAACAAAAATACACTGACCATATAGAATAACCGGCAAATTTCAAAGATGCATGTAAAAAAACCATTCCAATCAGATTTCCCTTATAATATAAAACTTTTTTGTGGTAGTTATGTTTATTGTGGTTGTGTTGTGTGTAAAAATGTTTTTTCGAAATCTCAATTTGTTTACTTCGGACTTCTTTTCCATTGTTTGGTTAAGCAAACGAACCCTCGTTTCTTATAAAAATCTTCATTATGAATATTTTTTTTATTATATTTTACATTTTATACCCGTAGCGCACAGGCGTACCAGTTTTCTGTCTCTGATACCAGTTTTCAGCCAGCTCGATACAAGGATTTCCAAGTGGCTGTCTAACATCCCTGATGTCCTCTGATCGTATCCAAAACTTTCGCTTTGTTCTTTAATGACAATGTTGGCAATGCGTTCGATGACGCATTCAATTATCGAATGCTCGAATACGAAAGTTGAATGAAAGGTGACGCAAATTGAAGACGAAAGTGCACAGCGTGGACATAGGTAATGACCGCTACCGCCATGTTTTGCCGAGTACAGTATAATAAAATATTTATTTTATTATTTCTTATATATTTATTAGTCATATTTTTAATAATAAACTATTGTTTATAATATAATGTTTCATTTAACCCATCAATCCCCAAGCGGCAGCTGGCTGCCACATAACAATTGAAAGTCTATTGTGTCTGCTATAGCCTACTATTGTGTGTGCTAAGATAACAAAATAATTACATAATGTAAATTGATACTGGAACACACTGATATGGACTGAATTGTATTCCAGCGTCTGGTTACATTAATTCATCAAGCCGCAAGCGGCTACATCCGGCCGCGATGACAATGAAAAAGCTATTGTCTCGTTTTGCCACGACTGATGGGTTAAAGTAGCAATCCAGCCCCAAATTAGATTATTGGATTAGAATAATATAAGCCAGTCATTAGTCTAAATCAGGGGTTCCCAATCTTTTTCAGCCTGCGGCGCAGTTACACGTCTCGATATTTTGTCACAGCACCCTACTCTACCTATTTACAAAATGATACATAAATAAACACCTTTATTGATTATAGATAAGCAGGGAAATAATAATAAACAAATATTTCATCATCATTCATCTGCTTGCTTTGTACAATTCATATTATAATATTATTTTCTAATATATTTTGTGGTTTTGGATAATGATGGAGGATCGACTGACGGCAGTGCGGTGCCCCTCTTGCCTTTCCACGGCGCGCAGTTTGGTAACCCCTGGTCTAAAGTGAAACCTTTGATAAAGTCTAAATTTATCTAAAGTTTTGTCTTGCAAATTCTGGGTTGAACTGTGAGTTATATTTTGGTACTAATTGTTTAGGTTTTTCCTTTTCTTTATTTGTATCTCTGCCACTTAAATTCTTAAGGAACATCTCTGTTCTATATTTTTCTTCCATTTCTCTCTTTAGACGTGCTTCTCTTAGTTTATCTAATTTACTTTTTGCATCATTATTGGTATGTTTGCTTTTAGAATTTCCTTTTTCTGAAAGTTTTTCTTTTGTGATATGATGTTTAGATTTGTCTTTCAGTGATTTAGAACTACAGTCATCTTTCTTTTTAAACATGTGAATAGGGTCGAGCCTTTGTTTTGACCTCCAGCCAATTTCTCCATCCTTCTCATCCAACTTGACCTTTTTTGGCTTGCCCTCCTCATCTTTGAGAACAAGTTTATCATATGTATCTTTTACTGTATCAGGCCGACAAAATCTTGATGTTTCAGGAGGTAGTTCATACCAATTTTTCTTTCCCAATGCTTCATTGGTATCTTGACCTAAATATGTCAAATATCCAATCTTTTTTTCATAATCTTCTTTCTTTTCTTTTATTTCACTATCGTGATCTTTATTTGTCGTTTTAACCGCATGTTCCAAATCAGAAAATAGATTGATATGTTCAATGGGTGTATCATTTTTGTCAGGTACGTGCACATCCTTTTCAGCCAATTCTTCTTTTCTTTTTTGTTTTAATACATTAAGCCGAGCTTCCCTATTGGCAGCTTCAATTCTTAGTGATTCCTGACGTTCTTTTTCTGCAGCTTCAGCTTCATCTTTTCTAACTCTAGCTATATTTTCTTTAGTTCTTACATGCCAACTGAAATAGGAAAAAAAAAATTAGTTTAAAGTTTATTTTATAGTAACATAATATGTACGTATTGGTGAAATATAGACTAGAAAAAGAGTATATACCGTTTTTTTGGAAGAATATTCATTTTTGTTATAGTAAAAAACAAAATTAAATATGAATTAACAATCACGGAAAATTTGTTTTATGGCTTGATACTACTTCTTCTTCTTACTTGTTTGACAGGAATAGAGAAATACGAATGTGACAGTTTTAGTTTTTTTTCCTAATGGGAGGTTTTCTTATTATTAATCTCCACCAGACGGCGCGACGATAGACATAAGCAATGAGGTAAAAGCGCTTATTCCATTTCACTAAATTTAGATATCTAAATGATTTAGTGACTAAATTTAGTCAAGTGGAATAACATTTAGTAACTTTCTAAATGTTATTCCACTTGACTAAATTTAGTCACTAAATCATTTAGATATCTAAATTTAGTGAAATGGAATAAGCGCTTAATAAATACTAAATACTATTGGAGGTAACCTTATATTTTGACAGTTGATAATGTTACTCTTTCTAACTAATGATGCAGTAAGTTGAGTGAAAGAGAAAGCTCATATCGGTGTATAAACGTCAAAAGTTTGTAATGTTATGTCCTACCTAATAGGACATAACAAAGGAGTCGGTCTGCAATATTTCATGTTTAAAAAGTGCTAATAAAAGTGTTTAGTGAACGTTATATGCAATATCTTGTTGGGTTTTGTGGTTCCGCTATATAATAAACCAATAACGGCCAAGGAATGCCTCAAACACTTGGATTTAACATAACATACGTAATTTTTCAACAACGTTTTTGGGCTTATCAATCGGTATTTTTATAAGCTAAAAAGAAAATTTATAAGTTTAATAATCCCATAATCATACTATTTATGGCATTAGTGATAAAAATGTCATATCAAGTAATAATTTGGCTTCAAATATTGCATAGCTTTTTACGTGTACTTTAGGGATGCACTTTACTTGAAGTATAGTTTATCGATAAAAATATTGTCATGGACTAAATGATTTTGTTTTGAGGATTTGAAAATGCTTCAAAATAGACGACGAACAGAAATATTTAGACGCAAGTTTCATGCAAATTTTTAATTCTTACTCCCTCATGAAGGCATCACAATATTGCGATTATCATTTCAAACGTAAGTTTGAAACAATGATTTTATTGAAATAAAAAAGTTCTAACTGAGAGCAAAATAATTGCATGATCAACAGCTCTCACACCTCCCCCCTGTAAGTACTCAGTTCGTTACTTAGATCTACTTTTTTAAATTTTATCCTGGCATTACTCTTTTTTAATAAGTAAAATGTAAAAATTTAATAAGGCTACAGTCATAATCATATAATAAAATAAATTTAATACCTCGAACATCGAATCCCAGACACAATAGATATTCAGTTGTTATGCGGCACCTGGGTTCCGCTTGGGGCTTGATGGGTTAAGCATGGAAAAGTTACATAAAGCCCTACATATTGCCCTGTATATAATATAATATATACATACATATTTTATAGTATTAAGTACCTACATTTAATGACACTAAACCAACTATTTTTTTAGGTTATTGGAATGCTCCTGCCTCCTAAAGAACAGTTCAATATGGTGGTGACTGAGAGACCTATAATGAAGATAATATTATTTTTAAGTTTAGATTATAACCGAGTATTCTGGTGGTGAGATGGAGTGAGGAGGGATGGTTTAAGTGAGGAAAATCCCCCCCTTATCACTACCACCTTCAGCCACCTTCAGGAGACCCCCTCGTTAAGGAGATGTTGTCAGCTGTTTTCAGTGTTTGAATATTTTTCATTCAAGAGGCCGGGTGCCATCGAAATTCTCATACATACGTAATACCATAATCATTTTCTCATGCTTGAAAATACAGTGTGAGTCCTTATAAAGTGCACATATTAAAATCAGGGAAACTACACCCCATTTTATCGACGGGAATAATATTTAAAAAAATAAAAAAATATATTTGAATTTTTTATGATGTTTTTAAAATTTTGAGTTGCACCTGTTGACCCTATTTAGATAAAACGTCATAATTTTTAAACTAAGTGTGTTATCGCAGTGGAATAAATTTTGTGATGATGACTAATAATAAGCCGTACCCATAAAGTCAAAATATCCAAGAAAACTAACCTTATAAATTTATAATTAAGTGAAACTTGAAGAAAATCTGGATTTTTTTTCATCATTTTTGCAATTGATTTACAATTTCTCCTAAAATCATGTTATTAACCCTACCTTTTTTTTATTCCAGCATATTCTACGTATTATTAGCTTTCTAAAAATAAAAATTGCACGATTATTACTTAAAAATAACAGTTTCTATGACCGTTTGAAAAAAGCCTATGCGCATTGTTTGGCTACGCATCATTGTTTATCACAGGTAGAGACCTTTTTTTTGGTGAGTCATTGTAGAGGCACGCGGGTCGAAGTACGAAAGGGGAAGAGGGGGGCCTGTTGAAGGACAATTTGAACGTTCGTTATGCTTTGTAGCCTAGCCAGCCAGTCGCTCCGAACCTTTCGCCGCTGCTATTTGTATTTCTCCTACCAACGTTATCAGTTTTCGTATCCTACGTATCACGCGTTTGCTTTGTGGTCACCATGCCACGTATAAGTGATTTCCCTCCAGCACACATTGCCGATATCCATTATTACTATGGAATGTACCGAGGGAGTGCTAGAGCTGCTTGCGCAGCTTATCTAACTGCATTTCCGAATCGACGCCCCGTGCCATCAGCCCGTAATTTCCAAGAAGTCCATAGAAGACTGGCTAGCGCTGGACTTTTTGTGCCTCGGAATCGCCGCGAACCAGGTGTTATTATCGATGTTGCTATCGAAGAAGCAATTTTGGATGATTTGTTTCGTGACCCGACTACCAGTACGAGACGTTTGGCATTACGTCATGGCGTGTCCCAGAAATCAGTTTGGCGCATCTTAAGAAAAGCAGGGTTGCATCCATACCACTATCAAAGGGTGCAGCATTTACACCAAGATGTGGATTCACGTCCAAGGTGCGTTATGTCTTCATGGGTTTTAAGAAAAACAAGAGACAATCCACAGTTCCCTAAAAATATTCTTTGGACAGACGAAGCCCAATTTACTAGAGATGGCATCGTTAATTGCCGAAATTTACATCGGTGGTGCCCGAAAGGTGAAAACCCTAGGTTGAAAAGGGCTTCTACGTTCCAAGTGAAATTTTCTTTAAATGTATGGGCCGCAATGATCGACCATTTTCTCATTGGTCCTATAATACTCCCAAGAACGTTAACTGGAGAGAGATTTCTTGTACTTCTGAGAGACGAACTGCCGTGGCTATTGGAAGATGTGCCACTTCTAACCCGTCGCAGAATGATGCTCCAAATGGATGGATGTCCCGCCCATTATGCGCTGATCGTCAGGTCATATTTAAATGACAATTATCCACGTCGCTGGATTGGTCGAGGAGGACCAGTTGGGTGGCCGGCGCGTTCCCCCGATCTCACACCTATGGATTATTTTTTATGGGGGACCATGAAACAAAGGGTGTACAGCAGTCAAATTAATACAGAAGCGGAACTTGAAGAAAGGGTTTTGCGTGTGGCCAATGAAATTAAAAATGATCCCGATATGATTCAAAGGGCAACGCAGCAAATTTAGCTTCGCGCTACAATGTGTATGCAACAACAGGGTGGTCATTTCGAACATTTGATGCATTAGGATAATTACTGATTTGATTTATTTTTAATTAGTTAAAGGTAATAAATGATTTATGCTTGAAAAATACTTTTGTTTAAATCATTCTCCAGCTCTAACTCAGATAACTGCATTTTTTAAACGCTGATTTAAGAAGTTGTATCTAAGTAATAAACTTGCAAATTTTACTTTTAGAAAGCTAATAATACGTAGAATATGCTGGAATAAAAAAAAGGTAGGGTTAATAACATGATTTTAGGAGAAATTGTAAATCAATTGCAAAAATGATGAAAAAAAATCCAGATTTTCTTCAAGTTTCACTTAATTATAAATTTATAAGGTTAGTTTTCTTGGATATTTTGACTTTATGGGTACGGCTTATTATTAGTCATCATCACAAAATTTATTCCACTGCGATAACACACTTAGTTTAAAAATTATGACGTTTTATCTAAATAGGGTCAACAGGTGCAACTCAAAATTTTAAAAACATCATAAAAAATTCAAATATATTTTTTTATTTTTTTAAATATTATTCCCGTCGATAAAATGGGGTGTAGTTTCCCTGATTTTAATATGTGCACTTTATAAGGACTCACACTGTATTAAACATGTTTGAGTTATTTTTCAGCTTAAAATAGTAATTACCTAGGTTCCTGCACAAAAATTTACCACAAAATATTTAAACTCTAAAAATATTTTTTACTATTTAAATATTTTGTAGTAAATTTTTGTGCAGGAATTTAGGTAATTACTATTTTGTAAGCTGAAAAATAACTCAAACATGTTAAATATTTTCGCATGAGAAAATGATTTTGGTATTACGTATGTATGAGAATTCCGATGGCACCCGGCCCCTTAATTTCTAATTTTTAATATGTGTGTAAAATATTACACACATATTAATAATACAATGTGTCCTAACACCGGTGTTCAATCCTTACATGTTATGATGTATGCAGTATGGCATAGGTATTTTATTGACTGAAGGATCGGCCACTGGTGTTGGGACAGTGGACACATTATATTATTATGTGTCCCGACTCCCGTCACCAGTATCCAATGCTTTAACGTCTTTATTTCTTCGATAATACATAAAAAATGTTATTTTACAAAATTGTTGTATAATAGTTAAGTATAATAAAGTATATTTGATCTTCTGTTGTTTTTTTATAAAAACTGATGATTTTATTGATATTACACTCCGGTCAAGCCTTCGTGGCTTATGGAGTATACATATTTATTATATTTTTAACTATTTGTGTAATTATATACTTAAATAGTTTATTTACATAAGTATTTTCATAAACTTAAATAAATATAAAATAATATCTTTTCACCAAATTGAAAGCGACTTCTAATTTAATGATCATAATTTATTATATTCTAAATTGAACATGCGGGTCGAATTGATAACCTCCTTTTTTTGATGTCGTTTAATAAAAATCTATAACATAAAATTATGGTCGACTATTGGTCGGTAGCTGTAGTCTAATTTTATATTTTTATCGATATATACAAGCAGATCGCCCATCCCTACACGCACACTACGGCAATTGCACACAAGCATAAAATGGCCACGCGCTGGCGAGCTAAGAAGCCATCTACCTATCCTTAATCTGTGGACATAAGACACTTCTAGATTTTCTATTGGTTCCCCACCGATCTGAAATTATATGCAGGTTGACATATGGTCTGTGTTTCCAAAAAATATCAGTGTACTGTCAAGTCACGAAGAGCATACGCCTAAGCGATCATTTTCAAGAGCATAAAGTATTTTTTTAATAACTAATATTTACTCTGGGAAGTGTGCCCACGTGAGACAAACTTTTTCTTGGTGTGTCTTTTTTTTTTTTTTATATAAAAATTTTACGGGCCTGGATTCTAGTCCTTTTAGCCCAGTCCTTAAAATACATTTCATTGTTCAACAAGTAACTTAACTTAACATTACACAGGGCATTACGGAATTAAAGTTTTTTCCCAACATTTTTTAAAAAGCTATAAAGCGGACCATAAAAAGTATTTTTTTGAAGTAAATCTTTCAAAGACAAGTTGTCTATGTTTATATCACTGTCACTGTCATCTTTGTCCAAAAATTCACTGATTTCACTACACATCATTAAGCGTGCCTTATTATGTTTTCCACATCGAAGAACCAGATGATTAAGAGTCTCCTCTTCAACGCCGCAGTCACAAAATGAGGTATTCACCATCTTCAATCTGTAGAGATGAGATTTAACTTGGCAATGCCCAAATCTCATCCTGTTCATAGTAACTATAAATGATCTAGACATTTCTTTCAATTCATGGTACCACGGTTTGGCGGGCGGGATCTTTTGTATATCGTAATACCATTTTCCTTTTTCAGACGACGTTTGGGTAAAGTATGCCTTGAACAACTCTCCCAGGCAGTCTTTCACAGGAGCATGTATATCTGTATACGGTATGTGCTGGAGTTGACTGTGGTCTTTGTCTGGATCTCCTCTTGTTGCTGCATCAGCTTCTTCGTTGCCAGTAATTCCAGAGTGAGAAGGTACCCAAATGAATTTAACATTTTTACTACTATTATACATATGGTACAAAGTTTGCTTACTTTTTAATATTAAATAATTTGTATTAAATTTTAAAACCCTATTTTTAAGTGCAGTTATAACACTAAGTGAATCAGTTAAAATCAAACAATTTCTTTCATTAATTGAAGATATATACAATAATGCTTTATATATAGCATAACATTCAGCAGTAAATATACTACATTCATACGCTAATTTTATACATTTTTTCATTTTTTTCTGAGGATCATAATAGGCTGATGTAACAATATTTAAGGTTTTCGACCCATCAGTATAAATTCTGTACTCATTATATATAGTATTGAGAAGATCATTTTGATTACTTATTTGTTGCTCACATATTGTAACATCATGCATGTATGCATTATATTCAATATTATACATAGGCCAATGATTTTCTCTAAATATATAATTTCCAATATTTAAGTAGATGTTTATCATAATCCTTAATAGTTCTGGCAATTTTCTAGAAATAATGTTAGAAACATCAGTATATGGACCCACATTCATACTGTTTGTTGGAACTATAGGAAGAATTTTATTTAAAAGATGATTATTTTTAGAGGCAAATACCTTTAAGCAAAATCGTTCAGCAATTTTTAGCCTTATAATAGTTAGTGGAGGTATACATGTCTCGGCCTCCATGATATGTATAGGAGTAGAGCACATTGCACCTGTTATGACTCTAAGAGCTTTATTTTGAATAACATCTAATTTTCTTAATAAGTTATAATTACAGTTGTAATATGCTAAGGTGCTGTAATCAAAGTGACTACGTACTAAACTCTTATATAACATGGATAAAGTTTTAGGGTCGGATCCCCAGTGTACTCCTGCCAAAGATCTAATTATGTTAAGACCTCCACAAGCTTTTTTGATAATTTGTTGGATATGATTTTCAAATTTTAACTTATTGTCAAGATATATCCCCAAAAACTTTTTTTCGCAGACCCATTTGAGACTGTTGTTGTGAAGTTTAACGTTAAATAAACTTCCTGGATCTGATTTAGAGAAAATCATGGCTGTACTTTTTTCCAAACTTATCCATAGCTTTAATTTTCTAGTATAGTAATTATATACTTGTTCTAATGCCTTATTTAATATATTTACAGCAATATTTACATCCTTATGACTACTATACACAACAATATCATCTGCATACTGTAGAAATTTTACATTACAACCTAAAAGATATTTACACAGTTGACTTGTGTATATGCTATATAACAGTGGCGAAATAGTGGCACCTTGCATTGTGACTTTATATATATGTCTAGGTCCATGTAAAATGTTATTAAATTTGACATACATTGTTCTCTTAAATAAAAATTTAAAAATCCATTCACAGACTTTTCCGGGGACACCTATATCTATCAAGACTTCAACAAGGATAGTTGGATCAACATTATCAAACGCCCCCTGAACATCGAGAAAGGCACAAACAGTAGAAGAAAATGAGTGAAACGAATCTTTAATATCCCTTAATAATGCAACATAGCTTTCTACACAACTTTTACCTTTACGAAAGCCATACTGCTCCTTTGGTAAGATATTATTTGATTCAACATACCAGTCTAGTCTCACCTTAAGCATGTATTCAAATATTTTACCAACACAAGATGACAAAGATATAGGTCTATATGAGTTACAGTCATTTTCCGGTTTTTCTGGTTTAAGGATTGGTACAATACATTGTGTTTTCCATGAGTCTGGTATAAGATTGTTTGTCCATAATAGATTATATATATCTAATAAAATTTTTTGGGCATCTTCATGCATGTAGCCTAATATTTTGTAAGGGATATCGTCTAAGCCTGGAGTAGTGTCTTTTCTAGATTTCAAAGCAAATTGGAATTCTTGCCATGTAAAAGTATTACTCAAAAATATGCTACTTGAATTGCCTTCCTGGATAAAATATGAATTTAATAAATTACTGTCTATATATCTTTCAGGTGGATCATCGGGTGCATACTTATCAAGAAAAGATGGAATCCATTCACTGTTTTTTGGTTTACTAACAGAAGAAGCTCTTTTAAATCTGCGAATATAATTCCAGATGACAGTAACAGGTGTTTGTCTGTTGAATGATTCACAAAGGTTTCTCCAACTATTCTTTTTCTTTTCCCTTAATAACGTTTTTTTTAATTGCATCTATTTTTTTATATTCAATGAAATTTCCTATAGATGAATGTGTTCTATAAAAATTTAGACCAGCTTTACTTTTTTTAACTGCTTCTAAGCATTCATTATCCCACCAGGGAACTGGTTTTTTCCTAATGGTTGGGGAAGTTATATTTAGTTTTGGAATACATGATTCTTTAACTGTATTTAATGTAACACAAAATTTATTATAAGTAGATAAAGGTTTGTTGTAATCAATAGTAAATGACCTGATTGCCTTTTCAGTTTCAGATGCAAAGAGCTTCCAATCTGCCTTGTCATACAGAAATCTTTCCGTTGGTTGACCAACTTCAAAATCTTGTGGATGGAGTTCAATAAATGTGAAAGTGGGATAATGATAGCTGCCCATTGGATCATCACTAACGCTCCAATGGCATAGAGGAGCGATTTGTGGGCTAACACAAGTAATGTCAATTGAAGATTGGCTATTACGCAAACTACCTACTGTTGTTGGAGCTCCCGAGTTCAGGATACATAGGTTACACTCATCTAATAAATCGTAAACATCTGTACCTCGAGGCTTGGTTTGAAGACATCCAAAAGCAACATGATGAGCATTTAAATCTCCGGATAGTATTATCGGTTTTGGTAAACTATTAATAATTTATTTAAGTTGTCTAGATTTGAACCTTCCTGGTCTTGGTGGACTATAACTACATAAGATAGACAAATTACCAATATCAGTTTTAAGAACTATAGCTGCAGATTGTAAATCTTCATAAAAAGGCAGATTGACAGTAATGTATTTGAAATTATTCCTAATGAGTATGCCGACTCCACCACGGCCATTAAGGCCATGTTGGTAAATAAAATTATAGCCTGTTATTTTAAAATTATGATTTTCTTTTAAATGTGTTTCATTTAACAAACATATATCAATGTCATTTTGGTCCAAAAAAGTAATAAGAAGAGGTTTTTTGCTATTAAGATTTTCAAAATTAAATTGGCATATTTTCAAAAAATTACTATCCATGTTTAAGGTTATTTAATAATACTTCCTTTATTACTGATGTTGTCATTTTTTTATTACTGTTACTTAAATTTACTAATGTAGCTACTAAAGACTTTAAAATGTTATCGCTTTTTATTATACCTTGTATTAATTCCTCATTAGTTATCTCATGTTTTTTGTGTGGTAAAGCCGGGAAATCAGTACTGTAATGTGCCAAACTGTAAGTGTGGTCAGTGTTTTTAGTCACATTTGCGTATGCCATTTTATTTTGTTTTTCCAATATTTTCTTTTGCTTTACCGGACAGTTTCTAGATATAGCAAGATGTGGTCCACCACAGTTGGCACAATGCAGTGCTTGATCATCAGGGCACTTAGAATAATGATGTTCCTTTGAACAAATCGAACATTTTTGGACACATTTACATATCTTAGCATGGTGATTAAATTTAAAGCACTTGTAACATTGCAGCAAAGGAGGGTTATATTCATATACTTTATAATTAAAAATATCTAATGAGACAGATTGTGGTAGTATATTGGAGAGAAATGTCACAGAAACCGTTTGAAACGGTTTCACTTTGCCATTAACTTTTTTGGTGAACCTTCTCACTCCAATAATTTCATAGGCAGAAGTTAACTTTTTGAATAGGTCTTCATTACTTATCCTAGTCGGTACATACCGTAGTACTCCTATCTTTTCGATGCTCCTAGCTGGGATGAATGCTTTGAAATTATTTTTTCTATGGAAGTCTTCATTGAGCAAGTAATTATTGGCATAACTTGCCTGGGAGAATCCTATTGCTATTTTATTGGCTGCTACTCTTTTTATTCCGGTTATTCCTTTGATTTCTTCTTTGAATACGGATGTTAGTGTTAACGGATTTTTGTTGCCGATATTGCTATCGGTTTGGGTGGATTCGGTATATACTATATACTCCTGAGAGTGGGACTTCTCAGGGAACAAGCGTCTGTAGCCGGGTTTACTATACGGGATGTAAAATGATTCATCTAGAACATCCCTGTCTTCGTCAGTATCAGGCCCTCGCGGCCTTTTTCTGCCGGGTTTCCCAGGGGCTGTCCCCCCAGGATCCTCCATTTCAACGTCTATTATTCCACCGTTTTGCGTTGTTTTATTGTTAAAATGCTTTATATAAACTATTTTAAATAATTAATTTCGCAAAAGTTGAAAAAATACAACTTCTCTTTTTAAAAAGCCCGCCAACTTTTTTCCTTGGTGTGTCTCTTTCGCACAATTGCCATGTAAAATATTTTAAGTTTAACGGTAGTAAATTCAAGAACATTTCTTTCGCAGCAAAGACAAATATTTTGTTTATGAATATCACGTGCTGTATATTTGTATACTAATAAAAATATTGAATGCAAAAGTTTGTAGGTCTAGATATATCCAAATGTTATGTTTCACGACATTTAAAAATTATGGTAGGTAGTTTTATTACATTTACACTAGGCAACACTTGGAAAATGGTATAAAGCACCACAAACGTCAAAAACAATATGGCGTTTTCTTTGATTTCGTATGGAGTAATTATGAATGCTTTCCAAGCTTAAAAATAGTGTATTGGATTGTAAAATTGTTAAAAATGTATGTGCTGTGATGGCTGTGTGAAAGAATCGTACCCTGACTGGATTATCTATTCACAGGTAAGTTTGTCATTCAGTATGAACTAGGATGACCACGTATTTTGAACTTTACGTTTTTGTTTTGTTATTACCTAATTATGTACTAAATTTACACTAATTGATGTGTCACTAAATACCTTGGAAATTCACTATTTGCATGTACCTCTGCATCAAAAAGCATGTAGAAACTTTAATGAGTATTCTTTACTACGCTAAACAAAACCAAATAGTTTAATAGTATAATAGAAAATGGTATTTAATACAATATAAATTTTATATTTCCAGTTTGCCTTCAGATTTAGAGCTAAAGAAAAAGTGGTTAGAGGTGATACCCGGGAACTTACGTCAAAGCTCTGTAGTTTGTTCACTTCATTTCTAACCTGAAGATTATCGAACAGAACATCGGAAAAGATTGAAAAAATCCTAATAAAAAGTTACTGAACAGCAATTTGTAACAATACCTACTTATTTTTATGTAATTGCATTACAGATTTTTCCCGAAAATAAAATTAAAGTGTTAAGCATTATACGCTTCAATACTTTAGAAAACACACAACCTGGATCTTCTAAAAGTTCTCCAAGGAAGAAAATAAATAAAAATTTACGTAAATACACAAACATCTAGGTACTTTTCTTGCAAGTTGCAACCCCAAGAAAAATAAAGCGTGAGTTAAAAAATCTTAAACAGAAAATCTAAAGAAGAGATTTAAAAATTAAAAATAATGTATTATGTTTTAAAATTAAATATTATGCTATTTACTGTGTTTTATTATTTTTCACCTTTATTTATGAAATTGCCAGCAGACCAATCGCGCTATTGTACAACGTTTTATTTCAGGTTCAACTCTGTTTCGGTTGTGTTCCAGCTACGGTTCGTTTCCAATACAGCTGAACAAATTTCAGTATCGCGCTAACCTTCCAATTGCTACTCAACCTCAGACGAAACTCGAACGAAACGAAACCTAACCTTTTGTCAGACAGTAGGGATGCGAGCCTAAGCTTTTTGAAATTGTCTATGATTTTAACATAATCGGCAATCGATTTACTTGCGCGCACGCACTAGTTGCTATGTCATTTGTGAAAAGAAGAAGAGATTTTGACTTTTTGCTGTGTTTACGATATTATTGTTTTGTTTTTGAAATTTGAAAATTACATACCTACTTAATTTTATTACTTATATTAGCAGTTAGCTGTGTTTCGTGATTCGTCTTAATAATACCTACCATTATGGAGCAACGCCGTCGTCAGACAACAGTGGCACAATTGTCGCTGCTTGTTGATTTTTTGTCTAAAAATAAAGATTTGGCTCTGGGAAGAGTTAGATCGAAAGAAGCGCGAGCTCTTTCTTCAAGATTGTGGGCAGAATGCTCACTAATATTAAATGCAGAAGGTCCTGCGAGGACAACCAAAGAGTGGGCAAAGGCATGTATTTTAATCTATAATATACAATCGTCCGCTTACTTGTGAAACCTACAGCACTAACTATAGAGGTAACTCCTTCCTGGTGCGAGCAAGCAGATCCTTTAATTCTATTTGCAAAGAACTTAATTTAGATCCCTATACTACCAAAAGTACTAAATTTCGATCGGATTATAATAAGAAGTTCTTTAGTAAGTGACTGGTAGAATTTATATAACACAAAATTCATATTTAAGTTTCATGTATTTTTGTTTAGATAATATTATAATATGGTGTAATAGTGATTAAATAAGGAATATAAATACTTCTGAACGCGAGCGAAGCCGCTGGCAAAAGCTAGTAACTAATAAGTAAATATACAATTATGCTCAGAAGTCAGACCAAATAGAAAGTATTTATATTTGGTTTGAGCATCTATGTCACACATGTAGGTATGCCATGCAGTATGTTACATAGAAATATAACTACATCAAAAAAATCCAGGTATGGAATGACCTTAAAACAAAGGTTCGGGCAAAATTAACACAAATAAATGCCAACCACCAGAGGACAGGGGGTGGTCCAAACACCGGACAGCCTTTAACAGCAATTGAAGAGAAAGTGGCTCAAATATTAGGAAGGGATGTTGGGCCCATACCCAATGTAAGGCAAGATCCATTTGCCTATACAAATGTAGGATATTGCTATTATATATGTATATTTGAATGTAATAAAATATGTATTCTTTAGTCCAACATTTATAAAATTCTGTAATTATATTTTAAAGGAATTAAATGAGGAGCAAAATAACTTTGATGATGGGGTAAACCTTGTAGTTCCAGACTCAGAGTAAGTTAACTATCTTTGTCCATAGATATTCTTCCTACAAAGAAATATAATTTTATATTTATTTTGTAATATTTGGTACACAACTATTAAGAAAAATCTTTACTTGGTAAACTTATTTTTTTTTAGGTATTTTGTTGAAGTTGTGGATGACACTGTTGCCCCGCATGAAAGTGCCGAACCGTCTGCATATCATGAAGATGCTGCACTGCTAGCACATATTGATAGTGCCACAACTGAGACTGGTGCAATTAATGCACCTGCACTATCACCTGTGCCTAGTGAAACAGGCCATACACCTATGCAGTCATTGGGTAGTTTGTATTTATCATAATTTTCGTTATTTGGCTAGTGTATATTCTAAAGCTGATTTTGCAAATTTTTCCTTACATAGGTACTAGAGGTAGATTGAGGAGAGTTGGGCAGGGACAACGGCAACAAAGACAATATGCTGCAGTAAGACCTGCACCACCTGCACAATGTAATTCAAAAAATTTACTCTATTATTAAGAATATTTGTTGCAATTATTGGATGATTAGTTATACATAAAATTATTAATTTTCAGCTAACAGGACTGCATTACAAGAGTCACGCATGATGATATTAGAAATAGAAAAAATGAGGGCAGAAGCATCACTGAATACAGCACGAGGTTTTAAGTTATTGGCTGAGAGTGTGGATAGATTAACAAGACAGGTAATGTTCAATTCTTTAAAAAATTGTTTGACTTAAAAAAGAACATAAAAAATTAGGCACAAAACTTCTTAAAAATCTTTTTAATACAAGTATCATAATTATTTTTCACAAACATGTTACATAATTTTAATATAATTTATATTTCTCTTTGTTTCAGTATACCAGACAGGGCGAAGCTTCACCAACAGAAGATAATTTATAAGTAAAATAATTTGATAAGGAGTTCCAACTACTTTTAACCGACTTCCAAAAAAGAGGAGGTTATATGTTTTAGTACTGGTTATGTCAGAATTTTGTGATACCTTCATAATAGTACTTACATTATATTATTAATTTGATGACTGATTATTCTGTAACTTAGGGTTATGTATAAGAAATAAGAAAAATTTCTTTCCTTTATTGTTTTATAATTATAGAAATGTAGTTGGTTGTCGCTAATAGTACCAACAAAATATTAATATGTTAAGCATGTTGGACAAGTCATTGTTGTTAAAGAATTTAAATTCATTATTGTTAAAGGATTTAGGTATAAATGTTTTGAGTTATTCTCATAGTATTTAATTATTGTAGACTGATTATTGTATAACCAAAAGAATTTAAATACAACTTAGGATTTAGGTACATAAAGAGTTAAATTTTTCTTTTTTTCTCATAGTATATAACTATTGTTGACTGTGATGTTTAACCAAAAGAATTTAAATACAACTTAGGATTTAGGTACTTACATAAAGAGTTTTTTTCTCATAGTATATAATTATTGTTGACTGTGATGTTTAACCAAAATAATTTAAATACAACTTAGGGTTTAGGTACATAAAGAGTTAAATTTTCCTTTTTTTCTCATAGTATAGGTATAATTATTATAGACTGTGATGTTTAACTTAAAGAATTTAAATACAATTTAGGATTTAGGTACATAAAGAGTTAAATTTTCCTTTTTTTCTCATAGTATAATATAATTATTGTTAACTGTGATGTTTAACCAAAATAATTTAAATACAACTTAGGATTTAGGTACATAAAGAGTTCAATTTTCATTTTTTTCTCATAGTATATATTATAATTATTGTTGACTGATTGTTTTTTAACCAAAAGAATTTAAATACAACTTAGGATTTAGGTACTTACCATCGAGGAAATTGATTCCTATGCAGTTGATAGTTCAACGTTATTTGGTCGAATATGTCAATTTAATGTTAATTGTGATCTGTCGGCTGGGTTTGACGTAACGCAACCAAACTACGTAGGCCCCCGATGTGCATAGGAATCAACTTCTCTGAAGTACATAAATAGTTACATTTTCCTTTTTTTTTAATTTTTAATTTGTCAGAAAATATGGCTGTGCTCATGGCGTTACAGTGATTTAAACACAATATGCTATACAGTATTAAAGTTTATAAGAGTTTGATTTTCCTTTATTATTCAATTAATATGTTAGGAATGGCATTAAAAAAAGAAGTGTGCTCACCTGCCTTTATAACTATGTAAGTATTACATATTTCTAAGAACTTTTCTTAAAATAATATTTCTAATTGATTATTATTGACAGAATATTGTTAAATTAAACAAAATTAAATACATATAATTGTTTTATCTACTTTACACAAATCAAAAAAACTCTTTATCATAAAGTACTAATAATAATATATATTTTTAAATTTTTAATTTTGCACTGCCCTGCTTCTCCACAAATTTTGCATTAGTGCCCTTCTACGAGCACGTCCCATTTCAAGCTCTCTAAGAGCGTTACCACCTACAGTTGCAGGCATTCTGCCATTAGCTCCTTCCTGGCGTTCTCGCTCCAACATGGCTTCATTTTCTGTTAAATGCTGGAATGGCAAGTTGTACCTATTTGCAATGTTGTGCAGAACACAACATGCATTTGTTATTCTTGCTGCAACTGTAGGTGAGTAGTGCAGCTTCCTATCTCCCAGTAAACATCTGTAAAAATATTCTCATGTTAAAATATAAAACTAGTTACCTTTTTTAAAGTCAAAATATTTTTTTACATACTAATGACTTTCTCACCTAAAGCGACCTTTGAGAACTCCAATACAGCGTTCTACTGTATTTCTGGCACTTGTGTGTTTATTCTGATAAAACTCTTCCGGGCTGTCAGGTTGTGGATCGGATATTGGTGTCATCAGAATTGGCCTCAGTGGATAACCTGAATCTCCTAAAAACACCAATATAGTCATTAAAAAATATTATAAAACCACAGGGTCTTCAAACGTTTTACTTCAGTCATATTGTACAATATCTTACTTCATACTAATATTATACTTAAATGCGAAAGTGTGTGTCTGTCTGTCTGTTACCTCTTCACGCCGAAACCGCTGAACTGATTTTGCTGAAATTTGATATGTAGATATTTTGAGTCCCCTGATAGGAAATACATAGGATACTTTTAGGCACAACGCAGTTGCAGGCGTTATCTAGTTATGCATAATCAACAGTATGTTCGAAGTCCGAACTTACCCAAAAGATATATGTCCTCCCCATCTACAGTGTGAAGGCGATTTAAAAATGAGTTCAATGGGTGATTTGCCCATATTACGCTATCGTGGGTAGACCCAGGATAACTTGCATCCACATTTAATATATTTAGTTTAGCGTCACACATCTGCAACAGAAAAAAATATTTAATTTAGTATAGTTTATAATATCACCTACAGTAAATTAAATTTGGTGCAAATTTATACTTACTATTTGAACATTTAAAGAATGATAATTTTTTCTATTGAAGTAGCGTTCTTCATGCTCATTTGGACGCACAATAGCCACATGAGTTCCATCAATGCAACCCAAGCACCCTGTCATCTTGAATTGTTTGAAGAACCTTAAAAAAATATATTCAATATCATGTTATGGTAACAATAAATGAAAAGATAGTGTATGTAATGTTATAATTAAAATAAGTAGGTACTCTTACTCTCTTTTGACTAGCTGTCTCTCAGCCAGCTTAAAAGGGAAGGAAATATATTTATTTAAAATTTCAGGTTTATTTAAAACCATGGTGACTTGGTTCAGGGCCTTGGAGACACTAGATTGAGCGATGCAGTGTCTTCTTATGTCTCCAGTTTCTGTCTGGTAGTCACCCGATGCAAAGAAGCTCAAAGCTACCAAAACCTAAAAATATAACAAATGCTTATTTTCAATTATGAAGGTGATTTGGATGTAATCAAAATCATCATGTAATCAAATCTCAATCAAAACAAATCTGTTCATCAGATTTTCTATTGTATATACTTACCTAATGTCTATACAAAAAGCTTTACAAATGCTATGTAACTAGATACCTTTAAGCTATACAAAGTACTTTAAGAATTTACCTTTGTCTCCACGTCCAAAGCATCCGAGCGCAAGGTTGGCGGCATGTGGGGTGCTACTTCTGCGATTAAATTTTTGGCCAGAACCTTTGAAAGTCGGTACCTTTTTATGAACATGCGATCCGACAACCTAAAGGCATTTCTTTTGTAACGGTCACTGAAATTCTCCCGGCGGGATACACTTCGAGCCACTGCTGTATCACATTCGTTAGAAATTTCGAGTAAATCTAAATACGAATACATTTTTTGTCCGATAAATTATGAAATGTTCACCACACAATCACGCACAATAATAAAGTTAGTTCCACGTTAGTTCAAAGCGTTTGAGTTTCGTGCGAGTTAAACTAGCTCCGTATGAACTTTTTGTTTGACAGCGTTTGAGTTACAACTACGGTACAGCTGCGTCTCACTTAACTGTCAAAAGGATAGCGCGATACCGAATACGTCAAAAACTCGAGTAACGTTCGCGTTTCGGTTTCGTTCCAGCTGAAATTATTTAGCGCGATTGGCCTGCTGTTTCCAAAGAAAATTAAAAATTAATAATTGTTTAGTTCAAAATAAATAAAACATATATTTCTGCTTCATATTAATGTTATTTAATTTCAATAGTCGTATTTTCATTTCAAATCGTTCAAAGTTGGCGGTAGCGGTTGTTGACCTTACTAGTCTAGTTGCTAAGTGGAAAATGGCTTCACTGTATTTTGTTAACTTTAACCAAAAATTTTACTCTTAAAGAGACACAGGCTATTATAGATTGAAAGAAAAACCTATGGCCTATAATAATGGGTAACTCTTAAAATGATAATTTCCAACTTGTTATAAGTTCGAAGTGTAACTTCATATTCAGTTCACATCGAGTTAAGCAAAACACAATATAACCCCAACTAGAAACATATTTTGTCACTTTATTGTCAATCGTGGTTTGTATAGAAAACTAGGAAATATGAAAAAAATTGACAGAGGGTTATTGACCGCTACCCTACGAATAATAAAATCTTCATTATTCGTAGCCGCTATCGCCGAGATTGACCGATAGGACAATTATAGGCACTGCATTGCACTTGCATTATAATTGAATGTCCTACAGATAGGTCATAGGAATGGTTACACTAGTTAGAGAGAGACGGACCAAGGTTTATGACCTCTCACTCGGCACGTGCTTAGATGCACAGTGAGCTTTCCAGTTATACGTAGTATATATTAATTCCATGACTGAAAGAGAGTTTTGGCGGGCATGTCACTTTCAAACAGCTTTCAAACTTCTTCTACTTTTTATTGTTGGTGTGGTTTTTTATTATTTTTTCCCAAATCGTGTTATTTAGGTTTTTGATGTTCATTATTGGTAAAATATTAGCCATTATATATCCGTTAACTTGAACAGTGCAGGTAAGATGTTGTCAAAACCAAAATGTATATTTCCTGTGACATTTGGTGTAAATAGGGCTATTTCTTCCGTGAGTTTTAACTAAAACATCGTTATAATAACTCTATTATCCTACTCATTGGAATATTATTGCGTCTTTTTCAAATTGAAATGTATCAAGTTTTACATTCTTTTGCCCAGTTTTGTAGCAATTATTGATGGTATTCCGTATTACCGATAGTTGTCTACCCATACGCCATCTAGTTACTAAAATGGAAACTGTTTGACAATCAAATTAAAAAAATAAGAAAATGCCTCATTTGCATTTTGCTCACCGATAAAAGTAAAGCGAGTTGCCAGTAATTCTATTTGTCTCTGACCCAATCAAGTGTTCCATTATTGCACCCAGGTGGACGCAAGTTCCGAACAAAAAAAAAATTGGGAAAAAAGCGCGGGAACTTGAATAAGGCGGTCGCGGTATTTTTTCATAAGATTTTAAAATTAATTTTATATGTAAATAGTTAATTATATAGTTTATTTTTAGTCATAATTTCTTTTCTTAGTAGTGTAGTTAAGTTTTATTTCGGAAAGTTTTCTTTAAGAATACCATGGAGGAGCCCGACCCGGGGGAACCTGGTCCCCCCGTTGGTTGTTATGTGACCATTTCAAACGATTCTAGTATGGATACAGATGCTTCATACTCAACAAACCCACGTAAACGTCCAGCGATATCTAAGAAGCGCTGTAGGAAGTGCATGAAAAAAATTAAAAGTGACCCAAAAAAAGCTAAAAAAGATATAAACTGTATGTGTTTTAGCGATTCTGAAAACAACGTAGCTTGTAAACAAAATGATACAATAGCTGAAACACAGACAATTGATAATATCGCGAATAACCAAGGCTTAGGTGGTTCTAGGGTTAGTAGATTAATGTATAAAGACACCGACTCTACTCCGTATGTAGTTCACATTAAAAAAATAACAAAATCCCCTAATGAAAATGTAAATTTTCATCCGATTGTTTTTGGGCATTATTTAAAGAAAAATAATATACAAAATATAATTAATGGTAGCATAAAAAAGATAGCAAGAAATAAGACTATCTATTTCCTTTTCTGTTTATTTGGATGCAAACAACTTTATAAATAGTCAACAATTAAGTGCAGATCAATTTAAAGCTTTTATACCTTCCTTCCAAGTCAGCAGAATAGGCCTAGTCAGAGGGATTCCCGCTGATTGGTCCGACGAGGACATAATTAATAATATAACAGTTCCCGTTGGTTGTGGAGAGATTTTAAAAATAAGAAGATTAAAGAAAAAGACTGTTATCAGTGGAACAACTCAATTTAATAACACTGAGTCGGTTGTTATAACTTTTGATGGACAAGTATTACCAATAGTTACAATGCTCTGCCCGTAGATTTGTATATATTCCCTACCATACAATGCTATAACTGCTGCAGGTATGGTCATGTAAAAAGCCAATGTCGATCTACACCTAGGTGTTATAGATGTGGTCAAGGTCATGCTGGAGAAAATTGCTCAGTGGAGGAGGAATCTGTGTACTGCTGTATCTGCCATGGTTCTCCTATTGCCACAGACAAAAAATGTCCTGAGTATCAACGTCAAAAGTCCATAAAAGAGTCAATGGCTCATAATTGCTTATCATATTCTGAAGCCTCCAAACTCCATCCAACTGTATCTAAATTATATTCAGATGTACTTATATCTTCCAATTCTTTGTCAGCACCTGTAAATATGCAAAAATCAAGCTCTGTAAATAACAACATTAGAAGTAATAGTAGTTTAGTTCAAAAATCATATAAAAAAACAGTTTTTAAGCAACCCAAATCTCCTCCTAGACAGGAGTATGGGTATGATAGACAAGCTCATAATACTTTAGTAAAGGATTATAATCCTCCATCAGGAAGTAATGGATCAGCCTATCCTACACCTAATTTTGATTTAAACTCTATCCAAGAAACCATTTCAGCCTTAAACAAATTATTAACATCGCTATCTACTTATTCACCGTCCAACGTAGCTTTATTGAATACAGAATCAAATAATAATAATAATGGAACATATAATACAGTGGAACTGCCGAAGTGCAATTAGTAAAAAACATGAAATCTTATATCTAATTAATAAATTTAAACCATCTATTCTTGCCTTACAAGAGACATGGTTAAAACCGGAATCTCTTTTTAAGATTTCCGGATATACCTGTCTTAGGGAAGATAGATCAGATGGGCATGGTGGTACAGCCTTGCTCATCAAACATCATCATTTATTTCATCTCATTTCTCTCCCTCCACATCACTCAGACTTCTCAATCATTGCTGCATCTGTAAATAACATATGTTTTGTTTCATTGTATATACCTCATCATTCATATAGCATTTTTTCTGATATTCATAATTTGATTAGCCAATTACCCAAACCGGTTGTAATACTGGGTGATTTAAATGCACAACATCGATCATGGGGTAGCCATATAGACAATCCATGGGGACGTGAATTACTAGACCTAGTAGATTATCACCAACTGTGCATCCTTAATTCTGGCCAGCCAACCCGTCATACTGCTCCTCATGAAGGTTGCAGTGCTCCAGATTTATCCATCTGTTCACCCCATCTTTCATCTATTTTTCACTGGCATGTTTTAGAATCTAGTCACGGAAGTGACCACTTTCCGATCTTAATATCATTTCCTAGTAAAAAATCTAACAAACCATCCAATCATATTCAATCATCAAAAAAATACCATCTAAACAATAATTCGAATTGGGATAAATTTAAAAATTTACTTTTAGATCAGTTGCCATTTCTCCCTGACATAAAGTCTGAAAATGAATCTATTTGTGCAGATGCCTTGGCCTCTGGTAATAATTAAGGTAATTTTCTAAAATGTCGTCATTAGCATGCTGAAAAAAACTATAAGGAATGCCATCCAGGCCAGGAGATGAGTCTTTTAAATTTTTTACCACCCCTTTAAGTTCTTCTAGAGTAAAAAGGGAGTTTAAATCCTTGAAACTTACATTTTCTAGCGGAGATGGAGATAGACAGGAAACTGAAGGAAAAGTCTAAAATAAAATCTATAAAAAAATCTACTAAAATCTAGAAAACTAGATTATCAAGAAAATTATCAGACAAAGATTCAGGAATGGGATAGAAGGAAGATTTGAATGCTGACCTATATCGCCTAATATTATTCCACACTGTGGTAGGGTGTACGTCTGGACTCAAAGATAAAAAAAACTTTTTCCAGCTTTCTGCCTTTTTTCTCTTAAACAATTTTTTTGTTTCACGAGCACAATCAAGATAAAGTTGATAATTAATTATATTTGGGTTTCTATTATATTCTTTTTCACTTTTTTTCCTGTTCCTAATAGCCACTGTGCATTCTTGATCCCACCAAGGTTAGATGAAATATTTTTTTTAGGAAAACACTCTTCTGCTGCTTTAAAAATTGCTGAACATTTAGCCAAAAATAGGTTAGAATGGTTTGTTGAAAAACTTAACCTCCTGACAAATTCACAATTTGGATTTCGGAAAGGTAGAGGGACCATAGACAACATTGCCATTCTAACCACACATTCGTATTTCATTTACAGAGAATAAATTTGTTCTTGCATGTTTTCTGGACATCAATTCTGCTTATGATAATGTAAATATAAGTTTATTAAAGGAGAAGTTAAGTCTCTTAGGTGTACCAATAATTTTAGCAAATTTCATTATAAATCTATTGTTAGAAAGGATTATAGTTTTAAATTTAGACGAATATACACTAACAAGAGTTGTTCGTAAAGGAATTCCGCAAGGATTTGTTTTAAGTCCTTTATTGTACGACATATACACTGCTGACATGGAAAAATGTTTGGACTTGAATATAATAAAACTATTACAATACGCAGATGATAAAGCTATTTATATAATTTCTCATTCTATACGTGATGCTTGTAGAAATCTGTCGATTGCTTTAATGAAACTAAAATCCTGGATGGATAGGAATGGCTTGGAGTTGTCAGCCAATAAAAGCTCGGTAGTTTTATTTTCACGAATGCGTATTCCACCTCCTGTAACTATTCTTTATGATGGAACTCCAATTCCTGTAAAAGAGAATGTAAAATTTTTAGGATTATATTTAGATTCAAAATTGAATGGTAACGCACATTTTGACTACATCTATTCAAAATGTGAGCGAAACCTAAATATGTTAAAAAGTCTTTCCGGTGTTTGGTGGGGGGGGGGATCCCACCCCTTTACAATGAAACTAGTGTACAATGCAATGATAAGAAGTGTATTAGATTATGGGACTTTTCTTTTAGAACCATGTAACTTGAGTGGACTTATAAAAGTCGATAAAATACAAGCTAAAGCTTTACGCATAATCTGTGGGGCTATGAAATCATCTCCGATAAACGCTCTTCAGTTGGAGTGTTGTGAACCCCCTCTTCAACTCCGTCGACAATATCTGGCAGATAAATTTTTTCTTCGCTGCTACCAATTTCTTAATCATCCTTTAATTCCTAAACTTTAAACTCTATCTCAACTTTGTTACAATAATAGTAAATACTGGCTACACAAATCAAAACCCCCACTCATTCATAGCTATCGTAAATTTTTGACTTTGGACGCTCCTACTTTTCGCTCCCCTTCTTTTCCTTTATTTGAATCATCATACGAAGCTCTAACTCTGATGCCCGATGTTCGTTATGATATCGGTATCAAAAAGTCCGATAAATATTTTGCTAGTAATATATTTAAATACATTACTAATAACAATTGGCAGGGATGGCATCATTTATACACTGATGCATCTAAGAATTCTGCAGACAGTCATGTAGGAGTAGGAATCTACCACTTGCAATATAATATTGTGCAAAAAGTTTAATTTCCACCTGAATCCTCTGTTTTTACCGGGGAGTGTTATGGTCTTTTCAAGGCTATTGAGTACATTCTACTCGGTAGGCTTGAGAGGGCACTAATATTTTCAGATTCCCTAAGCGCTTTACAATCTTTAAGTAAGTTTCCTTTTAAATTAAAAAATTGTTTTCCTATCATCATTCAGATACGAAATCTTCTATATAAATGTAAATGTAAAGGTTACTCTGTAACATTTGTATGGATACCTAGCCATTGTGGTATTATAGGTAATGAATTAGCCGATAAATTGGCAAAAGATGCTATTTTA
Source organism: Polyommatus iphigenia (assembly GCA_963422495.1). Taxonomy (NCBI): domain Eukaryota; kingdom Metazoa; phylum Arthropoda; class Insecta; order Lepidoptera; family Lycaenidae; genus Polyommatus; species Polyommatus iphigenia. The sequence goes on along the minus strand of OY730180.1, from coordinate 39,700,863 downwards.
AGTGGGGATGTATTAACCTTTCAAAATTACAGTCACGATTTGGTTGCTCTTGCCAGGAGCTCTCTCATGGACTCGTGGGTGAGTCATGGAGACTGAGCAGTCAAACAAAAGCAATTCATTACCAAAAAATTCAACCCGTGATCCCAACTAAGCCTTGGTTTTCCAGAATTCACCTTTCAAAAATGTAACAACATCCATTATTCGAATGAGACTGGGTCATTTGTGCATTCCAACGCATCTTATGAGAATCGGCATACGACGTGATAATTTATGCGAATGTGGTGAAATTGGTGATTTAAACCATATTATTTTATCCTGTCCCCTTCATGATCATTCCCATTTATATCACAGCTTATCATCTATACCTATCCCATTTCCTACTTCTGTAAATATATTGCTAAGTTATAATAATAAACATGTATATATTTGTCTAAGTAATTACTTATAATAATAATAATAATAATAATAATAATAATAATAATATCTATGGGCGCTTCACACCACGTCAGTCTGGCCCCGTGGTAAGTACCTGAAGGACTTGTGTTACAGGTACCAGACAACGGAAATATATTTAATACTTTTATACTATACATATATTTAAGATTTTTATTATATGATACACATATTTATTACACTTATCTTTAAATAGCATTAATATTTAATTTTTGAGTTTATTATAATATAATATACTTTTATTATAAATATTACTTTGTTTTTTTTTAAGTTATGTTAAATTTTAAACTATAATAATTAACTTTTCCAAATTCCGTTCCTGTTTTTCCTTCCGCTGGTTCCTTACCTTTTTACTCGTCTGTGGCACAATATACGCAAAATTGTGTCAAGTTGCCAAGAAAAAAAAAATGGGTTCCAAATTTAAACGTAGCTACTAAATATAATCGCATAATCTGTACTATTTTTAAACATGGTCGACTGTGATTGGCTGATAAAAAAGACCATAGAGAATATAAACAATATGAGAAAAAAGAGGAAGAAGAAGTTTAAAACTCCAAGTTCGAATTTCAGTTTGTGAAAATTATTTATTACAAAAATACAAAAATTGTAAATTAAGTGGATTCATTATTGAAAAACGAAAGGTAACCCATTGTAAAATGTAAATGTAACCGTAAATTGATAAATTGAAGCAAAACATAACGATATCATACCATGTTCTAATATAAAGTATGTCGTAGTATTATTTGCATATTTGTACAATAATTTACAACATAAACTATATTAATATGAAAAAGATAGATTATTATTTCATAGAAAATATTATAATGTATATCAGTCTGCAGTTAATTTGGATAATGATGAAATGTGTATCATGTGTTACATATTGTTTTATTGTAACAATACATAAGGTTATTAACAATCCTTAATAATTTATGTAAACTGTATGGAAATGTAGTAAGTAAATGAAAAATGTTTCATTAATTTCAGATTTTTAGGTCCCTATACATCTAGGTTGCAACATTTTAGTCTGCAAGCAATAGCTGTTAGAGATCAACTACGATAACATGGCGCGCCCCTCCAAAATTCAAAACGTTTGAAGTGCCTTGTCAAAACGTTTGAAGTGCGTTGTCTTGCGCGGTCGGCTAGTTATGATTAGTTGACCAACAAATCTTGGTAATAAGTGACATTAAGTGAAATATTACGTGTACTGTGATTGGTTGAATACTTACTACATACAAACTCTTTCATAAGGATGTGACTACACACATTGAAACAGTCATTTGGAGGGGCGCGCCATGTTATCGTAGTTGATCTCTACCTTGATCGCGGATTCTAGGAAATCTTTTGTTCTCGTGGTCGCATGCGAGCGCTTGGGAACGAAAGCAGCAAAGAGATTCAAAGCAAGGAGATTTTAGGAGAAGGAAGGTATGGGATTATGAGTGGTACGGCCACCAAGGAAAAATCCTCTGATCAAGTGAGGTGGTATGCAGCTGGCCTGTCGTATACAGAGTGTAAGAAAACAAAGTGTTTATGTATAAAGGTGCGGTCCACTGGATCGGAATCGGAGCGTAGGTACGCAGTGGACGGATTTGTTGCTTTGCACTAGAAGTACTGGAACGTCATTCTGCGCCTGACAAGTATATGACGACACGACGTGCCGTCCGCACCGTACGCCCCGATTCCGACCTGGTGGACGCGCAGCTTTAATCCCCTCCCTATATAGAGTTTACTGTTTATGGCAATCAAGTAGTTAGTAGAGAAGCATAGACAGCTATTCTATTATATTTATAAATAAAATACATAAAACTGTACTGTAATATTATAATATTTAATAGGGAGTGCCTCCGCTGCCGGCGCCGGCTCCCAAAAATATCAGTAATAGGAACCGGCGGTAAGTATACTGCCGGCAGCCGAGATATAAAACAACGGCTGCCGGTGCTGGCACTAATAATGGGAGCCGGTGATAATGCGTAAAGCGCTAGGTTGCAGTGCCGATACACAAATTTTAAAAATAAATAAAAAATCTCAAATATAATCGACTTTACGGACTTCAAAAGGTGAAGGTTAGGTACCTATTTGTTTGGCTGTGGATATTTTAGTTTTTTGTGATGAATTTTCTTAGCTTAGCTTTACCTTAGCTACCTCTTTTCAGCTACCAAAAAGTAAGATTTTGCACCACAGCTACAGTTATAAACCCTTCCTAAAGTCTACTTCCGAAGGTACTGAACAGAACTTCAGATTCCTTATACATGTTAGAGAGTTTCAGCGTTGTTTAGAAGCAAAGGTATTGTATTATGCTACTATGCAGATCACATTTATCAGCATCATCATCACCACCATTAACCCATCAGGCATCAAGATTCAAGCCCCATACGAGCAATACGAGCACCGGTGACCGCGACAACAATAGAATACAATAGCATTTCCAAGAATCCCCGATCGAAGGATTCAGATATGCATCCTTACAATATGACTATTAGGCCAGACATTAAAGCCAAAACCCGAAAGAAATTAGTAACTTGATAAAATTTTAGGGGGTTGTTAAAGAAGGTAAAATAACTTACCGTGTGATTTTGCAGCGTTCTGGGGTATACAGAAAGGGTTGAAAAGGGGTGAAAAAGGTTTTTTGTTAATAACATTGCGTAAAAAATTAGTAACACGCTGCAAATTTGGAATTAGGGTGTTCTTACCGTTTTGTAACGTGTATTAAATTTGCAGCGTTTTGCAATACACGGAACATTGTTTATTATTAAAAAACAATAAAATTTGTTAATAACAGGGGTAAAAAAATTAGTAACACGCTGCAAATTTGGAATTAGGTTGTTCTTACCGTTTTCTAACGTGTATTAAATTTGCAGCGTTTTGCAACACACGGAACATTATTTATTATTAAATTAAATTAAATTAAATTAAGAAATTTAAAAAAAACCCCGCCAAAAAACTTTAAAAAGTAATGAAATAATATTTACTGACTTTAAGTTTAAATAATTCCTAAGAGTAAAGTAATATTTTAGTCCATAAATGTTGTCACGGTGTGTCGGGGGACCGCCAAGTAAACTACCACAACAGCGACTTTTGTATAATAGTCGCTGATTCTCTCGATTCGGGTCGTTGTGATCTGACCCTTAAACTATAAATTGTTATGTGAAATCAAACATCTACATTAGCGGTCCCCCGACACATCTGGACAACATTTATGGACTAAAATATTACTTTACTCTTAGGAATTATTTAAACTTAAAGTCAGTAAATATTATTTCATTACTTTTTAAAGTTTTTTGGCGGGGGGTTTTTTTAATTTCTTAATTTAATTTAATTTTATGCTTTTTAAACTTGTGCAGAATAATTCATATCAAGTGGATCATATCCCATCCATTGCCATCTATAAAATATGTCCTCTTGCATGAGGCCGTCAATATGAGCCCAAACATAATATTATAACCTCCACTTTGGGTTCATACGGAGCTCGGCTCCTATAGAATCCAGATGATGCTGTAGCAGTAGCATGCAAATATTTACTGTTTATCTACGTCTTACTAGCTGTCGCAATTAAAATGAGCCCAAACACGAAACCTCTGCTCTAAGTTGGTGAGGAGTTGGGTATCCTATTGATTACCAGGTGATGCTGCAGCACCAGGTCAACATTCCAATAATGTGTATTATATTCATAAGTGTCACGAACCAGAATGCAAAATATAAAACCCATCAAACGACTGCAAGTTGCTAATCGGCCTATCACGAACCAGATAAACCGTGATATTTCAGTAATGAGCAGGCTGATGATGATGAACTATAGCTAAGAACACTCTCAGTCATGTCAGATTTCAAACAAAAAATACTAAATTAAAATCGGTCCACCCGTTTAGATGCTACGATGCCACAGACAGACAGACCGACAGACAGACACGTCAAACTTATAATACCCCTCTTTTTGGTCGGGGGTTAAAAACACTGTTATTAACAAGGGTTAAAATGTAGTAACACGCTGCAAATTTATAATTAAGTTGTTTTTACCGTTTTCTAACGTATATCAAATTTACAGCAATTTAGTAATAAACAATGTTCCGTATGTCGCAAAACGCTGCAAAATTAATACACTTTACAAAACGGTAAGAACAACTTTATTCTAAATTTACACCAAGTTACTAATTTTTTTTACCCATGTTATTAACAAATTTTATTGTTTTTTAATAATAAACAATGTTCCGTATATTGCAAAACACTGCAAATTTAATACACGGTAGAAAACGGTAAGAAAAACCTAATTCCAAATTTGCAGCGTGTTACTAATTTTTTTACCACTGTTATTAACAAATTTTATTGTTTTTTAATAATAAACAATGTTCCGTATGTTGCAAAACGCTGCAAATTTAATACACGTTACAAAACGTTAAGAACACCCTAATTCCAAATTTGCAGCGTGTTACTAATTTTTTACGCAATGTTATTAACAAAAAACCTTTTTCACCCCTTTTCAACCCTTTCCGTACACCCCAGAACGCTGCAAAATCACACGGTAAGTTATTTTACCTTCTTTAACAACCCCCTAAATTTTACTAATTTATTTCGGGTTTTGGCTTTAATGACTGGCCTATATGTATGACCTTATTATTTGTACTTTTAATAGTCCTTTAGCTCAAGACTGATGTTTTTGATCATTATTCTGTCATTTGACAAGCGATGTTTGCCGAATAGGCGCCGGCAGCCTATTCGGCAAACATCGCGTGACTTCGGCAAACTTCGGAGTTCGGAAAACGGGGCGCGGCGCCGGCAGCCATTTCAGCAACGCGCGCCGGCAGCCATTTCGGCAACCGGCGCCGGCAGCGGAGGCACTCCCTATTTAATAATAGAAATCAACAAAAGCTTGTGGATTAAATCTGTTTTATGGTTTAATTTACCTTATTAGTCTATTTATTAAGTTATGTACAATATTTTTTATTGAAATAAAACATTTATTTGAGCTCATTTCTTTTTATTTTTTTAAATTTTTGGTATGTTTAGAGTGAAATTGGAGTGAAAGGTTTTGCACTTAAAAATTTTAACTTCAGTTTCAAATTAAAAAAATAACGGATGTTTATTTTTTTTCTTCTAAGTCCGACCTCTTGTTACGTAGTATACAGTTTACATCCTCTTTGCACCAGTCAAATGCTATCACGATTGAACGATATATATAATTGGCTACCAAGACGATTATGCACAACAAACCAAGATTTTGGAGTTTGGACTGGGACTTGTTAAGAAACTACCTCGTAAAATATATTATAGTCTGTGGTCGATACGTCAAATCTTTGAGGCGTAGACAGATTTTTGTATCTGCACTAAAATTTTTGTTGTATGCGCTTGGAAATTTTAACATGGACGAAGTGGTGGACGCACTGATAATTTCCTTGTAATTTACAGACGAAAGTGTAACAAATAAATTATTTACATTTCTGAGACACTAACGTGCATAGATATGAGATTGATATTGATAAAAGAAAGTGTTGTATTTCGAATCGAAAAACTCACCGAGTGTACTAATTGCGTTTATTTGATTTATTTATCAACAGAATAGGTCAGTTCTAGCGAAGATCGTGATAAAATAGTACTATGGAAGCATTCGAGGAATGTCCTATTAACAACTCCTCATTATATACTAAACCAAACATCCTAGAGGAAAGCGATATAGTCGCTTCAGATTCAGGTGATTGCCACCAAACCAACGGAGTCGACATCGCGAACACCGAAAATGGAACACAACCTAACGACGTTACCGATGTTATGGAATCGGAACAAGTCGGGAATGAGGCGTGTAAAGAAGAAATAAATGACGATGCTGAGTCTAAACTAGAAGTTGAGCCTCTCCACGAAACTGCTGGACTGGAACCAACAAGCGAAAATTTAAGTGTTCCCGAAGAGCAAGTTGTGGTCGTTACAAATATCCAAAATCAAAATGAGGATGTTATAAGTGAAGTAGTGACCGAAGTAACTATAGATGGCGTAGAACATGATAGTACCGATGTTGTTTGTGAAGGAAAGGTTTCGGAGCCTAAGGTTGAGGAAGAAAAACAAACTGAGTCAGATTCTTTGGAATTGTCTCAAAATGAAGTACAGTTTCAGACAGAGATTTTGGTAGAAAAGAATGATAATGATGTCAATGAAAATATAGTTGTTGAAAGTAAGCCTGATGCAGAAACTATTATATTAAGTGAATTAGATCATAATATAGAATTAAGTGAAGTATTACAATCAGATATTGCTGATAGTAATGACACCCACAGTGGCGCGATCAGGCAGGAGGTTTTCAATAAAGAAGAGTTGCTAGATATCTTACAGGGGAATGACGGCGATCAAGCCTCCATAGAGGAGGAAATGGAAGATGAAGAAAATAAAAAGAAACTGGAAGCTCAAATAGCTTTAAAACAACTTTCAAGATTATCAACTAAGATTAGAAGTACCCCAAAAAAAACGAGAGGTGAAGGAAGGAAGCCTCTCACCTTCAAAAAAAGAAGTAACCCTGATACAAATACTAATAAAAAACAAGAAAAAGATATCGGTAAACAGGTTACTGCAGAAAAAGAAACAGATGTAGATATAAAAATACAAGAAAAAAATTCAGCACAGCAGCTTACAGTTGAGAAAACAGACACACCAAAAGAAGACACAAGAACAACTGAGGAAGAAGAAGCTGAACCAAAAAAAGAAAATGACAAGATATCAGAAACAGAAAATATTGTGTCTTCTTTAGTAATGGATTGGGATGATGATGAACCTATTGAATCAAAAGAATTAGATACTTCAAAAGCCAGTCAAATTTCAGAAATTAGTACAGATAATGTTGCTGAAGTAGGTGAACAGTCTGAAGAAAGTCAAGATCCACCTACTGAAGAAACTGTTTCCAAACTGGATAACTCGCAAAATACTAACAAGACAGGTGATGACGAACCTCCACGACGAATAAGCAGGGTAATCAAGAAAAAAGTAATATTTGATCCCGACAATCCTGACACTTTTACCAAAGGCAAAACTCCATTAAAAAATAAAGATCCAGCAGAACCTACCCCTCCTAAGAAACCGAAACCAGAACAAATCCGTCAAAGATCAAAATCGCCAGTATCAAAACAGCAATGGAAAAAGCCATCCCCTAAAAATAGCAAGCAATGTAGAAGGTTAACAGAAGTCGATAAGCTCTTAATGGATGAAGGTGCTGTAAACATGCTGTATCAATTGACACCAGATGCTCCAAAGGGAAAGAAAAATATGAAAACTAAGGCTGAGATTATCAAAAAATTACAAAGTTCCACTCCAGAGGCAAAGGAAAAAGGAAGGTTCAGGGAAAGGAAAAAAGAAATTATAAAATATGAGGATGGAGAAGCGAAAAAGATTATTAGTGGAAAACTAAGAGCATCACTAAGCGCCTCTGTTAAATCTCCTTCAGTCAGTGAAGATTTTGAAACCCACAGTGCGGATGATTCAATAATATATCGTCGTCATTCTTCAAGCTCATATTCCAGCAGCTGCATGAGCCCTAGACGCTTAAGCGATGTTGAAACTGGCAGTGTACAGAATACCACACAAAAAGTTAAAGAAAACACTGCAGCTAATTTGGAAGAAACAGTTCAACAGGTATCTGAATCTTTCATGGCTGAAAGTGAAGCTAATCTATCAAGTAAAGAGATTGATTGTCTCTCAATAAAAGAAAAGCTAAATTCCAAATTATCTCAAGCTTTAAATAAGCGTAAAAGGGACAACACCAAGAATGACAAGCCCGTCAAACAAAAGAAACTATCAAAGGATGATATCCCGGATATAAGTGGTGATCAATTCAAATTTGTATCAATTGTGATTGAAAATAAACTGGCAACTGTGTGTGTTAAAAAAACAGCAGTAAAAATAGGAATTGAGGTGGGCATATTTTTGTATAGGATATTATTTAACTGTAATGTTAAATAATATTAATAGTCCTTATTCATGAGTATTATACAGATTGATTTAAATCAATTTTTAATTAATTTAATTAAATTATGTTAACTCTTTTTTTATTACAGGTTATAAAAGAATTAGAAGAGGCACTCCTGTATTTGGACAAACATAAAGATACATCAGTTACTTTGCTGTCATCTGAATGTGTAGTTTTATGTTCAAGTTTAGATTTAAATTTCTTATTGGAAGAGAATAAGGAGACGAGAGTAAAGCAAGCTTACACTCTAGCTGATTCTATTAGGTATTTATCAAAATTGCTGAGTAAAAATCACATAAAAAAACATGAAATTTTTATATTAGGTATTTTATTTACAGTATCTAGTAGCTTTACAATATCTTTATACAAATACAGTTCTTTCTGTCTGTTTAATTTCTGTCATTTGACCAATGCACAATTTTGGTTGCAAAAAGAAATCTCCCCAACAACAGTCTTGTTGATTGTATAATGATGAGTCCCAACGTAATCTAACAGAGAAGCTAATCAAGTGATGTATAATTTTAGGTTGCTGTTGTGTTCGGCGGCACAACACAGCAAGCTGCTATGCTGTAGCGTGTGGGGAGCTTGCTGCGGCGTGGGCCTCGCCCTGGTAACTTTCGGTGACGTTGTGCTGGCCTCCGAGTGTGCCACATTTGCTCTGGCCATGGGATCAGCACCGTTGTTCCCAGGAACCGCAGCATTGACTGTCCGCTGTCAGGCGTTGCCGCAGGCTCTGGTAATTATTATACCTATAATGCTACAGTTTTGGATTGATCAACAAAGCTCAATCAAGAAGGAATAAAAGTACTAGTCCTTCAATATTCATTATTATTATTAACATAAAATAGAAATGTTTACTTATTTAGTTCTTTTGACCGTTGCTTTGAGAAAGTTTTTAATATTGGCATACCAATAAAACGGCGCAACGTAACTTTAACATAATATTTTATAACAGATTTAATGAAAATAAACATATTTAATTAGAAGATTTACTTTGAACTGTTTGTTTTTTGTTTTTTATGTTTATGTTTTTTCTTACTTATTATATTGATTAATGTTTGTTTTAATTTTTTACAGATAAACGACTTAGTCGTATTCGGGCGCAGAATTTCTTCTGGCGAGGCATTGCGGAGCGGCCTCATTAGCCGCACGCTGTGGCCGGATCGCTTCCAGGAGCAGGTCGACAACATTGTGAGGGATATAGCGACGCAGCCCCAACCGGTGAGTACTAAGAGCGACCGCAGACTTATAATTTCAACTTGGCCAAATAAATCGCATAGTATAAAAATAGCTATAGTGAATTATGAGAGCTCGCACATTGCTCCAACTAAATTGTACAACCAAATAATTGGACACCAATTGTATCAGAACCGCGATTCCCTTTCGATTACCCTCAATTAAAAAGTTGTCCGATTAAACACACTGTGACACTTATATGCAATTTAGTTGTTAGTCGGCCAACTTGAAATGGTATATCTGCGGTGACCCTAAGGATCCGTAATAAAGTTGCCTTTCATTGATTTGGTGTCAACATGCTCACGACCAGGAGCATGATGTCACCCGCATGCGGATCAGCAGGGCGATTTACGATTCCCGTTCGACACGGTTTCGGTAACTTTACCCCGCGGTCATCGGTCAATGCCTAGCGCGGCGAGCGTTTATTGGATGTCGCGCGATGAAGTTTCTGAATCCGAGTCGAATTACGCATTTTGCATCAGGGCCACTGACCTCTATAATGCACTGGACTGGCTGTGCTGTACAAAATGACAGCTATTTTTTGTGACGATTTGAAGCGCCACGGTGAGCGTACTGTGAACTAATTACATAGAAAATTGCAACCGCCATTTGCAAAATAGTAGTTCCAAGTACACTCACTACTGCTTTCACATAGCAATCAGCGCCAATATAGCGACTTTCAAATAGGAACGTTTTATTGATAGCGATTGCCGGTCCACTGTATTATAGAGGTTAGTGATCAGGGCCCAGATCCGCGCGTGGCTGACAACCCGCATGTCAGGAAAAACGCCTCAATAGTCCTCGTAACTTTCGCTTATTGGCCGACAGTAGGCGCGCCAGCCTCGCCCGCTGTAGAGTAGCTCCGATATCTGTACATGGCTGATGCCTCCCTCGTGGACGCACATGTGGTTCGCGGGACACAGGCACGACTGATATAGAGATTGGAGGTCGTCGCTCACGTTGCCACAGAACTCGCCGGATCGACACGGGGGGAGGGAGGCGCAGCGATACGAGTGGTGGGTGTCGTTGGCGGCGTGCAGCTTCCAGTAGAAGGGCTGACGGCAGCGGCAGGTGACCGTGACGGTCGGCGGCGACAGTTGAATGTTACGATGGTGCAGGCTCTCGATCTCGTCTGGGTTCATCCGCTCGAGCGTGCTCGCCACCGTGAGCGGGACGTCCGTGATTTTGCATTCCGGCCAGTCGGTTATCGGTTTGCAAAACTGAAACGGAAATATACTATCAGAGAAGTTGATTGGTCACATGGCGGACCCGTGTAATTTGGTCGCATTTTGTCAAACCCAGCCGAGAGGTGACTACTTACATTAAGTTGACATAACGTCGGTCCGTCAACTGCTTATGAATCAATTTCTTCGATGGTACATAAATAAATGTTGCATGTTACATTTAAATTTTATACTAGTTCATGTCCGTAACTCCGTTGCGTAAAAATTCCTTCCTCTCGCGGGAGCCGTACATCTTTCTAAATCGGTTCAGCGGTTTATAGACCAGGATCAATACCTTCAAAAATAACGAAAAGTGAAAAAAAATCACAGTAGAATGAAACCCAATACAAAAGGAGGAGAATATTATAAAAATTAAGGGAAAAATAATTTACGGGCGATCTGAGTTAGGGAAAAGTATGGGGGGAGGTTTTAAGGGGGAAAAACGGCTTATCTCGATTTCTGGCAAAACTAATATTCCTATGAAAAAAAGTCAAGTGGCAAAGTTGTAGGTAAAAAAAAGATCTAAAACTTTTGTATTTACACTTTTTTCCATAACCTCAAAATTTATGTGAAAATTTCAAAAAAACATGTTTTTGGTTTTTTATTTATATCTTTTACAAAAAAATTTTTTTTTTCACGAAATTTACTGATAACTTACATTTTCAAGTCCCAAATACGCTGTCATTTATTTGATTAGAAATGTTTATTTTTTCACCTTATTTTGAATTTAAATCGAAAAAATACCCTAATTTTCAATCGAAAATTCGACCGTCAAAATATCAGCTTATAAAAAAAAATTGTAATGCTCTCTATTCGTTGAAATCTCTACTTTCCGATGATGAAAAAAAAATATACTACACAATAGTAAATCTTCTCAGAAAATGCAAAAAATCGAAACAGTTTTTGCTCAGCGATGATAAGTCAGTCAGGACATGTTATTTTATGAGTATAGATTTACATTTAAATTTATATAATATAATGATATTTTCTATGACAGAAATGTAATTATAATGAAATAAATCAACTTTTAAATTAAAACTAATTGCAGCAATCACATTTTGATATAAAATTATTCATAACGATTAATAAAGGATTTTCGGATTTGAGTTTTTTTTCGATTTTTTGCATTTTCTGAGAAGATTTACTATCGTGTAATATATATTTTTTTACATCATCGGAAAATAGAGATTTTAACGAATAAAGAGCATTACAATTTTTTTAAAAACCTGATATTTTGACGGTCGAATTTTCGATTGAAAATTAGGGTATTTTTTCGATTTAAATTCAAAATAAGGTGAAAAAATAAATATTTCTAATCAAATAAATGACAGCGTATTTGGGACTTGAAAATGTAAGTTATCACCAAATTTTGCGAAAAAAAAAATTTTTTTTGTAAAAGATATAAATAAAAAACCAAAAACATGGTTTTTTGAAATTTTCACATAAATTTTGAGGTTATGGAAAAAAAATGTAAATACAAAAGTTTTAGATCTTTTTCTTACCTACAACTTTGCCATTTGACTTTTCTTCATAGGAATATTAGTTTTGCCAGAAATCGAGATAAACTGATTTTCCCCCTTAAAACCTCCCCCCACACTTTTCCCTAACTCAGAGCGCCCGTAAATTATTTTTCCCTTAATTTTTATAATATTCTCCTCCTTTTGTAATGGGTTTCATCCTACTGTGATTTTTTTTTGTTTTCAAAATTATTGGTCCTGGTCTATTAAGCGAATACCGACACACAGACAGGCACTTTCGCATTTATAATATTGGTAAGGATAGTAGCGTGGGCAAACCGCAAAGGCAAGATAGTTACAATCGTCGCACCATTTGTAGAGATCCATAGCGGTACCTGTAGGGTGGCTCTGTTGTTGAGCTGTATGTGGTGGTCGGCGGGCGCGGGGGTGTCGCACCGGTGTCGTCGACCGCACCGACACAGCCGCAGCAGCGCGCGCGGTCGCCAGTAGCGCCGCAGCAGCGCCGCGCACGCTGCGCCCGCGCCGCATGACGCTAGACCACGCTCGCTCTCTTCCTATAACCTAATTACAATATACAATGTGTCCCGACACCGGTGTCCGATCCTTTAATGTCATGATCTATGGCATATTTTATCGACAAATTGGCTCTCAAATTTTTTCTTTCTCTCACGGTTGTAAAATGGCAGCCATTTTAGTTTTTCTCGGGCTTTCACACTAATCTGACCAGTACTTCTCATGTAAATATCCTATGAAGATAAAAAAGGTCTCATTTGATAGCTAAACTTATGGACTACGCTTACACAGGCAATATGTTATAAATTTCGTGGAATTAAACATAGAAAACCAAAGTTTAAGAAATTTTTTTTTGTATTTTTTAATTAATGGCTTTTTGTTAAAAAATCTAGCACATTAAACTGGTTCTTTTAAAAAGATAGAGGAGGTTTTCATCTTAAATAAATTCTTTACTTCACTGCTCTAAGTCAGATAGTTTAGAAGTTATAACGATTTTCTTATGAAGTATAGGTCAGATTAGTATGAAGCCAGAGAATTTTTTTTTTTTCAAAAGTTGGAGAAAAAAGATATTTGAAAGCCAATTTGTCACTAAAATAATATGCCATAAATCATGACTTCAAATTTTTTTTCTCCAACTTTTGAAAAAAAAAATTCTCTGACTTTATACTAATCTGACCTATACGTCTTCATAGGAAAATCGTTATAACTTCTAAACTATCTAACTTAGAGCATTGAAGTAAATAAGTTATTCAAGATGAAAACCTCCTCTATCTTTTTAAAACAAAATAGAACCAGTTTAATGCGCTCGATTTTTCACAAAAAGTCATTAATTAAAAAATACACAATTTTTTTTCTTTAATCTTTGGTTTTTCTATGTTTAATTCCACAAATTTTATAACATATTGCCTGGGTAAACATAGTCCACAAGTTTAGCTATCAAATGAGACCTTTTTTATCTTCATAGGATATTCACATGAGAAGTAATGGTCAGATTGGTGTGAAAGCCCGAGAAAAACTAAAATGGCTGCCATTTTACAACCGTGAGAGAGAAAAAAAATTTGAGAGACAATTTGTCGATAAAATATGCCATAGATAATGACATTAAAGGATCGGACACCGGTGTCGGGACACATTGTATACAGGCTATAACAAAACAAAGTATAATAATACTTTAGGATATTGTGTAAACATGTTCCTTGCAGCTCTGGATTTATGTATAGGCAGTATAGGCCATGGCCTATGGGCGGCAGCGTCCTATGGCGTACTATGGGGGGCGGCAGCGACCTAGGATGACGGCAGAGTTCGTACTTAGGGATCCCACGCAAAACAGCGAATTCGCATCGCATCGTAATGTCATTTTTATTATGAATTTTGTCGCAGATATTTGCGCCATTTTCAATTTCTTTCAAATGCTAATTCGCAGTTATGTGTGGAGCCCATGGGGCGGCAAAATTAAAGTGGCCTATACTCATAAAAAATATAAATCCGGCCCTGGTTCCTTGTATCGAGTTTACATTGACAGTAGCAACGCTGAAAGTGTTGCTGTTTTCTATTATGTATGGGCGAATTCAGTTTTTTTTTTATAATTTACGTTTGCGAGTTTTACATTTACGAGGCATAAAAGTGAAAAGTAACTTTTTCAGCGTTGCTACTTTTACGATGAACTCTATTTAAGAGACAAATACAAACCCTAAAGTATTATCGCTTTCTTTTGTTGCGCTATCACTCGCAGCGTAACAGATTCATAACGATTCTCGCAAAACCAACCTAAATATAGAAATGTTATCGATATGTTTTCAATGACAACAATCATTAAAATTAAATGTACTTACAATACCATAGTAATATAATTCTGTTTCCTCGATGTCCTCAGCTGAATTAACATAGAAGTAGAAAAAAGAAAAAAATGAGATAAGGAGTAGTGATTTGATCATCATGCGCTCACTGCGCGGGCTAAAGTCGATGTGAGCCGCTAATGATCAACAGGTCACAACTCTAACCTAAATAAAGTATTATACTGATAAGATATTGTGCAGTATCTTACGGAGTTCCACTTGTTTATTTTCAATGTTAATATTCTTGTTATGACGTAAACATAAAACATTGCTACTTGTTGTTTAGTGAGCGAACTAAGGTTTTATAGAAACTTTATACGTCTTTTAATCTTTTAAAATACTTTTGTTACGCCATTTATTTCAGTATATCCCCAACCCTATAATATTGACGTTACAGAGTATGTTTTCATTTTACATTTGTGCTAATCGAACACGTTTAATTTCAGACAATTCTTCTCAAGAAGAAGCTGCTCAATTTGCGGAACAGCGCGGAGGAGGCGCGGCTGTCGTCGTGCCTGGAGGCCGAGCGAGACCTGCTGGTCGAGTACTGGACCTCGGTGGAGGGCCAGGAGCTGCTGCGGGCGACCTTGGACTGCGCCTAGCCGAGCCGCGCCGCCCCGCGCCGCTCGCCCCGCCCCACGCGCGCCGGTAACACCCACGATGAGGACACAGTGAAATTATCACTGCGAACTGCGGGGCCATGTAAATAAGATTTCATTTCAAAATTAATATAATGAATTTAATGTTGTTACGTGTCTCTGTATCGGGTGTGTTGGGTTTAGCTCGTAAGCCGCTGAACGTTTCGAATTTAAGTGTGGGCAAAATTTTATGATAATTTTATTTCAATTTGGCTAATCGGATAGACTATACACAAATTATATTTGAATTAGGTAATATATTTTTATTATTATTTTTCTTACGAGAATACCTAGGTATATTTTATGGTACACTTTACATCGTAATGTTTGTTCGTTTGTCGTAGAAAAGACTGGTATAATTTGAATCGTACAAGTTTCGATGTCAGTTTTTGTTTGGCAATAGAGTTCGTCTGTTATAACTGGTATGTTATGTTGTAGATGAAATATGTTTATGCGTTTGTTTTAGATTTTTATGAGTTTATGATAATGATTAGTTTTTACTTGTCATCAGCCAAAGTAACACATCGTTGCAAGCGACTGTAGCACTATGTACTGTGACGCGCACACGCCTGTCACCTCACGACTATTGATGTGCAATTCATTCCTTATGTGTACAAACGTCTTAACCCGTATTAATGTTTATACTACGACCGAGTAGGTCGGATTAATGTAGTGACATTAAGAGTATATTTTAAGTATAGCAATAACTTATTTTCTTTCTTTTCTGTGAGAAAAATAAAGTGCCTTTCATAGTACAGTATGCATTGTTATTTAATTCCATTCTTTGTTTTATGTCCAAACTAGATGACGCCGATTTTTTGTTTACGCATTGAATTAGTGGGTAGATCGATTTCTTCCGATCTACCCACTAATTCTAGGATTTTTTTTGTGACTACCCCCAATATTTTGTTTCAATTCTTGTGAATCGACAAATTAATAGGGGTAGCCTGTTTTAAACTATGAAGTACCAGGAGCGCATAACGTATGAAGAGGTGTTTGCGTTCAATTTTTTCGACCTACCCGCTAATTCTAAGATTTTTCTTATGACTGCCTGCAATATTTTGTTTCAATTCTTGTGAATCGACAAATTAATAGGGGTAGCCTGTTTTAAACTATGAAGTACCAGGAGCGCATAATGTATGAAGAGGTGTTTACGTTAAATTTTTCGACCTACCTACTAATTCTAAGATTGTTATTGTGACTACCCGCAATATTTTGTTTTAATTCTTGTGAAGCGACAAATTAATAGGGGTAGCCTGTTTTAAACTATGAAGTACCAGGAGCGCATAATGTATGAAGAGTTGTTTACGTTAAATTTTTTCGACCGACCCACTAATTCTAAGATTTTTCTTATGACTACCCGCAATATTTTGTTTTAATTCTTGTGAATTGGCAAATCTTGATGGGTTAATGTGGGTAGTCCATTTGTTTTAAACTATGAAGTACCAGGAGCGCATAACGTATGAAAAGGTGTTAGCGTTAAATTTTTTCGACCTACCCACTAATTCTAAGATTTTTCTTGTGACTTATACCCTCAATATTTTTTTCAATTCTTTAAATTTTTCAAATTGCAAAAAAAAAAACTCCAATAAGTACATTAAAAAAGTATATTTAAATTCTTTCAACATTGGATATAATCGGTTTGGGTCTCGATTTGAACAGCAATTTCTTCTTCACCACTGCCTTCACTTTATAGATAGTTTTGTCCCCGTGATGTTTCTCTACGACGGCCATGGGCTGGTCTAGTTTGACCTCCTTGCCGTTGAGGACGTGATGGCCTAGCACGAGTACGGGGTGTTTGTTCCTGTTGAAGAAGTGCAGGTCTCCCACCAGGGTGCCTCCGCCGTCCTCGCTCTTCATCTGCACGAGACCCTGGAGCTCCACCAGCGCCCACTCTGGCACACCCCCTTCCGTTTCCGTTTTGCTGAAACAAATACAGCTATGAATACCGGATTAACACTGCCTTTAGTTAGGAATATATGTTAGGGAAAACATTGTAAGCGATGTCAGAATCCCCGGCGGTTATGTCGCCGCACATAAGGCCAGATTACATAATTACGACGACAAAAATATTTATTGTCTGATTACTTATTGTTTAACTTACAATTGATTACAAAATGGCCATCCGCCTTATATTTAATAGAAACTCGATTTGATATCCTCTCAATACGTACTCGTATTGAAAAAATTAAACAATTTATAGTTAAACGATTATCATTTATTTATATATTATATATACAAGTACAGATATAAAACGCAAATCATAAGTATTAAAAAAAATATTCGCCGTCATCATCATGATCGTCATCATCATCATGTACCTCTTCTTGATCATCATCATCATAATCATGTACCTCTTCACTTATGTTGATCGTCGGCAATCTAAGCATGCCTATTATGGTTTGATTGTAATTTCCTTTTGTATTTTTAGGTTTTTTTCGACAATCTGTCACCACTGGATCCGAGGATACAAGCATCCAGTGGAATATATCGCTATTAGTATTAATTCTCGATGTTTTTCGAGAGTAAAATTGCCTTAAATGTTTGTAGGTCTTGTGACCTGCTTCAAGAACGTCTTCTGATAATTGACCAACAGGCAAGGGTAGAGATTTTATTATGGCAGCTCCGTGTATCAACAGTTTGTGCACACTAGCGCTCATGTGGTACCATTCGTAAAGTGTGACTGCCCTTTTTGCTGTTTCCAAACAATATTCTTCAAAGCTTTCTTCATTCACGTAATGCCCACATGAAATAAGACAAAGAATGTTAGAAAACCTTTCTATTAAATCTTTATCAATACCAGTGATCTGGGACACCAACAAAGGATTCTTGAAAAATTGTCTTGCGGTATTGCCGTCATTGCTGTTTCCTCCTCCTTGTTTCGGCTGACCTACGACAAGGCCCATTTGTTTGTAAAAATCGTTTCTTATTTTGTCTTTTCTTTCTTTTACTTTTTTTTGCGCTTCTGCGCCTCTAGCTTGCCATTGTTTATGTTCTAATTTATAAGAAATATGTAATAAATATTCATAGCATCTAAGATATGCATGAAGCACTGAAATGCCATATTTATACGTACTTTCGTCGCAAAATCTTTTCTTAATTTCTTGAATATTGTTCATAATTTTTGGGGTGGCTTTGCAAACATTGCATGCTTGCGTACTTAATGTGTCAGTCAAAACATTAACTGTTTTTCCATCCAGCATAGTGCATATGGGGATATGTACAAATTTTATTTCTTTATCTCCTAACATAATGTTTGTTGGCTTCAATAGCACAATTTGTTTTTCCACTTCCGCATACTCTTCTTTCATATTACTATTATTTTCTTTTTTCAATTTAAATGTAATTGGACGACTGTATCTCGTGGATGATGGTGTCATATTCTTCCATAATATTTTTTTGTTGCTTCTGTCCTTTATGGACATTTCCAGAGGCACAATTGTGCACAAAATTATGTTAGAATCAGCATAGTTCGAATTGTTGGAAAAATTCTGTTTATAAATACTATGACCACCACTACCATCTAGCCCCCATTTATAAAACACTTCTATGTTATAACAATTAGTAGGTGTATTTTGCAAGATAACTTCTGACTGGACTTGTACAAGTCTTTGTATCGACAGATCCAAAAGATCTTGTACTGGTACCGAAGCTTCATTTTCTGTTATTTTAATGTTGACAGGATAACAATTCTTCTTTGCCTCTGCTACCACGTGATAGGATGGATATATATCCGCTCCTCTTTTTTTTGCTCCAAGTCGCATCGTTATGTAATCCTCTTTTGTAAGACCAAGATCCACTATAAGAGCGAGAGCTTCATCAGGAGTATACGGAGTTATAGTAGCAGAAGATGTCGTATCATGAACTTGTTTCATTTTTTTTAGTCTTTTTGGGGTAGAGTCAACGGTTAATTTTACCACTTGTGCTGCGGTTCTTTTCCCAGATTTAATTAGGCTTGATTCTGCGGCTGAGCACAATTGCTCTGAACTGAGATTCGAAACAAGAACCTTAACATTTCTCTGTTTACTCCGTTCGGAACTATCAGCAAACAATTTTTTCGGTCTGCCACGTTGTTTTCTCGTTGATAAGGTACGTGGTGGTGGTACTGAAAGAGTTGGAGATGTAGTGTCCATTTCCGAAAACTCCAAGTCGCCATCCAACCATTTGACATGCTTCTTGTTAAAACGTTCGTACATATAATTACAGTCACGCCATTTCGTCAAAAGCTTCGTTACAAACACTTTGATGACATTTTTTATCTGTTTTGACAATTGTTCAGAAACTTCACTAATACTAAATTTATTCACTATATAGTCTACTAATCGTTCATTACACTTCAATGACGAAAAACCACAAAACTGTTCATTTCTTAACACTATAAAAAGTTCATTTTTCTTTATCTTCCGTACTCGTAATGCAGGATCATCTCGACTACCTGCAAAGAATTGACTCCAGTTTAGAAAAGGGGACAGGGGTGGACCCAGTCAGTCCTTGCGTATAATCGTAAATATGTACAGTACTCTAGCAATAGAAAAAAAATGGGGAACTCTGCGGAACTTTTTTTGAAACTCTAGAAACGTGAACAAATATATTCATTGTATACAAAAAAAATAGTCCTTTAGAAAATCAATATTATTGACACGTAATTTACATTTGATATAAAAGTAAAATGTAACAGCATAAAGTACATACCTGATGCTTCCATCTCCATGCTAAAAATGTTGCAACTTTAAAACAGAACAACAAAACGACCGTATTTACTCCGTTAGATTTCGAGCGCAACTGACTCAGCGAACAGATGTCCGAGAGATCGCGCGACAAGTTTGAACGCGTCGGAGCAGACCTTTTGTTTTTTTACAGCAATTTCAAGCGGGACAATACACAATGGGTAATAAACAGCTTGTATTAGACATTTTAGTTAAGTTTTGTGATATAGTTTTTTTTTGTTTTTGTCGTCGTAAATACGTAATCTGGCCTTATGTGCGCCGGTATAAAATGTAAAAAATCTAGGAAATAAAATAATCTATAATGTATTTTGTTTTTATTATTTTAACACGCGCACAAAGCTAATATAATTAGCTTCACTTGTAACTATGTAATGTATGTATGTAAGAAAATCTTGGAATCTCCACTTCTCGGTCTTCGACAAAGAAAATACAATCACTATGTTTTGCACACGCTCTGAGTTCTGATGACAATACAAATGACTAGCTAAGAAACGTCATTACAAATCCAATATGGCGGCCTTCCCAAGATGACGGACAGGCTATTTGTAATGTACAGTTCGACAAGGCTGGCCTTGTCGAACTGTACCTCTTTGATATGGGTATCAAATGAGGCTTTGCTGACAGGAATACGAAAAAAAATAGTCACGTGACTTAAATCCAACATGGCGGACATTCAAGATGGCAGATTGGCTAAAGCGTGTTTTTTAGTTTTACTATTATTAATTTAAGTTAACGTAATATTATACAGGTATATTTATTTACTTTAAAGGGAAGTGGAATGGTATTATAGGTTTATTAAAAATAAATAAAAAAACAAAAAAATTAAGAATTACATTTTATTACAGTTCTTAAAAAATCAAGATAATTTTGTCACGTTATAGATATACAGTTATTTGTATTTTAGCCACTTAGTAAACCACCAACTGTTTTTGGAAGTGGAATATAGTTTAAGTTTTGTATGTCTGAAACAAACAGAAACGGCCTGTGATTCAAAGGGTCCATAAAAGGGCCCATTCACTATCCTGCATCGCAGTCCGCCGCGCCGTGCAGGCCTGCAACACCATTCACTATCCTGCATAAGCCGGCGGACTGCACGGCGGCTTATGCAGGATAGTGAATGGTGTTGCAGGCCTGCACGGCGGACTGCAACAGGACTGCAATGCAGGATAGTGAATGGGCCGTTTATTAAGAATGGGTAGGATGGTTCCAAAATCTAAACGATCCAAAATAGGCAGGATGATTAGGTATCTAGCGACAGCAATGTAGTAGACATTTGACACGTATTGGTATCGAAGATTTCGCATTCAAATTTTTTAAAGGCAGCTGTTATTGTGCAATATATACAGCCAAACGCCTGTTGCTTTGCTAACGCAGGATACACTATTGTGTATCCTGCGTTATTGCCCTGTCTGATATTGAGCAAAATAATATGCTGTCAACGCTTGATGCTTAGCCACAGCAAGACACGTTACCCTTCCGATTTTGCGTGCTCGACGTATGCCTCACCGGGCGAGGGCGTCATTAGCGCGTCGGAAGCCTCCGCCTGATGCTTTGACTACATCAAGATACGTAAGAGCCTATCCACACGGCGCGTTGCGTTGACGCAGCGCTGCCGTTTGACGCATAGCCGGCCACACACAAGCAGTCTTGACGTAAACACCCCCTCCCGCTTCGTCTCGGGGGCTGATGTCCGTCATGTGTGCGTTGTGCGCTGCTGTCACGACGCAGCGTGCCGTGTGAACACCTTGGTTATTTGTATGTAAAACAACGCAACGCCAGCGCTGCGTCGACGCAACGCGCCGTGTGGACAGGCTCTATTTGTACCGTTTCTGCGACGCGGCGGTCACTAACCTCAGTAGCGGAACTTCTTGAACAGCGGGTGTTTGTTTGTGGCGCGTCGCTCGAGGTATAGCGCGTCGTCGGCGCCGGCGAGGGAGGCGAGGGTGCCCGTGCGGCGCGCCGCCCCCGCCCCGCCCGCGCCCCCCGCACCGCCCTCGCGCTCGTCCTCGCACTCGCTCTCTGTCGTCGCCAGCACCTGCGCACAAACACCATACTATTACTGTCTAAACACACCATACCGAAGTTCCGCGGAGGAAGTTCGGCAATGATTACATCTGCAATATCAAACGCGTACAATATAACGCGACGTAATTTCGGCATGGTGTGCCATCGGTAATTTAAAATAGTTACATTGCAGGCGGAATCATTCCGAACTTTCGCCGCGGAACTTCGGCATGGTGTGTTTAGACACTTAGGCTGTGTTTCCACCGGAGATGTGTTGCGACTTGCGAGGGATGTGTTTTTGAGAACCAATAGAATCGCTTCATTGACGTGACCTCGCCGTGACATCGCTCAGCGTGGCGAAGCTATTGGATCTCAAAAACACATCCCTCGCAACACATCTCTGGTGGAAACGCAGCCTAACATGGGCGCTGTTATGCATTTTACCCACCGAACCTTACTAACCCACAAAAAATTACGTATAGAATGCAGTTATGTTCTTTAGTCGATTGAGAACAAGACTGCATTTGAAGTGCCCCAACATTATTTAAAATTTGTCTACAATATTAAAAATGAAAGTTACTCTTTCAATGCTGCTACTTT
Organism: Polyommatus iphigenia; assembly: GCA_963422495.1. Lineage (NCBI taxonomy): Eukaryota > Metazoa > Arthropoda > Insecta > Lepidoptera > Lycaenidae > Polyommatus > Polyommatus iphigenia. The sequence goes on along the minus strand of OY730180.1, from coordinate 39,678,217 downwards.
CACAGTGAACTTCATACATACTTTTGGTCGGGTTATCAGTTATGCATGGTTATGCCAAACCCCAACTAACACGTGAATACTAACATTGACTTTACACAATCCGACCGAATAAAGTAGGCCCGTTAACTTTAACTCGTAAAATTCGGTGTATAGGCTTACAGTTTACACAGTCTTGTCAAAAAAGAGTAGACGCTAAAAATATTTTTTCCAAAAAAATCACGATCAAATGCTAGTTTTTGCGCCTTGTATTTTCACAGAGAACGTTTGTACACTTTAAATATTAACGTTCTCACACATTTTTATTTGCAACTAGATGATGCGGAATGCCCGCAACTCTGTTGCGCCAACATTCGTTTATCGCGCGGGAACCGTACATTTTCCGGGATAAAAGTATCTTATGTCCTTTCCCGGGACTCAAAGTATCTCCATGCCAAATTTCAGCAAAATCGGTTCAGCGGTTTGAGCGTGAAGAGGTAACAGACAGACACACTTTCGCATTTATAATATTAGTTTGCAATAATAAGGTTTTTGTACTTTTTATGTGATTTAAAAATTATATTGGCGTCTACTCTTTGACAAGCTAATAGTACTGGGGTAAAAGTGCGCAAATGGAAGGGTTATTGTTTTCTAAAGTTTCTTAAAATATAAGCTTTTGAAAAATACTATTGTTGTGTTTAAGTTGGTGACAAATAAACACTCTTACAAATGAACACAGTTTTGTTTCATTGTACTGATAATATTTGAGTTTTTTAAAGCATCAAAGTTTAAATGCACACACTTGACCCGCATGACTCTGTATAATATCTGTCTGCTGCATCAAAAGCATCTCTAGTGTAGGAGTTGGACGTACCTGCTGCAGCAGCATGCCCTGCTCCTCGCGCGTGCCGTACATCATATCCGGTTCCTGGTCCATGCCCTTCAGTTCCGTGATCACCTCAAATTATTTATTAATATATATTAACATTTTTTTGTGAGTACAGAAATGTTAAAAGTAGGGAGTCAATTCAGACCGCAACGCGACGCGTATAAAATGCATTTCTAAATTTGTATTGAATTGACAAATTCGCATGACGACTTACGCAATTGAAATCTGTCAAATCCATACTTTATAAATTGACCCTAATAGGGTGTTTTACAGTACAGGCTTATATTTTTATATCTGTACTTGTATGATATAAAAAGAGTACAAATATGGAATTTCGCTTTACAAACTTATAACGCCTCAGTATGAGTCGGGGAGTAAATATACCTTCTAGCTGTATCCCTGGTTAATACCTTATGGCTGTACCCCTGGTTAAACATATTATCTTGTAGCCGCACCCCTGGTTAATACCCTGTAACCGCAACCCTGGTCAAACATACTTTGTAACCGCACCCCTGGATAAACCTATTTTGTAACCGCACCCCTGGTCAAACGTACTTTGTAACCGCACCCCTGGTTAATACCCTGTCACCGCACCCCTTGTTAAACCTACCTTGTAACCGCACTCCCGGTTAAACCTACCTTGTAACGCACCCCTGGTTAATACCCTGTAACCGCACCCCTTGTTAAACATACCTTGTAGCTGTACCCCTGGTTGACGAGGAACCGCTGTCGTTTACGACTGTAGGCCATCTCCAGCGTGTCCTGAGACACTAGCGTGTAGAAGAACGCGTTGTATTCCTCCGCCAACGCGCCCTTCTTCGCACGCAGAATACGACCTGCGATATCCAAACTTTAGAGTGTGTTTCCACCGGAAATGAGCTAAGCTGCGTTGCCAAAAACGTGTGTATAGCATCCAATACAAAGGCTGGGCTAAGGCAAATGCAGCTACTTATATTAGTTTTCACACACATTCCTCGCGACACCGCTTCGCTCATCTCTAGTGGAAACGCAACCTTGGATTTAATTAATACCATAATATACTACATAATATGCTTTTTCGCAAAAAATTCACGAGTATGCTACTCATTTTTGATTGTAAGCTTTTCAAAATACTCAAGGGAGGGGCGCCACTTTCGAGTTTTTCCCTGGTTCAAAATGATTGTAGATGCGACCCTATATCTAATATTATGTATGCATTACGCAATATTGTGAAAGTAGCAAAAAACATCCTCACAAATTTTCGCGGCTACAATTTTAAAACATAATAATAATAACTCCCACACCGGTTTCGTTGACGGTGGCCGGTTGTATTGAAACCAGGACAGTTACGCAGGAGTAATTTTATAGTGTCCAAGTGTGTGCGCAGTACACAAGAGCACTCTCTATTCCTTTACTCTCATAACCCAGTGGGACGGAAGACCGACACGACTGACGAGAGATCAGGTGCAAGACCAACTTTTTACATGCCCATCCGACGCAACTTTGACTTACTTGTCAAAAATAAATAAATTCAAAAATCTAAAAACCCGACTGCAAAACAATTTAAAAGAAGAAGAAGAAAGTGGACTACAAAATGGAGTCGGAGGTATGTCGCACCAAGTTTAACATTTCATAAAGCATAAAATATACTTCCGACTGCATTTTATCATCCACTTTCTTCTTCTACATTTTTCTATGTAGCCTTCTATTTATCTTGGCATGAAACTCGTAAGCGAGAGTCGTATCAATTAAAACATGGATTAGACGCCTCCGGCAGAATTAGGTCTTGTTTCGATCTTTTTAGTTAAAATTGTTTTGCAGTCGGGTTTTTTTATTTTTGAATTTATTTATTTTATTTGCGACTTTTTAGTTTGTAGTTGACATCTAATCATTTCGACCATCAATCTAAGGGTCTTTTTAATTATAATTTATCGTTATATTTAATATAAAAACTGCAAGTTATATACATATTTAGAATCAGTGTTTAAAATCCTTCATTTTGATACCACACTCGATATGCTTGGTATAATTTTTACTTTTTTTACCTCACATCATGTCGTCAAAAATCCTCCATTTTGTTTTTTTTAATGTCACCTATCTAAGAACACTTAGGCTATTAAGACAAATCTAACGATACCTCAAATGTGAAAATCCGCTTAGCGGTTTTGAAGATACGAGGTAATAAAGAATATTACAAACATACAAGATACGCGCTAAACACATAACCCTCCTGGCAGTCGGGTAATAAATCAAGTGCTACCTGCATTTTCCTAACCAAACTTGTTTAACATGTTTCCAACGCGGGAATCGAGCCCACGACCTCTGAGTTAAGAATCACGCTCTGAACTGCAGAGCGTGGTTCTTACTACTTCTACTTTAGAGTCTAAGCCACTGGACCACGGGCCGTTACATTAATATAATAACGTGGAGCACACCTAATCTCTGCGCCTCCTGTCGGCGCGAGCCGCCGTGCGAGGAGATCTGTATGAGCACGTTGGCCTCGGGCAGGTCGAAGCTCGTGTCCGCCACCTTACTCACGAATATCGTGTTCACCTGCAGACAATATAAAAATATAAGCTTTGAAATAGTTATCCAATATATTAATAATAATAATAATATCTATGGACGCTTCACACCACGTCAGTCTGGCCCCGTGCTAAGTACCTGAAGGACTTGTGTTACAGGTACCAGACAACGGAAATTTATTTAATACTTTTATACTATACATATATTTAAGATTATACACATCCAGACCCGGGAACATTGAAAAACTTTTTGTTCCGCCGGCGGGATTCGAACCCGCGACCCCCGGCTTGAGCTACCAACGCGCTCACCACTGAGCCACAGAGGTCGTCTATCAATATTACATCACTAGCTGTGCCCCGCGGTGTTACCCGGGATTTTTAGGGGAAAATAAATTGTGATATTTTCTTATAGTGACGCCTCTAGTCCACCGACGCTGCGAACTGCGAAACAGCGGCGAACCGATTTACTGTCTCATCCGCCACACGACAGTGCGTTATATTGCATCTCGCTCTATTCCTGTTTCGCATTGGTTTCGCAGATGTTTCGCAGTTCGCAGCGTCGGTGGACGAGAGGCGTAAGTGTTAATCCAGGGTATCAACTGTCAACTAACTCCATACCAAAATTTTATTAAATTCGCTCCAGCCGTTTAGATGTGAAGATGTAACAAACATACAAACTTACAAACTTTCGCCTATATCAGTGTGATAGTGTGATAATAATCAATCGTGGCAAAGTAGACTCCATTTTGAAAATGTTAACCTGTCATTAGATTATTTAATGGTGAATAATGAAGACGATTTAGGTTCGGACCTTTCAGCCAGCGAGCACGTGCGACAAAAATACATAACATTATTATTATTACCAATCAGATAAATTAATATCATTAATACAATATGAAAAATTACTAAAAAAAATTATGCCAACAAAAGTTTGGCTAAATTATGTATAATATTTATTATTTACTCTATGGTATCATGCATACCTTGGGGTTAAACTTGAAGTTCTGCAGTATCTGTATCCTCTCGTTTTGCGACGTGGGTCCGTAGATGTAGGGTTTGTTCATCTTGACGGCGTAGTGTCTGAGCGCGAACACGTTGTCGCTAAACACGATGGTCTTGTCGCCGCGTCGCTCGTGGTACCGCACCAGGTACTGGCACGCTCGGAACTTGGACGGGTTCATCACGTATAACATCATCTTTTTGTTTATTCTGCGGAGGAAATTAATAATAAATAAAACGTTTATTCTGCCACCATTTAATGTAACACGTGTTAGAATTATAAAATAAACAAAAGATAAAAGAAAGAAAGAATAATTTACAATCCATAACAATATTATGAATGCAAAAGTGTGTAGCTGTCGACTGTCTTCCGATTAGTTACTTCTTCATGCTAAAACTGCTTAGCCGGTTTTAATGAATGCCACTGTTATGTCTAGCGTATGATATGCACACATACATAGTATAGTGAGTGTGGCGATGCGCGCCTACCCGGCAAGTGCATCATATAGCTATAAATCCATGTATGGAATTATAGCTATATTATGGCGCACTTGGCACCACTATATTAATTCATGAAGCCCCAAGCGGCCACATCCGGCCGCGATAACAATGAAAAAGCTATTGTGTCTCGTTTTGCCACGATCGATGGGTTAAAAACAAAGTTTGGCGACATATAAACTTTAGTTTAATCATGTGCTGTTTTTAATGAATTAAAAAAACAATATGTCAAGATAATTTCTTACTTCTGCACCAGGTACTCCCTGTAGAACTCGGGCGTCATGGGGCACCAGACCTCGGCGCACTGCACGCGCGCGATGTAACCGGCCGCCTGCAGCTCCAGCCAGTTCGCCTCGTACAGCTTTGGACCGATCAGGAAGTTCAGGTCCGCGATCTTGTCGTCCTCGCGCAGCAGCGTCGCCGTCAGACCTGGAACATAGGGCCGGATTTATAATTTTAATGAGTTTAGGCCACTTTAATTTTGCCGCCCTTATGTACGAACTCTACTGCCATCCTAGGACGCTACCGCCCCCAGGACACTGCCCATAGGCCATGGCCTATACTGCCTATACATAAATCCAGAGCTGCTGGAACACGCACCGTGATTATGTGGCAGCAACGCAACAGGCGTTTGGCAGATATTGTGCAGTATCTATTGTCTATATATCATGTATATAAAATTTTCGTGACACATTGTTTGTGCGCGAGCTTCCAAAACGGTGAGTCGTTTTAATGAAATTTTGTATGTAGCATCCAGGAAATTGATTCCTAGGCAGTTGACAGACCACTTCATTTGGTCGGATCATGTCAATTCAATGTGGCTGGGTTCGAAGTAACGCGACCAAACTACGTAGGTCCCCCTATCTGCCTATGAATAAATTTCTCTGATAGTACTATCAAAAAAGTTGATTCTTAGTGAGACCTAAGTAATTTGGTCGCGTTAGCCTAATAGCGCACTAGCGGCTAGGCCACGGCGCCTAGTCGCGGCGGCCATCGAGAGTAGGTTGTGGCCGCTGGCCGCGTGGCGGCCAGGTGCGCGTGGTCTATGGCGGTTTCATAGCTGGTCATATTTCATCTATCTCGATGGCCGCCGCGACCTGGCCGCTAGTGCGCGCCCGGCTAGTCAAATCTTCCGACCAATCGCAGCTGACATTGAATTGACATAAGTCGACCACAAGACGTAGGTCCGTCAACTACCTAGGAATCAATTTCCTGTTCAAATAGTCAATTCGAAATAGATTCGTATTGAATATCTATACATGTTATAAAACAAAGTCGCTTTTTTTCCCTCATGTCCCTTTGTTCCCTTTAATCTTTAAAACTACGCAATGGATTTTGATGATTCTTTCAGTGTTAGCCCATTTATCGAGGAAGGCTATAGGCTATATTTTTTATCACGTTAAGACTAATAGGAGCAAAGAAATAGAGGAAAATGTGGAAAAAACGGGGAAAATTATTTGAAAGGACTAACTTGAACGCGCTAATCTTAGGAACTACTGGCCCGATTTGAAAAATTCTTTCAGTGTTAGATAACCCATTTATTGAGGAAGGCTATAGGCTATATTTTATCACGCTAAGACTAATAGGAGAATGTGGAAAAAACGGGGGAAATTATTTGAAAGGGCTTATCTCGCGAACTACTGGAGCAATTTTTATGTTATTTGGCACAGATAAGAAGTAGACCATGTAAAGGATCATAGCTGGCTATCGATTTTAATCATTTTTTCAGTGGCTATATATTTTATACCCGTGCGACGCCGAGGCGGGTCGCTAGTGAATATATAAATCAAAACTGCTGAATCGATTTTAATCATTTTTTCAGTGGCTATATATGCCGTGCGAAGCTGGGGCGGGTCGCTAGTTATTATTATATAGAGCAAGTTTCTTTGTATTCAAATGGCGCCACGTTGGGCGATCAGAGTTGTACTCGTTGTAATTGTATATTATAACTAGCTGTCCCGGCAAACTTTGCTTTGCCATACTATATTTGCCATATTATTTTATTGAAGTGACTAAATAAGTCTGTTACCATGGCAACGTCGATCGCTGTCAAAAACATAAGGGTGAACGCAGATTTGGCCGCACCGCACGCACCGCAGTCGCCGCATTCGCAATTCTTCATATTATTATGAAGTTGCGAAGACTGCGGCGCGGGTAGGTAGGTATGCGAGCTTGCCTATAACTTCATATAAAGAATTCGAATGCGGCGACTGCGGTGCGTGCGGTGCGGCCCAAATCTGCGTTCACCTTAATGGTCGCCATCCGTCAGTCTCAGGTTGTAATAATTTATTATTATTTATTCAACAAATGCACTTATCAATATATAAAATACCCAGTAGCCGATTCTCAGACCTACTGAATATGCATATAAAATTTGGTAAAAATCAGTAAAGCCGTTTCTGAGGAGTTTGTGGACTAACATTGTGACACGAGAATTTTATATATAAGATGTTCAGTAAAAAAATATATTAATATCTGTAACTAACCGAGCTTAGCGTGCGAGTGTACAATAGTGAGCACGCGCCGGAACATCTTGGCGGGGATGGTGTGGACCTCATCCAGCACCAGCAGCCCCCACTCCTGCGCCTGGAGCCACTTCATCGTCTGCTCCGCCTCCCACGACCGCCGCTGGCCGTGGGTGATCATGGAGTACGTGGTGATCAGGATGCCCGCGCCCATCGGTTTGTCCTTCGCTTCCGATGTGAACCTGCGTGTGGATATTTATAGTTATGTATTATGCATACAAGTATTGCAGTTGTTTACAGTACACGGTCTTTCTTTATATTTTGATTTGAAATCTAATGTAGGCAAGGAATGAATATCGCATAGGAAAATGTTTTGTTTTTCGAGCATAAAAAATTGTTTGAATCGCAACTTATAATTATCTAAACGAGAATAAACCGATAACAGCCACGCAAATTTCTATCCAGATTTTTTATCATAAGCATGCAAACGAATCACAATATCGCGCGCACACACACACAGTATCCAGGGTGTAATCACCCTATTAGACTGCGTTTCCACCAGAGATGTGTTGCGACTTGCGAAGAATGTGTTTTTGAGAACCAATAGAATCGCTTCACTGACGTGACCTCGCTCAGCGTAGCGATTCTATTGGATCTTAAAAACACATTCCTCGCAACACGTCTCTGGTGGAAACGCAGCCTTACACATGAAAATCATTGTTGTTACATCACCCAATTACGCATGACTTACGTACGCACGCACGCTCGAACGCACGCACACACCTACAAACCACGCCCCACACACCTGCATATCATGCTGTCATCGGCAGTGGACCAGCACTTGAACTGCTGCTTCCACTGCTCGACGGAGACGCCGGAGTTGCAGAGCACGAGCGCGCGCTTGCGGACCGTGCACACCGCCGTTACGCCCACCAGCGACTTGCCCGCGCCGCACGGCAGCACTATCACGCCGGACCTACACAGATACTCTCATGATGCTGGACGAATAAAAAAAAGAATATGTATTTGAAATATTTTTAAGTCTCTTTTATTTTCTTGCAATCTGCCTGGTTCAGGGCATTTAGCTAGAGGTTATGAAATTTTAATTTATCTTGAGTGAATCTAGCCCTTTGACTAGTTCAATATTTATATTTTCTATATTACATCTTGGGGTGCTTTCCTCTTTATTCTATTAAAAGTTTTTATCTCGTTTTGCATTAGATGGTTTGCTAGTGGGTTTGGGTGGTTTTCAATGCACTTGGCGTAAGATTTTAGTCTTTCTGAGATCTCCTGCTGAACCAGGCATGTTGAGGTCGCTATGTAGTACGTTGGAAGATTTCAATATTAGATTTGGCTACAGTTCCCCATAGCTCAACACCATATGACCATATTAGTTTTAAAAAACTTCGACATTTGAATATTTGAAAAAAAATAATGAAATAATGATAAATAATGTTGATGACTTCACCACCTTTTTGACTTAACACCTTTAATATAAAGGTGGGAAGTTGTCCTTTATAGGAGAAATGATCAGTATCCATATTTTATGAAAATATAGGAAAACAGAACATTTTTATAGCAAGGGTGACATATTTTTTTTAATTAAATAAGGGGGCAAATGAGCAAACGGGTCGCCTGATGGAAAGCAACTACCGTCGCCCATGGACACTCGCAACATCAAAAGAGCTGCAGGTGCGTTGCCGTTTTTAGAAATATGTAGGACGATAACATAACCATGGAAGTAAAAACTCACCTAGCTCGACCGTTTCCAAACATTTTTCTAAGACTTTTCTCTTGATAGGGTCGCAATACCGCCGTCGGTTTGAGGTCTATATTGATGTCTGGGTTGACCGCGTCATTCCTGAAGTCGTATTCAGCCAGTAGAGGGTACTCTAGCTCTATGCAACGCTTTTGAATTACCTATAAAAATAAAAATACATAATTATTAGTTAAGAAGAAAAACCTCAAAATATTCCAGTTGTGACTTATGAGCAAGCTGATGATGAATTAAAGCTATTAAGAGCTTACGAAAAAAAAATTAAATGAGGAAAAAAAGATGCTGAAACGGGGAAATTGTTTAATTCATTAGTCAATTAATGGATTGACCGGGAGTCGGGTTTCTAGGTTTTCTAGGTTTTTACTAGATGTTGCCTGCAATTTCATAACGGTGAATCAAATTTATCGCACGGTAACGGTACATCTTTAGGTGAGTTTCCAGGGATTGAAAGTATCTCCATACCAAATATCTTAACTAAATCATCCACATTATCATCAAACTACAACCAAATTTATACTTAAAATTTTAAGCACTATAATCAACTCTACCTCTATTTTATTAGGATCAACTTCGAAGGCGACTGCAGAGTTGGCTGTTAAGTCGGTGGTTTCATCCTCTTCGTCGTCTTTGTCTATCTGTTGGTAGAACTGGCTGATGTCTTCGGGTACAGCACCATTGGTGGCAAGTTTTTCCTCTCCTGTTAAAAAAAATATTTAAAAAAATCGTTTATTATAAGTATAAAAGTATAATATTCCATAAATTTCAATTTAAAGGAGTTGGTTAGTTACGTAATGGTTTTATTTTTTATAGTTTTATTTATAATAATACTAGATGACGCCCGCAACTCCGTTGCGCCAAAACTCGTTTATCGCGCGGGAACCGTACATTTTCCTGGGACAAAAAGTATCCTATGTCCTTTCCCGGGACTCAAAGTATCTCCATGCCAAATTTCAGCAAAATCGGTTCAGCGGTTTGGGCGTGAAGAGGTAACAGACAGACAGACAGACAGACAGACAGACAGATAGACAGACACACTTTCGCATTTATAATATTAGTATGGATTATAAACATCAATCATATAGTATACTTAGTTATAACTTCTTTAATGATTACTTAACTTTAATTAAAGCAAGCAAAATGTACGGAATTTTAACAAAATCATCATTAAATTAATGTTAAGTATTAATTAAATGTCTCTGACTGAATTAGTTAAACTATTAAACATTAAAAAAACTACACGTGCTCCAAGTAATTGAATGAAGGTGTTGAGAAGTTGAAAATTCTTCCGGAAAATACCCAAACATGTTACATTAGATGTATACCAGATAAGGCTCTAAAATCCTGTCTTCGGACTAGAAAAGATACCTGCAGGGTTAACATGGTCACCATAGAAACAGTTCTTTCTACGGTATATGGAGGGTAGATGGAGGAGAACTATCTTATATGGGGGATATTTGAAAAAGTGTCCAGCTGTACGCAGTAAATAACAGTTGAAAAATCCTCCAAGAGTGGCGCTAGCTGCAGCAAAGGGTATGGAATGAATGTAGCCGTTGGTGACAAAATATAAATTGAAGTTAGCCGAATAGCCGAGTCACAGAATTACTGGGTTAATACCAATATATTTTGAAAAATATAACCTAAAATAGCTGAAATAAAAGCTGCTAAATTATTTAAAATCTACCCTGTTGCTACTGTAGCGCCACCCTAATTTAACGCTATTCAGCGGACACTTTTCACATACAGAGATAGTTCTCCTCCATCTACACTCCATACTACGGTAGAATAGACAAAGTGACAGACAATGGAAATCCGCCATTTTGTCGATAAAATCTGTCAGTATGTCGATTCTTTCCCATTTCTACTGTTGTTATGCTAAGCCTGTAGCGGTCGGCAGTAACACTGACCTAGTTTGGAGGATGTGGCGGGCTTGGTGGGCAGGGCTGAGGCGAGCAGCTCCTCGTCTCCGTCCCTCCGCAGCCGGCACTCCTGGATCACGGGGTCCTTCAGCAGCTTCTGCAGTACTTCTACGTGCTTGCTCTCTACCAGGAACCTAAAAAATTAAAGTCGCTGAACCTACATTTTTCCCCACCCCACTATACCCACACCCACGCTCACGGCCTACCAGCACGCACATGAATAAGGAAACATTTTTCATCTCAAACGAGAAGTTAGCCAACAATAAAAAAATAATATTAAGTATCTTCATAGGAAGTTTTCAAAATTGGCTCAGCAGTTTGAAAACTAGCAGACAGACTTACCCACTAGTGCCAGTTTTTATTATTCGTAATATTTATAGCATGCACTAGCCTCAGACCAAATAAAGACTTTTTATTTTGTCTGAGGGACTAGCAAAATAAAAGCTTAAATGATCTTTCAATACTAGTGGGACACGCATTAATTTTTGTTGACGACGCGGGCAACTCCGTTGCGCCAAATTTATTTATCGCGCGAGAACCATACAATTTTCCGGGATAAGAAGTATCCTTTGTCCTTTCCCGGGACTCAAAGTTTCCCCATACCTTTCAGCAAAATCAGTTAAGCGGTTTGGGCGTGAAGAGGTAACAGACAGACAGACAAACAGACACACTTTTGTATTTATAATATTAGTATGGAAGTATGGAAACTAACCTGTTTTGTTTAAGAACTAACTTAACTTTGCCGTATGATAGCGTGCAAAGTTGTATGAACTCGATAATTCCGGTAGGTACGGCGCACTTGCTGAGTCTCTGCAGGTATTCTATGATGTCATTGGTCTGGAGTCCAACTGACACGGCCGCATATAAACTGTATGCTGTAAGTTTGTACTCGTGTATGTGCTGGGGTCTAAAATGCAAAGCAAATTTTATTACACATATTTTTTTTATTGTTTTCACTCTTACATTAAATTGGTGATCAAAATCAAACTTTTTTATTAATATTAGTTATCCATAGCTCTACCTGCACACAGGTTCAGCTATTGCTATAAGGAAGTCATGTGCATGCTTGTACACAGGTGAAAATGCCTCTAGGAAAATGTGTCCGTTTGGTGCCACCCACAATGGTCTACTTGCATTATCTGGCTTCAACTCCATTTGACTCCTGAGGAAATAGAAAGTATAATAAGTTCCCATAAAGATTCAGCGAGATTGAAAGGTTTCATCAACACTAAGTCATCTTTATAGTGCACAAACTGTGCGTGCAAACAACCAGGGACATACATGACTGCTTAGAGATCTAAATTAAAAAGTCTGTTCTACAGACTTTTTACAGCATTTTAAAAAGTTTGTCCTGTTTGAAAAAAATATGTTAAATGCAAACAATAATTGTACTTATTAACTTAATTAACATACACACAACAATATATGGCATCACATAGTGGCATTATACCTGTAATCTTTGGCCCCAAATTCGTCTTCTGGTACTTGATCATTTTTCTCAGCATCTTGCATAGCCGCCACAGGAACTCCGGTATTTTCCGCATTGTCATCATCAACAAGGTCAATTGTTATATTATCCTCCTCAACTTTTTTCTTTTTCCCTGCAAAGTAATATTATACTTACTTTAATTATTTCCTTTCTTGTGGTGAGTGCCTTTTTGGATATACAAATACAAATATTTATTGACCAAAGACATATCAGACAAGTTCAAAAAATTGTATTAATTATAATATGTATATACACAATATAGAGTTTTTAGGGTTCCGTACCCAAAGGGTAAAAACGGAACCCTATTACTGAGACTTTGATGTCTGTCCGTCTGTCAGTCTGTCGGTCTGTCTCCAGGCTGTAACTCAAGAACCGCTATTGCAAGACTCCTGAAATTTTCACAGATTGCCACTATAACAACAAATACTAAAAACAAAATAAAATAAATACTTACGGGGTGCTCCCATACAGCAAACATGATTTTTTTTTTGCCTTTTTTGTTTGTATTTATTAATGGTAGCAGTTAGGCACTTGAAATACTCACAATATTACTAATTATATTTGTACTTTAATAATTAATAATAAAATTAAAATAAATTATAAGTAGTTAAGGTTCCATACAAAAAACACAATTTTCTGCCAACTTTTGCTCAATAACGGTACAGAACCCTTTGTGCACGAGTCCGACTCGCACTTGGCTGATTTTTTATTAGCAAGGATGGCATAATCTTTCAGGCCCCGCGCGAGCACCGGTGATCGCGAGAACAAAAGAATACAATGGGAATTCCTAGAACCTCCGATCGAAGGATTAATATGTGTGTATAAATTTTAAATACCTGATCTTTCACTCCCACCCTTTGAGTCGTACTTCTTAGTTTTCTTTGGTGGCCCCATAACTTTACCTAAAACAGGCATTTTGTGAAGTTATTGAGAAAAAAAGGCTGTATAATAATAAGTACATATAATACATAAGCATCATTTTATTACTAATAACATAATAAAATATATTTTATTACTTACTTTATAAGCCTCTGTTCTGGTGACTGCAGTTTGAATGATTTAAAAACTATAATATATTATAATATAAATAACAAAATGCCTGCAAGGAAATGCGTAGTATTTACCAGATAACCTATTGCATAATAAAAGGCTTTGTTCCAAGACATGTTTAGCTTCTATTTCGAATAAATAATGTTAACTTACGAATATATTTAAAATGCTTGTCCGAATTTATATTAATATTGTTTGCTTTTGTTCCCAAACAAAAACATTGTTATTATGTTATTGTCACTTGTCATAGTAAATACTAATAATTAAGTATAGTTTTCACAGAGCCAGTACTGGCTGCCAATAGGACTGGCAGCCAGTATTGGCTTGGTATATGCCGCATGTGAACAGTTTTTCAAGCCAGGCCAAATTGTTCACACGCGGCATATACCAAGCCAATACTGGCTGCCAGTCTTATTGGCAGCCAGTACTGGCTCTGTGAAAACTATACATTAGGGAGGTTTTTTTATAACACTGTCAGGTAGTTTATTGAATCAACGAGATAAACTTTTATGAACCCAAAATACGATCTGTATTTATGTTATAACGATTTATAGTAATAAATAATAATATGATGTAAATTGTGATATTATGAAGACACTTACCAATCTAGATATATTTGCATATTTCAAGAGATGATTATTTATATTTTGGATCACCAAATGCTAGTAAATGCTTGTAGTTGATAATTTAATAAGATGTTATTGCTCACGAGTACTTTAAATTAAAACTTATTAAAAGTTATTGTGTCCCGTCCCCAGTTTAAATTTTTCTAAACAATTTGTTATTTGAGGTTAGATTTTACTTTTTAGAAAAATAAGCTTGACATCACAATAATAAGTAGCAAGCTTGACATGAATGTCACTGTCACTTGTCAGATATGATTTTTTAATCAGTTAGTTTTTTAAATACCCAGGTAAGAAATAAAAATTATACAGCTTTATCATAAATGAAAAATATAATATTAAATATCAATAATCATCAATCATGCGATTACGATTTACGATTCATCATTATGCAAGGACGTTTCCAATATGCCAGAAGAAGACAAGCTGACTTTGTTGTTTGTATAGGCACAACCAGGGCTTCAAATAACGTTATTTTTTCATAACGTTACTGCTTCAAGGGCATAGATAACGTTATGAAAATTTACCCGATATTAAAAATAACGTTATAAATTGATATTAATAACGGTTAATGTTATAACGTTATATAGGATTTATAACGGTAAATATATGTTCTTTGATAACGTTATAGCCCGTCAAGAAAGTCATGACAGGCGGGAAAATTTTCTAAACGTAATCACGCTTTTAAGGTGTATTTTTTTCTTTGTATTTTCACAGAGAACGCTTATTACATTTTAAACATTGTCACCTTGCACATTTTTATCTCGAATTAATAAAGTTCTCATATTTTTTATTTCATTTTAAAAATTTCCCGCCTGTCATGACTTTCTTGACAGACTATACTTTTTGTAAAATAAGTACTTAATTTAATCAGTCAGTTCAGTATGCAGTATGCACAAAATTATTCGTTCTAGTGTAGATAGAGAGAATAGAGCTAGCTGCCGCCCCACGCCGCCGCGCCGTCTGCGTTCTGCATTTTTGAAGTGAAAACTTCTTTAGCGGCGTTGAGCACTTTTGTGGGATGGGTAAAAACTGTGAAACTCGCGTCAGATTCTCGTGCTGATCGAAAAACCTTGGAAAAACCGTAAGACGGTTGGTGAGTAGTGTTGTAACATCGAAATTGATTAATCGAACAATCGATAATTTTTTTGTTTGTTTTTTTTAATCAATTGTAAGGGTTTCGATTAATTAAAAAAAATGACTTTTTAAAAATCGATTTTCATAAAAAATGGGTTAAAAATTTAATCGATTGTAAGGGTTTCGATTAATTAAAAAAAACGATTTTTTAATAATCGATTTTCATAAAAAATGGGTTAAAAAATGCACATCGTTAATAATCAAGTTTTCACTTCTGCCGGCACTCCCGGAGTGCAACCCGTCTTTTTTTATGAAATAAGGGGGCAAACGAGCAAACGGGTCACCTGATGGAAAGCAACTTCCGTCGCCCATGGACACTCGCAGCATCAGAAGAGCTGCAAGTGCGTTGCCAACCTTTTAAGAGGGAATAGGGTAACAAGGGAGGGTAGGGAAGGGAATAGAATAGGGGAGGGTAGGGATGGGAATAGGGTAGGGGATTGGGCATCCGGTAAACTCACTCGGCGAAACACAGCGCAAGCGCTGTTTCGCGCCGGTTTTCTTTGAGAACGTGGTATTTCTCCGGTCGAGCCGGCCCATTTCGTGCCAAAGCATGGCTCTCCCACGTATACTATACGCATGTAAACTGGTTTCTGTGTGCGATTCACGGTGGGCAGCCGCGGACATGCCGCGCCGCCAGAGCCAGCCGGGGACCTGCGGCGCGGTCTTTTTGCCCTTGGTGTGCTTTGGTAATACTAAGGCGCGCCGCAGAAGTCACACTTTTTGTGTGATCGAGTCTGCGGCTTACATACAGTCCGCATGGCGCGCGCCATGCAGACTGTATGTAAGCCGCAGACTCGATCACACAAAAAGCGTGACGTCTATGGCACGCCATATTATAGGATTCCCTTTGTGCTATCGTTTAAAATTGAAGTATCGTCATTCGTCGCATACGACCTTTCGACAGCGTGCGTAGGCCGTAGCTAACAGCTGATTGTACGAACGTTGTACGAACACGAGATCGTTGACCGCGCGCGGCACGCTTCTTATTGCTTATTTGGAGTAAAAATAATAAAATTTTAAAAAATATTTTAAATTATTTTTGTATGTGGTTTATTATTATGTTTAAAAGGTATTAATTATGAAAAAATTAAAAATTTAAATATAAAAAAATAAATAAAAAAAACATTTTCGTAATCAGAAAATGTAGTATACCCCAAAGTTATCGGAAGTGGTCTTATTACACCCTGTATACAGTATTTTGCTTTTTACGGCCCATTTTTAGTCCAAAACAATTATAACTATTATTTTTATTATTTCTCTATGTATTAAACTCCTAAAAGTAGGTAAGCACAAATCTCGCAAAAAAGTGGGCTGTGAGTGAGATTTAGTGCACCGTGCACGATCGCATACCTGATACCAGAAAATAACTTTATATTTACCGTTATTATTATAACGATATTTGTTCGTTTATACATAACGAAAAAAATATAGTTATAATAATAACGGTAAATATAACGTTATTTTACTAGATATCGTTAAAAAAAAACGTTATCTGGCTACCATTATGCAAATAACGGTACGTAACGATATTTTTTCTGTTACTCGATAACGTTATGAAGCCCTGGGCACAAGCAGTATTTACTGCTCACTGTATAGTGTATAGTCCGTCAAAAAAGTCACGACATTAATAGAGTCGCCACTTGTTTCCGGTGTGGCCTCTTATGGCCACACTGTATCCAGTCACTATAAAAGATTTTGATACTTTATATTAAATACAGTTTAAAAAACACGTTGTAAATATTATGATTTATATATATTATTATGTAGTTAAGAAAATTTGAAATAATTATGATGTAGTTATAGTGTGTCTTTAATTTACGATATTACAAGAAACAATCTAATGTATGTAAAGTATTATAATCTTTGTATAACTCACCTCATCACTAACTTACACGTACTGTAGCTGGTTTCGGTGGCTCTGGTAATGATCTTGTAATGCTATTAGGTGTATTTTGTATCATATTATAAAAGCATCACCTACTTAAAAAATATATATATATATATATATACATTATTAGTTCTGTTAAAAAGACTAAGAACATGCAACTTTATGTTAGTTATCACAAATATGTCATTAGCTGGTTAAAATTAATTGTATGTAGATACATACAATTAATTTTAACTAAATTGAGCAGTCTCTTCCATCATGCACATAGATACGAGGGCTGCTATTTATGTATCCGGAATTAAAAAAAGAAACAAACATATATCATTTAATATGGTTTTATTGCTTTTCAAAATATTCGCCGCGATGATCGACACACTTTTGCATACGCTGGAACCAATTTTCATAGCACTTTTTCCATTCTGATTGAGGTATCTCCAAAACGTGCATTTTGAACGCATCAACAGCCTCTCCGCGGCTCGAAAAACGTTGACCACGTAATTTGTTCTTCGCGTATGGAAATAAAAAGAAATCGTTAGGTGCCAAATCAGGGCTGTACGGCGGATGACCAGTCAATTCGATCTTTTGACCCTCCAAAAACTGAGTTGTTTCAGCTGAGGTGTGACAGCTAGCATTGTCGTGATGTAATATGATTCTGCGTTGTCGGTTGTCCTTTCTTATTTCTTCAAAGACTTCTGGTAAACAAATGGTCGTATACCATTCAGAATTAACCGTTTTACGATTCTCTAACGGCACTGTAGCCACATGTCCATTAATTCAAAAAAAAACAGGCGACCATTTGCTTCAAAGTACTTTTTGCACGAGTAACTTTTGTTGGTTTCGGCTCATCTTGGAACACCCACACCGTTGACTGTTGTTTAGTTTCGGGGTCATATGCATAGATCCAAGATTCATCACCTGTGTAGATATTATAAACGGCTTTTGACGTACCACGGTTGTATTTTTTTATCATTTTTTTGCACCAATCGACACGAGCCCGTTTTTGATCGATTGTCAAGTTGTGCGGAATCCAACGCGAACATATTTTTTTTACAGCCAAATGTTCGTGTAATATCTTATGTATGCTCGTCATACTTATGCCTAAGGACGCCTCTATCTCGCGATATGTAACATGACGATCACGCATTATTAGTTCCCGCACACCATCTATATTTTGTGGGACAACAGCTGTTTTTGGGCGACCTTCTTTATTATCATCCGTGAGCATAGACCACCCACGATTAAACTCACTGTACCAGTGATAAACAGTGGTTTTTGATGGTGCTTCATCTCCAAAAGTTGCGGTGAGTTGAATAAAGCACTGTTGTTGATTTAGCCCACGCCGAAAATCGTAGTAAATCATTGCACGAAAATGTTCACGCGTTAAATCCATGGGAAATGAAGACACAATTTTCAAAATGACGCCACAATGGAAAAATAATTGACAGTCACATGAAACAAAATGTATTCTTCAACCAAAGAGTTCTATTTTCAAATGTTGTAATTACTTTTTAAATATTGTTCTTGTAAGTGGCCAGTTCCGGATACATAAATAGCAGCCCTCGTAAACACAGCAAAAGCGTTACTGCGTTATGTCGCGCCGGTTTTTTGTAAGGCCTTATTATTTATTTAAAAGTACCAGGCACCAGGCCATTCGTGGCGAAGCATTTATATTTAGGGGTACGTAAATTTCGTTTTTACGAAATAGATGCGATAAAAGCGAAATCTGCATTTTATTTGCGATAAAAGCGAAATTTGAAAATTTAATACTTCCGCACCTTATTACGTTACGTGCTTTCAAATGTTGATCAGACGCGCTAACAATTATTACAACTCTGTTCAAAACAGACAGAGACGGCATGAGTTGTTGCGTAGTGAGGAGCGAGCGAGTGATTATCGGCGCGTGGGTTGGCGTCCGTCCGTCTTTTGTCTTTCAATCAGTCACTCGCTCATACGCGTATTGTATTGTTGTGTAACTAACGTCAATATGGGCCGCCCGAAAGTAGAATTATCTGAACGAGTAAAAAAGTTCAAAGAGGATGGCTTGTATTTAAGCGATACTAACATCGTAATGTGCAAATACTGCAACGTGCGTTTGGAAGGAGAGAAGTTAGATACTTTGAAGAAGCATACGACTTCTGTTACTCATTTAAGAAAGAAATCTAATCCTGATCCTCAACGAGGGTCCTCTGGAATAAAAAGGCAATCCACAATAGTTGGTGCTTTTGAAGTGCAAAAGCGTGCCAAAACGGAAAAAGAGGAATTTGTGCTTGATACTGTAAAAATGTGTTTGAAAGCAAACATTCCGTTGAATAAACTAGATCATCCAGCTGTTCGCAGTTACATGGAAAAATATGTGCCTGGCTCGGGTAACCTGCCTTCTGGAGATAATTTGAGACGTAAGTACGTACCACAGTGCGGTGTTTCGGAGAAAGATGAAGTGAAACAAAAACTAAAGGATCAACCTGTAGTTGTGGTGGCCGACGAAACTTCTGACAAACAAGGCAGATGTGTCTTTGCAGTTTTACTTAAAACTGTGTCTTCAGAACCACAGCAGTCTTGTTTCTTAGCCAGTGTAAATTTTTTAGACACTGCCAATGCTTCCACTTGTTCTCAAGCAATAATTGATACTTTGAAAGAATACGAAATTCAATACTCTCAAGTACATGGTTTGGTGTCTGACTCTGCAAGGTACATGGGTGCATGTTTCAACGTGCTAAAAATACTACTGGGTGACCATACACTGCACTTTCAATGCTGGGCACACAAAGTGAATCTTGTGGGTGACATTTTTATAAAAGAATTTAAGGAACTGAACTCTATTGTGGCCAAAACAAAGTCAGCCTTTTTGCATTCTAGAAAAATGAAAGGTTCCTATTTAAACTTTCTACGACAGCATGCTCCACAATTAACTCCAAAACTTTACCCTACGCCTGTTGTAACCAGATGGAATTCTTGGTTTAAATCTGTGATTTATTTGAATGAATATATGCAGCAAATTATCGATTTTCTTAATGAATACGAAGACGACAATTCTAGCACTATTTACCTCAAAGAATGTTTTGAAAATGACATTCTATCCAGTAAAATTCAAGTTCAACTTACAGTCGTATCAGAATTCTGCCCGAAAATTATGAAACTAATTTACAATTTAGAAGGTTCAAACTATCCGTTTGCACACATTTTGTGGAGTAAATTAGAAGATTTGAAGTCATCTCTTCAGCGTCAATGTGAAGGCTCTTTTGGCGAAAAAACAATGAATATTTTCTCAACCGAAAATTCTATCGATCACAGCATGATGTTGAAGACAGCATCTCAAAAGAGCTTGGATAAATTGTTGGTACACATGGGGCCGAATCCAACAAATGAGTGCTACAAGCACATTGGCAGATTATATTGTCCATCGGAAGCAGCAAATGTGCCCTCTTCTTCTGTCAATTTAAATTCCATAGTGGAAAGCTTCGCAAAAATTCCGTTTTTCAAATGTGTACCACAAGAAGAATTAATTGACGGGTACTCTCATTTTCACAGACAATTACTTCGATTGGTCGGCCAAGAAGCTCCTGTGGATGTAATGCAAGTTTTAGTTGCATCAAAATCTTGCTACCCTGGATTTGCAAAAGCAGCTATTCAATGTCTCAATTGCCCTGTCAATAGTGTTGATGCCGAGAGGTACTTTAGTATCTACAACATTGTCGTAACTGATCGCAGGCAAACAATGAAAGACGAAAATGTAGAAATTACAACAATGCTAGCCTTTAATTGAGTTTTTAACACTGTATTTTTTTTTTGCGAAATAAATGCGAAATTTTCTATTTTGAATTTTTTTTAATGCGAAATCACGATTTTTTATTTGCGAAACTTACGTACCCCTATTTATATTGTTATCGCGGTCGCGTGCGACCGCTTGGGGCTTGAAGCACTAATGAACTCGACTAATTCGACTGGGTCGGACTTGTTAGTTGTTTAGCCGGCGCGCCTATAGCGCGGACGCGTGGTAGGACTTGGGAGGCAATGATATATATATATATATATATATATATATATATATATATATATATATATATATATATATATATATATATATATATATATATATATATATATATATATATATATATATATATATATATATATATATATATATATATATATATATATATCCGATCCTTTAATGTCATAATCTATGGCATATTTTATCGACAAATTGGCCCTCAAATTTTTTTTCTCTCTCAAGGTTGTAAAATGGCAGCCATTTTAGTTTTTCTCGGGCTTTCACACTAAATTTCATGAAAATCGTTGGAGCCGATTCCGAGATTCCAATTATATATAATATGTTACGCTCAAAGACCGAAATCGCTCAGTGAGTGAAAAAATAGCTCACAACGCGTTGTGGTCACAGTGAAACAGCCACGACGCGTAATTCGCGTCGTGGCTCTAATGAAAACGGCCACGACGCGTTCTGGCAATCACAAAAAGACCATAACGCGAAATTCGTGTCGTAGCTGATATGCTATTCATTTTTCTTGATTTGTTCTTGATTGATTAATCGTCATACTGGTATGTAATTTTAATTTATTAACAACTAAATTAATTCCAAGTAAGATTGATGCATGTAACAAAGAGGTGGTCTGGGGGGAAAGAAGTACTGAACAGGTAAATGTTTACGCCAGAGAGTGTCATAAACGTCTAAGATGTATTGATTTTCCACTAGAATTTGTTAAGTGCGCTGATAGTTTTTGCTGTAATGTTGGACATCGGAAGGTGCTGGACAGACTATACTCCGATATTGTGTCAGCCCTTCGAAATGCTGCTCGTGCTAGTCGAGGGAACATAAATAGTGGTGGACGTGGCCGACGCACAGTGGGTTGGAATAGACACGTCATTGAGGCTCACAGGAGGGCTAGATGTAAGTTTACAGAATGGGTGATGTGTGGCAGGCCTAAGTCTGGTATCGTGTACGATGAGATGATTAATAGCAGAAGGGTCTTTAAATCACGCTTGAAATGGTGCCAAAATAACGAAGACCAATTAAAAATGGATGTCATTGCTGAAAAGCACGCGGCAGGTGATTTCAAAAGTTTTTGGAAAAGCACTAAAAGGTGTGACTTGAGAGCTGGCCTTCCTGGGAGTGTCAATGGCGTTAGCGATCATAAAATGATTGCAGATATTTTTAAAAAGCATTTTATGGTGCAATCAGAGGTGGGGTCAGCCGCTGGGATGGTCGATGGGGGTCATGCTAGTGGAAAAGTACATTTCAAGGTTAAAACCAAAGAAGTGAAATCAATTATTAAAAATATGACAAAAGGAAAGTCCCCTGGACATCCTGGCCATCAGGCCTCAGCATCGACCATCTTCAGCATGCTGGACCTCATATTTACAGAGTTCTTGCGTTATTTTACTCACTGTGCGTGAGTCACTCCTATCTTCCTGTGGACATGTTGAGGACAATTGTGGTTCCTATTGTCAAAAATAAGATAGGAAATCTTTCCGATAAATCCAACTATAGACCTATCTCGTTGGCCACAGTTGCTGCTAAGGTATTTGACGGTGTGCTTAATTTACAGCTTAAGAGTCACATAAATCTGCACCACAATCAATTCGGTTTTAGACCCAAACTGTCGACAGAGAGTGCAATACTATGTCTTAAGCACACCGTCAGATATTACACGAGTCGAAAGACTTCAGTGTTTGCGTGTTTCCTCGACCTGTCTAAGGCGTTTGACCTGGTCGTGTATGATATTCTTTGGAAAAAACTTGAGGACCTTAATTTACCACCAGAGTGCATCGAAATATTCAGGTATTGGTATACACACCAGGTCAACAACGTTCGATGGGCGGGCGCAATGTCGGAGCCGTATCGGCTTCAATGCGGGGTGAGACGGGGGGGGGGGGGGGGGGGGGGGGTTTAACCTCTCC
This sequence comes from Polyommatus iphigenia, assembly GCA_963422495.1. Lineage (NCBI taxonomy): Eukaryota > Metazoa > Arthropoda > Insecta > Lepidoptera > Lycaenidae > Polyommatus > Polyommatus iphigenia. The sequence goes on along the minus strand of OY730180.1, from coordinate 39,655,090 downwards.
AACCCTGTTCAATATATATTTGGACGCGCTGATTTGTGAGCTCAGCAGCAAGCATGTTGGCTGTCATATTGATGACATCTGTGTCAACAATATCAGCTACGCCGACGATATGGTGCTTTTGTGTGCATCAGTTTGCGGCCTCAGGGAGCTGATACGGGTCTGTGAGAGGTACGCTGATAGTCATGGACTGAGGTACAACACGACCAAAAGTCAGTTTATGGTCTTCGAGGTCGGCGGTGCTAGATGTCCTCCGAGCATACCATCAGTATGCCCTAATAATACTCCTTTAGAGAGAGTCTATGAATTTAAATACCTCGGACATATAGTCACCGCCGTCCTTAGGGATGGCCCTGATATAGAGAGGGAGCGGAGGGCGTTGTCTGTCCGGGCGAATATGCTGGCCCGCAGATTCGCGCGTTGCTCAATCGGGGTGAAGATCACGCTTTTCCGTGCGTACTGCACCTCGCTGTACACCTGCGCGCTGTGGGCTGACTATACGCAGCGGGCATACAACGCCATCCGTGTCCAGTTCAACAATGCTTTTAGAGCGATACTGGGGCTTCCACGCTTTTGCAGTGCCTCCGGTATGTTTGCCGAGGCGCGAATCGACTGTTTCTATGCTACCATGCGCAAGCGTTGCGCGTCCCTCGTGCGCAGAGTAAGGGGTAGCTCCAACAATGTCTTAGCCATGATAGCTGACACACTCGATTGCCCCTACATCAGGCACTGTTGTGATAAACATGTCTGGTATGGAGGCAGTCGTGGCATCACTCTTTGACGTAAATTGATTAATTTTTAGATTTAAGAAATCCAGCATAGTTTTGAATGTTATTTTAGTATTTTAATTTTATACACCTAACCACTGATTTTAATTTTAGACAGAATGAATTATTATTTATTAATTTTAATTTAATGTATTTATTAATTTTGTTTTAATTTATTGAGTTCAATTTTATTTATGACTTCTAATCAATTTAATTTAAGTCTATTTTATCATAATTATTATGCTGCATGATCTTATTGGTAATTTTAGTTGTGAATTGTGTGATGCTAATATTAATGTAATTCTTACATGCTATGGGTCGTTGAGATACCTGAAATAAAGACATTTTATTTAATTTTTATTTTATTTATTTATAATTGGAATCTCGGAATCGGCTCCAACGATTTTCATGAAATCTATACTAATATTATAAAGAGGTAAACTTTGTTTGTTTGTTTAATTGTAATGAATAGGCTCAAAAACTACTGGACCGATTTAAAAAATTCTTTCACCATTCGAAAGCTACATTATTTACGAGTAACATAGGCTACATTTTATTTCGGAAAATATAGGGTTCCGTAAGATATTTGGGTTTTTCTGACACAAGGTGAAAAAATCAACCAGAAAATTTACTTATTTTGCGTACGCTGCCTAAACTATAAAAGATAGAACCATACAATGTTCTAAGTAAATGTAGATCTTTTAAATATCTACAAAAAAGTTCGCGACACACTATACCTATCTATGTCAAGTGAGGTACAACAACCATTATTTTATTTAAAAATCTTGATTTTTTTTGGACTACATTTAAACGCATTTATTTTACTCATGCTATTAATCTTTATCAAAATGAATTATTTCGTCACTAAGTACAGTTTATGTAGATAATGTTTGGTCTTTGAATGATTAAAATTGGACGTTTGGTTTAGAAGTTATGGCGAAATTAAAATTTGCGATTTACGCCCGTTTCGAAGTGGGCGCTACCAAGGCGGGGGTGCACAGTAGCGAAGATTATAACCGGCCCTGCAGCTGGTGAATTGGCTCATATAATACCAAGAGTACCAATGATCCCTACTGATTTGACTATACCCTTCAAAAGGCTCCAATTTCCTGTAAAAAATTATTTTGCAGTTACGATAAATATTATGTAAATCCCAGGGCCAAACATTCAAATTAGTAGGAATAGATTTATGAAAAGAATGTTTTGCTCTATCACGAGTCGGGGATCCCGACCATCAGTATATTTTGTTACCTGAAAATAACTTAACGTCAATTAATATTGTTTTAAATAGAAAAGTTCTACAATAATCGCTTTAGTTATTTATCCTGAAACAACGGATTGCACTCCGGGACTACCGTCAGAGGTGAAAACTTATTATTAATTACATTTAAATATTCTCATCATTAACAACTTTAACATCCACAGAAAGACAATCTGTGCAGCCTGCGGAAAATGACTGCGTCGTCGATGTTTCTGTGAATTGACCTGGAAATCATTTTGCTGACAGTGTCTTTCCTGGGTAGGCTTTTTGCAGCGGTAACCTATATCCACGCGGGCGGAGCCGCGGGTGACCGCTAACTATACATTATAATAAAACTGTAGAAATGAGAATTCTGTACATTAAAGATATTCAAAAAATAATAAGCGGGGGGTGTCACTACATCGCTATAGAAGCCAAAAATGTAGTTAGTTTTTTGTCTGTCTGTCTGTCTGTATGTTTGTTCCACTATCACACGAAAACTACTGATCCGATTTGAATGCGGTTTTCGCAGATATATTTATTTGCCTTCTTCCAACTTAACATCTGGTGTATAAAAAAATTTTCCCCCACACCTCTAAAGGGACGAAATAGGGGGTCAGATTTTGTATAAGACTTTTGCTTTAACATGAAAACTACTGATCCGATTTGCATACAGTTTTCACAGATATATTTGTCTTCCTCCGACTCAACATTTGGTGACTAAAAATCCCCCCACGCCACCCCTCTAACGGAACCAAAGAGGGGGTCAGATTTTGTATCAAACTTTTTTCTTTAATGTAAGTCCATTTGACATATTATTAACTGTTTCCAACTTAACATCTGGTGTATACAATTTTTCGCCCCACCCCTCTTAGGGGACAAAAGAGGGGGTAAGAATTTGTATCAACTGATGAAGTTGAAATATTTTAAATGGCAAAACAACGTTTGCCGGGACAGCTAGTTTAGTATATAGGGGGTTTCGGGGGCGATAAATCGATCTAGCTAGGAATCATTTTCATAAAATGTCATTTTATGTGTGTTTTTTTAATTTTTTGAATACCGAGCGAAGCTCGGTCATATAGCTAGTATTTAGTAATAAGTGCAAGTGATTAGGACAGGTAATTTTAGTGATTAGGAAAAAGTAAGGACCATCCATAAAGTAAGCTGTAGTACCCTGCCTGTAAACGATCAAAGTTTAACAAACTTGTTTGATGAAATTTACGTTTTCATCAAACAGCAGCGCAGACGAACAAACGTGCATCATACAAGTCTATCAAACAATTAGCTAGAATCGGTTTGAGATCATGAGATCTTCTTTGGCAAATACAGCGGAACACGTTCAAAACGTTTGTCAAAAGCTACGCCAATCCAAATTTTCTTCAAACAGCTCAAACAGTAGATTGTTTGACAAACACGTAAAGTTTGACAAACAATTTGATCGTTTACACTTTAGGGTACTTTAGTCACACGATGCACATGACTTTTAATCCCCCCCCCCTGGTCATAGGTGGTCAGTGGTCACATTTGTGAGACCGCCCTCCAGTGAGTAGTGTGACGTCACAACTTCATCTCAATATTTTAAATTTCACTATTCAATTTAATATTCATTAAATTTCAAATGTGATGTCACAAAACGTTTCTTGTATACGACCCCTAGGCCCTTCAAAACAAAGTGCAATAATATTTTCAGCTGTGTCCCTTAATAGGTTGTAATAAAACTGAGTGATCATACTTAGGTGTGTGTATCCTTGTAGAGAGTTTACTGTAAAAGTAGCAGCTCTGAAAGAGCAAATTAAAAGAAAATTACTGGGCAAGCGCCTCACCGTCATGAATTTGCTCATGGACAGGAAAAAATTGCTCTGTCAGCGCTACTACTTTAAGTTAACTCTATACAGGTATCCCATACAGATCCGTAAGCATTATCTCTTTGTTTTTTACAACCCGTAGAGGTCCGTAGAGAGAACTACCAGCAAATTAGTTATACAACTGGGGTTTTAATTTAAAAATAAAATTCCATGTTCTGTATTGGTAGGTCATAATTTAATGCAGTTTTTTATTATTAAAAATTTGCTTCTGCTTTCACTTAATATTACATGACAAATGGAATATTGTTCAATATCTAGATTAAATATCTATTTTGTGATATTATTTAAACAACTTTTATATTACATCAGCGTTTTGTACAAGGACAGTTTTACTACGTCTTAAAAATTTAACTATTAATAATAGTAAGGTACAGTAAATGGAGACACACTAACTCATTTATCCCGATGAAGTCATGAACTTAATACTTAATTGTTATAAGAATCTGAATATGTTAATAATATACAACACATAAATGTTTGCAAACTAAAATAAACTTTAAAATTTTACTGAACACATGAGGTTAACGCCTAAGTTATCAACTAGATTGGGTCAATTTAAGACTTAAATAATACAACATTATGTACTTAATAGGAGCAAGCTACAACTTTGTCTATGATATTACCCAATATCTCATTAAATCTTTTCGACAAATAATAATTTAATTAAAAATAATTAAACCAGGTAAATACTCATATTCACCTCATATTATATTTAAAAGAAATAAAATGCTAATAGGACCAATATAGCACCGTGACATTCAGGGCTTTCAAATTATTTACAAAATAAATATTGAACAAGTAAAAAATAGGACTAAATCTTACATTGTCCCAAAAAATTAAAACTACAATATTATATTATTTATCAACAATATCAGATTCTTAAAAACAATATTAGACTCATACTATCATTATTCTTTTGATATTTTACAACGCAAATTGCAATAAATAGCGATTATTATCGAATATAACTTGCACAAATTTTCGCCGTCCATGAATTTTCAAGGTAGGCTTAAATCAGAATTATTGTGTGATGGACAATACTTCCACAAATTCAAAGCAATAATTTCTCAAGGATGGCAAATAGCAGACTATTTGCTACATAAATAATAATTTAGCAGCCAGTGCTATGCTATGTAAGAACAGAACACACAAAAACAGAATGATTACAACTTTAAAATAATTTTTCGTTACATTGAATTCTCGGTTTTATAGAAAAATGCCACTAGGTAGTTATAGGCTGCAGATGGGGGATTCTACGAGAAAGTAAACCTTGAAGTTTTGGAACGAATTTTTTTCAAGTTGTTTTTATGCTATAAATTATTATATTTCGATACAAAATACTTCGAATAACATAACAATAAATTTATTAGCATATTTTGATTTTTTAAATTTTTTATATAATCGCAAACATAGACTTAGATCGAACTTTACGTAAATATGCGAAAAGTTGTTTCAATTTTATTATTAATTATCAAAGTATAAATACGACTAAGTATTTTGTCAACATTCTAAGTGCCTACCTATTGCTAATATCGAGCAAAAAAAAAGCAAAAAAAATATGTTTGTTGTATGGGAGCCCCCCTTAACTATTTAATTTATTTTGTTTTTAGTATTTGTTGTTATAGCGGCAACAGATATGCACAATCTGTGAAAATTTCAGAAATCTAGCTATAGCGGTTCTTGAGATAAAGCCTGGAGACAGACAGACGGGCAGACAGACAAACGGACAGACAGAGGGACAGAAAGACATCGAAGTCTTAGTAATAGGGTCCCGTTTTTACCCTTTGGGCACGGAACCCTAAAAAAGCTTATAAGGCGCGTATTTTGCCTAATAAATCGTACGTGTCCCACCGGTGACATTGTTAGTCCCACCCGTGACACCCTTTGTTTAATTTTTGTAAAATATTTTTTAATAATAGGGCATTGTTTTTTATTAAAATGTTTCGATCAGTTTATTGTTTCCAACAAATATTGTAGTTTGCATTAAACAGTTTATTAAGAAAGCAGAGTTTTGTTGAATATGATTCATGTGTAACAAGTATGTCCATTTTTTGTCCCGCCCGTGGCAAACATTTACTGTCATTTTGATTTCATTTTACACGGTGTTATCCCCGCCTCCAATATAATTATAAAAGTATATAAAATATTCTGTTATTCTTAATATAAACCAATTTGATATCATTGATACAATTCGCATAAATTAGTCACACAAACTGAAATTAAGGTACAAGTGTCCCACCCGTGGCGGTAGAATCCCCCAGATGCCAACGAGAGTTATGCATGAAACAGAAATGAACACAAAATAATTATTTGCTTTATCTAATACAGGTTAACAGCAACCTAGCAACAATTATATTTATTAATTTACTTACTTAAAAAACAATAGAAACTTGCTTTGTGCAGTCAAAGATAAGTTTTGCAGTAAACGTAATGAATACTCAATATTATGCTGTTGTTTTTAAACGAATCGTCTTAATTTCATGACTTACGACTTGAGGCGCTAAACTTAATTTATAAACGCATGCTACACTCTCAATCGAGGCCGGAGTTCATACAATATGGGCGGTGTTCGTTCATCGTTGAAGTAGAAAGTAAAACGACGAGTTCAATCTCACACCTGCGGATTTTAATTCGATTGTAAAATTTATACAATCGATCCGAGATTCCAGGTATGATAATCGGGCCCTTAGTCTATAAGTGAATCTAATTTGATGGAGTGTGTAGCATAGTCTTTGTTTGCGTAAAACAAATGTTAGCGATTACTAGTAACAGAAAGGCATAAATTAAATGTTACATTTAAATTAGTGTTGTAAAATGAATATTGTCTTTGCTTTTTACTACAGCTAACTTGCGAAAATTACCTAATTATGGAAAACAATATTTACCTCTGAAATAATTTACCTTATGGCCTATTCTAATATTTAATAACTGCGTTAAGGGCGCACATGAGTCAGAATTATCTGATTTTCAAACAATATATAAAGTTATAGAGAAATAATAGAGGTAGGTGCTATATTATGCACAAATAAACAAGAAGTATGACCAAAATATGCTTTGATAAACGTTAAGAATGGAAACAATGCAATGCTGTTGTAACCCGGGAGATATTCCTGATCGTGCGCCTAGCCTGAAAGAACCGTCTACATAATAATTATTGTCAAAACAACAGCAGCTTACACACACTGAATTGAATGGATACAATATAACAGCAGACAAATATAAGCGAGTACAGTAAGTATCGAAAATATTCAACATAAATATGGAATGTAGCAAACACTCAATTGTAACGACCCTCTCTAGAATTGGCATTGGTCATCGTATATATATACTAAAGATTAAATTAGAGACAATAATATTTACAATAAAATATTAACTCTTATTTGTAAACTAATATTCCTTGCGATTATTGGATTGATATGCATCATTATACACGAGTAGTAAACCAATATAAAAGTTGTTTAAATACACATCGATAGCTGCTGGATAGAAATTAAACTTTAACATAGGTCACTTAAAACATACTGTACACTGAGAGACACCATTAGCTTACTATTTGACTGACCTCTTTCACAATATACAATATCATCGTAGGTTACAATCGAAAGATTCATTAAATATTATATACTTTAATTGTTTCTATTTCAATTAATTTTATCTAAGATAACATGTTACAATCGTAGACTCTATAGTGTTATCTTTTATTATATTTCAGTCTTAGTTTTGCGAAACTCAAAGACAGCGCGAGACGCACACTCTATGCCAAGCCATCGGCCATACACACCAACAACACTCGTAGCGGGCGGCGAAACCTCGTCTCGTTTCATACAATTTTAATAGAAACAATTATCTCTACGCGTAAACCGATTAAAGTATCAAGACTAGTTAGCGTCGGCGTCGGCTGGGGGCGCGGCGCGGGGAGGGGCGCGGAGAGGGGCGCGGCGAGGGGGGCGGCAGGCGCGGCGGGCCCGCCCCGTCCGGCGCACATATCACAAGGCACGCGCTCGCGCCCCGCGACCGCGAGTCCCAAATAAATAAATTATCAAGTCTATAATACTCCGGGACGCGGCACTGCGAGTCTGATCGTCCCGATAATGGAATGTAAGCGTGATATGGTAGAGGTGGCGGGGGCGGGCGGCGTCACGCGTCGGGCGGCGGCGAGGGCGCGGCGCGGCGCGGCACCATGACGCAGGGCGGCGGCGCGGAGGGCGGCAGGTAGGCGGGGGGCGGGCGCATGCGCACCCACCACCGCGTGGCCTTCTGCAGCAGCCCGTCCTTCTTGCCCGCGCCGCTGCCCCCCACCGTCCGCCGCGCCTCGCCCGCCCACTCGGGCACGTCGCTCACGCACTTGTTCGGTGGAGGCTGGAAACTGCTTCTGGTCAGCTCGGCTTGCTGTAACACCATAACACATCAGCGTTAATAACTTAATACATACTGTTTATATTTTTACGCACACTTGCACACAATTAGTGTATAATAAATAATAATTAATAACTAAAGGGATCTAAGTTTCCATTACAATGACTTTTTTTTTCAACAATTTGCTTCTTATCAGAACTATCCTGCTTCAAAAGATTCTTACATCTCAAATCTAGAATAGCAACGATAAGCCTTGAAGCCTTTTAAAAAGAGCTTCAAAGAGGCAGATCGCAGAGGTCGAAGCTGCTAGTTTGGCGTTTGCTACTACTCATCATGATCCTAATTCATACATGATGCATAGTATAATAGTAAGGGAGGTAGTGCTATCGTTTGCTAAGTGATTTCATACCGACCAAATTTTTGTCCAGCGGTAGCTTAATATTTATCAATCAATATAATCAGCGTCAGTCGCCGCACCCGTGGTGGAATGTTAACTGAGAGTATTTTAAAGTTGTAAAAAAAAATACTTGCGAAAAGTGATTTTATACCGAATGAAACTTTGATGGATGATTATTGAGGTCATGTTTAACCAAGAAATCACCGTCAGCCGTATTGCAGACGGGGGATTCAACGTCAGTCGCGTTACTGAACATGTAAAATTTTTTTGAATATGTCATTTTATACCGTACAAAATTTATACAGGTGAATGTTTCTACTTTGTAAATAATAAAGAAAACCGTCAGTCGCTATTACGATGGTGGAAAAACCGTCAGCCAGCGATATAAGTTATGACCAATATAGCCCTACTTCGCGCTCAATGTATCCTAGGGCGTCGCGTAGATGACATTTCCACCTGCAAACATTCAGCTGACGGCGATTTTCGTTTGAATTAACCATAAAATTATCTCACATAGCAATTTTAAGTAATTAATTCGATAGTCAATATTTGTGAAGAAGAATTATATACATTTTACTTTAAAAGCGCCATCTGTTGTTATATACTAAAACTAAAACGACACCTACCGAACCTAAACGTGTATAATCTAGATATGAACCTTTATTGGGTGCGAATTGGGATCTTTTTAATGTCAATTCAATACGATTCCCAACAACAACTTTGAGATGCTCTCAATTTTTATTCCACCCATTATGAAGTGGCTGACGATCAAAGCTGTTATGTATTAGTGGAATACTATTATTGTAACGATTTTCGCTCGGTATGAAATGACTTTTTAAACTGAGCGCGACTCCCCCTACTATAAGGTTGGCGATATGTGATTTAAAATGTGAGAAGAATTGTCAGAAGAAGATGGCGCCGCCTGCTAATTGTTGCTGGTCATGGTAACATTGATACAGCGATTTAGCGTGGGAATTAGTAGCACTGGATGTTATGCTAATACAGCTAAATGCTACTGAATAGCAGTAGCAATCAGCTGTATTAGCGTAACATCATTGCAAACATATTATTCAGCATCCATTGATTGTATTGCATTCATGGTAGAAAAGGGTGTTTCTTCAATTAAACTCCTTTTTAACGCATTACATCATTTTGGTGTATAAAATTTTTCCCCCCACCCCTCTTAGGGGACAAAAGAGGGGGTAAGATTTTGTATCAACTGATGAAGTACAAATACTTTGAATGGCAAAACAACGTTTGCCGGGACAGCTAGTTATGTAATATGTATTTATGTTCCTGTTTAGTGATTTAATTTAGAATAATATAATATACTAGCTGTCCCGGCAAACGTTGCTTTGCCATTATATAAAGTACCTATTTCGCCCATATTATTTTTTTGAAGTGACTAAATAAGTATGTTACCATAGTAACGTCTATCGCTATCCAGTTGCACAAACAACGGTCGCCCTCAGTCTCGAGTTGTAATAATTTACTATTATTTATTCAACAAATGCACTTATCAATATATAAAGTACCCAGTAGCCGATTCTCAGACCTACTGAATATGCGTATAAAATTTGGTAAAAATCAGTAAAGCCGTTTCGGAGGAGTTCGTGGACTAACATTGTGACACGAGAATCTATACTAATATTATAAATGCGAAAGTATCTCTGTCTGTCTGTCTGTCTCGCTTCACGCTAAAACTACCGAACCGATTGCAATGAAATTTTGTACACAGATAGTCTAAAGCCTGAGAAAGGACATAGGCTACTTTTTAACTGGAAAAAATAGTTGTAAGAGGGTGAAAATGCGTAAATTTGTTCAAATTAAGTTAGTTCCAAAAATTTATAATAGATGGCGCCGTACCGTCTCCTACATCGCGATGACGCTTGCTCAAATGTCTTTCTATAAGAGGTGGTATCATCTTACATCAGGTTTTCGATTTTTTCGATTGTTATTTCTTGGTTACGTTATAAAATAACTCAGTACTTTATCTATGCAGTGACGTAACCTTAAATCTATCAATGATAAATAGTTTATGGGTAAAGTTGTGTAATTAGGGGGCATAATATACTTTATTTGGCATAAATAAAGTTTAATATTAAAAAATGAAATAAGTTATGTGCACACTGCACAGCTGTTTTTGGGTGTTTTGATTTAATGGGTACTAGGGTTTTTTTATAAAAGCTTAATTTGACACCAATTTTGTTGTCATCGCGCGCTATAAACTGAAGTCCACGCGGACTAAGTCGCGGGCAACAGCTAGTTTTATATATATAATTACTAGCTGTCCTGACGTTAGTTCTCCTAAGTAGTCTGTGCTGTCCTGGCAAGCACGTATCTTAAGATTTATCATTCCTCTGTCTATGAACTCGAATAATAATCGATTAAAAAATCGATATACCTATTAAAATGGCAAAAGAGGCGGGGCGCGGCGATTCCTTTGAATCGATTCCGCGCGTACGGGTATTCCCATCACTAAAGCGCTCTTGTGACGTCACAGTAGGTATGAAAAAAGTGACACGCTCGTGTTCATACAAATGGAGCGACATAGCGCTTCTAACTAGATCTTATTTCTGTGGTAACGCCTTTATAAACCACATTTCATGCAATAAATGTTATGCTGCCTTCTGACGGCGGGTAACATCACGAACCGCACCGCGCCGAGCCGATATTTTGTACGAGCGAGTACGAGCCAAAAAATGAGCCCGCGCTACTTGCTCGCGCCTTTGAAGTTACCGACTTCAATTGGATCGGACGCGCTTGCTCAAACCAGCCCGCGCCACCTCGAGCCACCCCTTTACACGGTGCGTGGCTCGAGCTGGCGCGGCGCGGCTCGTGATATTACGCGCCGTGAGAAGCCAGCATCATTCTATTCTATTCCCAGTCTTCCCCCGCGACAACCGATCTGGCAATACTTACGGACCTGGTAAGGGACTCTGAGCTGCAGGTGCGCGTCCTGGCCGTACTCGCCGTCCGGCAGCTGTATGCTGGGCGGCAGGCCGAGGCGCTCCGCGGCGGCCACGGACCGCGCCCGGGATTCCTGCTCCACCATCTCCTGAATCCGCCCCACCATCGCCTGCAGGCGTTGCTGCTTCTCCCATTCCCTGGAAACAGCGGTGCACTCGATCAGTATAAATATTATGGTACGAATATCAGTGTTGTTCAAGTGAGAGCAAAGTTAGATTATCTCTTTTAAGTCGCAAAGATTGATAATGTACAGGATTTCAAGCGCCGCGCAATATTTTAATGATTACTTATATTTAATTTAATGAAGAGTTTATTAGATAAGACAAAAAGTTTTGGAGTTAGCGTCAAAATAACAATGTTGTATCGTTGTATCTTTTAATATTTTCAATCCTTAGTAACCTTCTTGAACCTTGGAATAATTTATTACGAAAATACTGCTTTGTTGAGACGCTATTTTAATCACAGATGATAGCAGAAATAGATGATTAATTAAAAAGTAGGTTAACTAAACTCGAGCTAAAGCTAATTACGGAAGACGCCAGTGACTTCTATTAAGGAGTCGTCATGAGAGCGTTATCATTACCTACAGTTACAACATAAGATCGGGGTTATGAGAAAGGAATCCAAAATGCAGTTTATAATGAGTTTTTATTTGGTCTGAGTTTATTATCACAACAATTTGGAATAGGGGACTACTTGAAATGGGAAAAACAAGTGGGGGATTTGGGAATGCGGAATCACATTCCTAAATCCTCCACTTCTTGGAAACACACTTCACAACACTTCTATGAATCATACACGGATTGTTTCCAAGATTGTTTAAAAAATAATTGTAGAATTCAAAGAGCACTGCTACGCCCTCCGCTTTTTAAGGTGAACGCAGATTTGGTCGCACCGCACGCACCGCAGTCGCCGCATTCGCAATTCTTCATATTATTATGAAGTTGCGAAGACTGCGGCGCGGGTAGGTAGGTATGCAAACTTGCCTATAACTTCATATAAAGAATTGCGAATGCGGCGACTGCGGTGCGTGCGGTGCGGTCAAATCTGCGTTCACCTTTATACGGGAAATACCACAGGATGTTGTGAGTTGTGACGTCATCTTCATCTTTCTCGATAACAGTAAATTAGTTTGTTATTACATGTCTTTTCATTGCCCAATTTTATCAGTTTTTTTGACAGGAGCTTATCGTATTAAAAGCGTTTTTGATTGGTAAACTTTGGACGTTAACCAACCAAAAGGATTAGTAAATGTCAAATGTCACTTCTGTCAAACAACCTCATTGTCTGACTATATGGAGAAACTAAATAGTCTCTGAATGTATGCCCCCCTCAGCTATTAAACTAATAAAGGGGATGATTTTAGGTAGCCCTTATGCTAAGGGATACTTAGTAAAGATATGGTTTAGGTGCTGTTGGTGAAAACGGGCATTAGTCCAATTTTTGGGGAATTTTTGAATGTATAATTGATAGCGTTTTAGATAATCGCTATAATAATAATAGAATGGAAACGTTCAGACTAATGACCACCTACTACGTTACACCTACTAGGTGGGTAATTAGTAATTACCAGCCAAGCAGAAGCCGAGGTTGCAAATCCTCGGCCAGCGGATACCTGCTTCCCCAGGGGAAAGTTACCGAGGATTTGCTAGCGCGGCTGCTCTCGGTGCATGCCTCTTTTGATGTAAACTAACAACGAGCATTCTTTCGTTGTTCTAGTGTGTTCGCCACGTGTTCGGCGGTAAATAGGTAGAATGCTCTAAGAATCTCGCTCGTTTGGTGTAAACGACGCATAACGTATTAGCAGACTGTTTTCGGATTGGATCGGATTTGACATGTCTCTCAAACTAAAGGAGAGGCAGTCGGAGTAATGCTTTGTTCAAACCTACGCGACCAAGTGAATCAAAACACACATTTGACAACTTGACGCAACTTGACGCTCCCGCTTCACAGTCGCTTAAATGGCGCATTTTCACTGGTCGATAGGGCCCGCATGCGGGGTGCGGGAGATTTCTGAAACGCATGCTACGACTAATGACAATGCGCCATTACCTAGTTGTCATAGACTCCCCGCATGCTGTATACCGTACGAGTTAACGAAATGAAAATGCGCCCTAATTAGTCGCGTAGGTTTGAACAAAGCATGGGCTCACACAGGAGACTGCAAATTCGCATAGCATTTTAATTTTGAGTTTAGCCGCATTGGCGTTACGATGCGAATTCACAGCTGTTGGTAGCTGTTAAGCATTTGTGTATAACTATACAATTTTTTTTGTAAAATTTTGAATGCAGTCTTGTTCTAAATCATCTAAAGAACATATTGCATTCATAACTATGTACGTAATTTTCTTGTCGGTTAGTGCACGAATGCTTAGCAGCGTCCAGGATATGGGGGATCCAAAAGAGATAGCAACTTACAGTGTAGTGTGGTGGTGTCTGTCGTGGCGCAGACGCGGCCCCCCCGGCGCGCCGAGCCGCTCCATGCCCGCGCACCCCGGCACTTGTACCGAGAGCATCTGTAAATCACAACACACTGCTCTCACTTATGCGGCCCTTGTGGCACTTACCACTGTATCTGCTAATCTCCAAACTACTCCCGAATACGGTTAAAGGATCACAGATCACATATCGACTCGAAAAGGGATCGTCATCGTATCGCCTTTCGATTTCTTTTTTTTCGCCTCGCCGTCAACCAGGCGTCAACCTAACGTATGCACGTAACCAAAGCGTGTCAGCAGCTGCTGTACGTCAACTCGGCTACGGCTCGTCGTCCCCGCGCTAACGGCTCGCCGACCGCTTGCCTCAAGATCAGTTTGAAGCAAGGGTGGACGGAGAGACGTAAGCGCGGGGACGACGAGCCGTAAGCGCGGGAACTGCAAGTTGACCACGCATCGCATCGCGGTTCGGAGCTGTTCCGAGGCGAGGCGATTACGTTACGATTTCGCTTAGTGTGCGTTGCAGTAGGGAGTTTCATACAAACAATATTGAACGGCTCGAGGCGATACGGTGACGATCCCTTTCCAAGTTGATTATATGTGTGCTGTAACCCTAAAGTTGTAGAATGGTGTATTTGCGCTGTTCAAGGAATACTATGTGACTATTGCAACTGATGTGTTTATTGCAACATAAATGTTTCGTTACATATTATTTATTACTTAGTCATGCCCCTCTCAAAACTATAGGCTGCGATTGCGTAAATATTTGCGCCTGATGCGTGGACCTTGGATCGCGCTTTACGCAATTTTTACCCCGGACTGCACTTATGCCGCCTACTTCGCGAGTAGTCTGGAGATAGCTTTGTACAAACCATCCAATCAACGCATGAGCTCCAATAGTCGTGTGCGTACAAGACAAAAAAAACGAGGAATACGGCTTTTGCTGAACCAAAGATTTCCTTTGGTAGGATTGATCTTTATATCCCTAAGATGGGTTTACGATGTGGAGCCACCTGAATATTTCATGCAGGTGGGGGGGGGGGGGGGGTGTTAGCTTTAACAAGGTATGAGGTCAATAACTGCGTGGGATTTAGGTATATAGGCGAGTTTGGTATCATTTTCGATTGAATCGAATGTTTAAATGCCAGTTTTTGAATAATATTTAGATAAAATATAGTAAAAATAAAATAAAAATTTAGAATATATGATTTTCAACCAACGAAAACGCTGTTGACAGGGTTTAATATAAGGAGGCTGATAGCCGCATTATTCTGCATGCCAAAGACATGGTGATGAATGGAGCAATAAACATATTAATATTATTAGACGTACCGCGCGGCTTCGTCCGCGTAAATCTGAAATTTCACGGAAACCGTATATTTTTCACAAATTAATAACCCATATCTCACGTAGTCTACTATATGTTCGAGTCAAATAACATAAAAATTGCTCCAGTAGTCTGTGAGATATTAGCCCTTTCAAATAATTTTCCCCGTTTATTTACATTTTCCTCTGTATCTTTGCTCTTATTGGTCTTAGCGTGATAAAATATAGCTTATAGCCTTCCTCGATAAATAGGCTATCAAACACTGAAAGATTTTTTCAAATCGGACCAGTAGTTCTTGAGATTAGCGCGTTCAAACAAACTAACAAACAAACTCTTCAGCTTTATTTTCACATATATCTCTGTATCTTTGCTTCTATTGGTCTTAGCGTGATAAATATAGGCTATAGCCTTCCTCGATAAATAGGCTGTCAAACACTGAAAGATTCTTTTAAATCGGATGAGTAGCTCCTGAGATTAGCGCGTTCAAAAAAACAAACTCTTCAGCTTTATAATATTACTAGACGTTCCGTGCTGCTTCGCCCGCGTAAATTAGATATTTCACAGACAAATTAGTCCACAATAAATAGCCTATGATTCTTCACGTTCCTACTTTTTATCTGTGCCAAATAACAGAAAAATTGCTGAAAAAATCGTGAAATAAGCCCTTTCAAATAATTTCCTCCGTTTTTTCACATTTTCCTCTATTTCTTCGCTTATATTAGTCTTAGCGTAATAAAATTTAGCCTATAGCCTTCCTCAATAAATGGGCTATCTAACACTGAAAGAATTTTTCAAATCGGACCAGTAATTACTGACTCATACTAAGATTAGCGCGTTTAAATAATGCTTCTTCTTCTTTTTACGTTGTTTAACATCTTTATCGTGCAAATATGAGTCCTAAAATGAATTTAGCATTCTTAAGTCATCCGAATATGGTACCGAACTTGGAATAGTACCATAATTAATGCCTCTATACAGATTGAGACTCTATTTTCCTCCTGAGCAGAAGCTGCTAAAATTAAAAAAAACTAATATCAAAAATCGCGGTGGCTCCACATCTTAAATCCATCCTCGGACCATAAGGACCAATCCTACCAAAGGAAATCTTTGGTTCATTAATAGCCGTATAATTCACCGTACACACGCAACTACAAGGAATCGGTTGCCTTAATTCATTAGCATAGCGCTTTATAATAATCTTTTGAAGTGAAAACTTCTTTAGCGGCGTTGAGCACTTTTGTGGGACGGGTAAAAACTGTGAAACTCGCGTCAGATTCTCGTGCTGATCGAAAAACCGTAAGACGGTTGGAGAGTAGTGTTGTAACATCGAAATCGATTAATCGAACAATCGATTGTTTTTTTTCGATTGTCGATATTTTTTAATCGACTGTAAGGGTTTCGATTAATTAAAAACAAAAAACGATTTTTTAAAAATCGATTTTCATAAAAAATGGGTTAAAAATTTAATCGATTGTAAGGGTTTCGATTAATTAAAAAAATGATTTTTTTTTAAATCGATTGTAACGGTTTCGATTAATTAAAAAAATCGATTTTTTAAAAATCGATTTTCATAAAAAATGGGTTAAAAAAAATAATGCACAACGTTGATAATCAAGTTTTTACTTCTGCCGGCACTCCCGGAGTGCAACCCGTCTTTTTTTTTACCGCTTTAGGATAGTATTATCAATTATGTCGCCTCGCAACATTCTGGACTTTGGAAAACCCTGCCTGAGCCAATTTTCTCTTGATTTCTCGGAACACATTCGTAGACTAGAAATATTCACGGAGGTAGATTTTTTATCACAAAATATTAAATACCACAGAAAAAATTATTGGAAGTAACTAAAAAGAGTTTGAGCTCGATATTAGAGTTTGGAGATCTCGATTTCAATGTTGTTATAGTTCATTTCTTTTATTAATTTCGCACTATTTTTTATTGATGCACCACAGTTAATCTTGAGAGTCTAGGTTCGAGACTTAAGTGCAGTGTTTCTATAGTAGACTGTAGACGTAGAGTAAGGGCAGTATAGTACCAATTGAGAGTCTGGAGTTAGGCTTACATAATATTATATTAATTTTTACATTATTGATTGCTACTATTATATTAAGTAATTTAGACAACCCTGAAGCCCCTGAAGGAATCGATATTCTTTAAGAAGCAATTTCGTACTTTTTTAATTTAGACCCCATAGAAGTTTAACAGGTTAGTGAATATGAGTGATAGTGTTGCCAACTATGGGGATTTCCCACTAAATTTAGTGGGAAAAAATAAAAACAGTGACTTTTTAGGGGGTAAAATTTTTGGGGATATTTTTGGGCATAATTTTTTTCAGGCGAAAATGTATTATATATATATCTAGTTTCTAGTACTATTATTACCATTTTTATATGAATAATGTCATGACTCATGAGTGACGTTTTTACCGCGACCACAACACTTGCGGTCGCCATGTGGAACAGCTGAAGTAGTATTTTCAGCGTTTTGATTTCTTAATGGAAAGCACCCCAAGTGATAAATAATTAACCGACTTCCAAAAAACGAGGAGGTTATATTATTTGGATATGGTTGGGGAGTTTTGTTTGAAAGGGGTTTGGGTAAATTTGTTTGAAGGTTGGCTTGATTTTTTTTGCGCGGCCACTGAAATAATTTCGTTTGTTTAATAGTACTATATGTGTGATAAATGCCTGGCAAAAAAGTTTGGGCGTAAGTAGTATCGAAACCGAGATATTTGGGGTCAAAGGTCCATTGTGTGTAAGAGCTAAACGTTGTTCGCCTTTGTATCAAATGCGGATTTTCTATTTTATTACGGATTGCGACATAAGATCAAGTTCAGGATAAAATAAAAATGCAAGTAACGCGGGAGAGCCATGCTTCGGCACGAATGGGCCGGCTCGACCGGAGAAATACCACGTTCTCACAGAAAACCGGCGTGAGACAGCGCTTGCGCTGTGTTTCGCCAAGTGAGTGAGTTTACCGGAGGCCAAATCCCCTACCCTATTCCCTTCCCTACCCTCCCATGACCCGTTTGCCTCCTTATTTCATAAAAAAAGCACTGTTTAATGTATTCATTTATAAAAATATGGTAATTACAGCTAAACAAGGTATCGGTAAACGTTCTAGACCTAGTTTTTATTATCATTATCTTCGTCAGCTTCATTTTCTACATCTTGCCTTATTATAAGGTCTAAAAACTGAGCCGGTGGAGACAGATTTTCTTGGTGTCTCCCCCAGCCCATATACCACACTATCGACATTATGTGTGAACAGCAACCTAATGTTCGTTTTCCCACTATACACGAGCAGTAATGCCCTAATAGGGCGTCCCGGCCTTGATCCCCCTTTCCAATAAAATATAAACATGATATGTCCGACTTGACACATGTCTTGACTGTATTCTTCCTCAATAGCCAAGGATCAATGAGGTCCAGAACACCTTAACACAAGCCAAATGGTGAGTGATAAAGAAATATGCGAGCGCCGAGCGCCGAGCGGTCGCATGTGGCTCCCCCTGCCCCCCCCCCCCGTACCCGGACGCAGGTAAACAAATGACGTGTTGTGATTGGTCTAAGTGATCCACAGTTGACCTTGAATCGTCCATTATTAACAATTAGCGGGAAAAGTTCGAAATATGCAACTTTTGACGAATACAAATAACGGATATAGTGGATTTTATTTTTTCAAATATCTGAATTTCGATACACTTTAGGCAAATATTGTACTAATAAAAAAGTTATGGTTTGTGGTGTACTATAACTACTGTAAGTTTCATAAGTGGCCGCTGACTTTGAAAATCAAGCCAGTTTTACCCAAACCCCTTTGTTGCTTTAGGAGGAAATTTTTTGAAGAGTTGGCATCACTTTATATGAGGTTTGCATGTCTTTGTCTGGCATGTAGGAAAAGTGACATGATAGTCTCTAGATCTCATGTGACTTTTTCCTGAAGTTCAGTTTTAATTAGTCTAATCTTGCTTAAATATTATCATCTTTAGAGACAAGGATATTACCACAGAATATATTATATTAGTTGTACCAATATTACTAAAGGATGGCAAGGGACATATTTTGATCTTAAGGTACATTCAATTTACAGAGCCTGTATAGAAGTCCAACTTTTACAGTGGCTTTATAAGTAAAACAAGAAATCAGCAAACATTAACAAATAAGAAGAATCTTTGGAGATTATATTTTGTTAATTATTACTTGTTTGTGATGTTTTATTTTGCAAGTTTATATTCTTGTTATTTAGAAACTGTACTTAAAATGCAGTGTGACAAAGTTAGAATTAGCCTCAGCGCCAAAACTACAATAAAACTTTTAATAAAAGCACAAGTTTCAATGCTTTAAAGTTTAAACTTTCAAGGATCAACATCACCATTTATTTGTAACAGCTGACAAGCTTTTCCCAATGAAATAAAATATTTAAATTATTTAATTTTATAACCTTGCTTGCCTGCATATTAACTACTTCATACCTTTTATTTCTTTGTAAAAGACTGTATTAAAAAAATGTTAATCTTAATTGGCCTTAATAATAATAATTTGTTCATAGAATGAAGTTAATCCCATAGCAACTAAAGCCCAGACCGCCCGCGCCAGTACATAATATGGACCAGTGACCACCGACCATGGTAAGTACACTTTATTGGGAAAGATTTTAGTAATTTTATTGTGTAACATACTAAGAAAAAAGTTATAAAAAATTGTATAATATTATTGGTACAAAAACTAAATTTTTTTAATAATAGGAAACTGGACGTACAGTTAGCTGAGTTAGATTACTGATTATAAATTAATAAAGGCAATTTCAATGTTTTCAGTTTTGTTATAATAAAAAATATGGGAATCAAGATGTGTTCTTTGGTAGGTTCTTTGTATAAATCTCCCAATTAGGGATGATTATCTCATCTTTAGTAGTGTTATGATTAGAGACCGGATTATATGCATTTGCATATCTGCATATGCATTTGCATATTTTAGCCATTCTCAGCGGTAATAGCATATTTCACCTAAGGTCTAGTTATGATGCATGTTTTCGGTAGATTTACAACATTTTTTACTAACACTGCACTACGAAATGCGACCAAATTTAATAAAAATAATAGTTAACAATATTAACAAAAACATAATATGGGCTATCGAGTAATAGTTGCGGCTTTTACTGCATTTCGAATGCAGTCAGTAGCCGTGCGCGTCTTTTATTTTGACAGTTACGATAGTAAAATGAAAGAGCCAGAAGAACGTCGGGCTTGCCAACTACAAATTAATGGAATGGCAGAACTTTTCCCAGAAACTGTACCTAAGGCCGGTATAAATAGTCAGTACTCAAGATGCATCTCGGTCTCAAGACGCGGTTCGGCTCTATGATTGGTCCAAATTTTGACAGCCAACCAATCACAGAGCCTGAACCGTATCTTGAGACCGAGATGCAGCTTGAGTACTGACTATTTATACCGGCCTAAGTGTTAACAAAGCACTCAAGTTTAAATTTTGCCCAGTTTCCTAAGTGAATGTGGAGCGAACCTTTCCTATTTACAAAAATATTCTAAATGATCGTAGACACAATCTTAGCACTGAAAATTTAGTATATTAATAAAACTGAAAATATTTGATTGCTTACGTTTACAATTTTTAGATGATCCGCAATGGCAACAGGCTGCGCTACCGGTAAAACACGGTGGTTTGGGCATCAGGAGCATAGGGTCTGTCGGTTTGCCGGCCTTTCTTGCGTCGTCGAATGGGGTTGCTGATCTTGTCACTAACATTTTAAAAATCCAAGGTGCAAGATGCAGCATCCCCTTTTTGAGCGACGCAAAAACTGCCTGGCAAGAATTATATCCTGGCATCAACCCCCCCGAGGATGTCACCTCCCAGCGTGCATGGGATGACCTGAGCTCCAGATATACCTTAACGCTTATGTTGAACTCACGGTCGGAATCAGCACTGGCCCGTATTAAGGCAGTTTCCTGCGTGGAATCTAGTGCCTGGCTCCAAGCGTTGCCGTCACCGCATCTCGGCACCTTTCTTGACGATAACACCCTAAGAATAGCAGTGGCCCTGAGACTAGGCTATGAAGTGTGCGAGCCTCATCGTTGCCCCTGCGGTACTGAGGTTGACGCGTACGGCCACCATGGGCTCAGCTGCATTAAAGCTGCCGGTCGTTTTGCTAGACACCACGCCCTCAACGACAGTCTCCGTCGAGCCTTGGTGTCGGCAGACGTGCCGTGCGTGCTTGAGCCCCCTGGCTTGAGCCGAAGCGACGGCAAACGCCCGGACGGCCTTTCCCTGATCCCTTGGAAGAAAGGTCGGTGCCTCATATGGGATGCCACGTGCGTTAGTACGTACGCTACCTCGCACATTTCCGGCACTGCCCAAAATGCGGGATCTGCCGCCGAGTACGCTGCTCGGCAAAAGCATAACAAGTACACGGATTTGGAACAACAGTACCTCTTTGTGCCTTTTGCCGTCGAAACGGGAGGTCCGTGGTGCAACGAAGCGAAAGCTTTCGTTCGCCAGCTCGGACGTCGGTTGCGGGAATCAGGTAACGATCCCCGCTCCGGGGCTTACCTGGCCCAACACGTCTCCCTAGCCATTCAGCGCGGTAACGCGGCCAGTGTGATGGGGACGTTTGAGCATGGTACGCTGCGGGGTGGCCTTTTTGATTAAGATCTTTTGTTTTTCCTTTTTTTTTTATTCTAATTATTATCATTGTTAAATTATTTTTTATTTATGTAGATTTTTGTTATTGTAAATTTAATAGGTAAGTACTAAAGATTTATTTTTTAAGTTCAATGAAAGTCGCTAATTTTTAATATTTTCTATACAAATTATTATCAGGCGTTGTAAATAGTTACCTAATATTTTCCTTGTTATTATAATACGTTACCCAACAAAATTATTTGAAATGTTAATTTTTTTACTTGGAACCCGGACACCCGGTTCACGTGATATTTTTTTTAATAATTTTAATGTCATATTATGATGTTACTGTACCTATTATCGCCTATCGAGAAAATAATTTACTAATTGTATGCAGATTTAGAATTTGCATAATGTCATTTAATTTTGCATATTCTGCCAATTTTCGTGCATATTTCAAGCATTTTTCATGCATATTTGCATGCATATAACAAGCTTTTTATGTTGCATATAATCCGGTCTCTAGTTATGATATTATTTCAATTATTTAAAATACTTTTTATTTGATTGTTGTTTGGATTCTTGTACTGTCAGATTTTTAGCTATTCTCTAGACATATTCTAGAATATTTTTATAAAATATAAGTTTAAATAACCTTTGCAAAGTTATCATATATTTGGATAGTGAAAGTGTAAAGAATAAGTGAATTATTATCTTATCTAGGATATCATTTCAAGTATTTTAATATTTTTTACAGTTTTTTGGTCTGTACTAGTAGAAAATGATGATTCTTCATATGTATTGAAGAATCATATGGAAATTTGGTTGGTTGAGTCTAGATTTAAGTTCAACTGTTTGATCACAAGTCACAACTAAGATTTACTTTCAAACATAACTAAATAACCATGGACGTATAAAAAAAAATTGGTTGTCTGTAAAGTCGGTTTACTGACGACAGTTGATCGTGACAACGTCATAGCCTTAATAGGGCAATAAATCATTTCGTACAATAGTGACTAGTAGTTCTACAAGCTTTTAACGTAATTTATTTACAAACATAATAAGCAAATCGCTTCCGAATCTCTATAAATAGAAACAAACTTTTTCGAGTGTAACCTAAAGTTATTTCGATGTATTTCTTTCAAATGATTGTCTTAAAATATTTATAATGAGTAAAATAAACTATTCGCAATACAAAACACTACATACATTCGTGAAATCCAGTAAAATCTTCGAACAAAGCACAAGTCATACCTTGACACGTAGGAAATAGAGCACAATTTTGAATAGCCGAAATAATACTAATAGCTCACAGATTGTTTATTTATTTTTCATTCAGAGTGTGGTCAATGTATCAAAGGTCATAACTAACCAAACTTCTTCATACAAAAGTATTCTCTAAGTCATCGAAATACGTAATATAATCGAAACAAAAGCGCGGCCCAGGTGGGCCTTACGGTTGTTGAGAGGATAAATGGAACGCCTCAGAGCGATCAGCGAGGTAACGCCGCATATTGCGTCATGTTTTTTCGTGCGCGCAGCCCATATCGAATTATAAGACGTTATCACGTCAAAAGGCGGACGGAGTCCCACCATACACAAAACTGTGTCCTTCAGAGTCGGCCAGCTGACTGCATGTACACGGTCCGCACGCACACATTGTTACGCTAGTCCATACCATTTGACAGGCGAAAGAATGTGTGCGTGGCCGACTCTGAAGACACAGTTCTGTGTATAATAAGACTCCGTCCGCCTTTTGACGTGAGAACGTCTTATAATTCGATGGGGCAGACTGCGCGCACGAAAAAACGTGACGCAATATGCGGCGTTACCTCGCTCTGAGGCGTTCCATTTAAGGCTATGACGTTGTCACGTTCAACTATCGTCAGTACACCGCACAGAGCACCGTACAGTCGGGGAAAATTGTGCTAAGCAGAAATGTACAGTCGGGGAAATGAGTTGTTTAGCAGAAATGTACAGTCGGGGAAAATTGTGCTAAGCAGAAATGTACAGTCGGGGAAATGAGTTGTTTAGCAGAAATGTACAGTCGGGGAAAATTGTGCTAAGCAGAAATGTACAGTCGGGGAAATGAGTTTTGACGTGACAACGTCTTATAATTCGATGGAGCCGGCTGCACGCATGAAAAAACATGACTCATGCGGCGTTACCTCGCTCTGAGGCGTTCCATTTAAGGCTTGAAGTGCAAGCGAGAGCGCGGAACGAGCGACAAAGAGGCACGTTGTCACGTTCAACTATCGTCTGTAAACCGACTTTACAGACAACCGTTTTTTTTCTACGTTGAACGTTCATGCAAATAACATAGATCCACTAACCGGCTATAACTCAATATCTAATGGTGCATAGTGCTATTAAACTTCTTAAACGTGGAGCCATGCCCAAATGAAAAAGAGTTATTACTTAGTATTATAATTGTTAAAAAGCAAACTTGGATAATATAACTCAAGTCCAAGTTTTGGTGTCCAATCAAAATGAATAATAATCCATTCATGATTGATGATGAGTATAGAATTATAATATTACTATAACTATTTTTTGTATCCAAATTAGGTTAATATACATATTCTCAGTTGATATGATTATTTTATGTAACATTTGTATTTTACGCGTACAGACTGATATACACCTGTGTCTGATCCTTTAATGTCATGATCTATGGCATATTTTATCAAAGAATTGGCTCTCAAATTTTTTCTCTTTCTCACGGTTGTACCATTACTTCTCATGTAAATACCCTATGAAGATAAAAAAGGACTCATATTTTAATAGCTAAACTTGTGGACTACACTTACACAGGCTTACACTTATATTTCGTGGAATGAAACATAGAAAACCCAAAGTTTAAGAAAATAATCGGCCAAGTGCGAGTCGGACTCGCGCACGAAGGGTTCCGTACCATTTTCCTAATTTTGCTCTATAATGGTACGGAACCCTTCGTGCGCGAGTCCGACTCGCACTTGGCCGATTATTTTCTTAAACTTCAAGGTTTTTCTATGTTTACAATACCCGGCAATAAATATTGCACATCGACCTTTGGAAAGAGACATTCGGCTAATTTCGGTTTCATAGAGCGTTATCTTTGTAGCACACACCTATTTGACACAGCGTTGCCAGAATGTTACTTTTGTAACATTTTACGTTACTTTTGGCCCTTGCATGTTACATTCATGTGATATGACTACAGTTGTTACTTTTACGTTACTTTTGGTAATTGAAAAAAAAAAGATGCTTGAAACCAAAAATGCGAAAACGAAACGCGCTAAGTTTTTTGAGTTTTAGTTTTGTTTAATGACCGTCATGTTGGTAGACTTGGAGCTAAACAAAATAAAAATATTATGTCTTCGTAAAAATAAAATCGGCCAAGTGTGAGTCTGACTCGCTCATAAAGGGTTCCGTACCGTGATAGAGCAAAAATAGGCAAAAAACTGTGTTTTTTTTTGTATAAGAGCCCCCTTTAGATTATTATTTCATTTTAATATTTTTTTATTTAAGTATATAAATGATTTTGTGGAAATTTCAAGTGCTTACCTGTTAAGTACCATATCCAGCAAAAAATGCCAAAAAATCAAATTTGTTGTATGGGAGCCCCCTATTTTAAAGAACAGAAATACTGTGAAATATCATAAGTCTAGGCTCTAGTGCGGTTCTTGCGATACAGCCTGGAGACAGACACATGGATATGGTCAAAATCAGTGCATTCTGGAATCTGGGTCCACCCCCCCCCCTCGTCATTTAAAATAATACGAAATGTTACTTTTCCCCTCAAAATGTTACTTTTCGCATGACAATATGTAACTTTCGAACATACAGTACTGGCAAAACACTGATTTGACATTATGTCAGTCGTTGTTCAAATTCAATAGAGTGCAGTCGCGTCCAGTTCAAAATATATATATGGGTGATTCTACAAAAATTGGGTAACTCGCTGTCACCAGTCAATATATATTAAATCACATTATATTTTAAAGATTTTATACTTAATTTTAAAAGTATGTAATTGCCTTTAATTGGTCACTCAATTTCAGATACGTAATTTAATTAGAAATTGTATAAAATTGAAAGAGTATGCTCAAAACGTCAGTTCTTTGGCCTGTCACAAACCCAAAAACGTTCAATCAAGAGACTGTACATCAGATTTTACGATTAATTTCAGAAAACGCGATATATAATTACAATCTTTAATGTACGTAATAATGAATGTCAGGACTTTCATAGTGTAAAAATATTTACAATGTCTTTAAAAAAGAAAGGAAACTTTGTCATAGGTTTCATTCGTCAGTCCTTTGTGTAACTTTCAAATGCGAAATTTTTCACCAAAAAACACGTATACATGGTCAAATACCTATTAATTATGTTTACTTGGTAATGTTGTCAGCTAAGAACTGCAGCATTTCTTTGCCACTATTACAGTAAGAGTGCTAGCTCGTCGGATATGACATAATCTTGCGCAGGGCCAGTCAAAAACTCAGTACTGTGGGTAAGTCGTTAATTCCTTATAAATCTTAATTTTATTTTGGTTACTATACTGTTTACTATGATTAGTAAAAAAATAGTATATTGATATTAGAAAATACGAAAAGAAACATTAACTTTAATTATAACCTTAAATTTATGTCGAAATCATCAGTCCTTTGGCGTCAGTCCTTTGCCTGAAATCGTGCCAACGGACTGACATGTTACCAGAGTACTGATGCTTTTTTCTATAAGATCACTTTTATCACAACAATTAAGGTGTGTTAACCATTTGTTTATTTATTTTAGTGTAAAACATAATGGTGCCTACCACAAAAGACAAATTAGACTGAATAGGCCGGTAGAAATCGACACTAAAAACCCTAAATTCGCAAAGCATGATGTAGTGCTGCATTTTTGGTATGTTGTTTGGATCAGTTAGGGTGATGTAAATCCCAATTCGCAACTTCGAAAAAGTTGTGCTCGCTGCGCACCACATGATAAGCTGCGAAAATTTTCGACTTTTTTCACTTTTTGCTCTAAAAGTCATAAACTATGCGTTTCCGACAAGTAACATTCACTACATAAATGAAGCTAATTAAATTGGCAACAATTTAAGCCTAACCGCAGCTCTCTAGACCTTATAACAACTAAGCTGTGGCCCTTCAAAGATGGTCCGTTTTTCTCGAAAATTTGAAATTCCTCTGGTTCGTTAAGCTCTTCGATTTCCTGTTCTTCCTCAGCTCCCTCGGGATCATTATCATCTTCATCTATCAAAATCAAGGCGACGTTATCGCATGACTTTCCTGAGCAGTTTAAGCATAAAGCCGAGCATTTGAGCCCAGCTTTTAGACAAGTGCATGCATTTCTGCGTGACTTGGGAAGTTTGTTTTGAAGCTGGAGAAACTTCTCAGAGATTTCCTCCGCACAAAGGAAACAAATGCTCCGAAGATTCATAGGGCCCGATGTTCTAGAGGTTGATGGGTGAGGTTGTACTCCCAGCTTATGTTTTGATATATGCAGATTGTGAGTGATTGTGTTGTGCTCTAATAAAAGAAAATTAAATGTACTACAACTTTATTTTACGACTTTCTCATAGAACGAGCGGTTTTGCCAATATTTTGCTTCAAACGGGAGCAAAACTAAAAATTTCAAATTTTCGGGAAAAACGGACCATCTTTGAAGGGCCACAGCGTAGTTGTTATAAGGTTTAGAGCTGCGGTTAGGCTTAAATTGTTGCCAATTTAATTAGCTTCATTTATGTAGCGAATGTTACTTGTCGCAAACGCATAGTTTATGACTTTTAGAGCAAAAAGTAAAAAAAGTCGAAAATTTTCGCAGTTTATCACGTGGTGCGCAGCGAGCACAACTTTTTCGAAGTTGCAAATTGGGATTTACATCACCCTAACTGATCCAAACAACATACCAAAAATTCAGCACTACATCATGCTTTGCGAATTTAATGTTAATTTCCACCGGCCTAGAAGGATTTAAATAAGAAAAGAGAAGCTGAAAAGACTTTCTTGCCCAGAATCAAACTACCTCTTCAAATAGGCTGAATTAGCAAAGAAAAACATAGATTACGAAAATATGTACTTAAGAAAAGGAGAAAGGGCAAAGAAAAAATGTTAAAGAAACCTCAAAAGCTAACGGTTAACTTGAAAAAATTGGTCATGTGCGAGTCAGACACCAGCACGAAGCCCTCGTGCCATAAAATGGCTATTTTCGTATGGGAGCTCCCTTTAAGTGTTTATTTTATTTTAATTTTACTATCTACTATTAAAGAAGAAGAAAAAAAATAGTATTTTGTGAACATTTCAATTGCCCACCTGGTGCCATTATTGACATTGAGTTAAAAGGACAAAAAAGTTTATTCGTTGTATAGGAGACCCCTTAAATATTTATTTTCTTATAATTTTATTGGTTATTATTAAAGTAACAAAAAATTGAGTATTTCTAGAGAATTTAAAATTACCTGGTTGCATTATTGACACTGAGCAAAAAAGGGCACAAAAAATCACGTTTCTTGTATGGGAGCCCTCTTAAATATTTATTTTGTTTTTATTTTTGTATTTTCGTTATAGCTGCAACACAATTATACGTCATTTGTGAAAATAAAAACTATCTAGCCATCGCTGTTCTTGAGATACAGCCTGGTGACAGACAAATAGATATACAGATGGACGTACTGACGGACAGATGGACAAAAAACGAAAACTTTAATTCTGTTGTTTGTTGATATTAATTATTAATGTATGCTGTTAAGTAAAAGTACTTTAAAGTAAAAAAAAATGTTTATTACAATTGTCAAAATTCTTATAAAGGTTGTGGTAGTGTTTTCCCCACATTATTACAAAATATTTTTCTATTTTTAACTTACTAAGAACTTGATACATTAAAATAATTAAAGTGATATAATTATAGTTTATAAGCGTTTAATAAATGCCACAAATGTCATATATTTCTAATAAGTTTGCATTATCTATCAGTACTGTGTGACCCTCGTCAGTCCTCTGGCAGTCAAATTCAGAAAAATCTAAATATTTTAAAAACTACTCAAAAAAGTGACTGGCCCGTTTTGCAAAATATATTCATTATATTGCCTATCTTATAAACTAATACTTGTTTAAATTTACCATAAAAATTACAGTAAACAAAATATCCCTAAAAGTTACCCAATTTTTGTAGAACCACCCATATATAACTAAGGACTTTGATAAAAATTCAAGTATGTACCTGTTGCCTTTATTGATTTAGAACGAAAAAGGCAAAAAAAAACACGTTTGTTGTATGGGAGCCCCCCTTAAATATTAATTTTATTTTGTTTTTAGTATTTGTTGTTATAGCGGCAACAGATATACATAATCTCTGCAAACTCTCTAGCTATTACCATTCTTGAGTTACAGCCTGGAGACAGACAAACAGACAGACAGACAGACAGACAGACAGACAGACAGACAGACAGACAGACGGACAGACGGACAGACAGACAGACAACGAAGTCTTAGTAATAGGGTTCCGTTTTTACCCTTTGGGTATGGAACCCTATAAAATGTGTATTATATTTTATAATTAATGGCTTCTTGTGATTATTCTAGCGCATTAAACTGGTTCTTTTTTATTTTAAAAAGATAGAGGAAATTTTCATCATAAATAACTTTTTTTTACCCTTTTAAAATAATCGTACATAATT
Organism: Polyommatus iphigenia; assembly: GCA_963422495.1. Taxonomy (NCBI): domain Eukaryota; kingdom Metazoa; phylum Arthropoda; class Insecta; order Lepidoptera; family Lycaenidae; genus Polyommatus; species Polyommatus iphigenia. Next base: position 39,625,437 of record OY730180.1, on the reverse strand, counting down.
TAAAACTAAAGACAGGGAAATCATACCAAGGTTTCTTTTTTTACTACTCAAGTATCCTTAATAGTCCAGGAGCCCTACAATTTTTTTTATTACTATCAAGCAAATTTTTTGTGAGTAGCTTCACTTGTTTATAGTCAGGGTTCCCTAAACATTTTTTTTTATTACTATTAAGCTAATTTTTTGTAAGTAGCTTTATTTTGATAAGATGAACAACATTTTTATCTGCGAAATATCTTGAAAGTGGTAGCTAATGATAGAAAGAATTTCATACTTTGATTTGATGGTCCTAAAATATGGATTGTTCTATTTGTAGGACAATGTTACTCTTAAATTATATAACTATTAAAGTATTAACCTATCAATCTAATATATAAAAATAAGTCGGGTTTTCCTTCCTGACGCTATAACTCCAGAACACACAAACCGATTTCCACAGTTTTGCATTTGTTGGAAAGGTCTCAGGCTCCGTGAGGTCTACAGAAAAAATAATTCAGAAAAAACTTCAAGAGAAAAGCAGGAAAACAAAGGAAAATCATAGGAAAACAAAGGAAAATCATTTTTCACATGTGAAAAATAATTTTCCTTAATTTTCCTGGTATTACAGCGGCATTTATATGGCAAAACAACGTTTGCTGGGACAGCTAGTTATAAATATTATACAAAAAAACTGCTGGTTAGGGTTCCGTTTTAGGGTTCAGTAGTCAACCAAGTTTTGTTAATTACAGAACCCTATAATGGAACCCTAATGAGCAGATTTTTTGTATATTGATAGGTTATTAGTTTAAATATAATTTAAGAGTAACATTGTCCTACAAATATTAGCAGTCCATATTTTAGGACCATCAATTCAAAGTATGAAATCCTTTCTATCTCTGTTAACTACCACTTTCGAGATTTTTCGCGAATAAAAATGTTGTTTGTCTTATCAAAATAAAGTTACTTACAAAAAATTAGCTTTACAGTAATAAAAAAAATTGTTTAGGGAACCCTGACTATAAACATCTAAGTAATAAAACGTTTCTTAATGTTATGACTTATGAGACTTCAAAAAGATCATAATTATTTTCAATATTATGTTATTTTTCTTATTCTGTGTAGAAGGCATCATATTTTTACAAGCAATAACCTACACTACTGCAAGTGGACTTAAGAATCTAATCTAAAGAAATTATCACCGATTACACTAATAACAATAATTCGTATCAATACTTTGATTAGAAGCCAGTGTTTCTCAAATTATAATTTTAAAGAGTCCAATAAGATTATAGCTTTTAATGAAATGTACCAGTAGATAAAGTATGATACATAGTTACATTTTCAGAAATTAACTAACAACTTTTAAAAATTTGTCTCTACCCATCAAAGTGAAAGAATTTATCATCAGATAATAAGACCAATGACCTACAATTTTATAAAGTAAATAATGTGATGAGGGGAATGGCCTGAAATATTAGCTCACAATGTAAACAACTACTGAATGAACACTTAATTCATGAAGCCCCAAGCGGCCACATCCGGCCGCGATATCAATGAAAAAGCTTGTCTCGTTTTGCCAGGACTGATGGGTTAATTTTTGATATCATGTAACTTAAATTTTTGTTGATGCTTCAACTCCCAAGCAGTCAAATTCGACCGCGTAAACAATAGATTTCCAAGAATCTATGATCGAGGGATTAATGATATTTGCGACTTATAGAAGAAACTATCTCACATTAAGATAAGTAAGATCAGTAAAGGGTTTCAGGGAGAAAATCTTTTTATCCAATAAAATATAAAATTCTTGTATATATCAGTGTTTGTGCGCGAACTCCTCCAAAAGGGCTCAACCGATTTTAATGAATAATCGTATATATGTACATTGTACATTCGTTAAGTCTGAGAATAGGTTTTTATCTACTTTTTATATTGATACTACAAATAATTTATTTTGCAAAACATAGGTTAAGCTTACTCTTTTCTCAAATCATGGTTTATTTGTGCTTAGCATCTAACGAAGAACATAGTTAATGCAAATCCCTGTTAGTTTATGTGGTATAACATGCATGAGTAGCATTTAGTTATTCTGGTTTATGTATCTATTGCCTATAACATTTAAATAGTATTGTTTTTCTTTTGCATGAATCCTTTTCCTTTCATAAATTTAATATTATGTGCTACAATAGATTATGTTGAACGGGTATTACCTTATGATGTTTTGACGTTTGAATGGATTTAAGCCAACTTATGTACCAAATCATTGTAATTTCGATATAATATACTGTTTTGTACTATGAGCGAACTTTAAAAACATAGTTTGTAATGTTTGCTTATCAATTGCTTGGAGTTTTATCAGCCTCATAACATAACCTCTGGATTGTCATAACTTAATGTTTTGACTGGGGCCCAATGTTTAATTAACATGGACAATTGAATGGGTGAGTTAATTGTATGCTTCACTGGCTTTAAAGACAAAACGGATTCGAAGGCTATGCTCTTATGTTTATGAATGTGTAAAATATTCTCCATTTAGGACCAAAAAGATGTGGAAAAGCTGTGTGTTATTGTGTTGGCATATCACGATTCACGAATATCGCGAGAGAGGTGATTACGGAACTGTCTGTCATGAAAATTTATTTAAATTCACACAAACAACGTCTGGGCGTGACGTCGCTATCGGCGCGGCTCTTATCACTTGGCACGCTCCGCCGTCTCGCCGCTCGGGAGTCGCGACCGTCCGACTCACGGCTCCGGGCTCACTCGCCTTCCACTCGACCAACTCGACACTATAACGCAATCCTTGCAATTTACAATGTGTTTTAAACGCTCAGTCCCTAATATGTTTTCACTCGTACGTATTGTTTTGATGTTAGGATTGTTTACTTCCACTGCGAGTATAGTCGACTTACACGACGACAGAAAAAACACAGTACCACTTACTATTTTAAGAAATGTTGGCTGTAATCTTCTATGTTTCCAGTGTCACTGAGCGAAGATACTTTCGACGATTGTGTTATCACGTCGTTGGGTACACTTGTAGACCATCGATCACACTATCGCCGTTGGCAAATTCGTTGTGAATTTGCTGCATTAACACTGTCACTAATACTTGCATAAAGAGGTCTAGACTACTTTAAAACAAAACAATCACAGGGCGATACACGGAGATTACGACACCCGCAAAGCGCTTTTACATTTAATTTACTATAATTCACTAATAAATAAGATTGAAAGTCGTTTTATGTTGTAGCACTATAAAAATAAATAATTTTTGAAACAAAGATAACATATAAATTCCACTATCGCGAATTTTGTAACAGAGTTTCTCTGAACTCTTGTTTTCATATTGGCAAAAAGGCGGCTGCCATCAAGCGAGTCTTGTTGTTCAATGACGCGGAGTGCTCAGTGCGGACGCGGCCGCACCGCGCCGCGCCGTTCGCAGTCGCGGCGGTAGCGGGCGGCGGCGGGGGGAAGCGGGCGGGTGACGGTGCACCGGCTGCCCCGATGTCGTCGCACACAGCCGCGCGACGGGTATCTTCGATTACTCACACACGAAACGATCTGTCTAGTTGCATTCGTGTGCTCATACGGTGGCGCGATAAAGCGATGAAATAAGCCTGTGAGCCGAATTACTGATAGTACGTACACGAGACACACGTGAGCATACATACACATAACGGAGCACACACGTAAACGGGGCTCGATGCTGCTCGACTTGTTTATGTATGCGAACCTATAATTGTAATAGTAAGCGATGACGCGTTTGTCGGCTCGTGAGACGAGACGGTTGGCATTGCTCAATGATTGAGCTGTACTCGAGTCCTACGTAACAATCAGTACATAAAAAATGAATCAAGCTAGACAATAGACATTAACTTTAATTACAATAAAGGTATAGACTATAGTATAGCTAACCAAGCCCTTAACTCACTTAAGTTGGCGAAGGCCAAACTGTTTTGTATAAATTACTAGGTGGCGCTTGGTTGAGGCACCTGTATGTTTTCACAAAATATTAAATAAGTAAGTATGTAATAAAATAACGCATAATTTCTTGGGATTTTTACTACCGCATCGGTTAACATTAGGCAAAATATATTACATATTACTAGAAAGCTACTTTTAGCACGGTCTATTTAGACGCAAAAAAATCGTAACCTCGGAATAATTCGCATAGAGCTGAAAATTGGTAGAGACGTTAAATACACCATTATAAATAAAACCTCAAAAGTCCCCGGCGATCCTCCTTGTGCAAAAAATTTTATTCAATGTCAAAGGTATGAAAATGATGTTTTTCCGGTTTTTTTCCAAACTGTACATTTTATCATAAAAATAGGTACTTATAGCAAGGTGTAGATCATAGAATTCTCTACAAAAAATATTCAGACACTTTTTCATGCGACTTACCATTCCTCATAATTTGTGGCTTTAAAGTTTGGGAAAATCATACTTATACTTATATTATAGAGTAAAAAATTTCTGAAACTGCTGGTTTGAATTGAAAAATTCGTTTTGCGTTGGATAGTCTTATTTATCGAAGAAGACTTGAGCTACATAACATCACGTTACCACCAATAGGGGCAAAGAAACAGAGGAAAATGTGGAAAAACGGGGAAAATTATTTGAAAGAGCTTATCTCACAAACTGCTGAAGCATTTTTCATGTTATTTGGCACATATATAAAGTAGACCACGTGGAGGGATATAGGCTATTTTGTTTTTCAGGAAAATGTACGGTTTCTCTGAAATACATAATTAACAGGGCGGAGCGGAACTTCTTGTACTACAGCATACGAGGGCTGTTCACAGCCAAACATACTTCTGCGTGACTGATTACTGTTACCAAATCTTATCTTTTCGAGTCGCGAAAAGATACAGTACGCATGCAAGGCACTCAGAAGTATGTCAGGCCGAGAACGTGTCAAACAACCCTAGTATGTAGTACTACGTTAAGCGTGGCTCCACCCGCGTTTATTACAAATTTCACGGAAACCGTACATTTTCCTCAAAATCAAAATAGCCTACGTCCTTCCACGTGGTCTATTCTATAACTGTGCCAAATAATATAAAAATTGTCTTAGCAGTTCGTGAGATAAGCCCTTTCAAATTGTTTTCTCCGTTTTTTTCACATCTCCATCTATTTCTTCCCTCCTATTGGTCGCAGGGTGATGTTATACAGCCTAATGCCTTCTTCGATATCTAAGACTATCCAACACATAAAGAATTTTTCAATTTGAACCAGTAGTTCTACAAATTCTTCAGCTTTATAATATACATAGATATGATTTTTCCAACTATTATACGTCTGCTATTTATAACGAATGGTAAGTCGTACGAAAAAAAGTGTAAAGATATTTTTTGTAGATAATTCTTTAATCTACACTCTTGTCCTGCCTATTTTTATGATAAAATGTACCGTTTGAAAAATAAATAGGAAAAACCTCATTTTCTTACATTTGACCTTGAATAAAAATTTTAGCACAAGGAGGATCGCCGGGGACTTTTGAGGTTTTATTTATAATGGTGTATTTAATGTCTCTACCAATTTTCAGCTCTATGCGAATTATTCCGAGGTCAAATGTTTAATTTTCCTGGGGTATTTCTAAATAAACTTAGGGCGATACAAGTTTTTTAAATAAGTCCGTAGGTAATTATTTTAAAAGAGAACCGATAGATTTACCGATATTATTATTGAAAGTCAATTGCAGGATGTTCCGACTGGAACCACGTTTTTAGTCATACAAGATGAATATATACACAGATTAATATAGAGTTTATAGAGCAGTCGGTATACATAGCACAATATTATATTATGTAGTGTGTAAATACAATTAAGGCATGGCTACGATACTAGAGCCATTATAAGTGTTTTGGTCAAGTCATAAAATAGGATAAATTTACCAATAAGTAGTGCCCGACCGAAGGTCTATTTTTGGCCGAAGCCGAAGCCGATTAATCGGCAATCGCCACAACCTTCGGTCGAAGCCGAAGCCGAAGGTTTATAATCTTAATATCTCGACTATCAGTAATTAATTTTGTTCAACACGTCATATTGTCTACAAGCTACAATTAATATTAAATTTATTTCAAAACTTCAATATTGAAGGTTTACCTCTCAAAAATCAAAATATTTTTTATCCAGAGTAATTTTTTTACAAGTAGTCGGTAAAGCCGACTATCCGGCCACTTTTGTAGTCGGCGACTAGTCGGCGAATAGTCGGCAAAAAGCGCCGACTAGTCGGCTTTTTACTTTTTTGCTATTATTCAAATTACAGAAAACCTTGATATTTTATAACGTGTTCATATCACACTCAATCAGTGTTACACATTTTAATCTTTCAGGCCCCGCGCGAGCACTGGTGATCGCGAGAACAAAAGAATACAATGGGAATTCCTAGAACCTCCGATCGAAGGATTAAAATTAAATGAAGTGTTTCTGAAATTACTTGCTAGTAAAGAAAATATTTTTGTAAATATAATTTTAACAACAAATTAAGTATGTATGTCATTATTAAATCGAGATTAATGAAAACCACCAACTATATCATAGAAACAAAATAAAGTAACGTACGCGAAGTAATCATTTGACACGTTTGGAGGCGGCGTGTGCGACTTATCCTCGAATAGAAATAGCAGTAAAAAAGCCTTACGGAAACTTCCGAAACCATGATCGGCTTGGCCGACTAGTCGGCCGATTAGTCGGCTTCTTTGCAGCCGACTAATCGGCTAGTCGGCTAGTCGGCCAAAGTCATGATCGGTACATCTCTACAAAAATATTTCCGAACGTATATTGACTGTCTCATTAAATATAATATGAATAATTAGAGATGTTAATAAAAATTTTTTGTGGTTTTTGTGATTTATTTATTAATTATTTGTAAATAAAAAAAGACTTTATTATTTCACAAATAACAATAATTAGACCAATCAATCAGTCTTTGTTTCACTCGACTAGACCGAAACTAGACTAATAAATAAAATAAACAAACACTAACTTCTTAGTAATAAAATGTTCTTAATTATATTATGATATTATTAAGAACATTTAATTTATTAATAATAATCTTATATTTATTAGTAATCTTCTCAATTAGTAATTTAACCTATCAACCCCCCGTGGAGGTGAGTGTTTGAGATGTACCAGGGGCCACCAGTTATCATTCCCAGCGTTTTTAACAGGAACCTCTGCAGAATGGCAATGTTCGATGGTGATGCTATACTCCACAGCTGGATGCCGTAGGTCCAGATAGGTTTTAGGATACTATTATAGAGTAGAAGTTTATTTTCAAGACGAAGTTGTGACTTTGCCTATTAACCATTGAAGTTTTAGCAGTTGGAGGTCGAGTGACTTTCTTTATGTTCGGATGTGCTTTTTCCACGCCAGTATACGGTCTAGATATACGCCCAGATATCGAACGTCATCGGATTGTGGGATTTTGATTTTATTTAGCTCAACTTGGACATGTTTCATGTCGTAGGCTAATTAATGTGACATGGACGGATTTTGTTTCGTTATAGTTGGGGAGGGGAAGAGGGGATTTTGGGAGTAGCTCGAGCGTGTCAGATTAAGCTTGCATAGGCTTCCGACATGTGTCTAGTTATCATGGTATAGAAATCAGATTTCTCACGTGGTGGGTAAAAAAAAAATTATGATGGGTAAATTCTGTTTGATTATAAATAGCAGTCCATCGTGCCAGACTCTATCTGCCTGAGAGATGTCTAGAAATGCGGCAGATACACCACTTCTTTTCTTCAAATGTGTTGTTATTTTTCTCCACGATTCTATGTAACCTGTTCAGTGTTCAGTCGTGCCATGACCAGGCCTAAAGCCGCGAATTGGAGTTCAGGGATTAATTTAGCTTCTGAGATTTTTGGAGCCAGGCGATTTAGAAATAAGATTTCCAGTACTTTAGGTGCAGTTGGGAGAAGACTTATAGGTCAGTAAGATGTTACTTTGGTTGTATCTTTGCCGGGTTTCGGAATGAGGATAATTTCAGCTACTTTCCATTGAGGTAGAATAAACTTTCTCCAGAGGCAGGCATTGAATAATTGCGTAAGGAATTTGTATCCTGCTTTTGACATCTTTTAAGATTTTCGCTGTAATTAGATAATACCCAGGAGATTTATGAGCGTCTAGTTTCCTGATAGTTCGAATAACTTCCTTTGTTTTGATATTATTAATTGGTAAGTCGTTAGTGTGAGCTCGTTCAAGACTTCTTTCGGCTTTTTTGTGGAGTCGCAACCAACGTTCGGAGTGAATACTTTCGATAAGTGTTTTGCAAATAATCCAGCTTTGTCTTTATCATTTTTAGCCCAGGTTCCATCTGGTTTTCTAATGGCTGTTTGGTGAGTAACAGATCTTTTGAGATTTCTTACTGCTTTCCACAGGGAGTAATCAGTGGCTGGGGTGGCGTCAAGACTTTTGAGGACTGAGAGGATTACGATCTGTTTCTATGTTTCAAGTTCTTTGTTTAGTTTTTTCGCGATTCTGTTGAAGTTTGTCTTGTGTTCTGGATATTTCGTAATCTGCCAGAGTTTTCTAGCATTGCGTTTTTCTTTAACTAGGTCTAACGTGGTTTTTGTGAAGTAGCTTGTATTTTGTGTCTCCACTCTCGGAATGGGAGTAGCTGACCAGTTGACTTTCTGAACTGCCGCGATTATGCCGTCATCTGATTTAAGTGGTATATTAACTAAACTAAAAGCCCAGAAAAATTCATAATTTCGAAAAATAAAACTATCGAGTCAAAATAAGTGAATCGTATTTTCCGCTAGGCAAACTGTATCAGATAAATATACAATTATTAAATAAATCTCAATTTCATTTGTGTCAATCGTCTTCCGGGATCGTAATACTTATTAGAAAACACAGCAAAATAAAATCGGCCAAGTGCGAGTCGGACTTACGGACGAAGGGTTCCGTGCCACTTGCCAGTATAGAGTGAAAGTAGACAAAAATTTTGTTTTTTGTATGGGAGCCCCCCTTAAATATTTATTTTATTTTAATTTTATTATTAATTATTAAAGTACAAATATAACTAAGGATTTTGTGAAAATTTCAAGTGCCTAACTGTTACCATTATTGATTACGAACAAAAAAGGCCAAAAAAATCACGTTTCTTGTATGGGAGCCCCCCTTAAATTTTTTGTTATAGCGGCAACAGATATACACAATCTGTGAAAATTTCAGTAGTGTAGCTATAGCGGTTCTTGAGTTACAGCCTGGAGACAGACAGACGGACAGACAGACGGACAGACAGACGGACAGACAGACGGACAGACTGACGGACAGACAGACGGACAGACAGACGGACAGACATCGGAGTCTCATGAATAGGGTCCCGTTTTCACCCTTTGGGTAAGGAACCTTAAAAAAGGGAGCTCGGTCTTAACCGACTTCCAAAAAGTAGATTTATTTTTTAGATATGCTTTATTATGTTTGTTCGTGAATAAATTCGTCGTTTATGAACCGATTGTGATGGATTTTTGTTCAAAAGAAGATATTTCAAAGTTGGTCTCGTGATAAGGAAAGATACTGCTTGAAGTTCGTTTAAATTATTTGAAACTATAGTAAATGCAGGAGGCATCTCCTTCCTCACTTACGGGGTGTGATGCGGCGAGTGCGGGGGCGGGGGCGGCGCGGCGTCGCAGGTGCGGCCGCGCGAGCGCCCCCGCGGCACACAGCAGCGCCGCGCCGCCGATACATGCGCCCGCCCACCACCAACCTGGAATTGACACAGCCACTGTTAGAGGGCGAATAAAGCAAAAAATCAAACATCGTCCTTCTATCTTTACACTCACGTCCGTCTTTCATAATGCCAGGTGAAAAAATACGACGCCGAATCATCGCCAATTTAGTTTTTTCTTAATAACTCGATAAATATACAACATTTTCAAAATTCGCCAGGCCAGTCCCACGATGATAGAATTGATTACAATGTGTTAAAATATTAATTCAGTTTAATGCACAGTTTTGGCAATAAGCATATGAAAAATTCGTGAAAATTAGATGCATCTTTGTGATTTTTTTCTATAGAGAAAATTTTAAGGCCCTACTGTCAAAACGCTAGCCCCGCCTACATACAACGCTATCCTCCAATCGTGATACAACAATTCCATGAATCGTGCTCCCGGGCAATGTGTTTAAGGCTGCAGCTAATAGTGAACAATATCGCTTAACAACGGTTCCCGCATTATAGCACGAAAGTAAAGATCGTAAGTCCCAAAACTATTTTTTGATGATTACTTAAAAACTAAATACAATGCTAATATTTCCTTTAGCTATTATTTTATAAAGTGTGTGATTGTAGTAGTAACAGATATTTGTTGAAATGCCCAAAAATATTCATAATTTCGAAAAATAAAAGTATCGAGTCAAAATAAGTGAATCGTGTTTTCCGTTAGGTAAGTATCAGATAAATATACAATGATTAATTAAATCTCAATTTCATTTGAGTCAATCGTCTTCCGGGATCGTGATACTTATTAGAAAACACAGCAAAATTGCACAGCCCGCTCTTAAGATATTATGTTGTGTTTCGGCTTCCCGGTCGGACCCTACAGAAATATTATAATGTAGATGTTTAAACAATGAAACAATTTGAGGCTTATATTTTAATTTTTCAAGTATAAAAATTAATTATAAAATCGTAAATTTTGTTTTCGCCTTCTTAAGAGTCCGTATACGAAATTTGCCGATTTCGCTGATTTCACAGACGTGATTTAACAGTTAAAATACAGTATTTCTACAAGTTTTAATGTAGATGTAAGATGTAAGATGTAAGATCATTTCAATTATAATCTAATGTTGGAGCTAGATTTTTTATTTTTTTAAGTATTTTTAAATAATCCAACTCAAACCCGCGACAGTTTTGTGATTTTTGCTGTAAAAGGTTTAGAATATCACCTGTTTATGGATTACAACGTCTTAACGGTATGAAAAAAATACAATGTACTGTTGAGAAAGTCGTCTATAAAATGTTGAAATTACTTTTTACCACTTTAATATGAAATAGTTGAGTAAAAAAATATGTAACTCGGCAAAATTTTAGAAAAAATGGGCAAAGAATTGCTGTTAATTTCGGCAAGTTGGAGCTGTAATTCATAAAAAGAAAACGACAGAAATAATCTATAGATAAAATTTTATCCAATTCGAGAAAAAAGAAAAAAAAAAACAAATTGTGCCAAAAAACACGATTCAAAACAACCTAAATCTCACATTATATTGCTCGCCGCAAGTTTGAGTCGGCTTTCCGCGCTTAAATATATTTTAAATCTAATAATTAATATATATTTTTTTAAGTCTAATAAGGGGAAAATACCTAATAATATTTCTGTAGCGAACCTTTGCAATTTCGGCAAAATCGGCAAAATTTCGTATACGGACTCTTAAGTAGGTAATAATTTATGTCCACATCCACGCTTTCGTCTTCAATTTTCGTCTGAATCTTCTTTCTTTCAACTTTCGTTTTGGCGCATTCAATAATTGAATGCGTCAAAGAACGCAACACCAACTGTCATTTTTAATAACAAAGCGAAAGTTTTTGACGGTCAGAGGGCATGCGTCGCGGGCATGCCTCACGTTCGCTGTTGACTGCGCTATAACGCATGCCCTTGACGAATAGAAAAAGGCACAGTGTGGACAAAGCTATAGAGTAGATGCGATCGGATGCGCCCGCGCCGGCGCCAGCCACCATCGCCTAGTGGCTGGAACAGGGATGAGGGATGACCAACCAATGGCACTCTGACCAACCCTCGAACCACGCGTGTCACTGGTGGCCCGCGTGCTTCGAGGGCATTACCACCATACAATTTAGGGCACGCTACTAGTCACAAAACTAGTAAGTATCGAAATTATTTTAACCAACAATTAAGGTGATAATTTAATTACCTATGATGCATATTGGACACCAAATTTGGCAAATTTTGAAGTACGCATCGGAATACAAAATACAATATACAGGGTGCAATTAAACCTTCCTGCCAAATTTTGATAATATATTGATCCTTGTTAAAAATAAAAATACACGTATTTTTTCTTTTATAGTCACTCAGTACTAAAATGTTGAGAAATAGCTTCCGAAAGGTATCCTAAAATTCACTACAATTAATGGACACGATGCGTCGGCCGCGCATGACGTGCCCCCGCGTCATCCCCGCTTATTCCCCCGCGCCGCGAGTGACCGTTCTGCAACGATTTTAAATGGGATAAAATATGTAATTGAAAAAAAAATAACACCCTTTTTTGTAAAATGGACTCTCCTAATAATAATAATGATACCTAAGCCCTGGAGAAAATTTGGCAGGAAGGTTTAATTGCACCCTGTATTGAATGGCACGTTTATGACTTAACTGAACATTTCTACAGAAAAAGTGGACATTAATACGAAAAGGTTCGTCATCCCTGGCTTAGAATATTATGAAAACTGCACGCGCATTTTCATTAGTCGTTAACTCGTACGGTATACAGCATGCGGGGAGTCTATGACAACTAATTGACAACTAATGGCGCATTGTCATTGGTTGTGGCATGCGTTTCAGAAATCTCCCGCACCCCGCATGCGGGCCCTATCGACCAGTGAAATTGCGCCATAAGTAGCTTCGAATTACTGACTGCAGTTCTGCAGATGGCGAACCTACGTTATTGGGTCGGGTTATGAGAAGTCAATGTTGGTCGTGATCAGGCGGGCTTCATCACTGGACATAAGCCGACCAAATGTATAGGTCTGCCACGCCTATGAACAAACTGAAATAGTACATACTACATTTTGAAGTAATTCATGTGACTGTAAAAAATCGGCCAAGTGCGAGTTGGACTCGCGCACTAAGGGTTCCGTACCATTATAGAGCAAAATTAGCCCAAAAATTTAGTTTTTTTGTATGGGAGCCCCCTTAATTTTTTATTTTATTTAAATATTATTATTAAATATTAAAGTTCACATAAAACTAAGGACCTTAAGAAAAAATTAAGTACCTACCTGTTGCCATTATTGATATAGAGCCAAAAAGGCGTTTGTTGTATGGGAGCCCCCCTTAAATATTTATTTTATTTTTTGATATTTGTTATTATAGCGGCAACAAATATACACAATCTGTGAACATTTCAACTCTCTAGCTATTACCGTTCTTGAGTTACAGCCTGGAGACAGACAGACGGACAGACAGACGGACAGACAGACGGTCCCGTTTTTACCCTTTGGGTACGGAACCCTAAAAACCAGCGGAGTCAAGTCGATAAAGCTGAAAGAATTTTACAAGTACAGATTTTTCTTGTTGGGCTATATCGCTAGCAAGAACCTTCATTGCAGATGTCTTTGTCTTTTGTCTCCAGCCTAAGTGATATCCTTTTTGGTGCAGTTAGAGCCCCATATACAAGATGTTAGTGTAAACACCGCTATCTTTGAAACCATCAAATGAGCCCGTCAAAATGAACAACTTTCTGTATGAGAACAATGATGGGAACTCAAAAAAATCCGTCTTCATACCCATACAAATTGCCGATCCGGGCATCCGTATGGGTATGAAGACGGCATATTTTTTTTTGAGTTCCCAGCATTGTTCTCATAGAAAAAGTTGTTCATTTTGACGGGCTCATTTGATGGTTTCAAGGATAACGGTGTTTACACTAACACACTTTATACGATGATACAGCAAACAGTTACCGCTAGTTACCGCGGTATTCGCCTGGTTTGGGAGAGCTTTGTCGATACCACACGGTAAAAATATATCAATTCGTAAGTTATTTAGTAAATACTACGAAACACAGGTAATAATAGAATAACAATAGCATTAATGACGCAGTTTACTACAAAATTATTATAAGGCACTCATATAGATACGGTCTAGGGTTGGTGCTACGGCGTAGCACAAGTGCTACGAGAAATTAGGGACGATGTTTATAGTGCTCCAAGGCTTTTTAATTCATGAAGCCCCAAGCGGCCACATCCGGCCGCGATAACAATGAAAAAGCTATTGTGTCTCGTTTTGCCACGACCGATGGGTTAAATGTGGACGGAGCGCTGCTGGTAAAGGAGAACTACGTTTTTGTATGATATAAGCGTTAGTTCCTTTTCTCGCCACGTTCATTTAAAGTCTTGTCGAACTGTAACATACTTGGAATTTTCACAAACCTGAAGGATTTGTGTAGTTTTACATTGGCTTTACACTAATTTGTTTGTATTGACTATTGCACTCAATTGTGTCCTTTATTATGTTTTAAGTAAGTAAATATTATAACTTCTTTTTAACCGACTTCCAAAAAACGAGGAGGTTATATGTTCGGCTGTGGATATATTTTTTTATTAACACGTAGTTACAAAAGGGAAAATGTCATATTTAAGGAACAGAACACTCACAAGGGTTGATGAGATTGGCATTTACTCTTCAAAGTTCAGAGGCATATATATATATGATGATAATAATTAGAAGAGTATTGTCTTACTCATAAAATATGATAAACAGTGCCGGCTTTAGTACCAGCGCTTACTTGATACTTGATAGAGGCGCTCACAGCTTCTCTTTTAGTTTGCCTTTGGCGCCCCTTGGCGGTCGACTAACCGCCACAAAGTCGCTACTGATGATAACACGATTAATTTTAATGAAGCCTTTGACAGGACAAATATGTACTTTATGTCAAAACTATATGACTATTAACTATATAAAGTAACACCTTGAATGCAATATATTAACAATGCAATCATTAAATATCTCTGAGAGGGCCCGTAAGATTTTAATCAACATATTTCGGGTATGTAATGATGTCGAATTGGGACATTACATAATTACATATGAACGTAATGACCAAGATGACCTTGCGGATTCGGCATCATTAAAAAAGGCCGAGGAGCAGGGCTATTAAATATATCGATTCCGAATAGATCGATTCAGCGGCAGCGGAGGAGAAAGAAATATGAGCTTCAAATTTGTTATTCTGTCTGGTCGTAATAAATTTGTCGCTAGTCCGTCGGAATTATATAATATACCCGTGGATTTCCACCTGAAGCGAACGATATACGTTATTCATCTCGGCACAATAGTTTAGCGAAGTGTGTAGATTGTATTTTTATTCAAACGAGGCGCAGCCTGAACCCAAGGAGAGAATCTGTACACGTGTGTGTCATTCAACTTGGTCGTTTTGCATTCGGAAGGTGAGACCAAACAAAGCCGACTAACCTTGGTCGTTTATGAAAACATTATTTTTAGTCGCCGGATAATTATAGACGTGGACCTATCGACCTGACTTCGCACTAGAGGATGCCGCAATATGCTCTAAGTATCTATATGTACTTAAATGATTAAAAAAAAATTAAAAACCCATATATGTATTCAGCAGTGCATTACAATTAAACTATGTTTATTATTTATATTATTGTAATATTTATTGAATATAATATTTATACCATGTTGTTGTCAAAAATATTTATACTTTTGCACATCACCATTTTCCTAAGTTCTTCATCTCAAAATGTTAAAGGTTGCCTGGAAGATATTGATTTAAAGTAATAAGGCTGCCTTTGTGTGCAGTTCATTTAATTATATTAAGACCTATTTGTATTTGTAATGTTAACAATATTATGTGCATAAAAAAGTATATTTGTTTGTTAAACAGCAGGTATTACAACCTTAAGAGTATCTAAAATGTCCAACGCCAAACGAAACGTCTTCCGGTGTTCCGGTCTAAAGGCGCAATTCGCAATATTATTAGTACATAATAATTAATATATTGCAGCAAAATAAAACGGTATTGCAAAATATATCTAGAATTCGCGGATATATTATATATATCACTAAACATATGATATTGTTCCCCTGACCCTGTTCCTCATTTTTGTCGGTAACATAAATGTCAAAATTCTAGGTCTTCTAACCGGCTTTTGATTTGTTGAAACCACAACAAAATAATTATTACTCATGTAATATGAAACCTAGAATAAGCAATTTGGGCAATGAATATATATATCTAGTAATAATTTTGAAAATTCTGCATTGTGTTCATTTTTAAGTTTGTTTCGTACTTAGCATCGCTTCGATGCGCTTCGACTCTGGGCTAGCATAAATTGACCCTTTGATAACAAGCCTATTGTAAAATGCCATAACAAATTAAAAATGTTTACACTTTACAACATCATTAATTCTTTAAATTGCTTAAAATCATCTGCATAATATCATACAACTAGCACAGAATACAATTAACAATTTGTAGGCTCTAAATAAAGGAGACCCATTACCAAATACAATATATTATGTAGGATAGGTTACGGTAGTATATGTACTAGGTAAGGTTAGGTCAGCCTGTTAGCCAAAGTTATATGGAGTGCCACTGAAGCATAAAGACCGCTCCACTCGTAATTTTCACTTTAAATTTTAAGAATTCGCAAGCACGTCGTCGGTATTGTAATACTCTGACCTCGATTATGTATGGGCGCTGCACAAATTTTGATATTATTACTCGCGCTACGAGTTTAACGTGTTTTAAGGTGTATACGTGTAATTTATTACGCAAAAATATAATCGCGGCGAATATGTATGGATTAAAATGATCTCCTACTCGGCGTACTCAGGAACGTCGCAGGCGCAGTATATTTACGGCGGGAGACCGAAAGTGGATCACGAGGCGTCAAATAAGACTATACGGGCCGCGATTCAGCAGTCTAAGGTTGGGGCCGGTTTCTGGGGCCAAAACAAACGGCATGTGGTCGCGCGTACTCGACAAAAATTCGACATCGTTCGCCCAAGAATGCACAGTGCAGCTATTTATAGAGGGCCGAGGAGCGCGGGGGCGGCGCCGACGTCTGGTGTCGGTCTACCGGGCCCTGCTGCCGACTACCGAAATAGCGCTTCCAGCCGCGATACCTGGCCACGTGGCGCTCGCCGCCCGCCGCCCGCCGCCCGCCGCCCGCCGCCCGCCGCCCGCCGCCCGCCGCCCGCCGCCCGCCGCCCGCCGCCCGCCGCCCGCCGCTCGCCGCCCGCCGACCGCCGCTGCTCCTCCGCCGCGCTACCACCGCATGAGCAAAACAAGACCAACACAGTCTTGGTTTTGGTATTTCTAGTACAATCTTGGTGTTGGTCTTGTTCAAATCTGCCTGTTCTCGGTCTTGGTCTTGGTTTTTCTAGATTAAGGATAGTCTTGGTCTGACCAAGACTAAGGCTGTAAGACCAATTTCGCTCAAACCCCATCGCTGTGGCTAAAGTCATACGAACATTTTGCCAGGATACGTTGTTGCAGGTGTATTCGACCATCGCACATAATTTGTATTGTAATCGTCTTATCGATATCACGTAAGTCGTAACTCATACGCACTGATTAGAAAATATACATTTACGTAGTATTAGACAGGTAACAGAGATTATATGTATTTGGGAAAATATGCGGAATAACAATCATAGTAAAAGTTAAAGAGAGGTAGAGAAAGAGTTCAGTAATTTTAATAATTTGACCCAAAAAAGCTTTAGTGATTTCTTAAATTTTCGCAAATGTTGTTATTTTTTTAAATATTTATCTGGATTGGAATCCAAATTGTAATAATTTATGATTCTTTGAGTAGTTTTACTGACTTTCATAAATAAGCCACCTGTCACCCCATTCCCCGCTGGCTCGGCCTCTGTAGCCGAAATGTGAAAAACTAAAGTGCCCCGCGACAAAATCCGTAAGTGTTTCAAACAATAGAATAAATTAGGATATAACATAATACGAGTATAACAAGAATACAAATCTATTTAACCTATAAAAAATATAGGGGTAATATGTCAGCTAGTCATAAACTTTTGAATGCTACACAAAAATATTAAAACGCGCCTGCACGACGCCAAAGGCTTGGTAATAATTAGGGCATCTAAGTGCTGTCGAGAGAGATAATAATATTTTGAAGGTCTCATACTAATAACTTCCGATTACGCGATTACTGTACTACAGGAGCCCATACTCAGTGAGCTCTCCGTACTCATGATAAAATTTTTCATTCCATTCATTTTAAATTAATTGGCGGGCTGCCACGATCTTGCTTTTACCCGTGATATGATCGATCCGTATTTTCGAGATTCGGATATAGGTCGCGGTTCCCCGTTCCTCGTGCACGGAAGAATCGGAACCCTTTTTTTCGCCGGGAAATGCCGGGTAGCATTGCAGGCTCCCGTCACGGATATGCAGGGATCGTTGCGCCCGAAAGGATGGTAGTGGACACAGCTCTAACCATTAAGACTCGGCACTCCAACAGCACCGACCTCGCCGAAGCCACGGGAACATCGAGGAACAACAATGAATCGGAACCCAAGGAGGATGTTTACGGACGGGTTATTATTGTCGCAGGGGGTATTTATAAGTCGGAGCCGCGGCGGGTTAATTCGGTTTCCGATCGCCGCACGTGGCCATCCCTCTATCGAGGGGGTGGCCGGCGGGGCGCGGGGCGCGGGCGGGGGGAGGTGGCGGGACACCACGACGTCTGTCTAGACGGAGTGTAATTAGGAAGGTGAGCGTAGGCAGCGCTGGCCGGCAAACTGCCTCACTTGCGTCATATTCTAATTAATAGTATAACAGGTAAATTGTCGCGGATCACGACCACATCTATTGTGGAAGTCGATCATGCTCGCCACTTGTGTTTTATTACACGCGAAGGTGGTTTACGGTTTGTGTCATATTTTAAGTATAGCTTCAGTGGCGTATGGTTAAATTTGACTTCTATGTATAGAATACTTCTATAATCTTTTAGAGATGGGCGTTATCTAAATCTCTTTCCTCTGAAACATATCCAGCCTATCATATATACGTATTACGTAGGCTGTATTTTTGTTATATAGAGAATTCATAGCTGTGTCTTGAACGAGTTGTGTGTAGATTTACTCAATATTCTATGCAAGTACGGAAGCATAACATCAACATAATTTTCTAGTACCAGGAAATTTATTATTTACAAAATCGTTGCTCTAACTTTAGACATTCAAGATACATAATTTATCCGGGTAATATTGTTGGCCGCGACAAGGTGCGTTGTTTTATTAAGCTGGGACACGTAGACAGAGCTAAAGGCATTCTAATTCGATGTCCGTTACAAAGTTAGAGCAGATGGGAACAGTGGATGTGCAGTTCAGCCATTAATCACATACTTAGTACGCATCTGTCAGGGCCTATATATAGCTCGGCGAAACCTGCCGCCGAGGTATGGCAAAAATTCTCCGGGCATTTTTTACCGCCTACACCGTAATTAGCAATTGCAAAGGATTAACGTACTTGAAATCATTTTTTAAGCCATGTAAAGTCTTTAGGGTAATTTTAGCGCGGAATTTACATGATGTGATCTCTTCCTTATGTCGTTTGGCATAATATAAAAAAATGCACTTTCAACTCATGTTTTTCGGTCTTCCTCTGCAGTACAACTTACTTCCTACTATGTAATACTCATTGCAAATACTGATGAACTGGTGGACGAACGAGAGGTTGTTTACGGTTAAATTAGGTTTGTTTGTCGTTGTCGTATCGTGCTATATATACTCAGGATAGTGTTGGTCGGTCGCGAATGTTTTGCAAAAACGCTAAGAAAATTCGATCCACTTGCGCTTATCTCATTTACTTGATAATCGATTTCATACATTAATTTTCTACGAAGGATAGACATGTTCACAAGTAATAATGATTAACTTAAAACGAGTGGTATAAGACGTGCAACACTTAGATATGCATCCTTGTTTAGGTAACAAATTATATGTTTGCAGTTTTATTTATTTATTTTATTTTTATTCAGAAAACTAACAGCTTTTCAAAAATTTCACCAAGATAACAATTTTATTAAAGAAACATAAAGCCAATTATAAAGTTTTCACATATAAGTAACAAAAAAAGTAAGCATTAATAAGATGTAACATGCACAGTAATTGTTTTTCGAACATGAGAATAAGCGAAATAAGCAACAACACTCAACAGTCACTAACAACAAACAATATAGTTAGCTAAATCTAAATACAATGATCACTCACAAAACGCACTAATTACTCATTGTAACTACTCAGTACCATAAATGTAACAATTTTCATTTTTCAGTTTTAAAATACTCATTTGATAAAAGCCTACAAATCTCGGATGTTTTTATTTTAAAAACGACTTCAATATTTCTACCTGAGTAAATATATTAAAACGTGCAGTAGCTCTGCATTTGTGTAAATGTAACATCATCACGTATATTATGTATTTGAGAGTAGCGGTAGAGAGCAAGAGACTTTCCAACAGCTGTAAATGCTCCATGTACGGAGAGGTCAATCAAATCTGCAGGATCTTGC
Organism: Polyommatus iphigenia; assembly: GCA_963422495.1. Taxonomy (NCBI): domain Eukaryota; kingdom Metazoa; phylum Arthropoda; class Insecta; order Lepidoptera; family Lycaenidae; genus Polyommatus; species Polyommatus iphigenia. The sequence continues at coordinate 39,605,203 of OY730180.1, read as the reverse complement.
AACAGCAATGCAACAGGTGAAAATTGTACTATGTCTGCTGTCTGTCAAAATTATCGTATAGACTATTTTGATGATTGTGTAAATATTGCACAATATCTGCTGTCAATTCTCTGCTTACCATGTGTGTGCACGAGTCTAGGCAGGCCTGCCTGCCTTGGTTCAATCGGCCGCCAATGTATAGGAAAGCCATAAAGATGACTAGCGATTGCTCACTCTACCAAGTACCTCTACGTGGTAAAGCAATAATTATTGTTTTCTGCATTTTTCTTTAAGATTGCAAATAAAACAAGCAAATCTAACGTTTGCAACTTAAAAACTTCCTTAGCTTAGCTAAGTGCAGTGGCATAGGTGATAGGGACGTGATATTTTAATATGTATGAGCCTATATCAGTATATATAGTATATATTATATTATATATACTAGGGAATGCAATACCGGGATACCGGGATCCCGAAATACCGGGATCCCGCATGCATTATGCGGGACTAATCCCGGTCGAAAATTTTGCGGGATCCCGCGGGACTGGCGGGATTACAAAGAAATGTGATTCATATGCGTAACTTTGCGCGCCGGGGTGCGTGAACTGGCAATTTAGCTTCAATTCACCTATAATTCACTTTAAATGACAATTGAACTAAATAACTAACTGAGCGAGCATTTTCAGCTGCTAGCTACCTTGTGTCGAATATCAGGAACCGTTTCGGAATCTTTGGGCACAATTTTTACCTATACTTATTTCGAAAAATAAAGACGGTCACTAGGCAGTCCTAGTGACCGTCTCTACATTGACAAATGTCTGATGCAATAAAAACTGAACTCGACTACAAGATGATTGCGTCGATATCAAATATCGCTGAGCACAAATTTAATGGTAGTAGGTAACACTAAACTGTTGCTAAGCATGCGTTCGCAGCCGGAAATAAAGTCTGCGAAAATGCTTACGAATGTCGCGACTCACGAGTAATTAACTATTGTTTAAAACCAGATACTTGTATAAAGTAGTTTTCGACCATTTTAAAGTAAACTAGATGACGTCCGTGACTCCGTTACGCTTAAACTCGTTTATCGCCTAGGGACCGTACATTTTTACCAGAAAAAAAACTATCCTATGTCCTTTCCCGTGACTGTATGTGACTGTGTGTGAGGTATATGCATAACAAAATTTTATCAAAATCGGTTCAGCGGTTTAAGCGTGAAATGGTAAAAGACAGACATACTTACACACTTTCGCATTTATAATGTTAGTATGGATTTTAGCAACTAAGGGCCTGATAAGTTCCGGATAGGCTATCCACAACTTACTGACAGATAGAGTATAGTGTATCTGTCAGATAAGTTATGGACTATGGAAGGGCCTATTTCACCACTTCCTGATAAGTGTTGGATAGGCTATCCATCACTTAACTTGACAGATAGAGTATGAAGAATCTGTCAAAAAAGTTGTGGATAGCCTAGTATCCGGCACTTTATCAGGTGACGTGGGAGAACATATTATAGGCATATATACTCATAGATATAAAATATTTGGGTCACGGCATGGAATTGAGTTACTTATTGTGTAAAGTCGTATTAACATGTTGATGCTATTCTCGAAGAAAACACGAAGAGGTCCAAGAGCCCCAAAAAGTGCACTCTCAGAGTTCATATAAAATATCCCACATCATATTATTCGTCTGGAGTCTAGATCTAAGTAAGAACAGAAATAAAATACATAAATTGGAATTTATTTACTACCTCTACTAGACATGTGAGGGATAATAAAAATACATTTTCTTTATGACTGTACTAGATTCAAAACTCAGCACAGTCATAAACAAAATGTACTTTTCTAACATTTTTATTGTGTTTTATATTGTTATACACGTGATATACAACTCTAGACATATACTCCAGTCTCTATCGTAACTGACATTATAATTTGTAGCAGACAACAGAATTTTGTGGCACGTGTGTAAAAGCCGTGGTAAAATACCGCCCACTGGAAATAGGCGATTGTTAAATATTATTAGTCTAGTATGAGTCTTGTTTTGTGTTTAGTGACAGCAATAAGCATTATGTTCGTATGGCTGTAACCACTTTACGACTTGTCTACATAATAGTTACCTATATTGTGTTTTAAAAATTTTATTGACACAAAAACCTAAAGTAGAGCTGTGTGCACAAGTAAGAGTTTTATGCACACTGCTACGCATAAAACACTTGCTTGTTATATACAAACACATGTTATTTTACTTATTAATTTTCTCTACTGAAATGCTAAAGAAAACTGAATGTCCTGCCGGAACTGGAATACTCCCAAAACCTGGAAGCTTCTTCTTCCAAAACATATTCTCTTGAGCTACTGTAAATCTACTGAAAACTGAATGACCCTATGTCAAAAAATATTTCAAAATTGTAAAACAAATAATGGCATTTTTTCCAAAGGCCAGTGCGTCGCCCGCTCGTCGTCTGCGCGGCGCGGCGTAACAGGGGCGCGGCAGTAAGAATAACCGCGGTTATTTCGGTGGCAGCAAATACCCTACGCGTACGAAAACAACATTATGAAGTACGCATTCGCGTTAAAATACCACCGGCTCCATTCTTTAACCTAAAAACGACACTTTTGAAATAAGAACGTGTCCGTTTATTAGGAAAGGCGCATGAGCAATAAAATACGGTCAAATAAAAAGGTATGCGTTTCATTTGATTCAATAGGAATAGAACCTCCTTTTAAAATATATCTTCTTCAAAACAATCTTAAAATTTCGTCTTAGTAGGTACTAGGTATATCTGCCGAAACAAAGCGTAATGCTTTCAAAGCATCAACACAGAATATATAGGCATCAAGTAACTTCACTCGTCTAGCCTAAAATATTTAACCCATTTACAATACCCGTGAGTTCCACATGAAAGTATCGGGAAACGGTTAGTCAGGATTTAATTTTTAGTGCGACATTAATATGGTTTACTACTGACGGTGATCTATTTTGAAGTGTGGTCGCTTAGTGTAAGCGCGTCGTGCGACATAGTGCATACCAGACATTGGTTGAATGAGTACATGTTTAGGAGCTGTTGCCTGTTCGCGAGAACCGGCGCGGGATACACATATACCCTTACTTACAAAATCAAGGCCCTTTATAACGGTGGCGTTTGTTGTGGATGATTTATAATGTCCGTGGACAGCGGTTACCTTTCATTCACATTTTCGAGGCAGTGAGAAGTGCAAATTCGATCACAGATATTATGTACCAATGAGATTCTTTAAGATCTTACTTTATACTACTGGAGAGCTTTATGGAGAGTCGTAGGGCGCTATTATGGAGAGTCGTAGAGCGCTATTATGGAGAGTCGTAGAGCGCTATTATGGAGAGTCGTAGAGCGCTATTATGGAGAGTCGTAGAGCGCTATTATGGAGAGTCGTAGAGCGCTATTATGGAGAGTCGTAGAGCGCTATTATGGAGAGTCGTAGAGCGCTATTATGGAGAGTCGTAGAGCGCTATTATGGAGAGTCGTAGAGCGCTATTATGGAGAGTCGTAGAGCGCTATTATGGAGAGTCGTAGAGCGCTATTATGGAGAGTCGTAGAGCGCTATTATGGAGAGTCGTAGAGCGCTATTATGGAGAGTCGTAGAGCGCTATTATGGAGAGTCGTAGAGCGCTATTATGGAGAGTCGTAGAGCGCTATTATGGAGAGTCGTAGAGCGCTATTATGGAGAGTCGTAGAGCGCTATTATGGAGAGTCGTAGAGCGCTATTATGGAGAGTCGTAGAGCGCTATTATGGAGAGTCGTAGAGCGCTATTATGGAAAGTCGTAGAGCGCTATTATGGAGAGTCGTAGAGCGCTATTATGGAGAGTCGTAGAGCGCTATTATGCTACTAGTATTATGGAGAGTCGTAGGGCGGAAAAAATTGTAAGGAAAGTTGCACATGATTGATCCGAGATGTATTGACCAGCTATTTCGTTGGAATAGGGCCTAGGCCGACTATTTTGCGAAAGTGCCGTGTTTGAAATTTAAAATAACAAAATAACATCTTCCAGATACTTGGTTGAAAAATAGTCACTTTGCTCTATTAGTATACTCTAGGAACGGATACCTGATAATATGACTGATAAGAGATTAGGCGCAGGTATCAGGACTTTTAATATGCCCAACAGACGCATGGATCAACTTTCTGCTCAAAAAATTACAGGATTAATCTGCATTTTCTAAACTGAAACAATTTTCTGTCATTTCAACATTTCTTCAGCCATGACACCTAAACCTATGTTAGGGCATTATAGCTCTAGCATCTCTACAATTCTCTCAAAACTCTTAAAGTAAAAAACTGTGTTGGATGTGTTTTGGATTGCTTGTTTTCCATGAGAGGCCGGCCCGGCCTCTCATGGAAAACAAGCAATGGAACAGCAAAAAATGGAAAGGGTGCGGCGTAGCCACAAAATGGTTTTTGTCGCGTAATTTAAAAACCATAAATACATTTCATATAAGCTATGGGCAAATTAAAGTGTATGCTTGAATCAAGCTATGTAGGTACAAATTTTGGAAGCCTTAATCACTCTCCTCTGTTGGCAAAATAGGAATCTCTTTTTTTACAGAGGTTTTTTTGATTGATTATCTTGTGTTATAAAAGTTGACCAATCGTGTTATGCTATGGGTAATTCAAAGACAAAGATATGATGAATACTGACAATATGAACTTTAATTTCTTAGTTTTAGTGATTCCTGAGAAAAATCGATATCGCTACAGCCAAATTATCAAGGCGTCGCACATACGGCAAAATGACCAATTTAGGACGACAAAAATAGATTTTTCTACTTTAATGTAAGGTCTAAAATTGCTTGTATCCTTCAAGTCAGGTAGTTGCTCCATAGCACTGGCCATAAAAACCCTTTGTTATGTTTATAACAAAAGCACACGAGGCCCTGACAAGTAAGCGTTGTGCAGTGTACGGCTAGTGCCTGGAAAACCCGAAAACATTAAGATGTGTTATTTTCGTTCACCTCGTGCAAAAATCTGAATATGAATTATGGAGATGGAAGCCATAGGCATGTTTATTATATAACACTATATATTATTCTTACTTTAAACCCGAGTTAATAATAAATAATTATTTCATTCCACTCGTTTTTTAAAACAAAAAAATGTGTTTCCTTAGTCTCTCAAAAAAAGTTCCTCTTAGTACCGCTTTCTGTCCTCAATATTTACATTTATGCGTTTGTTGTCTGTTAGTATTGCGAATTCTAGGAACTCAAACTAACTCATTGTGACACTAGACCCTTTTTCACAGGTAGAGCCGGAGTAGACCAAGTCACGGAAAAATGTACGGTTCCCGCGTGATAAACTAATTTTGACGCAACGGAGTTGCGGGTGACATCTAGTTAGTTAATATGCGAATGATCGACAGTTTGTATTTTTTAAAAAAATATACTCAATTTCATTTTTAATACAATTTTGATTCTATATAAAATACCTTTTAGATTAAAAAATTTTTCAAGTCTCAACATAAGTAGCCATAAGTAGCCTTTATAGCTCAGAAACGTTTCCAAGCATAAATACACATATAATTTACATCTTTGATTTTTGACGCCCTAAAGTAGTGATTTTGCCGTATGTGCGTCGCCTTAAGCAGTGTGACGTAGAAGATATAGAGCTGTGGAATATTGCTGTGAACAAAGGTCTAAAGTCTAAACAAATGCAAATGGTGTATCCATACTTCCATACTAATATTATAAATACAAATAGTGTGTCTGTCTATCCGTCTGTCTGCCCGTCTGTCTGCTTGTCCGTTAGCTCTTCACGCCCAAACCACTGAACCGATTTTGCTGAAATTTTAATATTTCCGTGTAATTTTTGCTTGTGCGTGAGGGCGCAAACGCGGTGTCAATTGTTTTCGTCGTGTTTCGCGCGCTATTTCGGTGCGCGCGCGCCGGTGCGTCCTCCTGTCCACAACCGCTACCACAACACTACCACATTCTATTATTACAATTCTATACAGCTCATCATTATTTATCCATACCGTATCTATATCTAAACATAACACAACCAGTACGATCTGAGTTTTCGAGTCTTTTCAATTTCTGTATAACGTACAACACGCAGAAATTAACTTGGCACCAGGCACCTGCTTCCATAGAAATTTCTTAAAACGAGTAGTTGACTTTTAAGTGTTACTTCATGATATAAGATAATACAAAAGTTTTGATGTAGTGCTCTAGCGGATAGTAAATCCTGTCCAAGGTTATAAGGACATGATTAACTTGATTAATGATTCATAATTAATTCATGTTTTATACTGATTTTAAATAGTTAAACTATATTTTGTAAAAATCTGTAAAAGCCCCACGTTATCATAAATTATTATTATAATATTTGAAACATATACAATCGCCTTTAAAAGGCAAAGCTAGATAAGCACGTGGTCGTTACGCAAAGACTACCTCCGGTGAAATTATAATGATACCAATTTCCCTGAAATTCCCAGCTTGCCGAATCTGCGGCAAATTGATGCAACCCTGTAAAATTATAACATAGATCCATGCTAATATCATAAAGTGTGTCTGTTTGTCTGTTACTTCTAGGGAATGCAATCCCGATCCCGCGGGATCCCGATCTCGCGAGATCTCGTGTAATTTTTCGGGATCAATCCCGACGCATCATATGCCGAGATCCCGTTCGAGATTGGCGGGATTGGGCGGCAGTGGTCAGCGACGCTACACACGTCCATTCGGGGTGCAAGCGGCGCGCTAAAAGTCCTTTTGCAGTTTGCACGTCCACGAGCTTAGACAAATTAGAGTCTACCATAAAAATTTTTTTGAGTGGATTTATTTGAGTGTGGAGGAACAAGGGGGCGATTCTTGCAGTTTGCATAATATGATTGCTTCGCCACGCAGTTGCCAACCAGTGTTGAGTCGGAGAGGGCATTCTCAGAAGCGAGGTACATTGCAACGGACATTAGATGCCGTTTAGCAGATGACACTATTAACACCCTTTGTTTTTTAAGGAGTAATTTTCAAAATTACTCGTAGGTAACTACTTTCTAATTCCCTTGAAATATGCTTATTGTTTTAATTTACCTTTGTTTATTTCCTTAAAACCTGATTATCATTTAGTTGGTAAGATTAAAGAATAAAAGTTTTTATTTTCTTTCGAGTAATATTAGGTATGTTATTTTAGTTGACCTCACTATCACAAACAAGCAGTTATTAGCTTTTTCAGTCATCCGAATTTAACATTTTATTAAAACTAGACGGGATCCCGAAAATTCCGGGATCCCGCGGGATTGATATTTCTAATCCCGCGGGATCTCGAAATTGCAATCTCGAGTCGGGATTGCATTCCCTAGTTACTTCTTCTCGCTGATACCACTATTACCGATATCAATATTTTGTATGTGATACTTTGAGTCTTGGGAAAGAACATTGGATAGTTTATATTTCGAAAAAAGAAACTGTTTCCGCCTGATCAACTTATTGCTGACCAACGAAGTTGCGGGCAAAATCTAGTACCAAAATATTGTTTAAAGTAAGGTAAATCTATGAAATAATTACGCAAAGTTGTACAAAAGCATTAAAATCCATTCTCCTATTGGATTACTTTGACAGCGCCGCGCCGGAGAAATTTGAATAACGAATGCGATGAAAGGTCGATTCTTGACTGGAGCAAATTATCGTTAAAATCCCATTTTTAATAAGGCTTCCGGCTTTTATTGATGTAGCAAATATATCCATGAAAATTGTCTTTTATTTAATATCTTCAAGATTATATAATTGTGTTTTACTTTGAATTATTATTATGTAAATTATAAGAATTCATGTTATTGAAAGATATTACTAAGAGCTGAATTCTTGTTCCCATGTCCGACACATGGTTTGGTTGAGTTAAATGTCAAGTCCATGTTAGTCAAAATTTCTCAGCTGAGCTTGACAAGCGAGAACTAACTAAATTACTTAGGTCCATAACTCTCTCTCTCTCTCTCTCAGTCTCAGATAGTACATACTTCAACAAAACCTTTATCCTTTTTCGACGTAGTTGCGGAACATTCGCAGCAGCAACTCTAAGGGATATATCAGACAGAGAGCGGTCACGGGTTCAGGCGTTCTGCGTTCAAGCGGTCAGTCACACAGGAGGAATTCTGACGCGGTCAGACCGCCCCCTGTGTGAGTATCTATAATTATATAACGTTATACAACACAGATAACGCAAAACTGACCGCTTAAACGCTTGCCCGCGTGACCGCTCTCTGTCTGATAGGTCCCTCAAGCCAATAGGTGACCGCTGGCGCGCCGAGTCATATTCATTGCGAGGCGAGAGGCGATGGCAAATTAATTTGTCCCCTCTGAGGTGACGAGAGCTAATTCGTATTATTTTTACTCAGCTCACAATTACCGCGTAATCAGGCGAAACAAGATATCATCCAGCTAATTCTCGTAATGACATTGCCACACTTCAGCAAAAGGCTAAATATTGTTTTTAACCGACTCCGGCAAAAAGGGTAAATATTTTGTTAAAATGTATAATGGAGGTAACGCATCTCACAGGTTAACCACTTATATTATTATTATTTTTGTCCCGACAAAAATAATTAATATTATTTTTGTCGGGTTATTACTTTTTAGAGCCAAAAGGAACGGTTATGATTTTTGGCAGTCTTTGGCAGGATCAAGGATGTATGTAATATCAAATATGTATGTGCCATCGTAGCGGCTAAATTACTGGGGGGTGAGCCAAGATCTTTTCGTTATCGCTTCGTTATAGAATCGCCTATCAAAAATTCCATACATTTTGATCAGCGATTCTATAACAAATCGATAACGAAAACATCTTGGCTCATGCCCTGGTACGATTTTAACAATTATTGTCAATACATCAGTTATGACGCCGCGGGTGATAAAAGCTATATATTTTTATATTTTTTTTTAACTATACGTCCTTAAGTTACGAGTACAAATGCCAAATCATATAATATAGAAAGTAGGCATGTCTTGTCTCTTCGCTCTTAAAATGCCGATTTTTATGGTTATGGAGAAATGTCAAATCCCGGGTAAGGACATAATATTATTATTACGATAGTTTGCATGACAGAAAATCTTTAAACGGATTTCTGCACGCCTAATCTGACTACCAGTTTCTTTTCAAATATACATCGATTTAGGAAATGAGTCTGTGATCTTTTCAGTCATTTAACTTCTGAGATTAGCCCTAACTTCCTTGCGACATTAAAATGGAGGCCGCAGGATTTAATCAAGTTCTGAAATGACATGGACATAATGTCACAATGTAGAGTTTCCGTTAATTAGTATTCAGAGCTTCTTGATTTTTGATTTCCCGAGGTTCCTTGGTATACGTTAATGCCAAATTACTCGTCTATAGCTTTTTACCCGTAAAGAACTTTTAATTACGTACTACGTACTATTGCCAATACTAAAGGTGTGAAAGGCTGATCATCATGGATATCTAGTAGCAATTTGATCGCTCGTAGCACCTCTATCATGGGTATCACAGACACAATAGATTTTTAATTGCTATGCGGCAGCCGGCTGCCGCTTGGAGATTAATGAGTTAAACATTTGTGTATTAACCCACAATTTTTTTGAGTTATGAATGTAGTCTTGTTCTAAATCATCTAAAGAACATGACTGCATTCATAACTCAATACGTAATTTTTTAAAATCTCCACCACGTCACGACGTCTTCAACATACATTAACGGTGCGGTAACGTGGCACGGTACGTTGACGTGACGTGAAAATGCACGTCACGGTGTAGCAACAATTTACGTCTTTTTTTTCTTCTCTCTACGTCTTCTTAACAATAGCAGAAGCAGAATACGTATAGTGCGGTCCATATCTAGATAAGTAGTGAAGAATGTAGCAGTTTTACAAGGCATGGCGCCACCATGTACCGTGCCACGTTACCGCACCGTTCATCGTTGACGACGTCGTAACGTGGACATGTGGACAGGCCCTTAGTCGTTAGAGAATTAGAAGCTCATCAGTCTGACTCTATACTTAAGCGTCTTTCCGAAGTATACAATGTTGCCAAAATTTTCATGCGAAAAAGGTTTAGCGAGATTAATTTGATAAGAAAACATAAACTGCATCATTACAATTTTAACAATTTAGTTTAAATTTCCCCTTACAATGAGGAAATAGCGACAAATGGAACGGGACAGCATGTAGAGACGACACTGCTCCTCCACGATTTTATCGTAGCACCTTTGGGGAGCCCACTATTACTATGTGATATATATCTACAGCCTAACATACAAAGTATAGTAGTGCGGGCGGCACGAGAGTGTTGCGCGAAATTGGCGCAGGGGTAGCGAAGCGGCTGAGAGCCTGAGACGCTCGCTCGAGGCCGGGCCCGGCCGATGGCCCCGCGACCTATTTCCTCCCCGCCCTGCCCCCCCGCCGTTCCCCGCCTCACCCCGCCGCGCCCCGCCCGCGCCCCGTAGGCCTGCCCTCCCCCATCCTTTATCAGCCTGATAATAAGTCCTCGTACCTAGACAAACGCTCAATACTTTCCGCCTGTGTACATGTCTATACTAAGTCGGCATTCTACTTCCAGGATATTTTAATTGAGGCAAGGTGATCAAGCTGTAGAGGTCGTGTCGAGTAAGAATCGGCCTTTTGGAAAAACTTGACATCGGAGCGCACCCAAGTAATATTATATGAACACTTGAAATAAACTATGACTTGTGATTTTGTAAAGCATGTGCGATGTACCATCGAAGAAATTGATTCATAGGCAGTTGACAGACAAACGTCATTTGGTTAAATTATGTCAATACAATGTAATTCGTCATCTGTGGGGCTAAAATGGTCGCTTTGCCCTTCGGAGAATCATAATATGATTCCACTATGATTCCATTTTTTTTAAATCGCAAAATGGTCGCTCTGTTTGCAATTCATGTCTAGTAATTCGTACTAATTTGACATTCGTCAGTTTGACAGTTTTGACAATTCACTTGCTGATTTGATTGAGAGAAATTGCTAAATGTGACCATTTTAGCCCCGCTGTTCAAACTGGGTTTGACAAAATGCGACCAAATTACGTCCGTCAACTGCCTAGTGATCAACTTCTCAGATAGTACATAGCGTGTTTATTGCATTAGTGAATATTAATAAGCAGTTCTAAAAAATAACTAGAATTCGTATAAAATGACGTATTTGTATATACGGTATAGGCGTCGCGGGCCGCGGCTTCTTGGGTCTCCGTGTGACGAGCAAAGCTTAGGAGCGCGCGGTTATTGAACCATTCAACTTGTGGTTAGCTCGGTAATCAATCAACCAATCAAAGTGACAACTGTTCAGTGGATTTTATATTTGCCAGTTTGTCTTGTCTAGTGTGATGATCCGCAAAAAATTAAGAAGCTATTAAGGCGACGCCTTGATAATGTTACGTGCTAGGGTTCGAGGATTCGGAGAGAAAGACCTGGTGACTTTCTTGAAGACTTTATTCACAAACACTCGCTCACACAAATCACTAAGTCCAAACACTAAGCACTAGATCCAAATCACTGAGCACTATCACTGTCCTAGGTCGTAGCCGAGTCGTAGGTTCACTGGTTCACTCACTATTGATCACTTGTTTTCACTTCGAAGTCGCCTTGAAGATCGCTTGTATCGAACTGAACTCACGGGCCGTCTACCTGCGCCTATTTATATGGGCGAGTCGAATTCTAGAAAGTTCCTTGCCCGATTCACATAAACAAGTAAACACGTAAACAAGTAAACAAGTAAACAACCGTGAGAACTTTCTAGGAGGCTCGAGCATGTACCACCTAGCGCCATCTAGTTTCGAGTAGGGGATTTATGTGTAGTGTGTCCTCTAGATAAGTTTTGCTGGTTCGACGCTAGATGGCTCTGTGTGTCCGTATCAATAATTTGGCTGTAGCGATATCGATTTTTCTCAGCAATGACTAAAGCTAAAAAATTAAAGTTCATTGTCAGTATTCAACATATCTTTGTCATTGAATTGCCCATAGCATGACACGATTGGTCAACTTTTATAACACAGAATAATCAATCAAAAAGAACTCTGTAAAAAAGGAATTCTAATTTTGCCAACAGAGGAGAGTGATTCAAGCTTCCAAAATTTGTATCTAAATTGGTTCAAGCATACACTTTAATTTGCCCATAGCATATATGAAATATATTTATAGTTTTTAAATTACGCGACAAAAACCATTTTGTCGCTTACGCCCTTTCCATTTCTTTCTGTTCCATTAATCTCTCTTCTTCATTGATCTTGAATCTAAAACATTTCCAACACGGTTTTTTTACTTTAACACAGCGTCACCTTAAGTATTCTATTCGCGGAAATATTTTAGCTGCAACGTTTTATTGGTACAATATTATGCCCGTTGCATTTATCAATATAAATATTATTATCAATGTCATTGAAACGTGAAAAGAGTATGAAGATTATATTATAAAGATTATGCGATTTATTATTTTCCGAATGAATTGCAACATTCATTCGGAAAATAATAAACTTAAAAATAAATATAAAGTACCTAACAAATAAACTACAACAATAGGTTTTGGTAATTTTTATCACAATAAAGTTAAAAACCTGCAGTTCATGTAAATGAAACCAGTGTAAAGTGTCCTTGTTAATTATGTTTTATGTTAGATATTTAACTTCTAAATTTCCAGAATATTATTGTCGCTGAAAGGTCAAAAAAAGGTCAGAGGTAAAGTAACTTAACTTTTTAATTCCTAGCTCTTCCCACTGTGCTCAATGTTACACGCGCGTAGTTTTCCCAATTTTCACCAATACGTCTACCTATTGAGTCACTAGTTCACTACTCTAGGGACGGCCTTATATTTGCGATCAATCGTTTCGATTTATCGCTAACTAGCTGTGCCCCGCGGTGTTACCCGCGGCTTATTAAGGAAAATAAATTGTGATATTTTCCTACAGTAAAAAGTAGCCTATGTGTTAATCCAGGGTATCAACTAACTCCATACCAAATTTTATTAAAATCGCTCCAGCCGTTTGGATGTGAAGATGTAACAAACATACAAACTCACAAACTTTCGCCTTTATAATATTAGTGTGATGAAATTATTAAGTTTTCATATTAAGTATATATTTAGTGGAGATCCCAGAGCGTAAAAATCGTGCAAACCTCCGATTTTTGCAATAGTGGATGAAAATTGAAAAGAAAAAAAGGAATGTGTAGCTGATAACATAAATAATAAAGTTAACCTATTGAAAAGTTGTACTTTTGATTTTTAAATTATTCTCTTCCACTTCAAGTAAACACATAAACTGTAAAATTTTGAAGAAAATTTGTATATTTCTTTCTTTTAAATATATAGCAAAACAATAAAATATATCATTATTTTTTTGATTTGTATCGTTGCTTATATTCCAAAGAAAGAAAATAAGTTGAAAAAAATATATAATTTATATTTAAAATTAATATTTTTGTATGTAGATGAGCATACCTCCAAATGTGCTTGTTGTGTGCCTCACCAGGTAAATGGCTTTCCAATTTTTCTTTGGTTTTAAATAGGAAGTTTAAAATTATTTTTTAGGCTTAACAAAGCCTTCTATTTCTTAATGTGTATAACTTTTTAGCTCTTACTTTATTAAATTTTCTGAAAATGTAGCACAAACTTTTCACGGATATTTCGAAGAAAATCTGTATTTTATTTCTTTTGGTTAGGTTTTTACAGAATAAAATTTTTTTTTTCATTAACTATATTTGCTAAAACATACTTAAAGGAAAAAAAATACAAATTAGGTTAAGAACTGATATTTTTTGCATTCAGGTAAGCATTTTCCAAACAGAGGTCGCAGCATGCGTCTTTAGTATGTACGTGAGATTTGTAGCACCAAATTTTTTTTCTGGCTTTAAGTAGGAAGCTTAAATATATTTCAGAGACTAGTAAAAGTCTTTAATTTGTCGATGCATTTAATGTTTTAGCTCTCACTTAAATAAATTCTCAACAAATATAGAAAAATATTTTCGGTCTATTTTACACATTTTTGGAGATATTTAAACGTTTTTAAGTACTTAAAAGTTATAATTTCTCTAAAAATTAAATACGCACAACAAGTAAGTTTAACACACTTTTCGTTACACCCCTTAAATCTACCCAAACCCTTTTATCTTGGTTACGACGAGCGTTAATCTCTAAAAACTTTGCAAAAACCTTATAGTTGTATTTAGCTTAGCAAAGCAAACGTTCTTTTTTAAAAATTATGTATTTGGTTAATTTTCAACGTAAGCAATCGGATAAGAGTAATTAAATAACAGGAACAAGAAAAAAAATTTTTTTTGGGACCGGTTTTATATGGTGAAATATTAATTTTTAATTAAGTAACTAAAAAATTAAAAGCACAAAAAATTTTTTAAACTTTGTAAGTTATAGTGTAAAAAAGAAAATGACACCTCAAAAACAAAAATCCATTCACTATTACAATTTTCGGAGGTTAAAACCTCTGGCGACTGCAGTATTAGCACAGTATAGCAATATATATTAGTCTGCTCAGTTCATACCAGGATAAATAAATATGAGTTAAGTGCAAGCGTCGTGTCACTTAATCACTTATGAACATAATATCTAAATTCACTGTCAAAACTATCAAACGCAAATTGCCTAAGTACTTTCATTATCGAATCGAAACAGTTAGCGAATATGGACACACGTCAACTCGTTAGTTACCCCAATAGTATGGATTACGACTTGGTGTTACGTAATATACGTGATTAGATGATATTATCGGCAGGCCGGGTGGAACAAAGGCGTCCCCTGGCGGCGAGTCGACGACCCCCGACGTCTCAAGGCCGCGCTACACGTGCCACGGGCTTCCTGCCGCCATAACAAACTCCCGAGTCCCGATCCCGTGTTCCGCAGACGAGTATTTTCAGCGGAGCCTATCCAATTTTCCCCGTAATGTACGTCGGGGTTGTTGTCTCGTTTATTAGAGCCTAAAGATATTTGAAAACTCGATAGCTCTCGGATGTTTGTTGTAGGAAAATAATTGGCGTCAGGCTCAGAATCATTTGGAGCTTTTGACATTGAACTCGTCGGTAGCAACTAGCAACAACAGTGAACTTTGATAGCAACAACGGTGAACTTTGATTTACTATAACTAGCTTTATAATATACATCATAAAGCCTACTTATAGTATTCATATACTTGACGACACATCTACATATAGATTACACAATACATTGTGTTCGTAATAAAATTGGTAAGTAACATGATGCATCCAAAATTATATGTATTGTGGTATTATGCTGCATTTAGTACGAATGTTATCTGATACTGAAGCAATTCGAAATCTGATAAAGTGCTACATATACTAAAGATCTGCAATGCAGAGTGCGAAGCAGGGTCGTTATAAGTAAATAATGAATTTCTTATCTTCAGATAGTGTGAGTGGATTTTAAAAATGTACAGCGATTCTTTCGTTGCACCTGAACGTGATATAAAAGATGCATAATAATCTATCGCAACACAATAATTATGTGTAAATCTTTAAATTCTTGATTAAGGAGTTAGTTGATTAATTATTAGAGATTAGGAGCAAATAAATATAGATCCTTTGGTCTTCAATTTGCTCTTTCAATAGTATTTAAAAGCTGTTTTCTCTTACGGATTTTATCCAGTTTTTATATATCCAATATAAAAACGTTATGTAAATATAATATTAATAGATACAAATCGTCCAGCTACATAATCAACAATGACATTAGACCAAGCATACATATTTACAACAAAAATAATTTAAATATTTAATATTGTAAAAGCCAATAAGTTTTCAATATCTTCTAGACTTCGATATTCCAATCAATTGGGAACTTCATTTTCTTGTTTCATACATTTTATAGTCTTTCATAGAGGGACTTGTTTGTTCTCGGGATCGATTTCTGCTATTGTAGTCTGTATTAATGCCCGCGTATTATACCTTCTATCTTTGGCTTTGGGATTTACGGACATTAAAATATGAAGATTGCGGACTTAATCGGTATTTCATGTTAATGGGTACAAAATAATATTATGATTATGTATTGTGAGTGAATCAAAACTCTACGTTGAATAAACATGACAGAGTCAATTCTGCTGACGGATGTTGTTGAATATGACTTAAAGAATTCGATAGGGTGCAGCAACTTACCCACTTAAAAATATTTCTCAAAAATCTAATAACGATACATTTTACCCCGATTAACAAAAAAAGGAGGTTTTCAATTCGACCGCATAATAATTAATGCTTTTCAATAAATAGAGAACATACTATATTGAGCAAACGAAAGCCTGTAATTGGTCACCACATCGGATAGACCCTTTGCGATAAGTCGACCGAACGGGAGTGATAGCTTGTTTATTTTACGCACTTTATCTGTGCTGTTGAGCGGTTATCAAGTTAATTGTCGCTCTGACCCGTCTGCGATAGGGCGGGATTCCGAGAAGCATTACGGGGCGACAATCGGAGGAGATGCCAAGTCTGGGTTATAAAAGTATTACGGCTCGAAATTATTATTTGTGAGGCCTTTCCCTCGCCGGGAGGAGGCGGGGGCGTCTGAGGCTGCCGATAAACCCACATACCGCATTGTCAGCCCTGTCATAACATCCATTTAGTAATATAATAAGCCGCGGAGTCGATTTTGGATATACAGGTAATATTGTCTGGTAAATATTGAGTCTGCGGTTTTTCTGAGTACTTAATGAAAAGTGTTTCCCATGTTTTACTTTATGATCCTTTTGTGTTATTCGTTTATGAAATATTTATTAAATTCAGTTCAACACTGATGATGTTAGTGTAGCGCAGTGTATTATTATAGAGATGGTTTTATTGTGAGTCTCGCTCGCTGAAGTGTGCTAGATCACTGCAGACGTGCTGCGATTGTTAAATTTAGTCTACTAGTTTTTAATCAAAATGCTGTGATAATATATGCTAAATTGCGGTCACACAAAAATAATGCCATATCGATCTGAGTCACCGCTCTGTTTTGTAATTTCGAAGTCGACGTTGAATATTTTTACGCAATTTCAAAGAGATGTTAAAATGGAGCTCGTGTGAAGTCAGTTTAGAAAGTGTGTTTACGGGGGGCTTATATCTATTGTTTGCCAGATTGTCTTGCGATGTGAAATCTCATCTTGTAGAACAACTCGCGCTACAGTCGACGTGTTCCACATTTAATTGTAGTGCTCCGAACGCTGTATATTTACTGTCTACTGCGACTCACACTACGCGGTCTACCGAGCGGCTCGAACTATTGTTTATTGTTTGTAAAAACAATACATCGAATTCACACGTGATCATCTAGTGAATACCGTCGCGACTCGCGAGAGAACCGGTGGCGGTACTGACCGGCGTGCGGGGGTTCGGGCGCGGGCGGCGGCGTCGTCGGCGGCTCCGTGGAGTGTGGCGGGGGGGCGCAGGGCGCGCGGGCGGGCGCCGCGGGCGCATCCTCCGCGGCGGGGGGCGGCGGCGCGGGGCCGGGGGGCGCACACAGCGCGACCAGCCGCAGCAGCGCCACGCACCACCAGAGCACGGCGGCCAGCGCGCGGGCAACGCGCCCGAAGCGGCCCGGGGCCTCCTCGCGACCGAAATACGCGCACCGGGAACTCGCGCAACACTCTCGCGGCGGCGGACGGCGAGCACGCTGGCGCGACGCGGGTGCGCGCGCGCGGCCACACGGCGACTGCGGCGGCGTCGCCGACGGTTCACGACCGTGCCCGAACCCTATTTCGGGAGCGACGCTCCTCGCCGCCGCCGCCCGCCCGAGCGCTGCCAATTTTACGCGAAATTGCGGGCGGGCGGTGATGCGATATGTACCGCGCGCGTCCGCCGCGCCGGCCCCGGCTGCCCCGGCGGGGATTCTTTCCCCATTGAGGAGGGCGATGCGTGGTGCAGGGTGTCCATGGGTCGGGCCTCGCCCCCGGTGCGGCGCGTGCTGCTCCACTAGAAATAGTCGGCGGTACGCGGCGTGTCGATACATACAATGTCGCAGGAATTGGCAAGGGAACAGAGGCGCGCACTATCTCACTGTCTCGCGCGCTGTGTTGTCAATTCTTATGCACGGTTTATATTTAGGGTTAAAATTATTTCTGATTTAGATAGGTGTTTGACATTACGTTGAACTCTCACACGCTAGGATCCTCCACCTGTATGAAATATAATCAAAACAACAGGGGAATGGAACGCAGGACTATTGTTGTGCCAAAACTATTGTTGTGCTAACTAGAGAGAATAATGTTTAAATCATTATTCTAGTTAGCACATTACAAGTAATTGTAGAATTCACCTTAGATAATTTTTAAATGATTAAATTTATTCTCACGGCACAATAGGCAGCATTTCCATGAAATAATGTAAAGAAAGTCTAATTAATTATAATTAATTAGACTTTCTTTACATTTAATTATAATTAATGGTAGCTTATTTCTAGTTAATATCTAGAATGATTATTAATTATTTGTTGATCTTCAGCTTGTGTCTGACTGTACAGAATAACATATTATCTCATTTTTAAGTGATAAGGTATTACGATTCTATTTATTAAAATTGAAAAGGGAAGAAAATCTTGTGAGATAACATCTCAATGTTAGTTAAGATGATATGCGGGCAGACGCTATACAAACTCTTAACTTCTTTGTTCAAATATAATTGGATTTGAATTGTTGATAAACTAAACTACACTATATTGTACGTACCTACCTACTAGGGATTCTGTTTTGTTTGGCTAAAATAACGTTATTAATCAAGGATTCACCGGACTCTAACAATTTTTCCTCTTTAGACCTTGATATTTCACAAATAGATCCCTATAAGGGAGGTACCATAAAAAAAATATTTTTTAAAGATTTTATATACCATTTTTTCGGCATCATCAATATCTAAATTCCCGCCGCCGAGGGGAATGCTTCAGTTCAGTGCGTTCCCTTATTTTGGTGGAAGTCCGGTCCCTTTGAGGTAGACCGGCCGGTCGTGGAGGTGTGTTAGACAGATCCAGGATATCTCTCCGTATACGGCTGAAGGCAAACCGCAGGTGGTTTTAGTGGGTAAGCCCGGCGCTTCTCGCCGGGAGTCCCACATATCCCCGGGGTGCTTAAGCTTAATTGAGGCACATCCCCAACCCGGGACACCCATAAAAGGGTTTGTCTCGCTCCAGCGCCACTGTTGGCCAGCCCGGCTGGTACGTCTCCAGCTCGTCGCGCCATCTTTTCCTAGGCTGGCCACGGTTGCGTCTTCCATCTTCAGGTACCCACTCTGTCGATGTCGTTGCCCAGCGGTCGGGATGCATACGGCTAACGTGGCCAGCCCAATCCCACTTTAGCTTAGCCACCTTAACTCCTACGTCCGTGATTTTTGTTTGTGAGCGCAGTATTGTGTTCCTTATTTTGTCCAGAAGACTTACTCCCAACATACTGCGCTCCATTGCTCTTTGGCAAACCCCGAATTGGGACTTTTGCAAATCGGTCAATCTTAAGAACTACTGTCAGAAATTTTTATGTTATTTGGCACACATGAAGAATAGACCACGTGAAGGGAC
Source organism: Polyommatus iphigenia (assembly GCA_963422495.1). NCBI lineage: Eukaryota > Metazoa > Arthropoda > Insecta > Lepidoptera > Lycaenidae > Polyommatus > Polyommatus iphigenia. Next base: position 39,585,702 of record OY730180.1, on the reverse strand, counting down.
ATAGGCTATTTTTTGCGGAAAAATGTACGGTTTTCGTGAAATTCCTCAATTACGCGGGCGAAGTCGCGCGGAACATCTAGTACAATATACAACAGCGTTAAATCATTAAAATATTCCTTCTGTTATTGATACCAAACCGTGTAAGATTTGGTAAAAAGTATTCAAAATACGAAGAGAATATAAGCATACAAGTTGGATACATTTTTCAGTAGAATCTAGTAGTGGTCGGAGGAGGTCAGTGCTCCGCGCTCCCGCAGCCCGCAGAATGTCACCCGACCTCCCCTAAGCGGGATAGCCTGCTAACTCTGTTCAGGTGTATTTTACATGTAACATGATCTTTATTTCAACCACATAAGGATCACTAGCCAACAAACTGTCCAAGGACTAAACTCTATTTTGCTACTAGTTGCGGCTCTAGTTTTGTTGAATACTAATATAAAGTCTACGAATAATAAAATCTAAGGAAGAGTAACTCCGTCAAAAACATGCTCCAAAATACTTGTCAAAAAAGTGTACCTTAGGTACACATTTCAATACATTTGCAAAATATTTAGGTGGCCTTGAGCGGTATAAAGGCTGACGTTACATGACAGTTCGAAAGGAACCAAATTTTAAACGGTAATAGTATGGGAGTTACGTTTCCTTAGTTTTATTATTCGTAGTATAAAGCGTATGTATATGTCGCAGTCATCTGGTTTAATCTGCGATTCGATTGAATGACTAGCGCATTCATTGAATGACACCATTCAATTGAATGACTAAAGGACAACTCGTCAAGACGTTCACTGTCGTTTAACGTCTTGACTAAAAGTCATGTAGCGAGGTCGTTAAATGGGATGCTATATTTTTTTCAAGTAGCCGTTGACGGGGTAGTTATGGACAAATACACGCTTTCATATTATTCTATGATTTATTACAAATAAAGCACTTTAATGTAAATGTAATCGATAAAATATCTACACAGTGCTATCAGCTGTGCGAACTGTTTGACACCATATTTGTTTTAGTGACTAGTAGCGCCGCAGTAGGAAGAATATGAAATACGTTCAATTACCTGACTGATTTCATGTCCGCTATCTTCAAAACGCTATGCTACAAATCGCTAACTAGTTGAACGTTGAGGGACGATCGTTCAATCGACGTTCAGCCGAGTCATTCAATTGAATGGTGTCATTCAATGAATACGCTAGTCATTCAATCGAATCGCAGATTGAACCAGATGACTGCGACATCTATAATATGAAATAACTAATTGTACCGAACAATACCTACAGGTGTACAAAATTTGTGAAAATATAATAATCGCAAGCGGAGGACTTTAACTTTCTATAAACTATCCTAATGCTCTTTTCGGAGTATGGGCCAACCCACACTTACCACAACCATACGACATCGCAACGACAAAATGTCGTCGAGCAGTGGTTACGTGTGAATGGTGTCGCTGCAGCTTTTTGTAGTTGCGTTGTGGTACCGACAAAATACCGACGTGGTTGCGTTGTGGCCAGTGGTTGCGATGTGGTTACGTACGAAAGTCAATGAAACGGAGGGGGAGAACTGTCGTTGCATCGACGCAATGTTGTGGTTGCGATGTGGTCGGCCGTGGTTGCGATGTGGTCGGTATCACACAAGTGGTCGACAACGACTGCAAAATGTGGTACGTGTGAATGGTCCAGTTCATTGACAATACGAAATATACGCCCGACCACGTGGTGTGGTTGTGGTTGTCCAGGGGTTGTGGTACGTGTGGGTTGGCCCTAAAATATTAATTATAATATCTCAAAGGTACGGGTACGGTACGGTAGGTCAGAAACGGGTGTTTTGAGCTTGAGGATAGGTAAAAGGCCGCAAACTCACTTTCGCATATTGCTATGGATTTCTGTTTACATTGCCCGAAAAATGAAATTGTTCCCGTAGAATATTGTTTAGAAATTAAATAAATAATAAAAAAAATCAAATTGTGTAAAATTTTTAACATCGTATATGTCCACTATACTGTACTCGGCGAAACATGGCGGTAGCGGTCATTGACTCCCTGTCAAAAACTTGTCATTAACCGACTTCTTGTCTATATATAAACCGTGATTGACAGTGAAGTGTCAGATGTTGTCAATCGCGGCTTTGTATAGAAAATGACAAGTTTTTGACAGGGAGTCAATGACCGCTACCGACATGTTTCGCCGAGTACAGTATAGTGACACAAATTATTCATTAAAGATTCTAAGTAAGCAACAAGATAGATGTGAGTACTAATGAAAATTAAATTGACTGGTCGGGTGTAGTCTAGTCGACAGTTTACTGTCTAGACTCTAGACTCTAGACCAGCGCTTCCCAATCGCAAGGTCGCGACCGGGGTATCACAATAAAATACCGGGTCGCAACGTTTCGTCCTTTTCGTCCGCGTTACCTCCATTCATGGCATTAAAAGTGACTAAAATATAGGCAATACCAAAACATGTACCATCAAAGAAATTGATTTATTGGCAGTTGAAAGACCTACGTCATTTGGTCGGATTATGTCAATTCAATGTTAGCTGTGATCTGTCGGTTGAGTTTGACATAACGCGACCAAACTGCGTGGGTCCCTCATTTTGCCTAGGAATCAACTTCTCTGAATTCTGATAAGGTGCTGGATAGGCTATCCATAACTTATTTGACAGATACTCCGTACTCTATCAGTCAAGTTTGTGGATAGCCTATCTGGTACTTATCAGGAAGTGGTGAAACAGGCCTTAATAATTCTGTATTCTTTAATTTAACGAAACCAGCTCGATTGAAAAGCATTCAACTGGTCAGGAAGAGGCATTGGAAAAATTAGCGGGTCACGGCAGGACAAAGTTTGGGAAACACTGCTGTAGACTGTAGTAACTTGTGCGTCTACAGACACTGCAAATGAAGCAAAACGTGATGTCTCATGGAAAGGTCGTGATAACCAGCAAGCGATACTACATTCGTTTATCATTAATATCATTATGGACCATGGCGGGGCTAAAATGGTCACATTTAGCAAAGGGTTTTCGTGGTTGGATACCGCTGTCGATCCTGGCGACACAGGAGATACAGTGGTGGGAATGTGTGGTGGGCCAAAGCCCGTTTAAAAAAAAATACATGAATTGCAAGCAGAGTGACCATTTTGCGATTAAAAAAAAAAATGAATCATATTAAATGATTCTCCAAAGCGACCATTTTAGCCCCGCAGTAAGCTAATGGTACCTTACATTTTGCTGCATTGAAAACTATCCTATATTTATGAATTATCATTACAATTTAGCCAGTATTACAGGGCGAACTTTTAAATGAACATTTAGAAATTAGATGAAAACTAAAACTATAGGATACTCTAGAATCTAGAATCTAGATGATGCCCGCAACTCCGTTGCACCAAAAGTCGTTTATCGCGCGGAAACCCTACATTTTTCAGATAAAAAGTATCCTATGTCCTTTTCCGGGAATTTTTTTATACGCCAGATGTTAAGTTGGAAGAAGACAAATATATCTGCGAAAACCGCATTCAAATCGGATCAGTAGTTTTCGTGTGATAGTGGAACAAACATACAGACAGACAGACAGACAGACAGACAGACAGACACACAGACAGACAGACAGACAGACAAAAAAACTGACCACATTTTTGGCTTGTACAGCGATGTAGTGACACCCTCCGCTTATTATTTTTTGAATATCTTTAATGTACAGAATCGTCATTTCTACAGTTTTATTATATGTATAGATTACAGAATAGCGATATCTGAAAATGAGAGATAATCTAGCTTAGTTCTTGTCCTTTATGAAAATGTTAGCAAAGTGTTTGTGTGTTGCTACCTCGTATTAAGTATACCTCGATCGTGGGAATTAAATACACAATAGATTTTCCATTGTTATGTGGCACCCGGGTGCCGCTTGGGAGTTGATGGATTTTTCAAAATCGATAAAAAACACTGTGTACCTATTCCAACTAATTTCAAGAACGGCCGAATTTGAGTTTCACTAGCATAGCTGCTACGTTTCGATAACAACAACATTAAGGGAGATCGCACACGTCACACTTTTTGTGTGATCGAGTCTGCGGCTTACATACAAACTGCATGGCGCGCGCCATGCAGATTGTATGTAAGCCGCAGACTCGATCACACAAAAAGTGTGACGTGTGCGATCTCCCTAAACAAAATTCGATGTTCAGTTACATTGCTAACTTTAGTTTATTTCTTCATTATCAACATTTTTAAATCCCTAAGGGTATTTTAAAATTTACATAATAATATTATATTAACCCGTCAAGCCCCATAAGGACACCGGTGACCGCGACAACAATAGAATACAATGGCATTTCCAAGAATCCCCGATCGAAGGATTAACGTACATGCTAGTGTTATCAATTAACAAAAAATTAAAAAAAACCGACTCCCAAGGTAAAAACAATAATATCGTCCTTAAAGTATTAAATAATTTTTCCTATCTAATGCTAAGTACTGACATACGGTTTTGCTCGATAGTTTTACTCCAAATCGAGTAATAACCACCGTGTGGACCGCAAAACTGACAGCTCGAAGGCTCGCTTCGAGCCGGCTAATGGCTCCCGCAAACGATCAAACATCAAACACGTCAAACACGTAGTAATCCAAATTTTCTTCAAACACGTCAAACACGTAGTTTGTACGTATTTGATATGTTTGACGTGTTTGATGTTTGATCGTTTGCAGGCTACTATATATGGAATTAAATATGTCAAATATGTCATTTCCTTCGATTCGGAGTGAAACTATCGAGCAAAACCGTATGTGAGTACATAGCATAATAGTGCCTTTTCCGAGTTCGGCCAAACCTCAACTATTTCTGTACTCAATCTTCATTATTTTGAAGTCGGTACCAGATAGCTGAATCTTCAGTTCTCTGAAAGAATATTTGAAACTTTTGGAACTGGCACCGACTTCAAAATTACGAAGATTGAGTACAGAAATAGTTGAGGTTTAGCCGAACTCGGAAAAGGCACTATTAGATAGGAAAAATTATTTAATACTTTTTAGTTCATATTAAAAGGACGATATTATTGTTTTTACCTTGGAAGTCGGTATTAAAACCTAAACCATCGCGTATATTCTACGTATCTTATTACAATATTTTGTTAAGGGTGGGTTGCACCAACTTACTTTAACTATAACTGTAACTTTAACTACAGTGTGAAATGTCAAATCTAAAAGGGGTTGTAAGGGGGTGTTTAAATACGTCAATTTGTTCAAATTAAGTTAGTTCCAAAAATTCATAACAGATGGCGCTAAGAGTCGTCTACATCGCGCTATCGCTTGCTCTTGCGTGTTTCTATAAGAGGTGGTACCATCTCTTATTGCACACATCAGCGTGTGCGGCCGGGGTCGGACCCCTAGTACCAACCCTAAATAATCTAAACCGTTTTTCCCCAATATCCGGATTTACGTCGCCCACAGGGGGGCGACGTGGGGTCTCCTGACCCCTTTCGAACCAACCAAAAGACTACTAAACGGCAGTCTCCTTACCGATGAAGCTAACACGGCCCTCTCACACAGGGCCGCTAGCGTAGACCCATTCGAAAAAAAAAAAAAACTTATTGCATTTTTCGATTCTTTTGATTGTTATATACTTTGTATAACTCATGACTGCTCAGTACTTTATAGTTTATCTATGCAGTGACGTAACCTTAAACCTATCAATGATAAAATTTTAAAAAATATACTTTATGGGTAAAGTTGTGTAATGGAGGGCTAAATAAGCTTTAACATTTGGCACAAATAAAGTTTAATTTAAAATAATGAAATATTATGTGCACACTGCACAGCTGTTTTTGGGTATTTTGATTTAAGTGGTACCAGGGTTTTAAAAAGCTTTTAAATTTGACAATTTTGTTGACACCGCGCGCTATAAACTAAAGTCCACGCGGACGAAGTCGCGGGCAACAGCTCCATAGTATCTAATATATCTATGGACGCTTCAAACCACATCAGTCTGGCCCCGTGCTAAGTACCTGAAGGACTTGTGTTACAGGTAGTTACCACTTACCAGACAACGGAAATATAATATATTTAATAATTTTGTTGTTGTGGTTATATTTATTCATATAATATTAGTACATAATACAACCATGTGACATTGGTGACCCTGATGTGGTAATGATGATGATGATGATGAATGTAATTTGCATAGTAGCATATGCTTTCAGTTCTTAAAACAGCGCCTAAACCCCCAAACTTGTATCTATGAGGAATCCGGAGTTCTCTTAGTATCTTCGGAACCATAGTATACCTTGGTGCAAAATCTGGTGTTTTGGTAGCATATGCTTAGGATACTTCTCATAAAACCAATATCACCATATGTTTCCATATAAATTTTGAGGAGTTCCCTCGATTACTCATGGATCCCATCATCAGGTCACCACTTTTGTAAACATGGTACCAAATTGGAGTGAAACCTAATACAACAAAATAAAAATTTTGAAAATCGGTTCACAAACGGCGGAGTAATACACAAATAAAAAAAAAATATATATCCACAGCCGAACATATAACCTCCTTCTTTTTGGAAGTCGGTAAAAAATTTGGTACTTAATTTCACGGGAATACTGTTTTTCCGGGATATAAACCATCAAAGGGCCGTCAAGGAACTGTACATAATACGGCAGTAGTATTGAAAAGCTTACTGAAACTTTTTTACGTCTAAAGTCTAGACGAAGATTATTCCTTAGCATGATTATTGCTCGTATGCCATGACATGTTATTTAGTTGTATCAAAGTTCATATACACATTAATACGTACTAGTATCATAATTTTAAAACTCAAACTCAAACTCAAAATTTTTTATTCACTTATAATACCACAAGAGCTTCAAAATTATCGGGTATTTCCCGATAGGTTCGTTGCAAACAAATGAAGGATTCAAGTTTTTCAGGTTAAAAAATCACGAGCGCGAAGCGCGAGTGATTTTTCCTGAAAAACTTGACGACTTTATTTGTTTGCAGGGAACCTTGAGGGAAATGCCAGATAATTTTGAAGCTCGTGTGGTATTCGGGGGATTATTTTTCCGTCCCAAATGTCGGCCAATAGAATTGCACCATGAGACAAAATGTACAGTTAACAAATAAGAATTTGTACCTTCCTTATAGTCTTCTCCATCCATTTTCTTCATATTGTAAGCGTAATCTTTCATAATGTTTGCCAATTGCGCTTCACTCGTTTCAGCACTCAATGTGTATTCCAATGATATTGTATGTTACTAACGTAACTAGATTGGCAGTTTACGACAGCAACGCGTCACCACTTTGAAGATGCCTGCAGGCATATCTGCCATACATAATGACATAATAACATTATGAAGTGACATTGTCTTTTGGGCTATCAAGTGGTTACGCATTTCTGAGAATCGTTTGTAAGACGTTGCCACTCTAGTATTTTAGAAACTCATTGGTGTATTCCCTCTCAGTACAAAAAGTAGTAAATTGGTTCCAAACTGTTTTTTTTGCCTTCTCCGTATTAATGGGAACATTTCCTTTGACTTTTTTATCGATGGTGGACAGAGAACAAACTCCAAATCGACTCATTTTCATGCAAAATCTCCAATTTTCACAATTGAATTCAACCTGTCAGTTTGACGTGTGGTTAATTTGACTGGATCATGTTTTGTTTTTTATATATAGCAACGACCAGAGAAAATTTTCAAAAAATTATCAGTATAATACCATGTAGGTTGTACCACGTGACGTCGAATGGTGCAATTCTATTGGTCGATATTTGGGTCGGAAAAATAATCAGAATAAATTTTTGCAAACATTTTCTGAAAGTCTACATGATGCCTACCACCGGTTCGGGAACTAACCCGGCGAGAAGAACCGGCGTAAGAAACTCGCAGGGGGCCCACTTTATTTACCAAAAAAAGTGAGAAAAAAATTATTCTTTTAAAATAAAGTTTACAATGCTGTAACTTAAAATTATACAATGTCAACATACATACATAATTGTAAGTCATAAAATAATGTAGAAGTAGCCTTGCAAGCAGCCATCCTACTCCCAAGATGTGCCGTCGTTTATGAAATCATTGACCTTATAATAGGCTTTGGCACACAAACGTTCTTTGACTACTTTTTTAAATTTATTAATGGAAAGATTTTGAACTTTTTCTGGGATTTTATTGTAAAGGCGTACACATTGACCTTTAAAAGATTTACTAACTTTACTAAGTCTGATCACCGGTATTTCTAGTTTGTACTTATTTCTAGTGTTTCTTCCGTGACTGTCACTTTTGGTTGTAAATTTACTAAGATTCTTTCTAACATATAAAACATTATCCAAAATGTATTGAGAAGCAACAGTTAGAATACCAATTTCTTTAAACTTTTCTCTCAGAGATTCAAAAGCTGACATTTTATAAATTGAACGTATAGCTCGCTTCTGCAGCACAAAAATCGTATTAATGTCGGCAGCGTTTCCCCATAAGAAGATGCCATACGACATTCTACTATGAAAATAACTGAAATAAACTAGTCTTGCTGTGTCTTCGTCAGCAATTTCCCGTATTTTTCTGACTGCGTATGCTGCGGAACTGAGCCTATCTGCAAGATTAGCAATATGAGGACCCCACTGTAGTTTACTATCTAGTGTAATGCCTAAGAATACAGTGGTGTCCACCAAATCCATCTTCTCATCATTTAATAGTATATTGGTTTTAACTTGCCTGACATTGGGCAAAGTAAATTTTAAACATTTAGTTTTCTTAGAATTTAGAAGTAAGTTATTAACGTTAAACCAATGTACTATTTTTGAGAGAGCACTATTTACCTCGTCGTAATTTGACTGTTGTCGCTTCACTTTAAAAATAAGTGAAGTGTCATCAGCAAAAAGTACTATCTCATTATCATTATCCTTAACAAGATAAGGTAAGTCGTTTATGTAGATGAGAAAAAGGAATGGACCTAAAATGGATCCCTGTGGGACGCCTAATTCTATTTTGGTCCCATTGGACCTTTTACTATTAATGTCAACCCTTTGAGTTCTATTTTTGAGGTAAGATGTCAAAAGGTTGAGTGCTGAGTCCCTAATGCCATAGTGGTGCAATTTTCTGATTAATGTAGCATGCTCAACACAGTCAAAAGCCTTGGAAAGGTCGCAAAAAACCCCTAGGGCATCCTGCGAATCCTCCCATGCTTCAAATATACTATAAAGAAGACCTATACCAGCATCCGTTGTGGATCGACCCTTAGTAAAACCATATTGATTTTTGTGCAATAAACTATTTAAGTTAAAATGTAATAGTAACTGATTTAAAATTATTTTTTCATATATTTTACTTAGAGTCGGTAGAATCGATATAGGCCTATAATTTGTAGGATCAGATTTAAGTCCCGCTTTAAATAAAGGTACAACCTTACTGTGCTTCATCAAGTCAGGAAAAACACCACTCTTTATGCAGTCATTAAAAATCATTGATAGATGAGGAGCTATGATGTCAATTATTGATTTGATAATTTTAGTAGACATGCCCCAGAGATCAGTAGTATCTTTAATATTTATTAATTTAAAAGTATCAACGATATCTTTGGGGACAATCTCTCTAAACCTAAAATTGACATTACATTCCTTTACATTGTCTCTGAGTAGTTTTTCAGCAGCTGCAGGTGAGGAGTTTAAATTTTTCGTAGTTGAGCGGTCTCAACTACGATTTTTTTGCTGACATTCCGGTGAATGTCAGCAAAAAATTTTTCGAAGACCGTCGCAACCTCATGATCATTGGTAATCTTTTTATTTTCAAAATAAATTTCAAAATCAGAGCTACGACAGGTGACGTTTCCAGTCTCACCAGCTATTACTTTCCAAGTAGTTTTGATTTTATTTTTCGAATTTTTAATTTTATTCCTAATGTGAATAGCCTTAGCGGCTTTACAAACTTTTTTAAAAATCTTTGAATAGTTTTTTACATATGTTTTGAATTTATCACTAGTATTCATGCATTTTTCATCATACAATTCATATAATCTTTGTCTGCTTATTTTAATTCCTGTAGTCGCCCATACTGTGAAATTATTTTTTTTTATGGCTTTTTTTAACCGTTCTAGGAGTAAATACAGTATTAAATTGGGTTCTTATCATCTTAAACAATTTGTTAAATGCTTCATCTGAGCTATTTGTCTCATCCAATAATAGTTGAATACTTGAACTTAAGTTATTTCTAAACTTCTCAATACGTTTTGTATTCACAGGAACAAACACACGCTTTTCCTCTAGGTAACTATCGCAATGTATATTAAATGAGGCTAGTTGCCCACAGTGATCAGAGCTAAGCTTATTTATTATTTCTTTTTTACATGGAGAAAAATTTGTAAAAATATTATCAATACAAGTTGCCGTTGTATCACAGATTCTTGTTGGCTCATAAAACAAGTAATTTAGGTTATATGATTTAAATAGAGATGTGAATCTAACAGTAGTAGAGTTCAAGTCAAATCAATTAATATTAAAGTCACCACAAACGATAACTTTTTTGTTAGATGCACATATCTTTGATAATATTTGTTCCATGCTTTGTTCAAAGGAGTCATATAACCCTGATGGTGGCCTGTATACGCTTACAATAATTAGTTGACTTAACTCTATGCAGGCTACTTCTATTATCCGTTCAGAAGAGAGGTTCACAATGTCTTTACGTTCTTTGAATTTTAAATTTTTTCTAATTAATATAAGTGATCCGCCTCTAATGGCATTCTCTCTGCTGAACGAGCTTGCCACCTGGTGATCATTGAGATTGAAAATGAGTTCATGTTTTCTAAACCAGTGTTCTGAAATACAAATAATATCAATTTGAAATTGTTTTAGAAATAACTCAGTTTCAAGCTCTTTACCTACCATTCCTTGAAAGTTCTGATGCACCAAGCTTATAACATTCTTGCTATTTATATTGGAGTAAGTTTTGGTAGGATTTTTCACACTTAAGCTATTAGTGCAAGAGACATCCTCCATTGTCTTATGGTCTAATTTAAATAATTAATTGGAACATATTCCAACTCGTTACTATGACTAGAATACTGCTCAATAGAAGCAGGAGTCAAAGAAGCCAAATTCTTGGCTTTCAAAGAAAATAAAAAATTTGATAGCATCTTTGCTATATGTCTCTTACAGTAATGAGATAAGTAATACTTATCTATACTTATATCATTAATAAATTTACTATCTAAATTATTTATATCCACAACCTGACATTTTGGTTGTGTGTCGCTTAAAACTATACAATTGTTGTTGACAGCACTATACAATATGCTATTCAACCTAAATCTAATTTGATTTTCATGAGCACAGCTTTTTGGCAACATTTTTATATAGGGCAAAGTGAATAATATAATGTTTGTTAAGTTTTTAATATTATATAAACATTCTAAAAGATCAGTCATCTGTTTCTTATTTACTTTACCCCTTCTCCCGACTAGAATTATTATAGTGGTGTTAGGACAATAAGTCATAGTTGATGCCCTGTTAAAGTGCTTAAAGAGGTGTAACAGACAGACAGACACACATTCACATTTATAATATTATTAATATGTAATATTTAGTTATTAATAAACAAAATATATTTTTCCTTCGACTTTCTGTTACATTGCTATCTTTAGTTTATTTCTTCATCATCAACATTTTTATTTGGAAAATACTTTTTTCTGCAAAATATGTAAAGCTTCAGCAATGTGAACTCGCGGGCATAATACTACGAGTACATGATACTTAGTATTTGACTGAAACCACTCGTAGTTACATATTATTTGTGTATTAAGTACTAATAATGAATACCTTATGAAAGTAGGTAATAACGTGTGATAAAATGTGTATTTACATGTCTGCGGCTTGTACTCGTATTGCTACGCTCTTGTGTGTATGCTAAGTACTCACACAGAGTACTAGTACTCACATACGGTTTTGCTCGATCGAGCAATAACGTGGAGCAAAACCCGCGGCTCTGGATTTCGTCCACACATTCAGCATTGCTCGATAGTTTTATTCTAAATCGATATACTTACTTCCATCGACCCGGCTCGATGCGAGCCTTCGAGCGGCTCGAAGCGAGCCTTCAAGCTGTGAGTTTTGCGGTCCACACAGTAATTATTACTTGATTTGGAGTAAAACTATCGAGCAAAACTGCATGTGAGTACTTAGCATATGACATACATGAAATCACTTAATATGTATATGTAGTGAAGTGCCTAGAGCGTAAAAATCGTGCAAACCTCCGATTTCAGACACGGCACGGCGCCGTCACCGTGTGGCGTGTTACGGCACGACGCCGCCACCGTGACACGGTACGGCGCCGTACCGTAACACAGTGCCGCGTACGGTGCACCGCGCACCCCTATTCTGGGTGAAACTTCCGAACAAAAATTTTGTCCAAACTTAAACGAGGCACTTATTTGGAACACATAAAAATCGGCCAAGTGCGACTTAGGTTCCGTACCATTATTATAGAGAAAAATAACCAAAAAATTATGTTTTTTGTATGGGAGCCCCCTTAATTATTAAGTTTATAAGTAATTTGTAATACGAATTTACCCAAAATTTCCTCTGTTTCTGTTTCTTTTTCAATCTTCGTTTTAGTAACAACAAGAGAATAATTCTTTCGCGATCCATATGCAGACAAGCAATCTCGTTCGAGCGCAAATATAGACTGAATAGGGAGGCACCGTACGCGGCACCGTGACACGGTGCGGCGCCGTACCGTATCACGGTGGCGGCGTCGTGCCGTAACACGGTGTCGGCGCCGCGCCGTGTTTGATGGGGACGCAGCCTAATAGTGGACGAAAATTGAAAAGAAAAAAAAGGAATGTGTAGCTGATAATATTAATAAAAAAGTTTACCTATGGAAAAATTGTGCTTTTAATTTTTAAATTATTCTATACCACTTTAGTTACACTTATAAATTTTAAAATTTTGAAGAAAACGTGAATTTCTTTCAGTTCAGTTATGTAGCAAAATAATAAAATATATTATCATTTTTTTTATTCAAATCGTTGCTTATATTCCGAAAAAAGAAAATTAGTGGAAAAAATATATAATTTAGATTTAAAAATTAATATTTTTGTATCTAGATGAGCATGACTCCGAATATGTTTGTTGTGTGCTTCGGCAGTAAGTACCTGATAAATGGCGTTCCTATTTTTTTTTTTTGGTTTTAAATAGGAAGTTCAAAATTATTTCTTAGGCTTTACAAAGACTTCTGTTTGTTAATGCGTAAATTTTTTTAGCTCTTATTTTATTAACTTTTCCGAAAATGTAGCACGAACTTTTCGCGTATATTTGGTTAGGTTTTAAAACAGTAAAATTTTTGGAGTTTACTCCTTCAGAATCGATTTCCATATATAAGGTATGAGAAAAATCCGAGGGGTAAAACCTACTAAAAGTAACGAAAAAATGTGTCACGTTTTTTTAACAAGATTTGAATGCACAATCCTTTAAAGTTTAAAGAGTGGGTATTCCCGGGTAAATATTAGGTATACATATAGAATGTACACATTATTCAGATAAAAAAGTAGTAGAGTAGTAGATTAGTTCAAATTCGGGGAGGGGGTAGCCGAGGTGTTGCCTTTGATATTAGAAGAAACCCCGTTCCTCTAGGCCTATTGGGAGCGGAGTTATGGCTACTTTAGTAAGACGTTTGACAGTTGCCGAGCTGTCAATGTCAAAGTTTGAATGCTTGTAACTCGGCAACTATTTGTCCTGGATATGGGTTTCTTCGGCTTGATCTTCCTGGATTTTTCTCCTCTATTTGATTCTGGCCTTAGAATTGAGAAAAAAAATGATGTCTCTGATTTAGTTCAAATTCAGGGAGGGGGTAGCCGAGGTGTTGCCTTTGATGTTAGAAGAAACCCCGTTCCTCTAGGCCTATTGGAAGCTGAGTTATGGCCGCTTTTGTTCGACGTTTGACAGTTGCCGAGCTGTCAATGTCAAAGTTTGAATGCTTGTAACTCGGCAACTATTTGTCCTGGATATGAGTTTCTTTGGCTTGATCTTCCTGGATTTTTCTCCTCTATTCGATTCTGGCCTTAGAATTGAGAAAAAAAATTGATGTCTCTGATTTAGTTCAAATTCAGGGAGGGGGTAGCCAAGGTGTTTCCTTTGATGCTAGAAGAAACCCAACATAACTCCGCTTCCAATAGGCCTAGACGAACGCTCTAGGCCTATTGGAAGCGGAGTTATGGCCGCTTTTGTTCGACGTTTGACAGTTGCCGAGCTGTCAATGTCAAAGTTTGAGTGCTTAAAACTTGGCAACTGTTTGTCCTGGATATGGGGTTCTTCGGCTTGTTCTTCCTGGATTTTTTCTCCTCTATACGATCCTGGCCTTTCGGATTTTTTTTTCGGAAAATTGCTTCTTCCCTGGTGGTGAATTGGAAATTCGGGAATTATGTTGGGGCCAAGTTTTTCACGAGAGTGATGTTGGTGAAGTCTTGAAAGTTTGCTTGCCTTTAGTGCGCAACTTTCTAATTTGGCTGTGAGTGTATTAAGACCATAAAGGTAATATACCTATCGGAATATTATATTATATTATTAAATAATTATATTATTATATAATATTATATTCCGATAGGTATATTAACTTTATGATTAAGACGTACATATGGTATGCTGTATAGGTAAGGTGACCATACGTCCCGCTTTGGGCGGGACAGTCCCGCTTTGAGGCAGTCTGTCCCGCTGTCCCCCGCGAGGCCGAAATTGTCCCGCTTTTGCAAACAGACCAAACGACAATAATTTAAAATTATTTTTATGTTTGAAATGCCTGTGCAAGCTAATACTAAGAGCTCCGTGGTGCAATGCCTGGAAGTAGCGCGTACAGACAACAAACGTCTTCTGCCATATTTTGCTCGATATCTAATCTAGACGTTCCGCGCAGCTTCGCCCGCGTAAATTAAAAATTCCACCGACAAATTAGCCCACAAAATAGCCTATAATCCTTCACGTGGTCTGTGGTTCTTTTTATCTGTGCCAAATAACAGAAATTGCTGCAGTAGTTCGTGAGACTTTTTTTTTCTAATAATTTTTCCGGTTTTATCCACATTTTCCTCTGTTTCATCGCTCCTATTTGTATTGGCATGATAAAATAAAGCCTATACTAGTTCCTGTTCCTGAGATTAGCACACATGAATTAAATTACATATTTGGGGGGGGGGGGGGGGGGGATACTGTATTTGTCCCACTCTGACAAAAAAAAATATAGTCACGTTATGTATAGGCGACTATACCTATATACCTACTATATGTTATTGGGCTTGTTTGTTTCTATCAGTGTCGATGTATTTATATTGCTATTTTTGTTATAAATATCAATAATTAATATTGTTATTATGAAGTAATAATTTTTATCATTATACTGGCTAAAGTGAACTAGAAGTATTTTGAAATAAAAGTATTTTGAAATAACTATGGCAGAAAGGGATGTAGATAATATTGCCGGAACATCTGATTTCATATGATATTAATCTTTTTTCAGTTGAATAAACTCTTTTTGCGTATGGTTAGATACTCGTACTTAAGGAGTAAACTCCAGTCGTGCGTCGGAGCTGACACACTTTTTTTTTTTACTTATTTTTTTTCATTGATTACATTCGCCAAAACATACTTAAAGGAAAAAATACAAATTAGGTTGAGAACTGATATTTTTTGTATTCAGGTAAGCATTTTCCAAACATAGGTCGTAGCATGCGTCTTTAGTATGTACGTGAGATATGTAGCACCCAATTTTTTTCTGGCTTTAATTAGGAAGTTTAAATATATTTCAAAGGATAGAAAAAGCCTTTCGTTTGTTGCATTTAACGTTTTAGCTATTACTTAAATAAATTCTAAACAAATGTAGAAAAACAATTTTGGTCTATTTTACACATTTTTGGAGATATTAAAACGTTTTAAAGTACTTAAAACTCATCATTTCTCTAAAAAAAAAATACGCTCAATAAGTACGTGTAACACACTTTTCGTTACAACCCGTAAATCCTCCCAAACCCTTTTATCTTGGTTACAACGAGCGTTAATCTCTAAAAACTTTGCAAAAATCTTATAGTTTTATTTGGGAACTAATTTTTTGATCAGTTATTTCAATATTTGAGATGTTATTATGATCAGTTGAAAAAAATATTGAGCAGTTAATTAATTTTCTGGCGGTTTATTAATTATTGTGACTGTAAAACATGAACAATAATAAAAAAACAATTGAGCGGTAAAAATGATGGAATAACGGTAAAATGATGGAATGAGCAGTTCGATAAATGAATGAGCGGTAAAAATGATGGAACGAGCGGTTCGATAACGACTTAACAGAAGGCCTACTTAATTAGGAAGTTTAAATATATTTCAAAGGATAGAAAAAGCCTTTCGTTTGTTGCATTTAACGTTTTAGCTCTTACTTAAATAAATTCTAAACAAATGTAGAAAAACAATTTTGGTCTATTTTACACATTTTTGGAGATATTAAAACGTTTTAAAGTACTTAAAACTCATCATTTCTCTAAAAAAAAATACGCTCAATAAGTACGTGTAACACACTTTTCGTTACAATCCGTAAATCCCCCCAAACCCTTTTATCTTGGTTACAACGAGCGTTAATCTCTAAAAACTTTGCAAAAATCTTATAGTTTTATTTGGAAACTAATTTTTTGATCAGTTATTTAAATATTTGAGATGTTATTATGATCAGTTGAAAAAAATATTGAGCAGTTAATTAATTTTCTGGCGGTTTATTAATTATTGTGACTGTAAAACATGGACAGTAATAAAAAAACAATTGAGCGGTAAAAATGATGGAATGAACGGTAAAAATGATAGAATGAGCAGTTCGATAAATGAATGAGCGGTAAAAATGATGGAACGAGCGGTTCGATACCGACTTAACAGAAGGCCTACTTAATTAGGAAGTTTAAATATATTTCAAAGGATAGAAAAAGCCTTTCGTTTGTTGCATTTAACGTTTTAGCTCTTACTTAAATAAATTCTAAACAAATGTAGAAAAACAATTTTGGTCTATTTTACACATTTTTGGAGGTATTAAAACGTTTTAAAGTACTTAAAACTCATCATTTCTCTAAAAAAAATACGCTCAATAAGTACGTGTAACACACTTTTCGTTACAATCCGTAAATCACCCCAAACCCTTTTATCTTGGTTACAACGAGCGTTAATCTCTAAAAACTTTGCAAAAATCTTATAGTTTTATTTGGAAACTAATTTTTTGATCAGTTATTTAAATATTTGAGATGTTATTATGATCAGTTGAAAAAAATATTGAGCAGTTAATTAATTTTCTGGCGGTTTATTAATTATTGTGACTGTAAAACATGGACAGTAATAAAAAAACAATTGAGCGGTAAAAATGATGGAATGAACGGTAAAAATGATAGAATGAGCAGTTCGATAAATGAATGAGCGGTAAAAATGATGGAACGAGCGGTTCGATAACGACTTAACAGAAGGCCTACTTAATTAGGAAGTTTAAATATATTTCAAAGGATAGAAAAAGCCTTTCGTTTGTTGCATTTAACGTTTTAGCTCTTACTTAAATAAATTCTAAACAAATGTAGAAAAACAATTTTGGTCTATTTTACACATTTTTGGAGATATTAAAACGTTTTAAAGTACTTAAAACTCATCATTTCTCTAATAAAAATATACGCTCAATAAGTACGTGTATGTAACACACTTTTCGTTACAATCCGTAAATCCCCCCAAACCCTTTTATCTTGGTTACAACGAGCGTTAATCTCTAAAAACTTTGCAAAAATCTTATAGTTTTATTTGGGAACTAATTTTTTGATCAGTTATTTAAATATTTAAGGCCCTGTATTCCCAGAAGCGGATGATTTTCAAGATTTAAAAGTGACAAGGAGACATAAAAATATTGTAATTTAAATTCTGAAAAAAATATATGTGTTAGTTAAGGATCTAGCACAGTGGAATTTAATATATTCCATAACACAATATCCTGAACTTCACTCGATAGAAAAAAATCCCGAAGTTCTTCTTTTAACGAAATTTCCATGCTATGTCCAAATCACTTGGAATTTTCAGGTAATTTTTGTACTGAATTAAACATAAAGAATATATCTAGTATGGATCGTCAACTTGACTCGATTTAATTGATGTATAAAATAACGACGACCAAAAAACAATAAAATTGGAGGCGCAAAGGCTCGGCTGGTGCTTTCAGTTGAACACATCAAAAAACTATAATATTGCGCCTGTAAACAAAATTGTTGGTTTATTTTCAATGTAAACAATCGGATGAGAGTCATTAAATAACAGGATCAAGAAAAAAATAATTCTTGTCTGGTTTTACATGGCGAAATATTATTTTTTAATTAAGTAACTAAAAAATTAAAAGCACAAAAATTTTTTTGGTAAACTTTGCAAGTTATAGTGTAAAAAAGAAAATGACACCATAAAAACAAAAATCCATTCACTATTACAATTTTCGGAGGTTAAAACCTCTAATATGACAAAAATCTCTGATTTATATTAGTTAAGTTACTTGTTACTAGATGATGCCCGCAACTCCGTTGCGCCAATATTCGTCGCGTGGGAACCGTACATTTTTCTGGGATAAAATTTCTCCTATGTTCTTTCCAGGGACTCAAAGTATGTGCATACCCAGGAAAATCAGTTCTGCGGTGTCGGCGTGAAGAGGCAACAGACAGACACATTTTCGCATTCATAATAATGGTATTGATAATACGGCTGATCAAAGTTCTTGTTATAATGGGGAAGTCAAACTATGAGAGCCTACGCTACCGTCAAATAAATTTTTTTGACTTAATATGCTGACCCATTTACATAGGTCGAGTACTTTCTGTAAGTTTGAATGTAACTTGCAAAATGTTTATTCTTAATCGGGAACCATAAAAATAAAGCTCGACTTACACTTTACGGTTTTTTCAGAATGACTTTTTACATCCCGTTGAACTCTTTTACATGAGAAATGTGCGAACTTACTTTTCCTTATTAAAAAAAACTTTTTTATATAATTTATAGGTACAATTAATAGTTTTATGAAATGTACAGTAATTGTTACATTTTTAAACGATTATAAAATGTATTGTTCTTTTTCCAATGAGTGCGCGCACGCATGGTTCGCGCAAAGAAAACGTTCGTGTCAACGTTACAATTTATCGTTTGTTTGTACATTAAAATTATCACTTTTATAATTAGAAAAGAAGATTTTTAAATAAAGAATAAAAATAATAATAGACTAAAGAGTACGGGTTTAATTTTTAATTAAAATGAAACATTAATCTACGTCCAAGTACCTATGCCCAACTTAAAATAATAATTAAATATTAAAATTTGGCGTCAGGCGACCGCCGCGCCGGTTACTATAATATATCATTCAAGGTCGTTAGCCGCTAAGATTGCATTACAGAACGAGTTCCACCCAAATTTGTGCAGACCAATATATTTTTAAAACGTTTCATATAAAATGCTAGTCTGAAACCTAGACAATTTAATAGCTGCATAATATTACGCGCGAGTTCAAGGCCGATGGTAAATTTTATTTATAACAAAAACATTAAATAAAATATGAATTATTACGTCTGAAACGCCTGAGTATTCGAGGATAATCTGGTATCGCGATTATTTATCTTCTAAGCAGTGAACTCATTTGCGACCTTTAGCGCTATTCTTGTTAAATATTATCCATCGCGATCAACAAGTTCGGAGCATGCCATTTGTCTTATTTTTTTTTGTTAGATTCAATATTAGCATTGCAGCAACATTGAAAAAAACTATTCACAAAATGTTTCTTTAAAGGTGAACCTTTAGTCTCTACTCTTTTAACAAGAGTTGCAGCTGTCTCGGCACACAATGCTGTTAATATCTTACAAACCAAAATTATTTAAATAAAATTCCTGGGAAAGCCTAAAAAATCTAATAAACAGAAAGGTAAGTTACCTTACGAAAAAGAAGTAGGTATAACGCCTGGCATACCTACGAATTCCTACGCAACGACGCGACGTCGCGACCAGTATAACTAGGTAAGTAGCAATATAAACATTAAAAATATTGTATGTGAGGTATGTCTGAAAATGTACGATGTGTTCGAACTGTACAACAACAAAACGTACAGCTTATATGGGTAGTGCAGGGTACCGCACCTTAGCAACCGCATCGAAAATTCATATCGGTGTCTCAACAATTCTCAGTAATGTTACTCGTAATTCTCTCTCTGCTTAGCCTCATCATAATATAGATGTAAGCGATAGCTAGACACAATATGGACCGCTCTCCACGAGCGGCAAGTGACATTATGAATAATTTATGGTCAGCAAACCCACGCGGATTTACAAGCAAAATAATCTGTTGATCGGCAAAACATTTGAGATGATAAATGAATGCTGTTTTGTAGTCAGAAAAAAAACCTATAAACAGTAATACATTGAAGTCAAAACATGATAATATAATGTTTAAAGTAGCAATATCACTAGCAACCCCTCATGTAGAGTTCTGCGGCACATCCACACTAACGTTATAAATGCGAAATTGTGTCTGTCTGTTACCTCTTCACGGCAAAACATCTGAACCGATTTTGCTAAAATTTAATTTGGAGACATCTGAAAGGATATAGGATATTATTTATCCCGGAAAATGTACGGTTTCGAGCGATAAACGAATTTCGGCGCACCGGAGTTGCGGGCGTCATTTAGTGATATTATTATTATATAATACGCTAATACGCGTAGACATAAGTAGTATACTTCCTATTTATTAGTTTAGGCCCAGTTTCACAATCGCCTAAGCGAGGAAAGCTTTTCCGGATAAACAGAGACCAAACTTGGGCGGAATTTGGGGAAAATTCCGCCCAAGCTGCTCATCACATACTTCTTATACCTCGAGTTTTTGTCGTTTAATAAAAATTAAATGAGGAACAACAAAATGAGTGTTGTTTAAACATCTAAAAATAAACATATGATAAGTCGGTGCGAGCCAATAACCTCCGCTTTTGTTCTCGGTTATCAGCTCCGCTCGATCGCAGACATAATAGTGCGTTACTTCGCTAACTATGTGGAATTTGTATGTAAATTAATATCATACTATTGTTAATGGCGATTTTATCGGGAGCAAAAAATGCTCGTTAGATTCTTTTGTTTGTTTAGGTCTTGCAGGTCGAGTTAGCAGCGTGTTCGACGTTGGACACCATCAACATTTATACGAGTAAACTACAATTTATTTTGATGTTGCCCTTTTTTTTGCTTGCCTGGAATTTCACTGGGCCAGTTCATCTTTAATGTCTTGCATTGTCTTAGCTGTAGCCCAACCTTGAAAATATTTTTTAATTCAAATAGGTATATATGAAGGGTGATGGACTGAACACACTCTTTTAACAGAGTTTTAAGCTTCTACATTTTCTATATAATACAGTATTTAGACTATTTAGTATACTCTGCACCTGGCACTATGTAGTCCCTGACACCTGGTAAGATGTACCTTGCAACTTGTAAGTTTGCTATCTGGCTGTGAAGATGTGGTAAAAACTGATCGGAAGTGACAGCTGCAAGTCTCCTTAACTGACGTCACTGAGGAACGTTAAAACGGCCCATTTACTATCTTGCATTGCAGTCCTGCTGCAGTCCGCCGTGCAGGCCTGCAACACCATTCACTATCCTGCGTGCAATTATGCAGGATAGTGAATGGTGTTGCAGGCCTGCACGGCGGACTGCAGCAGGATTGCAATGCAGGATAGTGAATGGACCCTTTTAGAGATATTTTACAAAGAAGGTTGTGTTTGTTTCCCTATACAAAGTTATAAGACTCTAAGGGCCTTTTCACCACTACCTGATAAGTGCCGAATAGGCTATCTACCACTTAACTTGACAGATGAAGTATGGAGAATCTGTCAAAAAAGTTGTGAATAGCCTATTCGGCACTTTATCAGAAAGTGGTGAAACAGGCCCTTAGGCCTAAAATATTATCACTTTGTATACTTTAATATCATTGCTATATAGCGTAGTTTGAAAGCAGCTAAGCAAATTCTCTGCTCCTAAACGAAGTGCATAATGTATGCTGTCTACTTCATTTAGGAGTAGCGATCTATGGAACTTTATCTATGGCACAATATGGCGGACGGCTTAATCAGTTCTGTGAAGCCGAGGTGTATATAACTGGTGCAATGCTGTCGTAAACCACTGCTGCGATGACGGCGGAGTCGGTAAGGCGCAATCAATGCGTTATCTATTTATGGTGCGTCGACCCGTACCAGCATTTGTACCCGCTTGCGTCTGTGCTCACTTGTGTACAAACACCTGCATGTGTCTGCACCCGCTTGCATCTGTCCCCGATTGCGTATGTACCTGATTGTGTTTTACCCACACGTAATTGGACCCACTTGTATGTCCCCGCCTGTGTATGTAGCCTGGGCAACTGTGCTGTTATCAGACTTTTGTCAGATAACAGCAAGCGCCCAGGCTGAGCGCTGTTTTCAGCGCTTTGTTCTCGATACAGTTTTAATTTACTCACATGTGTTATTGAGTGCGTGAGATCGGGGGTTCCTAAACTTTAAGGTAACATGAAACAAGAACCTGTCATTTGCGGAACTCTATAATATTGTTATGGGAAAGACGTAGCGGGAAAAAAATATGAGGAAGATGTTGAATCCATACTCAAGTTAAACCTATATATCTGTGGGAATATGCATGGCGACCCCATGGTCTTCCGACCGAGCGAGATACCATGCTTGGGTAGGCCGAAAAGGCCGAAGCCCACTGACGTCATTCCAGATGTTACATATTATGTAATTTTATGACATGCCGATCTCAGAAACTTCGATATCGCGATGCAGGACTGTGGTGCTTGCTGTACCGCCACATGGCACATATATGCATCGAACGCCTCCGTGGTCTAATGGTATAGAGCGCGACTCTTGACTCGGAGGTCGTGGGTTCGATTCCCGCGTCGGAAACATGATATTTTTATATTTCCAAGTTTGGTTAGGACAATGCAGGCTGATCACCTGATTGTCTGACAAGTAAGATAATCCATGCGTCGGATGGGCATGTAAAAAGTCGGTCCTGCGCCTGATCTCTCGCCGGTCGTGTCGGTCTGCCGTCCCACTGGGTTATGAGAGTAAAGGAATAGAGAGTGCTCTTGTGTACTGTGCACACACTTGGGCACTATTAAAAAATTACTCCTGCGTAGCTGGCCTGGTTTCAATGAAACCGGCCACCGTCACCGAAACCGGTGTGGGAGCTATTATTATTATATGCATCGAAAAACCCTGTATCCTATGCTGTATCCTGATATAATATCACGGGTTTCACAGCACACTTTGGGAATCTCTGCGTCATATGATGGATCGTTACAACATCCGTCAGACGAAACACAGTTTGCGTGATATCATTATTACAATAATTTAGCAACGCAGTAAGTAGTAACGTTTTCAAATAGCTGAAGGTATTTTAAAATGTACATAATATTGTTTAATAGGGTAGGGGATTGGGCCTCCAGTAAACTTACTCACTCGGCGAAACACAACGCAGGCGCTGTTTCAGGCCGGTTTTCTGTGAGCCCGTGGTATATCTCCGGTCGAGCCAGCCCATTCGTGCCGAAGCATGGCTCTCCAACGGTAAACCAATGTGAAGTGGCCGCATAAGAAAAGCTTCTTGTATTGGGACCTTAATGGAAAGAAACTGTCAATGTCATCTATAAAGGTAAAATGCATTCAGGCTAATGAATGTAGCGTATCGCTGATATCGCTTTCTCTAGGAGCTGTGCGATAGTGCGAGTACAGCTTCTATTAGACAGTAGAGTAGACATTATTAACTATAGTCTATACGCGTTTAAGGCTGCGTTTCCACTGAAGCGGAGCGGAGCGGAGCTTAGCGGTGCCCGAATTGACCAATCGTGCTATTCCAGCGGAATGACAGCGAAGATTTCGAGCACGGTGATTGATCAATTCGGCACCGCTAAGCTCCGCTCCGATTCAATGGAAACGCAGCCTAAAAAGATCATCATCGCGCAGACATCAGTTAAGGGCCCTCTCTCCCTAAATTAGCAGGTCGATTGTCTGTCAGTGCGAACATCGACGTAAATGACATTAAAATAACATTCATAACAGCGCGCCTTGTACGGTGGCGGTTACGACGCTCGCCGCGTCCATGATAGGGCGAAATAGGAGAAAAAACCTTTTTAAGGCTTAATATAATATATATTTCAAAAAAGTAAAAAAAAAAACAAATTATCAACTTATGTATTGCAAAGCAGTAGATATTTTTTATGTATTCTTTTGATAAATAATGAAGGAGTAAAGGGGTTTCATTCAACGATTTGGAGGTGATTTGGTTTTTTATTTCTTTATTATGTGATACCGATAGAAAAAATATGGCAAAACCACGTTACGTATCATATCATGTAGATTACTAATTATTTTTTTCAGATATAATTTCTCTGTTAATGCCGATGAAAAGTGGTTTCATCTGCACGCTTTTTTCGCGAGAGCAGCCTTAAACGAAGTGGAACCGTACATTCGTTAGTCTGCCCGAGACTGACGTTTTGCATATTTTGCATATTTTGTTTTACTAGATGACGCACACAACTCCGTTGCGCTAAAATAACTTTATCCCTCGGAAACCGTATTTTTCCGGGATAAAAACTATCCTATGTCCTTCTCTGGACTTTAAGTATCTTCATACCCATCAAAAGCGGTTCAGTGGTTAAAGGGTAAAGACAGACCGACCGCGACAGACACACTTTCGCATTATATTACATACCTAGTATGGAAGTTTGTGTAGTATGGATGGATAATAGTTATATTTGATACCAGACATCCTCTAAAATGTTTGTCCTCATTTACACTTTGATACTGACGGACTTAACCGACAGCCGGGCGGTCGGTAAACAGAATTATAATCAGCATTTTTATTTAACATTGTTTCTCGTCGGGTGTCTGCATACACAGAGGTCACCCGCGCGTCTGTGTGCGTGAGCGCGATGCAGCGCGCGCGTGTGTGCGGCCGGCGCAGCCTCCGTGCGTCTGCGGCCTGTCTAGACGACCCCCCGGCCCCCGGCGGCCCCCCGCGCCGGCCTCCCGCCCGCCGCGCCGGCCCCCCGTGTCCGTTGCACTCGGCTCCTTTCACTGCACCGTCTGCACCGGCCCACCTGCTGCTCGCGCCGGAGCCAATTATTGCCGATGACTATTGAGCACAACCGAAATTATTTTATGTTCGACACCTCGTATTTTATGATTCAGTAAATAACTATGAGATAATGTAGTAATCACGGCTGTATTATTAATTTTATGTAGTCCATTATCGATATCGAGTCTCACCGAAACAAAAAATAACATGTTGACCATATTTTGACTTTCATCATTGAAACTTAAAAGGTTTGGTGTTTAATTGTTCAGTTGTATGTATGTATTAACTATTAAGTTTGCTGTAAGTCATCAACTCAAATTTCAAAATGCGTGTCAAATAATGTCAAGTTTGAAATTCGCCTAAATCATGATTCATTGCATTACGCATACATACTACACAGTTAGATTTGTCGATAAGCATTATGTCTTTAGTAAATTATGTATGATACAGCCTACAGGCACATATTAAAGGTTAACTTGAGTGCTTTAGCATTTCAAATTTCAAAACTTTAATACCCTATGTCTTTGACTAGATAAAAACCAGGATATTACACTTAGATAGTCTGTACACTAAAACGCTGTTAGCAGTAAACCTAGATACATAAAAATGTTTAAACCTTACTTAAGTGCTTTCTCAGATAGCTAATTTAGGTATTATTTAGAACCATTAGCAACAGTGTTTCCCGTTAAACAACCCATTATATTTAACTATCTGATGGATTTCGAATAAACATTTTAAGTGTAATATGATGATCTGTTTTTAATATTGAAGCAAGAAACAAGAGCGTCTACTAAAATTAGTAAAAGAAATAAGATTTCAACTTATTATAGCCAAATTTCGAAAATTGGCCAGAAAGGTTTAGAGCAGGATTTCGGCGTAGAGCAACGTATCACGTCGTAGACTGGCGTAGAGCGTTGCTGGGTCTTTGTGATGTGCGACGTAGTCTTTTATAGTGCGACGTATCAATATTGTAAAATTAAACAATAAACATCAATATTACAGTATTTATAAGCTGTTTTTGGTAAATTAAAAAAATACATAATAAGGTACGGCACAAATCATTGACTTTTCTAAAAGAAATATCATAGAAATCACTACGAAGTCTTGTTAAACAAAAATTTGTTAACTTGGAAAAAGTCCACATATGAAGTAACTCGATTGTACCGTCCAGCAACCTAATCATCATATTAAATTCCAGCGTCTAAGTAAATAACGCACTTACAAACAGCAACAAAGTATACTTGCAGTCGGATAAAAACTTTAGAGTGCAGACGGACAAAAAGATAGAATTGTAAGTTGCGGGTTCAGTTAAGCCGGCCGAGACGCCGCTGTGTGTGTGAGCAAGCTTTACACTGCATTCGAGTTTATGTTACCTCGAAGTTCTACGAGAATCGTCCTTAAGTCCTGGCCATAAGGTCCTGTCAGGAGCACAATAAATCCGGACGCGCACTTTAATACTCGAAGCTGGTCAATAATTTTACCAGACGTATAAAGTTTATAAAGATCTATGTGCGGGCAGCGGGCAGCCCGTAAATAGAAATCGTAAATCCACTTCGTTACAGAGGACTCTACCACCTGCAGGTCTTAGGGATCTCGCTTATCTACCTAAGCTAAACTCTTATTATTGCTAAGTACTCACATACGGTTTTGCTCGATAGTTTTATTCCAAATCGAGCAATAACCACCGTGTGGACCGCCAAAACTGACAGCTCAAAGGCTCGCTTCGAGCCGACTCGATGGAATTAAATATGTCAAATATGTCATTTCCTTCGATTCGGAGTAAAACTATCGAGCAAAACCGTATGTGAGTACTTAGCATATGAAGGCTTTTATAGACATTACAGAAAATATTATTTTAAGTAAAAGCATTTTTCTAAACTCACGTCGAATAAAGATCTATCAGTTCTAGGTTCTCAATAATTATTAAGATTTTTACTTGAAATCTTATTGGCAACATTAAAAAAATTAAAGTTTTTGGCTGCGGCGCTACTTGCATTGAAACCTTAGCTATGAAACACTTTACTATTTCGAGACGAAAAGTAGCTTGTAAGGAATTAAAACTATACATACGTTCACCTTTTCATATTCAGTGAATTTCACATTAATAATATCAGTACGATTTAGCACCTTTTTATATTATTTTAGCAGGACTATAGAAGTATCTTTAAATTCTTTTAAGACGCTTTTATTTCGGACTGCGTAATAAAAATAAATGGCTTTTACACTTAAATATTTTAATACGAAATGGAAAATAATAAAGATGCAGTTTTATTCCTTGCATTTATGCTCGTAGCACTTAGATATCATTTACATATTTATTTTGCGATAAAATAAGAGGATAACAAGTATTTTTATGTTCTAGTAAACATTCAAATTGCAGATATAATATGTAATGTAATGCTGACAGACAGTGTTGTTTTATTGGTTTTATTTATAGAACATCTTCGTCTAGTTTCAAATTGACAGCAGTAACTATCTATCTTAAATGTTAAAAGTGTATAAATATTGTTTTTCTTTATTCTCGTAATAATCTTTCATCAAATTGGTTCCTTAGGAAGGCGGTGAAAATAATTCAAAAATCAAAATTGACGACAATATTATTTGTTAAAGCTGCCTGTTCAGTGTTCAAAGATAATTCATAGGAGTAGTCTTCCCTGAATAACAGGTATAAATGATAAAACTTTATAGTTTACTTATACTAAAATATGTCAAAGTATGAAATTCTTTGTCTCGTTACTTTGGGTACTTGTTATTAACTATATTGCAGTGGCTACTTAAATAAAGTGAGGTTAGTAGAAACTTTTCTAGTTTCTACTAACCTCACTTTATTCAATTTTCTTTATTCTTTACATTTTTCAAAATTCAGACAAAACATAAAAAGACATAAAACATGTTATCTACTTTTTTATCACAACAATATCAGTTTTGTAACTTAAGTGCATTAAGGAAGATTAGGATCAAAACTTTAAATTAAGTAGACAAAACAATATTTAAAGGTCAGATTAGGAATACAAATAGACCCAAAGTTTGGTAAAAATGTGTAAATAAACAACACGCTCTACTGTTTCACGATGATTCAACGTTTAACATTTCACACATTAGCCAACGACGAATAACACCTAAAATATCAATATACTGGATAAAACTACTAATTGTATACACTAATTTTAATTTATTCAAATTACATATAAATATTATGTTGCGGGTCCATGTTGGATGCGAGTAGCAGGAGATCGGCCATCTTGGCGTTCATTGAGAGAGGCCTATGTCCAGCAGTGGACGAATATGATGATGAATGTTATTTGATAATATCAACAGCTGCAAGCTATTAAGCTATATTGTCTATTACCTATGATACGTGTGATTCTCTATTAATGTAAGTTAACTTGTTTGTTTTCACGCCATTCTAAAGACAGACTGTAAGATCCATTATCACCTATATAATAATTTTAGGGTTTTTAAAACCTTGTGTTCACCATATACCAATAATTTTTATTCTATCACAGGAAAAAGTATGAGCTAAATTATAAAAATAAATCGAGCTAAGCTGTGACGTCACCGCACCTCGTTATACCGAATTGATATGTGAAATCGACTGGCTCATGACTGGCTCATGACCTCCACAAACAGACGTCTAGACACATAGTCATAGTCTCGAAACGCGGTTAGCAAATACGCGGGCTTTCCCTCCGCGCGAGCCGCACCATGTCGGTGATTCGGCAAATCGGCACACCGCGCCTACTATGACGACGGCATTGTTCTCATCTACATTACTTCCTGTAAAGATTTCTAAATTATATTTTGCAGTACGGCTTTACCGAGACTTCTAAAATCCATGTGAAATATTTCGGAAAAATCTTCAGTAAACATCATCCAGCGTTGCCAGACGTCCCGATTTTGGCGGGACGTCCCGATTTTTTCATCAAAATTTAATGTCCCGCGCGGGACAGGCTCAGTCCCGCTTTTCGGGGAAAGCCCGAACGTACGTGCAACGTGATGAGAAAGGGTGTTTGCACACTGCACGATAACGACACGACACGATACCACAGAATAGAGGGCCACCGCACATATTATGCAATTTCAAGTTGGCCGACTATCGTACAAACTGACTATCGTACTAATTCTAATATTCTGTCACTTAGTATTGAATGCACCCAAAATATTCTCCTTTCTTTTCGCCTTCGTTTTATGAGTGCCGCTTTTACTGTGGCACTAAGAGAGGTGCGTCATGAAGATAAGAGTAGGTATGGGAGGTAGAGGTGTGGATTTTCTTTGGCTAATTTAGCTATCTATTGTCACGTAAAAGTTATTTTTAACGCAAATAAAAAGATAAAAATTCAAAAAACTTTAGATTTTAACTAAGTAAGTATACCTTTTTTTTACTTTGTCCCGCTTTTGACTGAAGAATCCCGCTTTTTCACTCAAAAAGTTCCAAAGTCCCGACTTGACACAAAAAAAATCTGGCAACGCTGACATCATCATACTCCAAAATGCCCCCAAGCAACCGAAGTGGCGCTATTATTTTCACCGCACTTTTGTCACGATAACACGAGTATTTCTAGTCTATTATGTTTATCGTAGCCACTTGAAATCTCTTAGAATTAATGTAAAAAAGAGGATTGCCCTTAATCACTGCAACTTACCACCAAATTTTAAATTGAATTACTTTGCAAATGGTATGGACCTATTTCTCAAAAAATTAGCTAATTTTGGCCGCGTTTCATCAGACATTTCAGCATCTTTGTATTCTTTATCACATTTGTTATGACTGAAAATTGTAATTATTACTAAACAGCAGTAATAATTAGGTAATTAATCATAGCCGATAATATATTATTTTATATCAATTTTGCCGATTCCTGCTGATATGACTTATTTTTAAATCTGACGTTACTTAAGGCTGCACTAAGAGAGATTTAAGAGTCCGTATACGAAATTTTGCCGATGAATATGAAATTGCAAAGGTTCGCTACAGAAATATTATTAGGTTTTTTCCCCTTATTAGATTAAAAAAAATATATATTAATTATTAGATTTAAAAAATATATTTAAGCGCGGACTGCCGACTCGAACCTTGCGGCGAGTAATATATAATATGTGAGATTTAGGTTATTTTGAATCGTGTTTTTTGGCACAATTTGTTTTTTTTTTCTTTTTTCTCGAATTGGATAGAATTTTATCTATAGATTATTTCTGTCGTTTTCTTTTTATGAATTACAGCTCCAAGTTGCCGAAATTAACAGCAATTCTTTGCCAATTTTCTCTAAAATTTTGCCGAGTTACATATTTTTTTACTCAACTATTTCATATTAAAGTGGTAAAAAGTAATTCCAACATTGTATAGACGACTTTCTCAACAGTACATGTATTTTTTTCATACCGTTAAGACGTCAATACAATCCATAAACAGGTGATATTGTAAACCTTTTACAGCAAAAATCACAAAACTGTCGCGGGTTTGAGTTGGATTATCTTATTTAAAAATACTTAAAAAAAACTAGCTCCAACATTAGATTATAATTGAAATGATCTTACATGTTGTGCATTAAAACTTATAGAAATACTGTATTTTAACTGTAAAATCACGTCAGTTAAATCAGCGAAATCGGCAAATTTCGTATACGGACTCTTAATGATAACTTTGTATTGAAGTTATTGATATTAAAACTACATACCTTTTCTATTAATCCCTTTATTAATTTAAAGTTAAGCAGGCATTAAATATCTCGGAGTGCGGCCGTTAGGTTCTACGATCGCTCGACGTCTCACCTTGGAAGGTTGCGCGAAGGTAACTCGTAAATTATTCGCAAAGCAATAATTGGAAGAATTCCTTTGAAATAACTATTCGTATGTGCACGTTCGATCGAAATATTTGTGCAGACGCGAGAATTTTGACAACAGCGGCAATACCAGAGCACGTAGAATGCAGGATTGAATTCGGCTAACGCAGTGACAATGTTACTAATGGAGTTTTCGACAAAGTAAATTTACCCGCGCAATACTCGCCTAATAGTACGAGACCCATTTGCAAGAAAGTCTTCAAATAACGATTTTCGTTCAACTCATCTCCGCCCTACGAATTATTGGTATGTACTTATTTGGCATTTTTTCCTGAACGCGAAAAGTGCTGTTGTCACTTCCTAAGTGTATGGAGGGGGTAGCTATGACATCACAAAGATGGCCGCCGGGCCTATTCTATTGTGCGGATTATTTAATATCTACTGAACCGATTTACTTAAATAGGGTGTCAAACGAAAGGTTATTAAATAAGCATCATTTTATTATGAAGAACTATCAATGTGAATTAAGTACCAAGGGAAATATTTCGGAAAAACATAATTTCAAAAAAATATTTTTTCCTTTTTATGTATATAACTTGGTAACCGTCAGGATAATGGAAATATAGGTTATTATAAAATATCTGCCTACTTTTATCAGCTTTCTAACGAACTTTAAATCATTACAATAAAGCTATAAACAACGGAACTGCAGCCGTTTGAATGAGCCTCAGTAGCGCTGAACCCATAGCGGTAGCTAAGCTACTATGCTAGTTTTCTATAGAATGATAATAGAATTTTGAATGAAGTATT
This sequence comes from Polyommatus iphigenia, assembly GCA_963422495.1. Lineage (NCBI taxonomy): Eukaryota > Metazoa > Arthropoda > Insecta > Lepidoptera > Lycaenidae > Polyommatus > Polyommatus iphigenia. Next base: position 39,554,012 of record OY730180.1, on the reverse strand, counting down.
AAAAATATATTAAAGTGAGCTGGTACTTATTCATAGGTTGTATTTACAGTTTTTTTAATGTGATCAACTTAATAATGGGTTATAGGTAGGTATGTGTTGTACTAAACTTACTGATAAAATTATTAAAAATAATTAAACATTTTATTTTATTTTATTAATGTCCATAATCTTATCTGTATCTTTTGAATAATTACACTGGTAACAAAAGTCTTTAGAAGGGATATTGCATTTGTAACCGACATGACATAATATTCAATTATCCACAACGGGATGAACGCTAACCAACTTTACATTGACATGATATTATAAGTTCGAGATCTTTCAATGTGATTGAATTTACGGATGAAATAACTGGCAATCAAAAAATGATTGGTATCCTCGATCTTTCAGCCACAGCACAGCCTATGTGTTCAGAAAGCGTGGGTTTTGCTACTTGGGCGTTCTGCCAACATAACGTCTGTTAGTTCGATCTAAGCGCATGGCGCATGCTGTCGAAAGGCTTGCCGTATCGGCGGTAACTTAAAAAGTTGTGTCAAGTTTTGAAGCTTGAAAAACAATTTCTTTTAAAAGGAAATCGGAGAAACTTTCTTAAAGTATTAGACGTTAAGGGTGTCTGGCAGTGGGAAGCACCACTGGAAGACAAGATCCCTCCACTAATTGCGAAGAATATAAACTAAAAAATTGAGCTTTACTCTTTCTCGAAGGTCAGGTAGCCCTTCAGAACTGGAAACCTCCTTAAGTAACCGCGACAGAAAGTCTATAGCTGCTGGTCGTTTTTACCTCTTTTAAGGTCACAAACAGACAAACTTTCAGCTTTTCTAAAAGGAGGAAAGTCTGGCCGTCGCAGGCTCTTGATCCAAAAGTTTTTCATGTCATTTGTTGATCAAAAGAAATTACTATTTAGGGTTGGACCTCATCTGGCAGCACGGAATCGCCTTTTTCCGTCGCCCTTTTTCTTTCTGTCGCTTAGAACTGCCATTTGCTAGACCGAGACAGAAAGCATAATGCGATAGCCTCGAGGATTCCGCCGCGTGCTATCGCATTATGCTTTCTGTCTCGGTCTAGCAAATGGCAGTTCTAAGCGACAGAAAGAGAAAGGGCGACGGAAAAAGGCGATTCCGTGCTGCCAGATGAGATCCAACCCTTAAGCATCAAAACTTGACACAGCACATGGAACTTTTATTTTCAGGTGGATATTCGGACGAAGAACATGATAGTTCTAACAAGATAGACAAAGAAACGTGGATCATTTGAGAAGTATTCAAGAAGAAGAATTCAACTGATACCCGTTTCATACTACATGTGATTGATTGTAAATATTCGGGCTTTGTACGGTTAACAGTAAATTGTCGCGACAATGCTGTGCTACTACTCGTTATGCACTTCTCTGAGAAACTACCAAGTGTTGTGTGGATGAAATCTGGCACTACCAAAAAACAAACAACCGATAAGAGGAAATTATTGCTGGCTTATCACACTCTAACTGGGTGTGCCACTACGTTGTCAGGTCACACAAAAAAAATCAAGCTGGCCGATTTTCCATTATCAACTCCTTTCAAATTTTGGTGTTAGCTCAGCTTACAGAAGAACGATTTAGTAACGCTGAAAGATTTGTCACTCTTATGTATACAAACAAGACCGCGGACTCAAAGAGCTGGATAACCTGGACAACTTAAGAGCAGCAATGTTCCAGAACATCAAAGAAGGTACTTCCTACTGCCAGACACCCTTAACGTCTAATACTTTAAGAAAGTTTCTCCGATTTCCTATCAAAAGAAATTGTTTTTCAAGCTTCAAAACTTGACACAACTTTATAAGTTATCGCTGACACGACAAGCCTTTCGACAGCATGCGCTAAGATCGAACTACCAGACGTTACATTGGGAGAACGCCCAAGTAGCAAAGCCCACGCTTCCTGAACCCATAAGCTGTGGCTGAAAGAACGGGGATATCAATCTCTTATTGCCAGTTACTTCATCCGTAAATTCAATCTCATTGAAAGATCTCGAACTTATAATATCATGTCAATGTAAAGCTGGTTCCCGTTCATCCCGTTGTGGATGTGTGATGTCGGTTACAAAATATGTTATAAGTAATCGGTATTCAGAAGATTAGATTCAGGACATTAATTTGAAACATTTTTTTAAATATTTTTTTAATAATTTTATCAGTAACTTTAGTGCAACACATACCTACCCATAACTTATTATTATGCTGGTCACATTAAAAAAACAGTAAATACAACCTATGAATAAGTACTAGCATACTTATATATATTTTTATTACCAACTTTCATGCTTTTTATTCAAAATTCTTTTATCATTCTATAGAAAACCAGCCCAGTAGCTTAGCTACCGCTATGGGTTCAGCGCTACCGAGGCTCATTCAAACGGCTGCAGTTCCGTTGTTTATTGCTTTATTGGAATGATTTAAAGTTAGTTAGAAAGCTGATAAAAGTAGTCAAATATTTTGAAATAACCTATATTTCCATTATCCTGACGGTTACCAAGTTATATACATAAGAAGAAATTTTTTTTTAGAAATTACGTTTTTTTTTAAATATTTCCCTTGGCACTTAATTTACATGGATGGTTCTACAGAATAAAATGTTGCTAATTTAATAACCTTTCGTTTGACACCCTATTTAAGTAAATCGGTTCAGTAGATATTTCAATAATCCGCACAATAGGCCCGGCGGCCATCTTTGTGACGTCATAGGTACCACCTCCATACACTTAGGAAGTGACAACAGCACTTTTCGTGTTCAGGAAAATATGCCCAATAAGTACAAACCAATAATTCGTAGGACGGAGATGAGTTGAACGGAAGTAGGGTAAGAACGGTATTGGGGACCGTACTATAATGGAAAACCTACGAAATTGAGATGACTTCCACGCTTAGAATTGCAAGTTGCAACCGCAGTAGTTTATTGCTACGGAAGAATAGATAAACTCAACCACAATAAAATAAATTAATTAAAAATCAAAAAACCCGACTGCAAAAAATGTTAACTAAAAAGAACGAAACAAGACCTAATTCTGCTGGAGGCATCGAATCCATGTTTTAATTGATACGACTCTTGCTTACGAGTTTCATGCCAGGATAAATAGAAGGTTACATAGAAAAATCTAGAAAAAGAAAGTGGATAATAAAATGCAGTTGGAGGCATGTCGCACCAAGTTTAAAATTAATTCATAAATCATAAAATATTATGCCTCCGACTGCATTTTATTATTCACTTTCTTCTTCTAGATTTTTCTATGTAACCTTCTATTTATCCTGGCATGAAACTCGTAAGCAAGAGTCGTATCAATTAAAACATGGATTCGATGCCTCCAGCAGAATTACCTAGGTCTTGTTTCGTTCTTTTTAGTTAGCATTTTTTGCAGTCGGGTTTTTTGATTTTTAATTAATTTATTTTATTTGCGACTTTTTAGTTGTAGTCAATGATATTCTACTTATACAGATTTGTTACGTCCATACTATTTTCCGGCTTAAATCTCTTCCGAACAACATTGACAAATTTGACAGATAAGTGAAACAAAAGATACGAAATGCCATTTACATAAAAGAGACAGACTAAATAAAAGACGACCCAATTGGGTCGTCTTTGAATCTTCACAACGCGCGCGGTAGTAACATACCTATATGCTAAATGAGTTTTTTTTTGTATAATATCATTGGTTGTAGTCATCTAACCATTTCGACAATCAATCTAATAAAAAATTGAAAAACTATAGTGCTGATATAACCATATACCGTAGGCACACTTAGAAAAGTGTACCTACAATACGTTATAATAGGTACATAGGTTTGGTACCTACTGTTTCAATGTATGTTTCTAGTTTTAAGTACCAAATCATTGTTTTTTTTAATACTTTGTCATTGAATTTTCATCTTGTTTCAGTAATGTCAGTTAATTTTTAATTAATATTGGATTTATCCATGCAGGCGGATTTTGGTTTTTTCTTATTTTATTACCTACTAGCGGTCGGCCGCGGCTCTGCCCGCGTGGTTGTCGGTGAGCTCTGCAAAAAGCATACCCAGGAAAGACTCGGTCAGCAAAATGATTCCCAGGTCAATTCACAGACTCCGACACTAACATCGACGACGCAGTCATAATACGCAGGCTGCGCCCTGCAATTATGTCTTCCTCCCGCACGCGCACGTCCGTCTTGGTGACGCCAAATATCGTAATATTTTAATTTCGCCATAATTTCAAAACCAAATGTCCAATTTTATTCATTCAAAGACCAAATATTATCTACATAAACTGTACTTAGTAATGGAATAATTTATTTTGATAAGGATTAAAAGAATGAGTAAAATAAACGCGTTTAAATGTAGTCCAAAAAAAATCCAAGATTTTTAAATAAAAAATGGTTATTGTGCCTCACTCGACATAGATAGGTATAGTGTGTCGCGGACTTTTTTGTAGATATTTGTAAGTTCTACAATTACTTAGAATTTTATGGTTCTATCTTTTATAGTTTAGGCAGCGTACGTAAAATAAGTAACTTTTCTGGTTGATTTTTTTACACCTTGCGTCCGAAGAACCCAAATATCTTACGGTACCCTATTTTTTTCCAAAATAAAATTCAGCCTATGTTCAGCAAAAATAATGTAGAATTCCAATGGTAAAAGAATTTTTCAAATCAGTCCAGTAGTTTCGGAGCCAAACAAACAAAAAATCAAATCTTTCCTCTTTATAATATTAGTGTAGATTTATTGTTCTATTTAATATTAAAACTGTAAGTTATATACATATTTAGAATCAAAAAGTGTTTAAAATCCTTTATTTTGTATACCCCACTCGATATGCTTGGTAAATTTTTATTTTTGTTTACCTCACGATATGGCGTCAAACATCCGCCATTTTGGTTTTTTCTTAATGTCACCTATCTAAGAACACTCGGGCTATTAAGACAAATCTAACGATACCTCAAATGTGAAAATCCGTTTAGCCGTTCTGAAGATACGAGGTAATAAAGAATATTACATACATAGAAGATACGCGCTAAACACATAACCCTCCTGGCAGTCGGGTAAAAATCATATAATGACGTCATCGTATCCCCAAAATCTATTATGTCAGTTTTTCTATCCTTGGTCACGCCTGCTCGTAAGCAATGGAAATCTAATTATTTGTCTCTAAAATCTGCCCGTATGGTTTCGCTTTTCTACTCAGAGGTCAGACTAAGCCTGTAGATTTTTTAATCTACAGGTTACAAAGTCCATAGGCCAATTTTGCGAGCCAAAATGGAAGTTGTGTTGTTTTTGCGATACCGATGCAGGCTGCAGTTAGAATCCAGCGCTATATCAGTATGCACAGACGATAACCTTCGTCCCTCTGACCTCTGATACCACACAATAATATGACACTGTTACTAACGCAGCATATATTTTAATGGACTCGAAATTCACTAAAATATATATGACGTAAATAAATAGTATATGATCGTAATATCATTATGACGTGAATGAAGTAAATGGTACAGTTAATATATTATGGCGGTTTACTCGAGTGGTTGTTTGAATGAATTTTACCTCGGAAAATGCTATCGGTACTAATATTTTATTCTGTATCACTCCTCCGTGGTCCAGTGGTCCAGAGCTTCGCTCTTGACTCGGAGGTCGTGGGTTCGATTCTCCCGTTGGAAACATGTTATTTCCAAGTTTGGTTAGGACAATGCAGGCTGATCACCTGATTGTCTGACAAGTAAGATGATCCATGCGTCGGATGGGCATGTAATAAATTAATTCAAAAATTAAATCAGCTTCAGCACCTATAGAGTCTATAGATAGCAAAATCAAAATTTAACACAGAAAAACACTATGATCAGTGAACACTGATACAATAATGATTAAATGAATAATTTCGTTGTCATATTACAGTTTATACGAATATTATTACCGATGTATTGAAATTTGAAACGTTTTTGATATAAAAATCAGATCATATTAAGATTACTACGAATTTAATGAAACCGAAATTACTACGAATTTAATGAAACCGTACAAAAAGCGAATCAGTGGATAAGGCTTGGATAAGGCGCTTTAAAGACTGACTTCTTCTTTCCCGGAGTCGATTAAAAAGTAATACAGGCCCCTTAAGCCGAGAACTTTTCTTTGTCGCTTCTTTATAGTTAAAATCGCCGACCAAAATGTATGGAATTGACCATAAGTATTCGTTAATTTCGACTCGTCTATGTCAAGTCAAATCCATACATTTTGATCGGCGAGTCCTATTACCTATAAAGAAGCCTAAGACTACGCCTTGGTTATCGTTACTAATTAAAAATCACAGTCCACTTCCTATCACTCCCGATCCGCGTGCGCCTTATCATGTGGCACAAGTCACAAGCGTTGAGGGAAATGCTTCTAACGACGCCTCACGTGCAGCCCACGACGTACACGAGTGTTACAGACAGATAACACCACTCACGATACAGTAATCGCCCCTGGGCCCTGGCGTTTAAAAATGTATTTATTTTTTTATTTATTATAAAATAAAATAAACGCTTATTGACAGGAAATTCCTTAATGACATTAATTATTTCATTCAAGGCTGGTAACTAACGCGTTACGCACCTGCAATTACTATTCTGATGCTGGGAGTAACCATGGGCGTTAAAGTAATAATAGTACTCGTAATATTATTTAAAAATCTTTATGCTAATTCTAGGTTAAATAATTGTCTTTGAGTGAGTCGCGGTATAAGGGTCAATTCAGACCGCAACGCGACGCGGCGAGCCGAGGCGCGGCGCGGCATAAAATATTAGTATGGATTTGACAGATTTCAATTGCGTGAGACGTCTTGCGAATCTGTCAAATCCATATAAAAGAAATGCATCTACGCGTCGCGCTGCAGTCTGAATCGACCCTAAGGTTTAATCGTTCCCGCGATATTGCTATAAACGGGGAGTGGAGCACCATGGGGTTTAGTAGGTAGACCCCGGGGCTCGCCTGGAGAGTCCCACATACTCCGGCAGTTGTCCCCAGTTTGCCGGGGAAAGCATGGAAGAAAAAGTTTGTCTTTGGATACTGAAGATATTTTGGTGACATAAGAAGTATTAATATCTGTATGAAGATCTTATATTATAATAGCAATAAGCAAAATAGTTTTTTTGCGAAAACCAATTCCTCGATAAACTTTTTACGCGAATCATGTTGCGGATAATAATAATATGTATATCTAGTTACGTCGACTACTTAGGTATTTCTGTCCTCTTGATCTCCTCTGACGTGTGAGCTCAATAGAACCTCAAGGATAAATCTTCCCTTTTTCCTACTTCATTCCTTTCATTTGAAAATATATTAAAATATTATAAAACACAATGGATGTATAATATTTATCGCAAACATGTTTACAGCAACTTCGTATTGAAGTTTAGGTTGGGTTGTTTTGGTGTAAAGTTACTGAAGGTGAAATATTTAGTCGACGACTAACTAGTTGTGGTTAGACATTAAAATTTTGTCTGCCTCACGTCTAGACTGGACTGTAGACAGAAGAACCACGTACGTAGCGGTGACGCATAATATTATTCTACTAAATTTTTCCTGTTCCACATTGAAAGTTTACACGTTCCTTCATATTCATTTTATTGTTACGGTAAGTATGTGAAAATGGTTCATTTTGGTTGTTAACACATCGTTAAAAGCATAAAAATTATTCAAATAAAATAGCACTAAGCTTTGATTGGTATTTGATATTTCGCATTAGTTTGGGTAAATTTTTCGGAATTATAAATTTGCAGTAGCCATATTAATCTTATATATAAAATTCTCGTGTCACAATGTTAGTCAGCGAACTCCTCCGAAACGGCTTTACCTACTGATTCTTACCAAATTTTATATGCATACTCAGTAGGTCTGAGAATCGGCTACTGGGTACTTTATATATTGATAAGTGCATTTGTTGAATAAATAATAGTACTTAAATTATTACAACCTGACACTGACGGCGACCATTGTTTGTGCGACGGGATAGCGATCGACGTTGCCATGGCGACATACTTATTTAGTCACTTCAATAAAATAATATGGGCGAAATGTGGGCGAAATACTTTATGTATTATGATTTATGGCAAAGCAACGTTTGCCGGGACAGCTAGTAACTTATAGGATTTTTGCTTCCTAACTGAAATTGAATTTAAGACATCCATTTTACTTTCAAATATTGTGTAGCATTGCATAAGAAGCAAGCAATAAATATAAGTACAATAATAATAACTTAATATGTAACTTCTAAGTCCTATTATTTATTTACCGTAGTGTCAAATCCTATTCCGCTCCATGAAGTGCCATGAACATTGTTAAAGTTACGTAGATAAAAATATATTCCGCAGCAAGTAGCAACTAAATTAAGTATAATATCGGGACTTTTTACCAGATTTATATATTTTTTTTAATAATAATATATTTATTTTATAAGCGTACTTGAGTGTTGTTTATTTTTTCATTTTCACATTGTTCACTATAATTATTTGCACACTGCACTACAAAGTACAAACACGCCATGAAAACGTAGTCATGGTTTGCGTAACTTTACAATTTTTATCTGTATTTATCTATGTTGTGTAATTTCGTGTTTCCCAAGCTGATATTGCTGCGACGCGACGTGACGTCAGGAGCATGAGGAAATAGGATAACATACATATTATATGTATTATAAATTATTTAAATGCGATAATAACTATGTAACGACATGATATATCCCAGCCTCCAGAGATTTGGGGTTTTTCTTGAAGGGGTTCGTCAAAATTTTGGGAAGAGACTTTAGACTTTAACATGTTTTTTCCCACTTATGCTACTAGCAAAGCTGGCTTTTCTGATAGTCATCCTCATAAAATGACAGCAATACCCAGATAACGATGCAAAATTGAAAATTGTTGTTCCTATCCATCGCATTATCAGAGGAGCAAACAAATGGAACCTTTGCAGCTCTACAATTTCTTTTGATGGAAACCTCGATTCTTACTTTACCAAGGTTGGTTTCTTTGTAGGTTGTTCCGAGCCTGGGGCTTCAAGAAATGCTAATCACCTGGAAGGCTCAACAAAGCGTTTTAAAAAGTATAATGTTATCTTTCGTCCGGTAACCCTCGGCCATCAATCAAACGATCACGTCGGCCGAGATCGCGAAGATAGGAGTTTTTCTGCGGTCGTTTCCTGCTCGAGTCAGAGGTCTCTCGAGCTATAGTTACAATGTCTGGCAGGTGGTAGGTATGTAGGGTTAGCGGGCGCTGCACCTTATGGTGGAACTGGTCTGGGCGGGGGCTGGCGGGGGCCGGTGGGGGCTGGCGGGGGCGAGCGGGGGCCGGCGCGGCGGGGGAGGCGCTCGCCCAGGGCGCATCGACCCCACCGGCCTGAACCGGCGCCCGCGCCGCGTAAAAAACCGTCTAACCCAAATTTCGGTAGCCGTCTGGTGCGATCTCTCGAATAATTGAATGCACGCGCATGTAATATGTAATTGGCACGCGCCGCGAATTCGGATATCGTTAATTGCTTTCAAAACAATTATGTTGCAATAATATCGACGTTGCTTACATGTGTAGGTAAAGATTTTAACTACTTTGATGATTGATAAATGGGACTTAAATCTTAATAGAGTCAATGTAAAAAGAAAGTCGGGCGTCATCACCCGTCCTCTAATGATATTGATCAATCTAGTTAACTTCCAGTAGTTAAAGTTAATGAATGAATGCAGCATACTTTTGTAGTGACGCACAAATACAGGCACTTGGCAAGCACTGCTGGATCGATTTTGTAGAAATTTGGTTTCTTTAAAGGAACTCCTTCTCCGATAGTGATTTTATTATTTTTTGTCGAAGAAGGAATTCTTTTTGCTGAAAAAAATGGTCTTCCTGTGAGAATTCTCTTTGAACGTATAAAGTCTCAGGTAAAATCTAGTACTTAACTGTTATAACTTAACTCGTATATAACAATTAACACCCTATAACCACACAGATAAGTCGTCAGTAAGTAATAATATGTGTTGTGAAAGAATTTCTCACGAGTCACAGCAAACAATGAAATACCAAGTATAAAGCATAGGAAATAAAAAAGTGTAAAAAAACTAAAGTTAGCACAATATAGCCATATACAAACTGCGAAGCTTATAACCCGCACAATAGGAAAATTCCCACGAATTCAAAATTTGAACCCCTGACCCCTCGCCAATAGATGTTCACGGCAAGGAAGAATCGCTCTACCAAGTACAGTTACTTAAACTTTACAGATTCTGCCTTTTGTTCCGCTTTTAATGTTTCAAGTTTTATTGATCTTTTGCCTACAACTTTCTAGAGAGGACTTCGTATTACGAACTTTGGTAGAGTATATTAGCGTTTAATTCCTTATATTCCTTTGCATTTCTGTAACATAGTTTTTTAGGGTTCCGTACCCAAAGGGTAAAAACGGTCTCTTACTGAGACTTCGACGTCGTCTCCAGGCTACATCTCAAGAACTACAATAGCTAGACTTCTGAAATTTTTATTGATTGTGTGTTTCTGTTGTCGCTATAACAACAAATGCCTGCCAACAACAACTGCCGCACTCAGATACGAATTTTATTTTTTTATTAAATAAAGAGGCAAACGAGCAAACGGGTCACCTGATGGTAAGCAACTACCGTCGCCCAAGGACACTCGCAACATCAGAAGAGCTACAGGCGCGTTGCCGGCCTTTTAACCAATCAATCCCCGTAAGGCCCAAGTGGGCCGCGATAGCAAAAGATTTCCAAGAATCGGCGATCGAAGGATTAAGAAGGAATACGCTATCTTCTTGAAGGTTTGCAGGTCGTATAGGTCCGGAAATACTGCTGGGGACAGTTCGTTCCAGTTTATTTATTACAGAATGTTTATTACTTAACCGCAATAAAATGACATATATCCGCGCGGAACTATTGGCCGCGCCTTAGGTATGTGAGCGGTGGGACGGAGAGGCGGGGGCGCTTGATTTTGACAGTTCTGGCTAGTTTAGACAAAAAGCACAAGAGATTGCAATAGCAAGATGAGTCCGCCGATAAAAAGACAATCTAAGGAAATAATATTTAAAGTGCATACGTTTTTAAAAAACGGAAAGCCGATGTCAATAGTTTAGAATATTAAACTGATCAATTGTCTTTAATTTATTCTTTTCAATAATTCAATAATATTATTGTTCACGATATCGCGAGATTGGTCGTCACTGTCTAATCTCATGTGCGTTGCGAGCAGCAAGCAACCCGCCCCCTCACCCCTGTCCCTACCTAAGGCGCGGCCAACTAGTTCCGCGCGGACTATAGCCCCACACGTATCTGTCAAGATATTCATTTAATTACAGTTATGTTAAAACGAGCCGCGCGGCAGCCGCGCGACTCTCTTTTGTATGAAGTCGCGCGGCTGCTGCCGCACTGCTTGCGACGTAATGTGAAGGCGCTCTTAATTATATTATTATTCTTCTCTGAGTGCAGCAGTAAGTGACAGTGATAATGATGATGATGACTAAACTTCAATTTAATGAAGAGTTTGACAGACAATATGTATCTTATGGGACTTATGTCAAAATCATTTAATCACAGTCAGGTTATTAATATTCGTTTCTGAGTGCAGTAGTTAACTTAATTGTTGTCTTTAATTTACTAGTTATTTTAACCCAACTATTTTAAGATTAGCTCTGAGACTTAAGTGTGCGACTGTCCGTTCGTCCGTCCGTCTGTCACTAGGCTGTAACTCCGTAACATTGTCTAAACTCTAAACGAATTCCACTCACACTTGCTACTCATTCGTTTTTTAGGGTTCCGTACCCAAAGGGTAAAAACGGGACCCTATTACTAAGACTTCGTTGTCTGTCCGTCTGTCTGTCTCCAGGCTGTATCTCAAGAACCACTATAGCTAGACTTCTGAAACTTTTACAGATTGTGTATATCTGTTGCCGCTATACCAAAGCGCACGGTAGTGCGCAGGCCTAGTTCCAGCAGGCCGCGCGCATGCCGTGCACTATTTACACGAACCGTTTCGACGCACTTTTGACCTCCCTGTAGCTCAGTGCCTATTGCAAGTGCAAAGATAAAATTATACCTACATAATTATATACTAGTACTTACACAGTATACCAAATTTCATAGATATAGCTTCGGTAGATCCTGAAATATCTCCCTGTAAAAATAGCTAATTTTGGCACTCACTCACTCACTCACTCACTGACCGGTAATCAAAACCTCTAGGCCACTTCCAAATGTCCTAGCGTTATGAAATTTGGCACACAGGTCGGGTGTTACATGTAGATTAACAAAAAATTAAGAAATTTTAGAAATCGGTCAAGCGTGAGTCGCCACATCTACGAAGTACGAACTTTAGAGGCTACTTCAAAATATCCTAGCGTTATGAAATTTGGAACACAGGTCGTGTGTTATATTATGTATGTAGATTAACAAAAAATTAAGAAATTTTAGAAATCGGTCAAGCGTGAGTCGGCTCATCTACGAACTTTAGAGGCTACTTCCAAATATCCCTAGCGTAATGTAATTTAGCACACAGGTCGTGTGTTATACATACGTATATTAACACAAAAATAAGACATTTATGAAATCGGTCAAGCGTGACGGCTCATCTACGAACTTGAGATAAAAATTCTTATGTACTAGTGACACAATGAGAATACGATGAGGAGGGTGGGAGGAGGAGAGTGGGGGGTATAAAATATTGTCATGTATAATGCACACTGTATAGCTTAATAAATAAATACTGTTTACTTAAAAATTTGGCTTCTATTGATAGTTTAACAAATACCACTAGCGGCATCTATCGAAACTATTGTTTATATTGGGCGTGGCACAAAAAGAAAACAATAAACATAGGTATGATTTCTTGAAAAAAAGTATTGAAATCCCACCAAAAACATACCTGTTAAAATAGGGCCTAGTTCCTGTAGGCTGATTTTTGGCCTAAAAAAAGAGTTGAAATCTAATCCAATGCCAAGTTCAGATGCACTTCACCGATCATAATCATCTTCATCAACAGCCTGATCCATAATACTTCTAAATTTGAACTTGGCAGGTTTTTGTACTATACGTAACACTTGATAATTATATAATTAGATAATATTTATAGAATTTAAGTAACCTGCCAAGTTTAAATTAGAAGTATTATGGATCAGGCTGTTGATGAAGATGATTATGATCGGTGAAGTGCATCTGAACTTGGCATTGGATTAGATTTCAACTCTTTTTTTAGGCCAAAAATCAGCCTACAGGAACTAGGCCCTATTTTAACAGGTATGTTTTTGGTGGGATCAACAAATACTGAAAACAAAATAAAATTTATACTTAAGGGAGCTCCCATACAACAAACGTGATTTTTTCGGCCGTTTTCGCTCTATATCAACAATGGCAAGAGGTAGGCACTTGAATTTTTCACACATTCTTTTGTTATATGTCTACTTTAATATTTTATAGTAATATTATAATAAAATAAAAATTTAAGGGGGGCTCCCATACAAACAATACAATTTTTAGCCTATTTTTGCTCTGTATTGGTACGGAACCCTTCGTGCGCGAGCCCGACTCGCACTTGGCCGATTTTTTTCTTTAGTGGAAACCATTATTACCATCGATAAGACAAAGTATCAAACTTACATAGAATTTAGATTATCGGGTATTTCAATCGCACGTTAAAAGCTATAATCTCAAAACCAGTCACGTATTAAATGACTATTTCAAGGAAAGTGTGTTACTTGCCAGTAATTTACTTATTCTTCAACAGGAAAGTTACTCCTGTCACTCACAGATTGTCTGTCATGGCTCATGAGTACTCATGACTGAGCATGATTATAAGGAACAGAAGAATAATAATATACTGTATCTTAGTCCAACGGCTGCATTCGGAGACATTTAATTATTACCTACCTACTAGATGATGCCCGCAACTCCGTTGCGCCAAAATTCGCTTATCGCGTGGGAACCGTACGTTTTCCGGGATAAGAAGTATCCTATGTCCTCTCCTGGGACTCAAAGTATCTCCATACCCATAATTTATCATATTAGTGTGGATCTTAAAAGAAGAGCATGACAAAAAGTTTGTATGTCAAAATTTTCATTAAATTAAAGTTAGATAATAATTACCCCCCATAAGGACACCGGTGACCGCGACAACAATAGAATAACAATAGATTTCCAAGAATCCGCGATCGAAGGATTAATTATTATCTCTGAGTATTATCGTAAGTGTTAAAATATTTATTTAGTAATTAATTTAATAAATATTGTTATAAAGAGCGCAAGTGTTGTAACAAGTGAGTATTAGAGTAGTAAAGTAGTTACAAAATGCCAAGTAGGGAAAAAACAATGACAATAAAATTATATTACAAAACAATGACATAATTTTATTACTTCCTGTGCTTGTCAGTCCGTTTTTGGTCTCTATAATTATATTACTCCTACACTCTCTCCTTCCTGTGCTTGTCAGTCCGTATTTAGTCTCTACATCTCATGAACCGTGACTTATTAGTTCTTAAGGTGAACGCAGATTTGGCCGCACCGCACGCACCGCAGTCGCCGCATTCGCAATTCTTTATATGAAGTTATAGGCAAGCTCGCATACCTACCTACCCGCGCCGCAGTCTTCGCAACTTCATAATAATATGAAGAATTGCGATGTGGATTTTTTTTTTAATTTTACAGACTTGATGTGTTTGTTGCTGCTACAACCTACTAAAATATTGCAGTAAATAATTTTATACAATATTTTTATTTTCGTATGGAACTCATGCGCAAGAACGATCGTACTAGGTTGAAATTTGATTTTAGCATGGGGCTCTATATAATTTTCTCAGACGAAGTAAGTCGAAATAACAAAAGAAACAATTCGTAATGATATTAGTGCTAAGACGGGAATACAATGAGTCAATATCAAGTCGAGTACTTATTAACTGTATTAGAGTTAATATTTAGTTACGAAATAAATCGAATCAGAGGGTATAATTTACAGAGGCCGCAAGGTACGATATAATTAAAAGAAAATATCATTCAATATACATTATGGATACAGTCTATAGTCCATACTATCAAATGTTTCTTTTTGAATTGTATTTTGACCGACTTCCAAAATGGAGGTGGTTCTATGTTAGGCTTTGGATAAATAAATTTTATGATACTATACGTAACGTCAACAAAGGAGTCCGCATTATTATTTCTTTTAGCGCGGAGCGGTTTGCATTGTATAAAAGTGCAATTTTAAAGTAACATTCTGAGATTGGTATTACCGCTAGCCTTGAACTGTGAGTAATTTATTTGTCCATTGTGTAAACCGAACGGCTAGACAACGCTAGCTCGCAGGGTGGCAAGCGACAAAAAATTGCTCTATTTTTAGGACAGAAAATAGTAATAATTTTGTAATTATTATTTTAATGTTGCTGTTGTTATTTTATAAGAAAAGTTGTATCCTCCTTCATTTTATTTACTTGACGGCACGTTTTACAAATAACTCTACCAAAATCTGCTACGTAAGGTATTTTTTACAGAAGTAGAGACTAATCGAGAAAACTTATTAGGTACCTGATGAATTCACCGTCTGCCATTGGTCATCGGCTAATTCTACTTACATAGTTATAGGCCATTGGGTAATTAAATTGACTGGTAATTTCTATGATTGCTTTCGTTTCGTAATAAATAAATGCAGTTTGGATATATTTTGATACTTTTTTATTATAGTAATTTATTTTGTAATATAATTTATAAAACATAACTCTACAGTGGCCTATGTTATCATAAAAGGAATATATTTGTCAATTTTCACGCAAATGCAATTTTATGGCAAAATACATTCGAACATAGCAACACTGTCGACGGGGCAAAGAAGCTTGCAATTCATGAGTGAACGGCCTTCGCATTTGCGCTTAATCAGGTGACTGTAGCCACGTTTAGCAATAAATTCTGCGTCTCCTAGCCGAATTTTGTCTCTACTAATAGCAATCAGTTGAGACAAAAACTTTGGGTGAGTTCCGAAATTCAAACTAGTATGCTGGGCATTGCTTATGACGTCTAGAATAATGCTGCTGAATCGTCATGCTGTTGATGCGTTCCGAAATATGAGCCAGTGCATTGAAGTATATGATTTTGGGAGTGCCTCCGCTGCCGGCGCCGGTTGCCGAAATGGCTGCCGGCACCGGTTGCTGAAATGGCTGCCGGCGCCGTTTTCCGAACTCCGAAGTTTGCCGAAATCACGCGATGTTTGCCGAATAGGCTGCCGGCGCCTATTCGGCAAACATCGCTTGTCAAATGACAGAATAATGATCAAAAACATCAGTCTTGAGCTAAAGGACTATGAAAAATACAAATAATGTCATAAATAATCATATTATTGTAAGGATGCATATTTGAATCCTTCGATCGGGGATTCTTAAAAATGCTATTGTATTCTATTGTTGTCGCGATCACCGGTGCTCGTATGGGGCTCGAATCTTGATGGGTGGTGCAGATGATGCTGATAAATGTGATCTGCATAGTAGCATAATACAATATCTTTGCTTCTAACAACGCTGAAACTCTCTAACCTGTAGGAATCTGAAGTTCTGCTCAGTACCTTCGGAAGTATACCACGGGGTTTATAACTGTAGCTGTGGTGCAAAATCTTACTTTTTGGTAGCTGAAAAAAGGTAGCTAAGGTAAAGCTAAAGAAAATGCATCACAAAAAACTAAAATATCCATAGCCGAACAAATAGGTACCTAACCTTCACCTTTGGAAGTCGGTAAAGTCGAATATAATATTTGAGATTATAATTATTTCTTTTTAAAATGTGTGTATCGGCACTGGAACCTAGCGCTTTACGCATTATCACCGGCTCCCATTTTGAGTGCCAGCGCCGGCAGCCGTTGTTTTATATCTCGGCTGCCGGCAGTATACTTACCGCCGGTTCCCATTACTGATATTTTTGGGAGCCGGCGCCGGCAGCGGAGGCACTCCCATATGATCTTATTGGGATGTCATTCCTTTCTCACCAGTGGCGCACCAGTATAATATGGCGTCGGATATGTCGTGGCCCAATCGTTATTTGGCCACATCGCGATATGCCTGGCCACATCGAGAAGAACTGATTTAGCCGATTATTTCATGATATGCCCAATGTAAAGTTGGGCATATCGACGAGAATAGCCTATTTGTCGATATTCCCGCTATATATGTATAGGCATATCGCGATATGGCCAAAGAAACGATTGGGACACGACAGATACCTACATGACGTCTCAAGCACAGCCCAGTATAAAAATTAAATACATTATATACGCTACCTTACATCATTGCCCTCAAAAAGGTTGCAAATAACCTTCAAAGGTATGACATGACCAAAATGCATTAAGCACAAACGTCCTACACCCGACCTTTGCATACACACAGACGTAAAAAGGTGCATCGTGCGGTTTGCTCACCTGAGAAGTTGGACTTGTAGAGCGAAATTTGCAAAATATTGCGCATTTTGAAGTTCTAAAAATAAACATCATAGAATAGAATAGAATAGAATAGAATAGAATAGAATAGAATAGAATAGAATATTTTATTGCGAGAATGTAGTGTTACATAGGTCTTAACATTAATATAAAATTGTTCTTGTACATTCTGCCATACAAATGGCGTGCAATTGAACATCGAGAATATTTATTGAGCTATGTTATATAATTACAAAAAACGATAGGATTAAATTAAGTATTACATATTTATCAAAGTTTGTATTACAATGTCAAGGTAATGTCAGAAAATTAATTAATTAAAAATAATTAATAGCATAGGTAATAGTAAAATGCGAAAGTCAAAATGGAAGTCTTAAGTTAATTATTAAATTGCTTATATTATGATAAATAAATTTTAGAACGTTACATTGGCTCTGACACGTGAGACATGTATTCATTTAAACAATAGAAACAATGTTTTAGCAACCATTTGGATATCTCTCTTTTAAAGGCAGTTATAGGTAATTCCTTAAATCGATTAGGCAGTTTATTATATATTTTAATAGCATTTACGTAAGCATTTCGCTTGAAAATGTCCATTTTACATTGAGGTAGAAAAAGTTTGAATTTATTCCGTGGAGTGACAGTTCTGTTAATCATATTGCTATGTAGTGGAAAAAATTCTGAGTTTTGTTTCACGAAATTACAGATGTCTTTTATGTACATGCAAACCAACGGTAGAATGTAAGATTTTATGAATAAAGGTTTACAGCTATCCAACGACCAAGCACCGTAAACCGCTCTTACGCATTTTTTTGAACACGAAAAGCTTTAATAAAATCCACGGAGTTACCCCATAATATGAGACCATATGAAAGTGTTGAAGCGACATACCCGTGATAAGCATTTAATGCAGCTTCAGTGGATACCGTCAGACGTAGTTTTTTAATAGCAAATACGAATCTGTCAAGTTTATTACATATATATTCTACATGCGCTTTCCAGTCACAAAATTTGTCAACCATTAAACCTAAGAATTTTATTGAGTCAACTTCTTCAATTTTATTATTATTATTAGTAATGTCAAGATCGATAGTTTTCTGCCTAGGATTTTTAAATTGTATCATTTTAGTCTTACTTAAGTTTATTTTTAAATTATTATCGTGCAGCCATTTTAGAATTTTGTCAAGATTTTTATTAATTTCATTTTGGTATGTTTTTTGGTCATTACATTCAATTATTAGGGTTGTGTCATCTACGAATAATATAGTTTTATACATTGTGACGTTTGGAAGGTCGTTAATATATAACAAAAATATAAAAGGTCCTAGTATACTTCCCTGAGGGACTCCATATTTATTAATTTTGAATAAAGATCGATATATAACTTTTGAACCTTTTTCAATCTTAGCAATCTCTACACATTGAGTCCGATCATTGAGATAACTTTTGATCCACTCGTAAGCTTTTCCTCGTATGCCGTATTTGTACAACTTATGGAGCAGTAGTTTGTGATCGACAAAGTCAAAGGCTTTGGTCATGCCTAAAAAGATTGCTGCTACTGGTAGCTTTCGGTTAATTGCTTCTGTAACATGTTTTATTAAGTGAAAACATGCAAGGGACGTGCTACTGTTTTTCTTATACCCAAATTGTTCAGATTTTAGTACCCCGTTATTAATAACGAAATCATACAGTCTCTTAAGCATGACCTTTTCAAATATTTTAGACAGCACGGGTATTAAGGCTATTGGTCGATAGTTATTTACATCTTGACTGTCACCTTTTTTAAATAAAGGTTTTATAATAGACTTTTTAAGCATATCCGGAAAAACACCCTCTTCAATGGAAAGATTAATTAAATCACTTAACAGTCCAGAAATATGTTTAGCACAGGCTTTAATTACACTAGTCTTAATATTGTCATATCCTACGGAGTTAGTATTATTCAGATTTTTTATTATGTTAATGATTTCATTTTTGTCAGTCGGTTTTAGAAAAATTGTATTTATGTTATTATTACTTAAAGTTGTTTTAATGTCATCTATGTTAAAATTAAAATTATGTGTATTAGTCATATTGATATAAAAATTATTAAATATTTCACAAATGTCACGGGGGCTTGAATAAGATTTATTATTGTATATAATTGATTGAATGTCATTGTTTTTATTTATGTCACCAATATTTCTATTAATAACTTCCCAGACCGCCTTACCTTTATTTTTTTTCTTGTAAATGTAATTTTGATTCTGTAGCTGCAATGATTTACGAATGCATTTTTTTAGAATTGTGTGATAGTTTCTGTATTTTTTGTAGTTCAATTTTTTATTCGAGGCATTGTATTTGTAACTGAAGAAAAGTTTTCTTTTTATAATGCATGACTTTTTTATGTCTTATGTTATGTTTTATGTTATTTATATAATGTATATATTCATTATTCTGAATTTATTTTTAAGGGTATAAGGTACCAAAGCTGATAAGGCTCGCAGGAATTAACAGCTGGTAATTGGTTATGGTTTCTAGTTCTCTTTTTCATTCATTACTGAAAATTTCTTACCTATTTATTCCAACGGTATGCAATTTCACCCATTATAAAAAACCGAAAACTTAAAACTAGATCATAATAACTGTACCACTGAATACTGTTTAATTATTATGATGTTTCATGTGATGCTGGAAATAAAAGTATTATTATTCTTAAATTCTTATTCTTAAAAAAATTGAGTATCACGTTACATTTACATTGCTACAGCAGCGGGCGCTATAGGACACTGGATTTGATTGATACCATCCAGAGCCAAAATTCATTTATGCTAGTGCCTTTTTTTAATAAAAATAAGGGGGCATACGAGCAAACGGGTCAACTGATAGAAAGCAACTACAGTCGCTCATGGACACTCGCAACATTACAAGAGCTACAGGTGCGTTGCCGGCCTGCTACTGCTCCTTTGAATTAAATCATCACTCATTCACGCGCGTAACAAATGACGTTCCTTATAAAGTTTCATGACATGCTGACACAGCCATTTTTTATCATTCAGCGGAAGTTAAGTCAACTTCAAATCAGGATCGTATCAACCATTTACTGTAATTATTTAGATACTAGATGATGCCCGCAACTCCGTTGCGCCAAAAATCGCTTATCGCGCGGGAACCGTAAATTTTCCGGGATAAAAATATCCTATGCCCTTTCCCGGGACTCAAAGTGTCTCCATACCAAATTTCAGCAAAATCGGTTCAGCGGTTTGGGCGTGAAGAGGTAACAGACCGACAGACAGACACACTTTCGCATTTATAATATTAGTATGGATGAATTTCTATGGACTTGCGCAAATTGAGCGTGAAAAATATAATTATATACATGGAAACTAGATTTTTCCAGTGGAAACGGATGGAAACTCGCGGAAACATATACCGTATAGTCTTGAAATGGATCAGAGGTCGATTTAGTATTTTGCTTTTCCGAATTGGTGTACGATTTCGGCCAGGTTAGTTAGGATCATCGTATAGGATATATTTTTTTTTTGTCACAATAAAACCTTGAGGGTCGCAGTTACGCTAGGGCTCTAATGACCCGCCTTCGAAGAGGAAAAAACCGGCCAAGTGCGTGTCGGGCCACGCGCAATATAGGGTTCCTAGTTTTTTAAATTTTTTGTATGATCAATGAATGTACATTAATAACGTATTTCACACTACTAACAACATCATCTCAGTTACTTTTAAAGGAATTTGAACGAAAAGTTCCTTTATACTTCGCCGAATACATTTTTTTAGTTGATCAACTATTACTCAATAATTTATGAAGTCTTCTTAGTTTTCCTTTAAAATTCAGCATATTTCCTACTCCCGTGAATTTTTTCACATTTCCAGAAGCAACCGTTTAGCTGGTAGAAGGGGGGGGAACTGGACTCTAACGATTTTTCCACTCGGAAAATGATCTATGAATACTGGTAATATTTAAAAAAAACCTATCCAACGACACCCCACACGATGAGGTGGACGCGAAATTGATGTGTAGGGGAGGTACTATAAAAAAAAATAAGATTTCATGTACCATTTTGTCGGCAGCATTAATATGTGCATTCATGCCATATTACAGCTTTGTAGGTCCTATAGTCTCTGAGCAAAACCGCGGAAAGACAGACAGACGCACAGTGTGATAAAAACCTCGATTTTGTTTCACCGCGTTTTTCTTTCAAAATACTATAGTTGTTAGCTATATAAACATTAGAGTAAAACTCCGAGATCGACATTCTTTGTAGTTATTTTTTTAAAGAGTGTCAAAGTTGGCTTTTTTCCGGGTCAAAAATTTGCATAAAAATTAATTAAAAAAAAACTTATCAAGTAACATTAATTTTGTTTATATCAATTGAACAAGCACTTAATACTTTACTTTTTCTCCAAATTTGGTTAACCTACTGTGATCAAGTAGGGAGATATTTATTTATTTAATAATTTTAGTTTTTCATTTTTATTTATTTAGAATTAGAAAAAGTTTTAAGCATGAAACAATAGTGTGAGTAATCCTTTATCAATGTTATTAAAAATCACACTCTAATAACCTCTGTGTCAGAAGTTATATCCAATTTAAAAAATTTTTTAATAAAAATTCGGATTTTTTGTACCTAGGGTTGTCACTAAAGGTCTCTTGTTTGATTTATCCGGTTGATACGCAAATTCGCAATCGATATCCTATACGAAAAATGTCAAGATCACGTTTAGGTAGGTCTAATAATAAAAAATCTAAAAAGTGAAAAAATAAAACATAAACTAATGATTTTATATGCCCAAACAGTATCTAATCAGTAATCACCTTCTGATGTAGTCGGGGAAAATAAAATATCAACTTTAGTGACAACCCTAGGTATAAAAAAATCCGAATTTTTATTTAAAAAAAATTGAATTGGATATAACTTCTGACACAGAGGTTATTAGAGTGTGATTTTTAAATTAATGCTACTTGATTAGTTTCTTTTTAATTAATTTTTATGCAAATTTTTGACCCGGAAAACGCCAACTTTGACACTCTTTAAAAAAATAACTACAAAGAATATCGATCTCGGAGTTTTACTCTAATGTTTATATTATAGCTATCAACTATAGTATTTTGAAAGAAAAACGCGGTGAAACAAAATCGAGGTTTTTATCACACTGTGAGACGGACAGACGGACGGACAGACCGAAACTATAAGGGTTCCTTTTGTTGACTACGGAACCCTTAAAGATTTAGAAATATATTAAAAAAAAGGAAATCCATACTAATATTATAAATGAGAAAGTCTATCTATCTGTCCGTCTGTCTGTATGTCTGTCTGTCTATCTGTCTGTCCGTCCGTCCGTGCGTCCGTCCGTCTGTTTGTCTGTCTGTCTGTCTGTTACCTCTTCACGCTCAAACCACTGAGCCGATTTTGCTAAAATTTGGCATGGAGATACTTTGAGTCCCGGGAAACGACATCGGATACTTTTTGTCCCGGAAAATATGCGGTTCCCGCGCGATAATTGGCGCAACGGAGTTGCGGGCGTCATCTAGTCCTTAATATTTTCACAATCAGTGTAGTACATGCAACAGTGTATTCACTGATATTTCTATCAGCCATTATAAATATCTTAAACATAAATAACGGGACTATGAGAGTGTCGGCGCGGCGCGGCGCGGGCGGCGGACACTACAATATCTTTTGTTTCTACACTCTACTTTGTTATTATTATACTCTTTGTATAACCCTGATTCTGTTACTTCAACGCAACGTTTAGGCTGGCCGCAATCGCACGTTTTTCGTATTCCGTATTTCCGTATTCGGAATTCCGTGAGACTAGCGCAAACGTCAATTTTTTTACGCGCGGACGCGCCGGCTTGCACTTGTAACGTATTACGTGCGGAATTCGTCCCGTACGGAGAAAAACGAACGTGTGCAGTTAATGTACTTTCTACTGATTCCATGTGAGTAATTTGTATTCTGTGGATTCCATGCATTCTGATTTTCGAAAATCGCACACGGAAATGTACGTATGCGACCGGCCTTATAATTTAGATCCATTCGGTATTCTATCAAACAACAAAATGACAATACTGTCACATGTCGAACCAGCGTCAAACGCGTTATAAATTGTGATTGGTCAAAAATCCAATTTCCAAATTCCAAAGTTATGAAATATTACGCACACGTCAAACGAATGACTACCTTCTTATTAGTATTTAGTAGTCTAAAGTGCTAAAAAAACATTAACCACTAGATGACACCCGCAACTCCATTGCGACAAAAATCGTTTATCGCGCGGGAACCGTACATTTTTCCGGCATAAAAAGTATCCTATGTCCTTTCCCGGGACTCAAAGTATCTCCGTACCAAATTTCAGAAAAATCGGTTCAGCGGACGGACAGACAGACAGACACACTTTCGCATTTATAATATTAGTATGGATTATGTAGTTTGACAGAACAGCATCGAACAAAAAAGCTGCATCATTGTCGCATTTAGTAGAATCTGGTACTGGTATATTGTATTATACTTGTGTGATGGGAAAATGAATAAGTTTATAATACTAGATATATTCCATAATTATACGCTATCCAATTAATTTCCACAATTCTATGGAAATATTTTTGAATGATGTGAAAATAGTATAATAATATTCGCTTTCTTTTTACTAATTACACAAATTAACATTTAACACATTCTTAGTTATCCAAAAAATGTATATTACGTTTGCCGATATACAGGGTGTACCGCTTGCACTCGGAGACATTTTATATACAGGGTGTACCGCTTGCACTCGGAGACATGTTATGATTATTTAACATTTAATTTAATGTAGAGTTTGACACTAAAATACAATTTAAATCATGAATCCAAATGCGGTCATTTGGTTTATAATAGTACAAACCTTAAATACTTTCAGACTTAAGTACGGTACTTCTTTATAAAATTTGTGTGATTAACCCTCTATTGCATGAATTATGATAGAATGAAGAAAAAAAATATTTAACTGGCTAATATTGCTTTATAAGGGGTAGTTAAGATAATTATTAGTAAAAAAATAATTTTAGTACCTTATTTTAGAAAATAATTGTAGAAGCCATAAATGGTTTCGTATGCATAACAAGTACAGAATTTTGCTTTGTAAAAGTCTTTGAAGCAGTTTATTTTCTCGTTTAGGCATAAGAAAACGTAACGATTTTTACATTTTATATGCGATCGAAATATAATTATAAATTTTGATGAAGTAGGAGCATTTTTCGAGGGTTACGAATGTGGTAATATGGTCGAGGGCGCAAAGGAAGACCTTCCGACTAAGCAAGGGTGTTTTTTCGGTCTGGCCGAAGTGGTATAATATGTAAGAATACTATAATATTATCCGATACGTTTAGAAAACTTAGATAGTGCGATGCAGAATTCTAGCGCTAATTGGTCCTCCACATATAACCACAATAAACACGATTTTATTGTTTTTGAATAAGAAAAAGTCCGAAAACGGTAATTTATCATCATTGGATTCTAACTTATCACTAATGAAATCATCACCAGGGATAGTTTTTTGAACTTATTGGTACCATAAAAGCGTGGGAGTAAGATCGGTGAATGCATACGAAGCCAGAAGTGGCTCCCGCGGAAAATTGAGAAAATGTAGCAGAAAAACCAAATCTATAGTAAAACAAATATTACGGAAAATAAAGAGTATCTGCAAATTATATTCAGATTTTTAAACACACGAATATCTTACTTTTTTTCAATAATGTACATCGTTAAAGTCACAAAAAATTTTACTTCGTCTGTTTCATGCGCCCGCGCCGCTAAATTACATTCGCAGATGACATTTTGACATCAGCAAAAAAATATGTTTCGATCCACGGAGAAGTAGTTGACCTAGGAGTGAAAATATATAATCCATGCTCATTATAATAATAGCAGAAAAAAATGTTTAATCTGAAGAGCCATAAATGGCTTCATATGCAGTAAAGGGTTAACACTAGAAATACATTACACAAAAGAGATTAAGAGTATTTAGCATAAATTAAATAAACAAAAAAGATTTACCTTCAAGATAATATGTATCTGTCTGAACATTCATGGTTTAGTAGTTTTAACTTTCTTGACCACCTTATTCAAACAAAGAATTTATCACTGTAATTATTGTTTTGCGCAACCAAACATGAACTCATGAACATGAACACTCGATCTAGCGGATCATAAAAATGACAATTATATCCTAAATTATTCATTTAGTTAATTTATCGCAGGAGTTTCCTAAACCGCAACAGGAAACTTTAAACAATGTATTTTGTCCTCAGTAATTAATGCCTACTCAAATGGAATCTACGGAGAATGATAAACGTGATTAGCTTAAGACTAGTTTTTCTTCAATTAGTTTAAGCCGGGGTTTCCCAAACTTTTAAGAGAATGGAAACCCTGAACACTTTTCGTTTTGTGGGACTCCAACGGATTTAGGACCGATTCACACCGGAATGGCAGAGGCGAGGCGAGCAGTTTCAGTGTCATATGATTTTAAACTTTATCTTCATTATTGTAATACATAGTATCGCTTGAGAAATCTACGGCCGCCCGTGGACGCTCGTGGCCGCTCGTGGCCTCTTGCGGCCGCCGGCGGCGTCGATTTCTCAGGCGATACTATGTATTACAGTAATGAAGATAAAGTTTAAAATCATATGACACTGAAACTGCTCGCCTCGCCTCTGCCATTCCGGTGTGAATCGGCCCTTACAGTCTGCACGTATGTGCTGAATAACACTGATTACGTACTAGTGTATAAAATATTGTTTATTATAGATATTTAAAAAAACCATTTATTAACATTTTATAAGTGGAAACCTGTCATTGGCATTTTAATTTCTTACATATAAGAAATATGTTATTGATTGTACGCTGTAAGTTTTCCAAATAAAATAAAAATAAAATCATTGAGCTATAATGGTGCTCTTAAATTTTAATTTTTTTTATAGGCGTGAAAAACAATGAAAACCGAGCGCCAGTACTGGTCTTACTACAACAGAAAGCATTATACATTTTAGAACGCCTGGAACATCTAGGAACACTCAGGCCAAGAAAAGGGCAGAACCCACTTTGGAAATCCCTGGTTTAAAACACCACAATATCTTTTATAGAGTAAAACTACAAGAATGGTTTGGGTAAACGAAAATAAATTAGAAGTAAATGTTTTTTCTTATACCGTGGCCAGTGGGTACTTTGTGAAGTCACATTCCCATTAAAAATACGAGTGCACTTTATATGTGAATTGTGAAAGCAACTGCAAATCCATGAAGAAAATTATTACGTGAAATGAACCAACGTTAATAACGCT
The DNA here is from genome assembly GCA_963422495.1 of Polyommatus iphigenia. Taxonomy (NCBI): domain Eukaryota; kingdom Metazoa; phylum Arthropoda; class Insecta; order Lepidoptera; family Lycaenidae; genus Polyommatus; species Polyommatus iphigenia. Next base: position 39,527,275 of record OY730180.1, on the reverse strand, counting down.
TAGAAGGCTTTACTATATCAGAAAATAACTAAATAACTGGGCGTTGGTTCATTTCAGAGGATATTTTCTTCAGGGGCTTGTAGACTATATATTAGCCCTAGAACATTTTTTTTTGATTACTAACAAGCTAATTTTTTGTGAGTAGCTTCATTTTGATAAGACAAAAAACTTTGTTATCTGCGAAAAATCTTGAAAGTGGTAGCTAACAGAGATAGAAAGGATTTCATACTTTGATTTGATGGTCCTAAAATATGGATTGTTCTATTTGTAGGACAATGTTACTCTTAAATTATATAACTATTAACCTACCAATATACAAAAAATCAGCTGGTTAGGGTTCCAATTTAGGGCTGTAATCAACAAAACTTGGTTGACTCACTAATACCAATTATTGTGATACCTCAAATGGAGCGATAACGTAGATGACAAACGACGCAGAGATTTTAATGACGAAATCAAGCAGAACACCGCGACGAAATCGCTCGCAGTTATCTTCAGACGGTTATAGACTAGCGCGATTAATCTTTGAGTCACTCAGCGCTGCTCCCAGACAGAAATGGATTCGCTACCATAAAATTATAGTCAGTATTGTTATTTGTTGCCATACAGCGTGACTAAAGCCCAAGGTCGATGGAAGCTAGACTTTTTCGAAGCTATTTTATGAATACTATGTAGGTAACAAATTATTTGTAATCATAATTAATAGTATAAATTACTTATTTAAAAATTGCTTCTGAACGCTTAAAGGTTTACTGAGAGAATGCTGAATGTCATATTATGGCGGTCAGTCCAGCTGTGTACCAATTTTGTGAGGAATAAATTAAATTAATAGTTGTTACGTATGTACTAATACAAAATAATATTGTGACCATTGAAAAGTAGTAACTGTCGATCAAGTATGACTTATGAGCAAATTTTAATGAGAATATGTACCTTTTAGCAGGAACTAGCGAATGTAAATAAAAAAACAATAATAATATTAATGTACAACAAAATGTTCTTGGTAAACTTTTCTCTGCAATGACCAACCAAACTATTAAAAAAATCTGGTCGCCCTTTTCAATGCTCACATCTAGCAGATCGTTAAATCATTCAAATCGGCTATCAATAATATTACAGCTACGAATGTCTTTATTAATATTTATTACTGGTTATTATGCATTGAACTCGTCTATCGAGCAAAATTTAATAGTTCGCAACATATTTTATTACTTTGTTCGGATTTTGTTATAGTTATTTTATGTGTGTTATTTTACAGAATGCGTATCAAATGAAACTGTGAGGAGACAGGTGCCCTATATTATGCTAAAGTAGCTATTTCCCTCATCCCTATTTTCACTACTGGAAGGTTTTGACCCGTGTGGGAAGTGGTAACATACAAATACAGAGTGTCACAAAACTAAGTGATAATACTTTAGGGTGTGTATGAGTCCCGTGTATAGAATTCACTGTAAAAGTAGCAGCGTTGAAAGACCACATTTTTTTCACTTTTGTATGGGGAAACCCGTACGGACGGTGGGGCGCTTGCCCAATGCCCATATTATGTACAAATCACAAAAAATTTTTTGGTCTTTCAGCGCTGCTACTTTCACAGTGAACTTTCTACAAGGAACACACCCTAAAGTATTATCACTTACTTTTGTTACTCCTTGTATAATTAAATGCCTTACAGGAAAAAGGCAGAAAGCATTTATAGTATCATAAGCCGTAATACACCTAGTTATGAATAAGATGTACTTGTCTAATTTTTCAGGCACAAATACAGATACTTTTTTCCTACCTGAAAAACCATGGCTCCCATGACTTTTCACTACTCAAAATGATTTCTGGCGGCTATGTTGGTGGAAAATTAAAGTTATGTGTCAGTCTAATGTACTATCAGAGAAGTTGATTCCTATGCAGATCGGGGATCTAAGTAGTTTGGTTGCGTTACGTCAAACCCAGCCGACAGATCACAATTAACATTGAATTGACATATTCGACCAAATAACGTTGGCCTATCAACTGCATAGGAATCAATTTCCTCGATGGTACATTGCTTATAATGTCTTCTAGGAGCAAGTTGGCACAGTGAAATATAAGATGAACGTGACTAGTTAAAATTATCAAGGCTTCATTATGGTCTCCAAAAACAAAGGAAGGCTCTAGAAAGTTTTGAACATCGAACGGACACGAATAAAAATCTGCGGAGGAAGGACAACTGACGATCAGCGATTGCCGATTCGTATGGTGCGCGTGTCACCTGAATCGTGTCAAGGCGAGCCGATGCGTTCGAGGCTTTATGTTGCAGTGTTACCGTTTGAAACGATAAACCGGTGGAGTGCACGGCCGGCGCGGGGCGAGCGCGGGGGCGGCGGGGCGCGGCGCGGGGGGGCGGGGGCGGCCGTCTAGACGCTACGTCACGCGGCCTCGCGATACCGCGTCGGTAAACAACAGTGTGCACTGACCGAATATGGCACCCGCCACCCGCGCCCGAACGGTCACCCCGAGTGGTCACCACCGCTTTCGCTGGGGCTGGTGAAAGTCCAAAGGCCAGATGTCATGTGGTTGGAGGAAATGCTGTCAGATTGTAAGATGTTAAGTACATTCGTATGCAAACCTGTTGAGAGTTGATGCGGGATGCCTTAATATATGTACATCTAATGGCAATCATAAGTAATGACAATATTGGATCACTTGCTTGGTTCGATTCTCGAATATCGCAATGAGTGTTAGGATCTTCGATCAAATACATATTTCAGATATATTTGATCGAAGGTTAGGATCCTACTTAGATCTACATAGATTCCAACTCGGTATAATATGTTGGAATGAGCATCGGCCCTCGGCGAAAATGTAGAGCTTGTAGTCATAGTAGTTAGTCCTACGACATAATTCTAAATTTTAAAAGCCTTCTTTAGGCTTAAAATAATAATAGAATAATGTGGATAATTCCAGTTAATTTATTAATTAATCAAAAAGGTTTTTCATTTAATAATGAATTTAACGTCGTATACTTAATAGAGTTTGAAGCGGCGCAAACGAGAGTAACTTTGGCCACCGAATACATATTAGTTTAACAACTTTGGCACAGGACGCCATTGTGATTACTGATTACAGCTGATAAGATTAAACTGTGATCTATCATAGGTACGTACACGTGGCTCGGTCACACTTGATCATATTACTCTAGCCACTCTTATCGCAAACGATAATCGACAATCATCCACACCACTCACAGCCCATACTCGCGAGAGCTTATTTTCAGCAACATCGCTCGTTTCTGAATCTACAAGTTTACAAAATTAAGTTCAATTTTGATGTACATAAGCTTGAATATGCTTTGAAAGCCAGTCTATTCTTTGTGGGCATAATTGACACGAGTAACGAATTAAAGTTGGAGGACTACAATGGCTCATTAACAAATTACCATCCCATTTATTACCGATGACGATAACTAATTGCTCGAACGATGGTGACGAACCGCGGATAATGCTGGACTGAGTAGTGAGTACACGTGTCATTTACTGACTTCCAAAAAAGGAGGAGGTTATATGTTTGTGGATATTTTTACTTACACAACCACGGACGAGTATTTTTCCTCGTCCGTGCATATAACATAGAGGAAAATAACTGAAAGTATCTCTTTATGTTTCAATTAAAGGCCGCACTCATTTAATAATGAAAAACTTCAATTTAATGAAGAGTTTGACAGATAACATAATATGAGGATTAATTTAAAGTCTTCTTTTATTTACTAATTAATATTCGTAGCTGAGTGCGGCAGTTAGATATATTTCTTTTGCCACTATAGTGCGCTGAGCCGACTTATTCGAAGCGCCGAATAGTCTGTTCATACAAAACTGAATAAGAATTATTATTGTCTACACTTTACGCCTCCTACTAGACGGACATCTATAGGTATTTGTCTGGTTTTTGTCGTATCAAATTCAAAAATCTGTCAGATGCCACTAACTAGCTCTAAAAACGCCTCCGTGGTCCAGTGGTTTAGAGCGCGGCTCTTGACTCGGAGGTCGTGGGTTCGATTCCCGCGTTGGAAACATGTTATTTCCAAGTTTGGTTAGGACAATACAGGCTGATCACCTGATTGACAAGTAAGATGATCCATGCGTCGGATGGGCATGTAAAAAGTCGGTCCTGCGCCTGATCTCTCGCAGTCGTGTCGGTCTTCCGTCCCACTGGGTTATGACTTATGAGAGTAAAAGGAATAGAGAGTGCTCTTGTGTACTGCGCACACACTTGGGCACTATAAAATTACTCCTGCGTAACTGGCCTTAGTTTCAATAAAATCGGCCACCGTCACCGAAACCGGTGTGGGACTTATTAGTTACGATTTATATTATGAAACGGTTCAATGATGATCATCTTTATAATGTAAACGGATTTTCATGAGGTTTTCTGAATTAATGTCGATACATTTAGGCGCATCGCAGACGACAGACTATCCGTGACGCACTTTTTAGTCTGTGGTAAATAGAACCTATGCAATTATATGCAGTAACGCACACGACGCGCAAAAAGTCCGCATTTATTTGCATAGTTCTATTTCCACAGACAAAAAGTGCGTCACGGATAGTCTGTCGTCTGCGCTGCGCCTTACAGAGGTGTAAGTGTAGAGTTTATGGATTTCCGACCTGTGGGCGAAGTCGCGGTAAAGCCTTTCAGAGTCACAGACGAAATCAACTCAAAATCACTAAAACACTGTTTATTTAAAATCGTTCAAGGAAAATAACAATCTATTCAAGGAAAACAAGCGGTATTTACAATTTAACGGTGACATATTATACAATGTATGCTTTTGATTGCAGGTGATTATGAAATCGGCAGTTTATGTGATAATAATATAATTATCGTAAAAATATTTCGTCATCAGCGCGACGCACGCATGGCAACCCTCTATCAGCTGTTTGACGTCTGTATTCTCAGCCTAGACCACAGAATATATATTAGTAGTACCACCTAGACTAAATAACTTGAACCTTATTGTTTACACAACTACGCTGCTTTATATAGTTTGAAAATTAATATAACAGTGGGTCCAGATTACGCTGACTGTGTCATGTATACGTATGTTAAAATTACTTTAGGACGAAGTGTCGCCAACAGTATTTTCGGACTAATGCGAACTGCAAACCTTCAAGAAGAGAAAGCATTCCCCCTTAAAAGGACGGCAACACTTCTGATGTTGCGAGTGTTCATGAGCGACGGTAGTTTGCTCTCCTAAAATGTCACAGATCTATTCAATGGGAAATGCATCACTTCTGTCATAGTCTAGACGCAAATAATAAGGGGCATTTTTGTATGGAACCCGAACCCAAGCACTTTGAGATCATTAAGCCCCCTCATGTGGTATATTATATTGTCTCATTGTGGTACAGTGCTGGGTACGATATGCCCCACCTTCTCTAAAATTTTTCAAAAAGAAAATATTGGAATCAGAGTACTGATGCATTTTAACAGATTTTTAAATAGAACAGTATTTTATTCCATTTTACCAAGTGACAAAACTCAATATTTGTTATTGACCATGTTGGAATGATTGGTAAATTGTCAAAAGGCCAACAGAAAACTGAACAGCCAACTCATATTTGCGGTGAAATGGTTTTTAGGGTCCATGTTAAATAATATAGAGTTTTTGCATACACAAATAGATAGTTAGTTTTCCAGGTGTTTTACAGTTAAAATATTTATTAAATTGTTTTGGAAAATAGTAGCATATTAATTTAAATGATAATATTATCTCATTGAGAAAGTATATAGTATTGTTTCTTAAAATAATTTAAAACCCCAAACTCCGTGGCAGTAGATGGCTAATGCGTATTTTGGGCGTAACTCTATTAGTTCATAACTTTTTTTTTATGGAGAAATGCTTTGCGCATCCCCGGCGGGTTGGTGATATCGGGTATGTGGAACTCCCCTGCAGTAGAGTCTACCTACTAAAACTCCACTCCCTGTCCCCGCTTAAGACAGAGTTGCGGGTACGACAGATCACAGAACCTACTGCAACAGTAATTCATATTATTTGGCTCGGCTCTATAGCTAATATTATATGATTTATGAACAAGTAGAGTGGGCTGAAAGTTTCAGCTATGGATAATTCCCTGAAAATATTTTTCACTCATAATAACATTAATATGAATCTTAATTATAAAGTAAAACCTCAATACACAAAAAATATACTTAATTAGGATTTATTTTGTTATTAAATATGAATTTTAATATTTTTTAAATTAGTCACCGTGTGAAAAACTTGTACTTAGTAAATAATTAAGTACAATTTTAATTAATAATAAATAATTACGATTTTAATTAAAAACAACACTTTTGTGGGAACACATAGCTTCTAAAATCAAGAATCAAGATCATTTATTCTACACAGGTTTCAACTGTAATAAAGGACTTAAAAAGATTTTATACAGACTAGATGTTTATAGGTTCTGCCAAAATAGAATCTGAAGCCATGGAGCATACTGTAGAGAAAGTTCCTAAAGCAGTCTTAACATAATTTGTCGAGAAAAGTGTAAAGTGGGTTTGGTTTCATTTTAACCCTCTTAATTAACATTTATAAAATTAGTTTATTGCGCGAAAACTGTGCGTTTTTCCGGAATAAAAAGTGCTATGTTTTTTCCTGACCATCAAAGTATATTCATACCAAATTTCAGTGAAATCGGTTTAGCGGTTTGGGCGTGAAGAGGTAAGAGACAGACAGACACACTTACGCATTTTTATTGATATTACCATAGGAATAAGACAATTTTCAATAACCTACTGCTAGTATTGCAATTTGCACATAGAAACAGTATTCTAATCATATTCACAGACGAAATAAAACAAGTCATCGACTACAAAACGTGTCGCTTTTTTTTGTCGGTCTGCCTGGTTAGGTATCTCAGACATTACGTATTAATCACTGACACACTCAATTTTTACGACACGTCTAGAGTCTAGAGTCTAGACTGGGACGTAGGCTACATTGTATGTTAATCACTTTTTTACTAGGCCGTTAACAATGTTCACTGAAATTGAAACACGTAATCTATGTATCTGTAGCCATGTTTAGGGTTATATTTTAACGATGAGTACTCGTAGTGGGTTACAGTGGGTACATTATTTTTCCACTTTGTATCTTTGCGATACAAAGTGGAAAAATAATGTAACCCCATAGTCCCCATATCCATATTCCATACTAATATTATAAATGCGAAAGTGTGTCTGTCTGTCTGTTAAGTCTTCACGTCCAAACCGCTAAACCGATTGAAATTTGGCATACTTTGAGTCCCGGGAAAGGACAGAATACTTTTTGGTACAACGGAGTTGCGGGCGTCATCTAGTCAAAATTATAATCAAAAATGTCACACGGGAACTGTTTATTTTGACGCGATAAAAATGTATGCAATGTCGCTTCCGCAGAGCTAAAACTATCTCTATAGCAAACATTAAAATCGCTTAACAGACGTAGTCACTTTTAATATTAGAAATCAAAACCACACTAAAGTATCCCAATTGGCAATTCCCAACATATTGTAGCATTTAGCGGTTCAATACAGTCAGTCGGATGTAATAATGCACCTGCAACGAGATCAACGCACATAATCCATATCCTGTCGGCTCGGGGATCCACATCAAAGAGCACTCCACCCGGTCCAGTGGTCGCGAGCATTTGCATCAATTCAGTTAATTTGATAGCTCAACGTGTGGATATAAACTGTTTTTAATGGTCTTCCTTTGATATGTTGTGCGGAAACAAAATCTCGATGGGCCCCCGGACCCCATTTCACTACATTGGCCCCCCGTACCCCGTGTGATTGGCCCCCAGCCCCCAGCTCATTCAAGCTATTGAAGTGCACGTTTCAGCTCGGTGTTCAGGAATTGATACGCGATGGATATCCCACTATTGAGTTTTGATTCTGACCATTAGGTACACTTTTCTAGCGGCCACGTTGCACCACAACTTTTATATTCACGGTAATTACCCTTGTTAATTAAAAAGTAACAAAGACTCTATTTCTAAACAAAATTATATATGCTCGAATATGAAACAAAGTACGCATTTTAGATAGTTTTATACCTTTTTGTAAGGTATGCAAAAAGGTATAAAACTACCTAAAAAACGCCGAATTAATTTCAAACCGCCGTACTCAGAGACATTTAATTCTGATTAACCTTCAATTTAATGAAGAGTTTGACAGATAATGTATGGGAAACATTATCTGTCAAACTCTTCATTAACTCTTCACAAACGCTCATGTCAAAATGTTGAATTAATTACATTTAAGTAATTAATGTTCCACTCTGAGTGCGGCAGTAAGTGTTGTACCTTTCAGAATCATATTAATACTAGGCGACCTCTAGTTAGTATTAAAGCAAATATTCAACGACCTCTGTGGCTCAGTGGTGAGCGTGTTGGTAGCTCAAGCCGGGGGTCGCGGGTTCGAATCCCGCCGACGGAACAAAAAGTTTTCAATGTTCCTGGGTCTGGATGTGTATTAAATATGTGTATGATATAATAAAAATCTTAAATATATGTATAGTATAAAAGTATTAAATATATTTCCGTTGTCTGGTACCTGTAACACAAGTCCTTTAGGTACTTAGCACGGGGCCAGACTGACGTGGTGTGAAGCGTCCATAGATATTATTTATTTATTTATTATTTAATTAGCGAAAAATTCCAGCCAAAAAGTCAGAAGGCGGAAATCCTACTACGTGCACATACAAAGGAGGTAATCGCATTTTTCCACGTCCCGTTATAATTTAGTGTCAGCTTCCTGCTGTCGTTGTCTAGACGTCGCGGTCGGCTGCATGGGAACATGCACAAGAATCGATACAAATTACATGTGACAGCGTCCGCGGTCGCTGGTGCGACGTGGCCCGACTGTCATGTCCGCCGCGCCGACCGACATTTCGCCGTTTTTATTGAACGCGACATTTCCAAATTGTCGGATACGTTGGAGATGAAAAAAATAGAGCATGTACGGGCTTACAAGGTTTTTTGACGCGTGGCGTGGCTAATGTCATGGACGGTACAATTTGCTATAGTCAGGACAATTTAAGGTGGCACCAGCGGTCATTGACCTTTCTAGTCTAGGAACTATGTGAAAAATACTCGCACTGCATTCTGTTAAATTCAAAATAAAATTGAATTAGTTTCATCGGAAAACGTCTTGGTTAAACTAACGACCATGCATGGGCGTAGCCAGGATTCGATATAGGGAGGGGCCATAGGTCTTTGGGGAGATTGAGAAATTCCTACCCGTATAATCCGGAACTAGTTGGCCGCGCCTTAGGTAACGTATATGAGCGGTGGGACGGATACAATAGCAAGATAAGTCCGCCGATAAAAAAGACAATCCAAGGAAATAATATCCCACCAAAAACATACCTGTTGAAATAGGGCCTAGTTCCTATAGGCTGATTTTTGGTCTAAAAAAAGAGTTGAAATAGTGCACGGCATGCGCGCGGCCTGCTGGAACTAGGCCTGCGCACTCCGTGCGCTTTGATTTAAAGTGCATAGGTTTTTAATTCATGAAGCCCCAAGCGGCCACATCCGGCCGCGATAACAATGAAAAAGCTATTGTGTCTCGTTTTGCCACGACTGATGGGTTAAAAAACGGAAAGCCGATGTCAATAATTAAATTATATTATTAATCACGATATCGCGAGATTGGTCGTCACTGTCTAATCTCATGTGCGTTGCGACTTGCGAACAGCAAGCAACTCGCCCCCTCACCCCTGTCCCTACCTAAGGCGCGGCCAACTACCTTAGCGGCACGGAATCTTGGCCAAACTCATAATATGCAATAACACTTTTTTAAGCGGTTCTAACGTGGATCTTATCGTGTAGGTGGGTAGAAAAAATGGTCACGTTAATCTCAAGAGGGTAATTCACTAATTTGAAGTGCATATTGGTCTGTGTTTTAAAGTTTAGTTAAATCGTGTCATTTATCCGGCGAAGTCGCAGTTTTGAATTGTGCTCTGAACATTTTGAATTTTAATTTGACAAAGATTTTTGTTGTTATTGTGGTTAATAAACACTTAAGAACCCCTTAGGATTCATAAAAATGCCTTTATCACCAAGTCAGGTAGCGCAGGCAGTAGCTTTAGTGGAACAGGGGATGACTCATCGTGAAGTGGCTACTATCCTAAACGTGCCGCGTTCCTCGATGCAATATGCACTAAAACGATATCAAGAGACTGGCCGCTACACCCGAAGACCAGGTAGTGGTGGTGTACGATGCACATCAGCTCGTGATGACCGCTTTATTGTGTTAGAGATTTCAAGAAATCGCTTCCTGACCGCAGTCGAGATCCGTCAGCGCCTTCAAATCTCCAGAGGTGTGAATGTTAGCGAGCGTACGGTGAGAAGACGTATGGAGGAAGTTAATTTGAGGGCAAGAAGACCAGCCCGTGGTCCACAGCTTCACCCTCAGCACAGAGTAGCTCGACTTCACTTTGCCCGCGAACACGCTAACTGGACTTATGAGCAATGGGCAAAGGTTTTGTTTACTGACGAGTGCAGGATCGCTTTAAATGCACCTGATGGTCGACAACGTGTCTGGAGAAGGAAAGGCGAACGTTATTTGGCGATAACAACCACTCCGACGGTCAGTTTTGGCGGAGGCTCTATAATGGTATGGGGTGGCGTGAGTTCTGATGCTCGTACGGAATTGGTCATCGTTAATAACGCCTTAAATGCGACTCGGTACGTCGCGGAAATTCTCGAAGAACATGTTGTGCCCTTTGGAGGGTTCATTGGTTATGAACAATTCATTTTAATGCATGATAATGCCCGTCCACATGTCGCACGCATAGTAAATGAGTACCTTCAAGAGGCTGGTATTCAAAAATTGCAGTGGCCAGCTCGCAGCCCGGACTTAAATCCGATAGAACACATATGGGATAAGCTGAAACGAGCAATAAAATCATCATCGAACCCACCACAAACCATTAACCAGCTTCGAGATGCTGCACTGAGAGCGTGGCGCGACTTATCACAAGTCGATATCAAGAACGTCATCCAAAGCATGCCAGACCGAATGCAGGCGGTTATAAGGGCTAGAGGAGGTAACACGCGCTATTAAAAAGGACAGAAAGCGACAAAAAATCGAACAATTTTAAATTCGTAGTGTTTTAAACTTAAGTGTTAAATTTTGTGTAAACGTGTTTTTTTGCATAAACTTCATTATCAATTTAAAAAACCTTTAACTGTGAGAAAAAGTGATCAGGAACGTTAACTGGATAGACTCAGATCTTAATTAATCAAAATTTGTAGAGCTAAGTGCAAAAAAAAGACAGTTATCACATCTTTTGTACTTGGCCAAGTTTCCGTGCCGGTGAGTTAGTTCCGCGCGGACTATAAACTTCGAATTCGTAATTTTTAACATATTATGAGAATCTCACAATAGAACCACAAATAGAACAAAATATGAGTGAGCGAACTGGGATTGAATGCCTCCCCTCTCACCACTCAACTCTTGAGCTTTTTAGCGACCGATCGCTCTTCTAGGGGGGGGGGGGGGGCAGCTGCTCCCCCCTGCCCGTACCTCGCTACGCCCATGCGACCATGCACCATAGAAGGCCACGTTCCTTTGAAGGCCAACTGTTAAAAAGCCGTAGTTATCGTCATGGTAAGATATATATTTCTTCTACTACATAGGTTCTTAGATACATCAAATTTAAGGCCACAAACGCGGCGGCGAGTCGATCGCGCCGCAATATGCCTCGATTTAAGTTAAAATATTGGTAATGTTCCTAGGAAGGCCGGTGGTTCCTTAAAAGGCCCAACCAAAGATTTGATAGTTGGCCTTGCAAGGGAACATCAACTTTACAAGGAACATGTAAACAGTAATTTTTTAGTTATGAATGCGTACCGTAACAATTAAAATATTGTTGTTTTGTATAACATCTTTACTTATTAGGATTATTAAACTTATATAAGCATATTGAACATTTTGGCCTTATAAAGAACGAGTCCATAAGAAGGCCATTTTAGATTAAAAAAAATTTTGATTGCATTATAAAACGCATTGGCAATTAGTTATAAGGTGTCAATGTGATACTCATTAATACTATTTTTAAAGAATTTCCATTAAGTTATAAGATGACCTTCAAGAAATGTTCGTTATTTTTAGATGCTATAAATATATTGAGCATTTAATATGTTGCTTAATTGAAAGAAATTATAATGCCGTTTTAAAATTGCGTAAAAGCAGATAAATAAAAACTTGTAACTCTATTTTCAAGTTAAACGACTAATGTATAATATTGGCCTTGTTTGGAGCTGTGTTCCTTGCAAGGCCATTTGGAAGAGCTTAACAAAACTTAAGTTTATTAAATGGTTATTCAAGCTAGGTTAAAAAGTGATTAATAATATGTTCACATCGTGTATGCAAAATACGATATCACCCTACTAGAAACATTTGTCACTTCATTGTCAATCGCAGTTTGTATAGAGAATGACAAGTTTTTGACAGGAAGGCAATGACCGCTACAGACAGAATTCCGCGATTTGAGAATAAAATAATATGCGCAATGCGCATAGGCATAATAATAGAAGTTTTTATTGAAATTGTTTAATCACACAATATTATTTGATTATCTACTAGTATTTAAAAAATATTTTATGAGGGTGACTGACTAATTTATTATACGAAATCATATTCCCTTCAAAAAAACTCATCCAGGAAAACCTGATTAAAAATACGTACGTGTTCGCTCAGATCAAATAGACATTTTATTTGGTCTGAGCGAGTACGTCAAAATCTGGTGAATAAGACGGGAAATACATATTATATCCAGAGTGCAGACAGCCAAGCCAACTGCCAAATATCACAAACTGTTATGGCATATAAAATCGTTGCAAACAAATTACATACTTAAAATGATGTTTCCTTTGGTATCAAAGAAAATATTCCCCATATGCATTTAAGACATAATATAGCAAGTTCCTAAAACCTGTGATATAGCATGATACTTGACAGAACAATATACTGTAAAATAGAGTTCCTATATTGTCATACTGTCATTGACTCCCTGTCAAAGACTTGTCATTTTCTATATAAACCGCGATTGACAATGAAGTGTCAGATGTTGCCAATCGCGGCTTTGTATAGAAAATGACAAGTTTTTGACAGGGAGTTAATGACCGCTACCGCTATGTTTCACCGAGTATATAGTACTTAGAAATGTAATAAAAATATTACAAAAGTAACAAAAGATAAGCCGTTCAAGGTTTAATCAATTTCAAGATTGGATAAAGAAAATATTATGCTCATTCCTGATACTTCTAGACACATAATGTTATTTAATATCGGAGATATCGTCGGCATAAGGTGTCAGAGGTAAAACTGCTAAAAGGAAGTGGAGAATTACATTTGGGAATGAATGGGCGCGACATGTGGCAGGCGCCAGCTGTCTAGACTCTAGACGGCACCTGAAGGCTCTCGAGCGACGAGCGACGAGCGACGAGCGAGGCTCACGGCGCGGGCGTCGATTACCGCGCGAACACCGGACATGCTTGCTGCGACGCGACGGCTTTTCACGCGTTCTTTATGCCTTAAATCAGGGTTTCCCAATCTTTCTCAGCCTGCGGCGCAGTTGCACGTCACAATATTTTATCACGACGCCCTACTCTACCTAGCTATTAGAAAAAGATAAATAAATAAACACCTTAAATGATTATAGTTATGCAGGTAAATAATTATTATTTACCTGCATAACTATAAACTAATATTTAATAACCTACTGATTCTACCCGCTTTACATAATTAATACTTATTTTATTTAGTAATATTTGTGGTTTCGGATAATGATGGAGGATCGACTCACGGCGCGCGGCGCCCCTCTTGCCTTTCCACGGCGCACCAGGGCGCCGCGGCGCACAGTTTGGGAACCCTTGCCTTAACTTGCTTTATATTTTTAACGAGCTGCACCGACTGTATCATGAATTGGAATCCATGTTAAAGCTTTTAATTTTAAAATGTTTGTCTGTCTGCTTGAGATGGGCCACAACTAAAAGACACTGAAGCCAAGAGTTGAGGGAATATTACAAATCGATCTTTAACGCTCCCTAAATCTTATATAATAACAATATTATTATGTACTAGTTACTACCAAATGACAATACATTGAATCAATATTCATAGTCAAATGGCGGACTTGCTTTGGTGGCTTATTCGGTTTAGTCATAAGTTATAACTTATAATGCATATCACGACCTGTCGTACCTATATAGTAGTAGGGGAGGTCGCGCTCAGTTTAAAAAGTAATTTTATACCGAGCGAAAATCGTTACAATAATAGTATTCCACCAATACATAACAGCTTTGATCGTCAGCTGCTTCAGAAGTGGTGGAATGAAAATTGAGAATATCTCAAAGTTGTTGTTGGGAATCGTATTGAATTGACATTAAAAAGATCCCAATTCGCACCCAATAAAGGTTCACATCTAGATTATACACGTTTAGGTTCGGTAGGTGTCGTTTTAGTATATAACAACAGATGGCGCTTTTAAAGTAAAATTTATATCATTCTTCTTCACAAATATTGACTATCGAATTAATAATAATTACTTAAAATTGCTATGTGAGATAATTTTATGGTTAATTCAAACGAAAATCGCCGTCAGCTGAATGTTTGAAGGTGGAAATGTCGTCTACGCGACGCCCTAGAATATATTGAGCGCGAAGTAGGGCTATATTGGTTATAACTTATATCGCTGGCTGACGGTTTTTCCAACGTCGTATTAGCGACTGACGGTTTTCTTTATTATATACAAAGTAGAAACATTCACCTGTATAAATTTTGTACGGTATAAAATGACTTTATATTCAAAAAATTTTTAAATGTTCAGTAATGCGACTGACGTTAAATCCCCCGTCTGCAATACGGCTGACGGTGATTTTTTGGTTAAACATAACCTCAATAATCATCCATCAAAGTTTCATTCGGTATAAAATCACTTTTTACAACTTTGAAATACTCTCAGTTAACATTCCACCACGGGTGCGGCGACTGACGCTGATTATATTGATTGATAAATATTAAGCTACCGCTGGACAAAAATTTGGTCGGTATGAAATTACTTAGCAAACGCTAGCACTACCTCCCCTACTAATAGGCTTGACATAATCTAACAAAATAACAAATTACATAGCCCCGCACAATCTGCCTTTGAATCAATTTCTCAAATCGTACTTAATATTAATATAGGCATTACTTACATAGGTAATAGGTATGTACGATTCAATAAAGCGGCTAGGAGATTCCAAGGTCTATTTAAATCTAGTCTGAAGTAGATAAGTAAGTACTTGATAATATAATTGTCTAGGTCTGATAACAGTTTCTTCCTATTGATAAGTAGGAAGTGATTTTTCCAGACAACCTAGGTTATAAATAAGACAAGAGTCAATAGACCTTCCTAGAGCCACCGAAGAATATCAACCGCAATTAGTAATTTAATTAGTAATTACATTTATTGGACTATAAAAACTGTACTCGGCGAAATATGGCGGTAGCGGTCATTGACTCCCTGTCAAAAAATTGTCATTTTCTATAATACAAAGTCACGATTGACAACATCTGACACTTCATTGTCAATCGCAGTTTATATAGAAAATGACAAGTTTTTGACAGGGACTCAATGACCGCTACCGCCATGTTTCGCCGAGTACAGTTATAATAACAAGAATAGTTTATTTATTTAGATATTATTTATTTATTACTAGATATTGGGCATTTTCGTTGCGCTGAAATTTGTTTACGGTGCGGAAACCATTATTTTTTTTCTGGAATAAACGCTTATTTCTATGTCCTTTCTCGAGATTTAAACTAAAATCTTAAACATCTATATAACTCATTTTAGCAGTTTCAGCATAAAAGTTTACTTTTTTAATATGTAAGTTTAGTTTAAAAGAGACAATACTGTAATTTTTTAGAACAGAGTTGAAACGGTAGAGTTGTAGAGTTATACTAATATGTCAGAACTCAAGTTTTAATTTTATTATTTTCATAAATTGTTTATTATCCTAGATCTGAAATAAAGCAACTATAATTAAAAAAAACACTGAAAAACAAAGAGATATTTAAAATATTAAATCATGAACTAATTCAAGCTCTAGTTCATAGAGATAGCTTATATTCTAGGACACTTTAATGTCTAGACTCCCAATTAAAGAAAATAATACAGAAATAGCGCAATATTATGGTGACCTCAATACAGGCAGACAACTCTGCAAACATTTGTCGGCCGCGCCTGCTCCGCAAACGAAGTGCCCTGTTATCATTACGATACATACATTTGTCGCACAAGGATAGGCTATTACGAACATCTGTAAACAATAATTGAACTCCCTTGTTATATTATATTTCAAAAAGATGTTGTTAAGACAGAAAACCTAAACTACAATCCCAAATATAATCAAAATCTGTTCACTAGTTTTTGTGTGGAGAAGCGAAATATATTATACTTACTAAGTGACCCACCCGCCCCACACTGGTCCCAAAGTAAAATAAATGGGACATTAAGAATTTTCGGATCGAAGGTCAACGGATCAGGCTGATATTTTTTTTGTAGACAGCTGATGCAATTACAAGTCACTTTTATAGATGTCGTTTTTTTCAAATATGCCGTATCTACAGAGATAAAAAATAATGTTTTTTTTTGTATGGACGAAATCATAATTTTGTCATTTTCATCCAAGATTCAAACGTATTCAAAATAAATCATAGCATAGCTTATAGAGGGACTCTTGTCGTACATTTTTGTCATACACACTCAACTGCGATTTTTGCGCCTTTTAGAGCTACAGGCACTTTATTAATTTTTTTTGGTCAGTGGATGAAGCTGATTTTTTTGTAGCATCTGATGCAATTACAAGTAACTTTTACAGAGGTCGTTTTTTTCAAATATGCCTTATCTACAGATAAAAAAAATGAATTATTTTTTGTATGGACGAAATCATAATTTTGTCATTTTCTTCCAAGATTCAAACGTATTCAACATACATCATAGCACAGCTTATAGAAGGACTCTTGTCATACATTTTTGTCATAGACCACTTAACTGCGATTTTCGCGCCTTTAGGAGCTACAGGTACTTTAATTTTTATTGTTTTGTACAATTCATTTTCGAGTATTTCATATGGATTTTAATAAATATTGTTTAGGATAGACAACGTTTTCTTTATTGACAAGTAAAGTAACTCTTACTAGCAATGTCTTATTTATAAAAAAATCCTATATATACTTGAACTAAACAAATTATTAAAGTAGAAATCTCAAAACATGTACGTAGTAGGTAAATTATTTTATGACTCATCCAGTTTGTACCCAACAAACAAACTAATCTTATAAAATTAAGTCAATAAGGTCTAAACTCTTGTACTTGTTATAAAAGAGCATTCATTATGCCAATGCTACATAAAATGGCACATTATTAGGTGATTTGGCTAATATTACCTTTATTCATATAATTTGGTTGGGTAAACGTTAATAACTCTAATTTATACGGCAACTATAAGGCTTCGAAATATGTTCATCTTATAGTGGCTAGTTACAAGGCTTGTAATATGGTCAATTATTCTTATAAAACTGATGCACAAGGTAACTATAATGCTTTTAACTTATAGGGGCATTTAATAAGACATCTATCCAACAAACGAATGCTAACATTTTATATGACCTTAACAAGGATGAAAGCAATCCCTATTCTCTTATACAGTGATTATAAAGATATTATTCTCTTTAAGGTTACAATAAAATGCTTTACATAACTAAATTCGCCATTTTAAACGTACAAAAGATTGTGTGAGTATCTTGCGGAGCGGAATAATCGGCCAAGTGCGAGTCGGACCTGCGCACGATGGGTTCCGTACTTTCATAGAGGGATTCAAAACAATGGAAGAAGTTGAAAAGGAGCGATGGTTACAGAAGAAAAGTAAAAAATAAAACAATTCATTTGATAATCACGTATCTTTAATAATATTTCAAACTTAAAATTGGTGCACAAAAGTGAGCTAAAGTATCTTTATAAAGAGGTCTCTTTCAGCCAACCCAACTACAGTGGAAAAAAATCATTTTTATATAAAACATACGGAAATAACACTAGATAGGTGCGATTTTTTTAGTGTGAAAGGAACCCTAACTATATTATGTAAAATGGCGATAGCATAATAAACAATTGATGCCGTTATAAAGTCTTTACTCTCATAGACTCCTTATAGACGATGTGTGAATCCTGTTGTTCTTTTAAAAGCACTGTACTTAACTTGACTAAATAATTAATGACGTTTTTAGCACAAAAACAGCTTAAATTCAATACCAAAACACACAGCGTATCACATTTTATCATGCATTTAAATTCCCATACACTTTTCACTATAAACGAGCACTAAATCAGGTAAATAAACTATACATAAAATAATGACTTATCGTTTACTTGACAGTAAAATGGCTGATGTTTCTATTTCTTCTCCAAGCTGTTGCAAAAATGTAAATCACTTATGACGGCAAAAAGGGGTAACGGATTTTAAGAGCCTTTGATTTGCCGCATTAACTCCTTGTATCGGACAATAATATAACACGTATAAGGGTGATCGCCCGTATTAACGCTTTCCATAAATAAAATAAATAAAATAAAATAAAAAAGCCTTTTACTTCTCGCTTTACATTAAGACAGAAATTACATTATTAATTATGTTGTTTATTGTACATGCAAAATCATTAAACATAATATTATATAAATTTAAATTAAATAAATTGACAAAGTTTGTTTAAATCTTAAGAATTAAATTAATTGATTTCAATTTTAATATTTATTAGGATTCATTAGCATGTCAGGTAAGATTGTAATTTCATTTTTATACTAGTTAAATTCATTAATGTCATGCAAATTATAAGTAATTATTATCATTATTCGTTTTAGCAAGAACCCCTCTCAACGGAAGGTAAAGGCCTCCTCCAGAGCCGACCAACGTTCTCTGTCTTTTGCCACTCGCATCCAATCAGTACCCGCTACTCTTATAATGTCATCTGTCCAGCGCGCATTTGGTCTACCCCTTTTTCTTTGTCCTGGGGGGCCAGTCCACGAGGTTGTTGTTGTGGTCCAGCGGTTGTCAGTGAGTCTGGCTACGTGTCCCGCCCATCGCCATTTCAACTTTTGGGAGTAGCTGAGGGCGTCGATGGCTTTGGTTTTCTGTCTTATAATAGTATAGCGAATTCTCTGAATCCTCTTAATTTTTAGGATGCTTCTCTCCAAGCATCTTTGGCTAGTTATAATCTTGTTCCTTATTTTCCTAGTAAATTTCCACGTTTGACATGCGTATGTAAGAGTAGGGAGTAGGCAGGTGTTCATTACTTTGCTTTTTAAGCGAATATGCATGTCGCTTTTTAAAATTTCTTTAAGGCCCCAGAATTTTTTCCATGTAATGTTGACTCTTCTCTCTACTTCCTGTTCATTATTATTTGGATTGAATGATATCTGTTTTCCTAGATAGATGAAGGTGTCAACATATGTTAAGGGTACATTTCCTAGGTGTACAGGTAGCTTGATGTGGTTTGTCATGATGTTAGTTTTGCTTATGTTGATTTCTAAACCTGCTTCTCGGCTTTTTTCGTTTAGAGAGTTTATCATCGTTTGCAGTTTGTGTGCGCTTTCTGATATAAGAGTTATGTCGTCAGCAAACCTCAAGTGGCTCAAGTAGCGACCGTTTATATTTATTCCGACTTCTTTCCAGTCTAGCTGACTAATAATATCCTCTAGCACTGCTATGAATAAGGTTGGAGAGATTGGGTCTCCTTGTCTTACACCTCTTTTTAATTTTATAGGAGGTCCAATTTTCTCTAGTTTTACTCTACTGGTACTGTTGTCGTAGATGTTTTTCAGGATTTCTATGTAAACTAATGCCACTCCTTGAGAGACCAGAGCTTTCCAAATCGATGAGTGCAGTAAAGAATCAAAGGCTTTTTTATAGTCGATAAAGGCTATATAGAGTGGTCTATTAAACTCTTGGAATTTATCTATTATCATCTCTAGCGAGTGTATGTGGTCTACGGTGGAAAAGTTTCTTCTAAATCCCGCCTGTTCTATAGGTTGGTGTTTTTCAGTAATTTCTTTGATTTTCTTTTCTATTATGGAAGAAAAGATTTTATATACTGAAGGTAGCAGGCTTATCGGTCTGTAATTGCTAATGTCGTTAGGGTCTCCTTTTTTGTAAAGCAAGATTATTTCCGATTGTGACCATTGATGTGGAGAGTTTTTGTAGCGCAGTATCATGTTAAACAGTCGGGTCAGAGGTTTGGCTAGTTTTGGATCACTAATGATGCTATTTTTATAGCATCATTAGTGATCCTATCAGGTCCTGGGCTTTTGTCTGTTTTTAGAGATTTGATTACTTTCACCACTTCATCTTCCTCGATTTCTGCGTTCGCTTCATCTATGTTACTACTCGGCAATTTATATTCTGGATGATACGGCAAGTTGTATAGGTCTTTGTAGAATTCTGTTGCTATTTCAAGTATCTTTGTGCGGTTATGTGTGTCGTTGGATTTGTTTTTTAGTTCTGCAATCCAAGATTTATGTGTTCTTAATTCCTTATAAGTTTTTTTAATGCTCCCTGTGGTGTGAAGGCATTTTTCAATAATACTTGTGCAGTGTGCCTTATAGTCTTGGTTAATCCGTTTACTTATTAGCTTGTAAAGTGCTTTCAATTCATTTTTCATAGCTCTTGATTTCGGTTTGGTCTTATGTAATATTTGTCTTCTGTTGATTAGTGCCTTTGTGCGTTCAGTTATTATTCGGTTTTTGTTGTTTGTGTCAGATACAAGGTGACCTATTTTTAAACTGTTGTCTATCGAGTTTATTATTTTATCGTAGTAGCTCTGAACAGTATCTTTGTTGTTGCAGGGGTCGAGAAAGTTTATTGAGTTGCATTTCAGCGAATTCCTGTACTTTTCGACTTCTATTTTGTTCTTAAGTTGAGATCTGTGCAATTGACCAAAATTTCTACGGATTTTTGGAATTGAATTTAATTTGAATGTCGCTCTTACTGGTCTGTGGTCGGAAGGGTATGTGACGTTTAAAACTTGCATATTGTTTACTTGTCTGGGTAAGTTCGTTAGAATATAGTCTAGTTCGTTTTTTGTTTTGCTATCTGGTGATTTCCAAGTCCATCTTTGTTTTTTGTTCTTTATGAAAAACGTATTCATAATATACAAATTGTTTTCGTACGGGAAATTGATTAACCTATCCCCTCTGCCATTTCTATTTCCGTATCCGTGATTGCCAGTAACTTTTTCGTGTGAATTGGTTTGGCCAATTTTGGCATTTAGATCGCCCATTACTATTATATTTTTGCCTGAGAGGCTTATGGCTTTATCAACTGTACTGTAGAAAAGTTCCACGTCCTCCTCTTTTGACATCTCTGTTGGTGCGTAGACTTGAATGATGTTTAAGTCTGTATCATTTGTGCATAATCTTAGTAGCGCTACTCTTTCTGATAGTCCCGTGAAGCTTTTTATATATTTCTTTAGGTATTTTTTAACAATGAAACCTACTCCGTATAATCCTGGCGTCTCACCGATGTAGTAAAATATAAAACCATCATGTTCTTCAATTGAGTTGCCCAGTTTCCTGACTTCTGAGAGACCGATAATATCGCATTTTACGTTTTTTAAGGACTCGGTTAGTTCCAGCAGGCGTGAATAACTGGATAGAGTTTTAACATTGTATGTCATAATGTACAGGTTGTTGATTGAAGTGCTCTTAGAATCATCAAATATTTCCTCTGGAGGGTTTTGGTCGTGATCTTCCACGGGGACCAGCCGGCTTGGAATATTTGTTTTAACATTATTAATTTGTCTTTGCAGTTCATTTTCCGTGAGAGAGGGCGGTAGTTGCTATATTTTTGTGTCTTTATTCAATTGTTCATTTAGTGAAGTACTTTGAGTGTTGGCAGTTTGATTTTTTGTTGTTAGGAAACTGAGTAGTCCTGGCTTGAGATTTCCCTCTGACAAGCTTGATGTTCTTTGGAGTCCTGTTTGCGTTCTATTCTTTTTATTTGCTTGTGCATTTGGCATGGGTTGTGTGGGGTCGGTGTTGGGTGAATTTGGCAAGGTTCTTTTCTTGTTGCCTGGAGCTTCTGGATTTGTTGTTTTTTTGTGTACAATTAGTTTAACGTATTTAATAGAAGCGTAGTTTCCTTTCTCTTTTTCAATTCTCAATTGCTCCTGTAATTCCCTTCTTTTTTCCAAAATGTGTTGAGGGAAGTCCTCGTTAATATAGTACCTGGTACCTTTCAGTGATTTTCTCTGTTTAAAGATTTCAATTTTTTTTTACGTAGTAAATGTTACAGTGACTGGTCGAGGTTTTTCACCTTTCTTCCCTATCCTCCTGGTTTCTTGTATGTCTCTGAGTTCAACCTCTACAGAGAAATGTTGTTTTATAAAATTCAATACATTCTTCTCTAGATTTGCGTATGAAGTATCTGTTTCTGCCAAACCAAATATAACAATGTTTCTCTGTCTTGATTGCTTTTCCAAAAAATATAGCCTTTTCTCTTGGTTTTCCAATTTCTCTTTTAGGTTTTCGTATTTTTCCTCCATCGATTTAAACTTTTCTTCCATTAGTTGATTAACATTTTGTGTGACTTGTTGTGTGACTGTTTCGGCTGAGTGCAAGATTGTTGCTTTCTGTTCATTTAGCTCGTTTTGAATTTTTTTGAGCATGTTCATAACTTCATCCATGATTGTAGATGTGCGGCTTTACGTGTTACTTAATTTATTTTATTTTTAATGCTCGGTTAATATGATTAGTTTCCCTCTCTTTGGGAATGGAACGCTTTCCATATGTTTCTTATAATTTGAAGTACCTTGTTCTTTGAAATTATATAACACGTATAAGGAAAAAAGCGGACAATAAAGCAACTATAAGGAGGGTATAAGGTTATTATCTTTATAAATTGTGCCCACATGCACCCTTATTAGCGATAATACTACTCCTAAAAGAATATTATTTTTGGCTATATAAGCCACAACAAGAGCAATTTTTGTTAGTTGGGTAAACATTGTTTGATAATGACTCATTGCCTAATTACCTCTATACTTGGAAAAATATGATTTCGTCCATACAAAAAATTATTCATATTTTTTTATCTGTAGATAAGGCATATTTGAAAAAAACGACATCTATAAAAGTTACTTGTAATTGCATCAGATGCTACAAAAAATCAGCTCCATCCACTGACCAAAAAAAATAAATAAAGTGCCTGTAGCTCTAAAAGGCACAGAAATCGCAGTTGAGTGTGTATGACAAAAATGTACGACAAGAGTCCCTCTATAAGCTATGCTATGATTTATTTTGAATACGTTTGAATCTTGGATGAAAATGACAAAATTATGATTTCGTCCATACAAAAAAAAACATTATTTTTTATCTCCGTCTACGGATATTCTTTCAAATATGCCGTATCTATACGGCATATTTGAAAAAAACGACATCTATAAAAGTGACTTGTAATTGCATCAGCTGTCTACAAAAAAAATATCAGCCTGATCCGTTGACCTTCGATCTGAAAATTCTTAATGTCCCATTTATTTTACTTTGGGACCAGTGTGCGCCCCGGTGTCGCACGGGTATAAAATATCTATATATTTTATACGCGTGCGACTGGCTGGCTGGAGTGGCTATCCACTGAAAAAATGATTAAGATCGATAGCCTATGATCCTTCACGTGGTCTACTTCTTATCTGTGCCAAATAACATAAAAATTGCTCCAGTAGTTCGCGAGATAAGCAATTTCAAATAATTTCCCCACTTTTTTCCACATTCTCCTATTAGCCTTAGCGTGATAAAATATAGCCTATAGCCTTCCTCAATAAACGGGCTATCTAACACTGAAATAATTTTTCAAATCGGACCAGTAGTTCCTGAGTTTAGCGCGTTCAAGTTAGCTCTTTCAGATAATTTTCCCCGTTTTTTTTCACATTTTCCTCTATTTCTTCGCTCCTATTAGTCTTAGCGTGATAAAATATAGCCTTATAGCCTTCCTCGATAAATGGGCTATCTAACACTGAAATAATCATCAAAATCCGTTGCGTAGTTTTAAAGATTAAAGGGAACAAAAGGACATGAGGGAAAAAAGCTACTTTGTTTTATAATATGTATATAGATAGATCTTACAAGCTTCTGCTTGTACCTATTATAATAATGAGAAGAAATAACTGAAATTAAGTACAACTACTACAGTCTACAGCTAATTAATCAATATGCTACTACAATTTTAACAATCACACTAATATCTATAAGTTTTTGTTTGTCATAATTTTGTCCCTTTTACGTGTGTACTTTGAAAATTGTAGTGCCCCAAGAGGTCACTAATGTAGAGGACACATTGAGCTTCGAAGTGTCACGTTCTTTATAATATACAATAATTGTATGTGTATTGTCTATACGATAATGGCAAAGATAACATTATCTCACACATACCTGTGTGTGACATATTGACATGGTTTGCCAAGCGCTTTATCGTGTTTAACAACAACTTCTACATGAGTGTTCTGTGCGACATAATATGTCAGGTGCTTTGTAGGGTTCCGTACCTGAAGAGTAAAATATATAACTAACAATCCCGCTGTAAGTCTGTATGTCACTAGGCTGTGGGTATCTCACAATTTTTTTCATCACGCATTCGCATTTCATCAAAATGCTATGGGTATTGACAAGAGTTTCACATTTTAAGATGTTCTCAGAATATTATTGTAAGACTTAAAACCATTTTCGGATAAAAAGAATATAGAAACATTGGTATTTCCGGACTAGTGCGACCTTAAAACGAGCAAAACCAATTTCGTACAGAAAATTGTTCGAGATTTTTTAAAAACGCCAATGCAGTCAATATTGTGTTGACTATGATAAAATATATTAAACTGCACTTATGGATATAATAAATCTTAACTTTAATTAAATGTAGAGTTTCACGGAACATGTAAAGAGTTTATATTAAAACTTCATTTAATATTTAAAGTTAAGTTATCATTAAATGCTTCTCACTTCGATCGTAACTCTCTAAGTGCCCCCGCTCTATCTTTCATTTAAATATTAGTTTCAGCGATTTCACCCACATTTCAGACTTATAAACACCTCGTCAGTCGTCATGTATTAACACGACATAAATTATTCACATACAAATATATTTGCTTACGCAACTTCTATCGCAAATTTTGACATTTCCATAAGCAAATTAGTAATTAGGAAATTACTTGGAACGTTCGAAATTGGAACGACCTACATTTGTCGGATCGATTTTCGGAGCTCGTCCATAAATCGGCAGACAGGTGATGTAGACAAGTGGCTACAGACTAGTGTATAGACGCTGAAAGCTTTCGGGACGTCTGCGTACTCGAATTTCAGCTAAAGACCCCTGTACACGTGTTGAGGGGGGGTTTTTAGACAAAATTGACATAGGGTTGTAGAGGGATTTCGTAATAAGATTTGACTACTAATTCGTTTCGATGGGCGATCAGATAATGGGCCATGATTACCATTTGATGACACAGTAGTTATAGCTACAGTAGTGGGAAGGAGCTCTTTATAAAGCCAATGCTAATACAAGGTGTAACAAAACTAAGTGATGATACTTCAGGGTGTATATGATTCCCCTGGATTGAGTTTAGTGTGATAGTAGCAGCGCTGAAAGAGCAACTTTTTGAAGTGAAAACTTCTTTAGCGGCGTTGAGCACTTTTGTGGGATGGGTAAAAACTGTGAAACTCGCGTCAGATGCTCGTTCTGATCGAAAAACCGTAAGACGGTTGGTTAGTAGTGTTGTAACATCGAAATCGATCAAACGAACAATCGATTGTTTTTTTTTCGATTGTCAATATTATTTAATCGATTGTAAGGGTTTCGATTAATTAAAAAAAAGCGTTTTCATAAAAAATGGGTTAAAAATTTAATCGATTGTAAGGGTTTCGATTAATTAAAAAAATCGATTTTCATAAAATATGGGTTTAAAAAAATTGTAAGAGTTTCGATTAATTAAAAAAATCGATTTTTTAAAAATCGATTTTCATAAAAAATGGGTTAAAAATTTAATCGATTGTAAGGGTTTCGATTAATTAAAAAAAACGATTTTTTAAAAATCGATTTTCATAAAAAATGGGTTTAAAAAAATGCACAACGTTAATAAACAAGTTTTCACTTCTGCCGGCACTCCCGGAGTGCAACCCGTCTTTTTTTTTACTTTTGTATGGGCTAATTCCTGACGCTTAGGCGCTGGCCCATACAAATCACAAAAAAAAATTTGCTATTTTGTGTACACAGCGAACTCTATATATAGACTCTATATAACACCCTAAAATATTATCATTTTGTCTTGTTACACTCTGTATTAAACTACATATTTACATGCCCAATCTCTCCTACTATGAGTTCTCATTCACTCACTAACTCCTATTATGATTTATGAGTTATCATAATACATATTTAAAACATACTCTACACGTCATGTGATCGTCTCTAATTATCCATTATGACCTAACTAGTAGAGGTCGTATCGGTGTCGTAGAGCTCGTGTCGTAGAGGTCGTAAGCTACCGATATCGTGCGGCGTGCCGTCGGAAGGTCGTGCCGGTCGGACGCGTAGCCGGTGCATAAGCTCTGACTCACGGCTGTCTGCTATTGTTTAGTGCCCTAACTACGCCACGATTCGCCAAGAGGGAGTTTTCACAACGAAGGGTTTATAATTAAAAAAAAATTATTTTTGTTTTATGAAAAAATTAAAATTAAAATTTACAATAAATGACGTATCGGTTGTTTGGTCAACGTAGATATTATATTATTATTGTACCAGAAGTCTACATAATTGACAACGAGGTCGTTTGGGTGGAATATTTAATATTGCCGAAAATAAAATAATAAATATTATACATAAGCGATAGCTTTTATATTTACAGCGCTTTATATATATAACAAATTTTGATTGATTTAGGCGACATCAGAGAACATAAAACAGCGAAAGGTCAACCAACTAATTTGAATAATGAATCATGTTTTATTACCTTTTCTTTGTTATATAATTAGAAATAAAATATAACCTATTTATTCCAAATAAAGAATTAAAATGCATAATATTTATAATTCGTGGTATTATTTATAATCTGCGAAATGACACGGATTTCTAGAGACTAAACAAACCTTGAGTAGTGGCTTATGGAAAGCAGCTATAAAGAATTATGTATTTTTTTATGATAATAAATTAAAAAAATGTATTGATAAGACGGTGGTAATAATATTAAATGTAAAAATAATAATAAGTAAATGCAAGTTATATAATTAGAAATAATATAATGTTATCTAATTAGAAATAAAATATAACTTATTTATTCCAAATAAAGAATTAAAATGCATAATATTTATAATTCGTGGTATTATTTTATAATCTGCGAAATGACACGGATTTCTAGAGACTAAACAAACCTTGAGTAGTGGCTTATGGAAAGTAGCTAAGTATAAAGAATTATGTATTTTTTATGATAATAAATAAAAAAATGTATTAATAAGACGGTGGTAATAATATTAAATGTAAAAATGATAATAAGTAAATGCAAGTATAATTATTGTGGGTATTGCATTTGGTTCTGATAATAGTCACACTTTTTTTTAAATCATAAATCATTATATTGGTTGGCATTTTATATATTTTTTCAACTACGAGTCTGCTTTATCCAATTTAAAAAACCAAACACACCAAAACAATATTATTGGATACGATACGATCAATGTGCATATTCCCTGTCCGTTACGCGCTAGACGGCCGCCCTCCCGCCGACCTTGTCTCGGCTGGGATTTATTGGTGCGTCACCACGCGTCACTGATCGTCGCCACGCGCCACCACTCACCACCATTCACCACCACTCACCACCACCTACAAATCCCACCACGACGCACTCAGACTGCAATCGATAGAGACCAACACGGCGAGGTTTAAAAGTTAGAAAAAAGCCTTTTAAAGTTTTGCGTTTGCGTAAACAAATGAATAATATAAAATATATCCTTATTTTTATGAAACAATTAAATTAAGTTAGATAGGATACAAAAATAGTATCAAACCCGTACATATTGGTGTATTAAAAATAAGGAAATACCAACAGTTTTAAGGAAAATTTCGCGTATTTTTCTAGGTATAAATCTTGTGAAATATTATGCAAAAATTTCGTCAACGATTTCCTTGCTGTCTAGTCGGTTTATAAATAGCTTAACCGTAGCCTTAAATCTATAGTAATACTAGCTGTCCCGGCAAACGTTGCTTTGCCATAATAATATATAGTATTTCGAGCATATTATTATTTAATTGAAGTGACTAAATAAGTATGTCGCCATGGCAACGTCGATCGCTATCCCGTCGTACAAACAATGGTCGCCGTCAGTCTCAGGTTGTAATAATTTATTATTGTTTATTCAACAAATGCACTTATCAATATATAAAGTACCGAGTAGCCAATTCTCAGACCTACTGAATATGCATATAAAATTTGGTAAAAATCAGTAAAGCCGTTTAGGAGTTCGCGGACTAACATTGCGACACGAGAATTTTATATATAAGAAGATATATTATAAGTCCGAAGGTGTGTCTGACCGTAACCTCTTCACGCCCAAACCGCTGAATGATTTTGTTGAAATTTGGTATGGACTTAGTTTGAGTCCCGGAAAAGGACATACTTTTCATTCTGACAAATGCACGTTTTCCGCGTTATAAGCCAATTTTGGCGCAACGGAGTTGCGGGCGTCAGTTCAGAGTTCAGTATAAATCAGGCATCAAGTTCGGTATAAGCGCAAAATTCCGTTAAGCTAATTTATATTCGGGCAATAAAACGAGCGAATCAGTGACGCGTGACGAGGGCTCGCCAAAGTCATCGAGGTGACATGAATTTTATAATGTGTCTTACGACACGTAGAGCCAGACGTCTAGACGGTCGGTCGCGTCGGCCCCAGCCCTGAAGGCTCTTCAGGAAGGCCGAAATACCTCGCCCCCTCCCCCCCGCGCCACCCCGCTCGCCGCGCCGCAGACACCTATTACGGAATATCGCACTAGCACCGATTTAACTTGACAATAGAACGTATTTCATTTTATACTTTAGATTTTCATATTTAGTAAGAATTTGTATTTCTGACGGAGACTTCGTTTTTTGCATGGTATACTAGTTGTAGCTTGTACCATTTAACCTTACTCTTAATGTGTTCTAGACACTAGAGGTCTAGAGTAGTTCTCTACTTTTTGCCATGTCTTTACAAAAGGAAGACCTTGATGATATATTTTGAAGTTAGTGTAAATTATAAAATTTTACAGTTATTTTTGTATCTCATCAAAATAATTTAAGTATATAAAATTTAATAAAAAAAATTAATAGATAATTTTATACTTACCCTGATTTTATGCATATTATATTATGTACAGACTAAAGTAGAGTTTTAAATGTATAGAGTTGTCTGTCCGTGTAAAATGCAGCTTGCAAATGCACCGCTCTGCCCGCAGGGTGCTCAGGTGGTCGATTTTTATCCGGACGGCTCAGTTTCCTAATTTCCTGTCCGAGAAAAAAGTCCAGCGCAGTAGCGGCTTTAGGGGAGGGCGCTGTTGGGCGACCGCCCAGGGCGACAGATAAAAAAGAGCGCCAAACTTCAAAGGCATGCGCGAACCCGACTTTGCTTATTTTTTCCTATGTATTTGAATTATTGCAGTTAGAGGACGCCGAAGAAATCTCACCCAGGGCGCTGGTAGCGCTAAAGCCGGCCCTGGTCCAGCCTTCGCAGTGATCCATTCCCCCCTTATTCCCTAAGGCCTGTCTTGGATACTTTTTGGGTTCGGCTCTGAGTAGCCGTACAAAAGAAAGAATGTGATGCCAAAATGGCTAATATCGAAAATCGAAATGATTCTTTGTAAACAACAACTTGATATTATTTTGTAAACAAAAATTTTACCCTCGATCGATGTGAAGCAGAGAACTGTGTTTTATATTTAGATTTTTAGGTGTGATGATTATTTTGGATTTTTATAATTTTAGTTATAGGCCAAAGGATTGTAAGGGGGCGTCCACAAATTACGTGAGGTGTTTAGGGGGGGGAGGGGGTCGAGTCAAATTTCACCTAATCTCACGTTGGGGAGAGGGCAAATCTCACGTAATTTCAAAAATACAATTTTTCTCAACAAAATGATACTATTTTAGTCCATTTCATCCAGATTGTACGTATGCTTAAGATTTAATCGTAAGCGTAATTGTTATACGATTAAGATCATTCACAAATTCGTTTGCAAGAAAATCTACTGACTGTCAAACCAAACGTTTACGTAAGAAACCCACATTTTGAAAATCTAACGAGAGATTTGTGGGGCGGAGGGGGGGGGGGTTGAATAAAATCTCACGAAATCTCACCATGGGTCAAAAAATTCAAAAGAACACCTCACGTAATTTGTGGACGCCCCCTAAAACTATACCAATTATTTTCATATATTGCCTAATTTATCAGTTATCACTCATACTCCGTAATCTGAGCAATTATCTCTCACATGCCTTATTATGTATCTGTCGATTGTTATCAGTGGAACCCTAATCCAACCCGCTTAATATCGCTTGATTGTTACGAATAGTCTCGAATTTACCAATTTGCGGACGGGTTTTGTGTGTGATGCGGCCTTTCCACGTTGGCAAATTATGTATGAACACAAGCTATTATGAACGTGTAGTGGAATCTAAAGGCCAGGGGTAAATGTTAGTGGCAATCATAGGCAAAATGAGCCTTAATCGACTGTGCGTGCTATAGACAGCTTCGCAATATGGTGGCAATAAAGATGGCCTCGTAATGTAACAAGAACGAGACGAATCAGGTACTGGGTTTTGCCCTCAATGTCCTCGTAAAGATCTTTATGATAAGCCAACATCAGAGGTGACCTGTGACTCGATGAAACCTTTTCGTAGGTCACCTTGAAAAGTGCATTGCAAATTGCAATAAACACTGCACGACAGAGAACTTGTTTCGTTTACATATTATACGTATCTGTTTGAAGCGGACTAAAATCCTTTTGTTTTCTTTGTTTTATGTTGTTAGCACTTCGGGCAGCTAAATATTGTTACGATGTGCAGTGACTAATATTGTTACGATGTGCATTGACTAATCGGCCGGCGTCCGGTAAGAAGACTTCTCAGCAAAATGAAATTTAAACATGGCCGGGTTTCATCCAAACGAACGTAGTTTTCGCCACTAACGAACCTTTTTGGATTGTTGATCGGCAATTCGGTTCGGACGTACCGTCAATGCACAATCTCAAACTTCATGTTTCATCTTTGATGACGATCTCTATCCTGTATAGAGAACTCTACATACGCTACGAATGTCTCATTCTTTAAACGAGCTTCGATATTATTGAAGCAGGCAGCCCTGTCGGGCGCCGGGCGGGTGCATCGGCGTCAATGCTCGGATTATTATTTGAGAAGTGCAAATGAATGCACATTGCACACTGCACATGCTGGTCTCTTGCCCTTTCGACAGACGTCAGAGCAAAAATTATCTTCGTTGTACAGTCGGTACACCGACTGCGGAATACGGACTTATTATTTAATACTAACTGTCCCGGAAAACGCTGTTTTGCCATATAAAGTGTTTCGATTTTCTCCCATATTATTTTATTGAAGTGACTAAATAAGTATGGCACCATGGCAACGTCCATCGCTATCCCGTCGCACAATGGTCGCCGTCAGTCTTGAGTTATAATAATTTACTATTATTTATTCAACAAATGCACTTATAAATATAAAAAGTATCCAGTAGCCGATTCTCAGACCTACTGAATATGCATATGAAATATGGTGAAAATCAGTAAAGCCGTTTCAGAGGAGTACGGTAACTAACATTGTGACACGAGAATTTTATAATATATAAGATTTATATTCATTATATTACTGCGCAATGAAATTAGCAATAACAAATTAACGACGACAATGACAAAATATAAGTGGTACTTTCTATTGTATACATATTATACGGTATTGTTTTGTATACTAGCAAGATAGATGACTATATAATGAGAACAGGTATCCTAATATGTCCTCACAGAAAAATACAGTGCAACTGAAAATACAAGAAGAATATGGTGAATGTCTATTTAATTAGAATATGGTGGACCTATATATTATATACGACCTGCAAACCTTCAAGAAGAGAGCGTATTCCCTCTTAAAAGACCGGCAACGCACCTGAAACTCTTTTGATGTTGCGAGTGTCTATGGGCGACGGTAGTTGCTTTCCATCAGGTGACCCGTTTGCTCGTTTGCCCCTTATTTAAAAAAAACGAGTTATATTAATCACACTAGCTCGAAGCTAGAGACTAGCTAGAGAGTATTCTTAACCATATACATACAAGTAAATATGCATGTTGTGCTTGTTTTCACCAGACACAAGTAAAGCGTAATAAAAACTAATGAGTGATGACCATGGTAACCTGATAGGTAGGACTTCATGGGACCCAACATTAACCTTCCTTGTTGAATTTCCCCGATTATTTTTCCGACCCAAAAATCGACCAATAGAATTGCACCATTCGACGTCACGTGGTACAACCTACATGGTATTATACTGATAATTTTTTGAAAATGTTCTCTGGTCGTTGCTATATATAAAAAACAAAACATGATCCAGTCAAATTAACCACACGTCAAACTGACAGGTTGAATTCAATTGTGAAAATTGGAGATTTTGCATGAAAATGAGTCGATTTGGAGTTTGTTTTCTGTCCACCATCGATAAAAAAGTCAAAGGAAATGTTCCCATTAATACGGAGAAGGCAAAAAAAACAGTTTGGAACCAATTTACTACTTTTTGTACTGAGAGGGAATACACATTGAGTGCTGAAACGAGTGAAGCGCAATTGGCAAACATTATGAAAGATTACGCTTACAATATGAAGAAAATGGATGGAGAAGACTATAAGGAAGGTACAAATTCTTATTTGTTAACTGTACATTTCGTCTCATGGTGCAATTCTATTGGCCGACATTTGGGACGGAAAAATAATCCCCCGAACACCACACGAGCTTCAAAATTATCTGGCATTTCCCTCAAGGTTCCCTGCAAACAAATAAAGTCGTCAAGTTTTTCAGGAAAAATCACTCGCGCTTCGCGCTCGTGATTTTTTAACCTGAAAAACTTGAATCCTTCATTTGTTTGCAACGAACCTATCGGGAAATACCCGATAATTTTGAAGCTCTTGTGGTATTATAAGTGAATATTTGGCCATTAGTATTCCCGATTTCATCTATGACATCCTGTGGTCATAGTCATAGGACCTAAGTGCTAAGACTTTAGACCACTTTAGGTTTCCTCAAAAAAGATAGCCTATCAGAATCGTCGAAATCGTGACACAATGGTGATGAGAATCATAGATGATGAGTTGATGGTTGGACCTAAGAACTCGATACCTATGACTCTACTTAGTTTTGCCCAAAAAAGATATTATATTGGTAATTTTTCAGGTTTTCCCAAAAATAATGACATTTGGCTACCAGATCGTCAAAATCGTGACGCATGGCGGCGATGAGTCAGCCGCAGTAGCGTGACGTGCCCGGTGCAACATGACACGCCTGAACTTGACCTGACCTTCCCCCTACTGCGCCCTGCTATTGGAACGTGCTTATTTATAGCTCACTAGCTAATTCACGCAGATTTATCCTGGATACATTTCTGTACCAAAAAGATTAAGTACACAATAGTTAATTTATTTATATTGGCACGTATTATACATAAACACCACATTCAGAATACTTGGTGCCTTGGTTTAACGATGTAACCAAAAAGGTTTGATAGCCATCATTGGGTTTCCTTTGAAATCCAAGCTTATATTATCCTAATTCATATCACTACTAAAAAAAGAATGTAAGAAAGTCCTAAGTCTTAACATCGTAGAGGAGGATTACATCTAGGAGGAAATATAGCAAAATCATAATACATCTATCCGAATTGAAAATCCAGCTGAGATCTACGAACTCCACCGTTGCAAGAACCTGACCAACCTGCCTGCACACAATGCTCTTAACACAAGAAGAATAAAAAATAAAAATATTGTAACATATTCGCAAAAAGAGTTACAAATGAGCGGGTAAGTTGGAAGTCCTGTTCGGGCGGCGTGAAATGCATCCAAAGGGCGGACGGCGGCTAAAACACTCGCCGTGTAGCCACAATAGACACAACAAACCAG
The DNA here is from genome assembly GCA_963422495.1 of Polyommatus iphigenia. NCBI lineage: Eukaryota > Metazoa > Arthropoda > Insecta > Lepidoptera > Lycaenidae > Polyommatus > Polyommatus iphigenia. Next base: position 39,493,041 of record OY730180.1, on the reverse strand, counting down.
TAGGCCGACTTCAAACAAACTGACGAATCGGCGCGAGTATCGCTGTCCGCTGTGAGCATGCTACGAACGGCTGAGCAATGCATATTGCAAGGCGCGCGTCAGTCGATAAAAATATGACATACTGCATCTAACGTATTTTAGTGAACTCTTCTAAGTCGGCTTACTGGTTCGTCCTATCTATTGTGGTGTAGCCGACCACACCCCGCCCCGCGCCACCGCCGCGCCTCCCCCTCCCCTCTCACATCACTCAATATTTACGCCTGTCTGGTTTCCAAAGTGAACACAATATTGTGCTTTTACATTTTACCGGCCTTTATTCCCGAATACGGTAGTCGGTAGTCGGTATTAAAGTTACAATGTATTTCGTGCGGTAAGTGTAGCTTTTAGCACCTTTAATGCGGAGAGGGAAAAATGTAGAGATTACGGAACTGTACTCGTAACGCGGCTGGTCATTCCTAAGGGCATTAGCACTAAGCATATTAGTACTAAATTGAGCAGCTAATATTTATCGCAATTGTTATTAACGAATATCCAAAAAATCCTTTATCCGAATGGATAATGTTAATGTACCGCCCCTTTTTTAAGTCAGTTAATATAAAAAAGAACTGCTCATTTACTTACAAAGCATAAAATATGTCTGACCATTCTTCTCTAGGCATAATAATATTATGTTTTAGACTCGAGCAAATGTCCAGAGTCTACAGTCTAGACGTAGTTTTAGTTCGATGTAACCTTTATACAACCTTTTCTAAATGTTCTCTACATAATCTACAAACGTTATACTTAAGAATTCTATAATTCAGCTTTATAGGTTCAAGAAGCTGTTGAAGACTATAATATTATTCGAAACCGTGCTTTTTTAAGATTAATAGCACCTGCTTAGTGCTGCTAATAGCACCCATGGTCAGAGACAAAGAGTTAAGATTGAATTTCAGTTCTATAAGCGATGCCAGTTGCCACAATTTATCAATCAATACGTAGATGTCAATCGTTTCTCCCAAGCCCACAGTCCCAAGCCCACAGTACCTTTTTTCAGTTAACTTAACCTAGTAACTGCATTTACTTTTTAACACTTAAAAATCGAAAACGGGTTGATGACAGTGATGACCACTAACACTACATTGAATGGGCTAGTTCAGGGGTTCCCAAACTGTGCGCCGCGGCGCGGCGCCCTGGTGTGCAAGAGGGGCGCCGCGAGTCGATCCTCCATCATTATCCAGAACCACAAATATTATAAAATAAAATTATTATATGAATTATTAAACAAAGCAGGCAGATGATTAAATATTTGTTTGCTATTATTTACTTGCTTAACGTAACTATAATAATAATTAATAATTATTAAAGGTGTTTATTTATGTATATTTTTGTAATAGCTAGGTAGAGTAGGGCGCCGTGACAAAATATGGACTTGTAAGTGCGCCGCAGGCTGAAAAAGATTGGGAACCCCTGGGCTATAGTTACTAAATGCCTTGGTTATTTGTTCAACCAGCTTTTTAGCCTATTACAAGTAAGTATATATTCTATCCAGACTTTTTAGTCAACAAAATAATAATAATAATAATTTATTTATTTCAAATCATAGTAACATTCAAAAGCTTGACACTGTTTAGGTTAATTTCAGAACAAATTCAGTAGTTAGCGAATCGAAAATCGGCCAGTATTTAAAAACAAAAAAACTGTGTCTACGAGTATGAGCCACGAGGCAGCAGACCATCAGACGCACCACTATAAGGTACGGGTAACGGGTTTGTATTTTAAAATCATTTCGTATTCCGGCCTCTCCATAATATCTATGGTAGAGGAGGGGAGGGTGCTATTTTTGTAGTCACTCCATCGTCATGGAGACCTAGTAGGTTTTGGACATTAGGTAAAGCTGATAAAAAATAATAAAAGCGTTTTTTTATTTTAGCGGTGGGTTCAGAAACTGCAGCCATTTTAAAGTTTTGAAAAAGAAAATATATCCAGAAAATTGCTTATTTCGGTCAGTTATTATTGTATTTTAGACAACAAGGACTAAATCATTTGGTTTAGTGCAAAATAAAATATCTGCGAAGTTTAGTTAGGAAAATATGAAGGTTTTTTTTTAATAATTTAAAATGTTCCTTCAGGCTTACCTTATCTTTGAGTCGTCAGTGCTTTTTATGGAAGCTTCTTTGGGGTATAGGTACTAAACATCCCCTATCTTAATCTGACAGATCGGATGACATTTCAATATTCAAAAAAAATTTTTTGAAGTTATACTTCTTTAGGCGCGTTATGAAAAAATGATGAGAGTGAAATTTTAAGATGCGCGCGCACCTGTGACACAAAATTAACAGTATGAAGCCGTCTGCTTAACCGCTCATTAAGTCTCGAAAAAAAAGCTACCAACAAAATAGGAATTGAACCTCGATATTAGTCGCGCATGTTGGTACGCTCGTCACCTCTGATCACTGTTTTCATATTTATAATATTTATCAACATGTCTCTAGTTTATACATTCACAACACGTGTTTGAGTTTCATACAAGTGCGAATTATATATGTGCTAATAAATTATATTCAGTAGTGATTTAAATTGAATATTTTGATTGATATTACTTACTATTTGTGAATATTAGTGAAAAAAATTGTGCTTATATACTTTTTCAAGTGCTCCAATATAATTGAGGTTAACTATCCGTATGTATTATTTATTGATATAAATTAAAATACTTTTATTTAATATAATTAACACTAAATATTATTAAATTATTAATGTTAAATACTTATTATTGGTTATTTAATATTCACAAAATAAAGAAATAAATTTAATAAAACATTTAATAAAAAGTTTGTGATAAAAATTAAAATTGAACATCAAATTATAATATTAATTTTTAATATTTGCTATTTAATGATGCCAAAGAAGTATAACTTCTCACGCGCGTACATAAGTACACGCACCCATTTTTTTTAACCCACCACGTGAGAAATCTGATTTCTCTACCATGATAACTAGACACATGTCGGAAGCCTATACAAGCTTAATCTGACACGCTCGAGCTACTCCCAAAATCCCCTCTTCCCCTCCTCTACTACTCAGGGCGGCAGGCATTGCATCTCCGGGGCTATTCGTTTCTCGAGTATACAGCATGAAGGTGGAATATTTATTGCAGTACAGTACAACCAGACAAGGGATCTGGGGCCGCGCCAGATTCCCTCCCGCTCAAATATTTACGTATTACGAATTCATAAAATTTATTGGAAGATCTCGTAATATTTTAACGTTATGTAAAATATTGAATAGCGTGATTACGTTGGAAATGTCTACAGACTCTACGGCTATGTTCGTTGTGAGTCATTTCTGATACACTCTCTAGAGGACACAGTAAGCTTCCACCATAAGTCCACTGTCTCCCTGCTATAATATTGTTAGTTATTTTAGCTTTTCAGTCATTAGTTTAGACTTTAGACAATGATGAATTAAATACATTTATGATCATTTTTGACTTTATGTGAAAGCGCGCGATTAGTAAGAAAGTTCAAGACGATTTTGAATGCTGAAAGGACAAGCTCTAGTCGTACAAAGTGCTCACCTCTAGCTCATATTAAATGAAGGTATCTAAATTTTAATCGAATAGAACTAACACTCAGGCAGTAACAGTGTGCAATATTACATCAATATTTAAAAAGTTAACTATGGTCTAACTACGAGACAAGTCACGAAATCTATACTTAATATTACAAATCCGAAAGCGTGTCTGTCTATCTGTCTTCACGCTCAAAACGCTCAACCGATCTTGATGTTTGGCATGGAGATACTTTGAGTCCCGGGAAAGGATATAGGATAGTTTTTAAGAAAAAAATGTACGGTTCCCGCGCGAAAAACGGCTTTTGGCGCAACAGAGTTGCGTTTAAAACAAATTTTGAGATTTGATAATATGACGTTCTGCGACTCGTCTAGTGTTTTAGCTTAACGACTCTTTTCGCGTTTTTTCTTCTTACATTGTATGGCGTATTGGCGTGTCACGGTGTCAGTATGGAGGACACGGCTCCTGAGCCAAACTGGGAGTGTCCGTCTGCCCCCGATATACCTGTCCGCCTGTCCGCAGATTGTACCGCAATAACCTAATTACGCCCGTCCGTTGTTCAAGACTAAATACTAATAATATGCCTGTTACTAAGGACCACTCGCGTAGATTGTGTTAAAGTTAATCTCAGTTTAAATATCATGTTTCTACCGTTTTATAAAAGTTTAGATACAGGAAAAAAAGATACCATAAAGGTTTAACTTTAACCCAAGTCTGGGTGCCCATTAGAATCAATGTGGTGAAAAGTTAATACATTATTTTTGCAATAAGCCCTAAATTATTATTTATTTATTTGTATTTTGTTTATTCTGTATTCTTCACAAGATTTATGAAAATCACTTTATATGTGTTTAGGACCTTTCTCAATGCATTAATATAGCAAAGTGTGCTTTAACTAAAATAAGTTTCTTTGACAAAACTTGGGAAACACGATTCATTGCTTTCTTTACGCGAATGCACATAGTATCTTTTTTCTAAAAACTACTTAATAACCATACTAAAGTATCTAACTCCGTAGCAAAAGCTTTTTTTTTAAGTAGTAGAAAACAATTTAATTATTAACTTCAGTCGTCCAATAATAGGGGACTGTTTTGTGTCTTATAAATTCGCACTGCGACGCGATGAAATCAGAAAAAATACATTAGAATAGTATGAATTATACATTCCAATCGTCAGGTGCCTAGTCTCAATCCGCGATCTATTTTGTAACCTCTGTTTCACCGTCATTATAGAGGTCATGATATAAATTCAACGTAATAACACTAAGAGCAAATAAATTTTTCTTACGGCCGCTACGTTACCAAGAGAGATTTAATGATCAATTAACTTTGATATCAAGATTTTAATTTCAGTAAAATTCTTCGTTAAATTAAAGTTAAGTGATTATTAAATGCATGGCCAACCGTTAGCCGAAATGATTTACAAAATGGACTAAGAACCAAGCAGACTGATCGCCTGATAGTTACCGATTGCCGTCGCCAATACTTTCTCGCAATACCAAAGAAGTTAGTAGATAGTTTGGCATGGTTAATGGTTATAGCGTCGACTATTGAAGATAATTGTTAGAATTATTTGTTTAATTATAAAAATATGGTCACAAATTCAAGCTTAACTTATGACGAAATATAATCTAAGCCTTTAACCTATCAAGCCAAATAAGAGCACCGGTCATCGCGACAGTAGAATAACAATAGATTTCCAAGAATCCGCGATTGAAGGATTAAAGTGCTTGCAGTGCTGCAGCTGTTGTACTTTACTATGATATTGTCACCACAGATAACATAATTTATTTATTTATTGCCAATGAAAAATAAAGACAATTTGCAATAATATTGGATTGGGGATTGTAATAAAGTCCAAAAATGCAGCTGTGCACGATGACAGAGTTTTTACAGCTGCTGTAAAGGTAAGAATTTCCACCAGAACTGTTTTTCAGATCCAATAGAATCGCGGCTGGGCCTAGCGGGGTCAGGCAAATGCCTAAAGCAATTTTATTTGTTTTCAAAAACACCTTCCTCGCAAAGTTCTAGGGGCAACGTTTAAAGAGTCCGGGTGCCATCGCAGTTCTCATACAAACGTAATACCAGATCATTTCCCATACGAGAATATTTATCATATTTGATTTATTATTCAGCTTAAAATTGTAATTACCTAGGTTCCTGTACAAAGATTCACTGCAAAATATTTACATATAAAAAAATATGAACGATTACAATTTAGTATGTTAATATTGTATTGGTATTTGGTATATTAATATACCCGAACTCTGAATATACCCTTACAGCTGTAAAAACATTCGCACCTGCATTACTGGATTTTATTGCAAGCCCCAACGTCCATTGGGAATTGCAAGTTGTTTTTATATTTTACTGTCAATAAATTTATTAATTCCATTATCTGTGGTGACTGGTGGCAATACAGTGAAATTCAACAGCACTGCAAGCACTTAAGACTTAGATTGTAGTGATCCGTTTTAAAGTTAAACCTGTGTCTGCACTCTGCACTTTGTATTCAAATACCTATCTTTAGAATCAAACCAATAATTCTTCGTTTAATTTTAATAGTTGATACTATAACCATGCATGAACTGAATAGAAAAAGTTCAACAAAAAATAAGCAACTAAAGAACCGAAAAAAAAATTACCAACAAAAAAAAATCAACAAAACTTTACTGAAAAAATTTAATTAAACTTCAATGTTGATAATTTTTAATTTTCTTTACATGCTCGAACTATGTCCACTGGATGCAGTCGGGTCGTGTACTGCGGCGGGCGGCTGAGGGCGGCTGAGGGCGGCTGAGGGCAGGCAGAGGTCGCGCGGTCGCCGCAAGGACACTGCAGTCGCCCTCGCGCCCTTGCGCCGCCCTGCACCGCCCCAGCGTGGGAACGCTGCATCGTAATGACGTCTATGATGTTATTATACTTTGTACTTCACACGACTTCGTCAGAAGGCGGGTTGTGTTTTAGAGTATGTGTGTGTGAGTGTGTATAATTGTTAGGCACACTCTGCAACCTTAACGCTTAACGGTTTGCAACAAAGAGTTGGGTAACATCTAGATGTATCATACACATTACAATAATTTATAACTTGGTAGCGTTTGCCCGCAGGATTCCTCGCATGAAATAATATGCGCGTACAAACTTTGAAAAAAATATACTCTAGTCTCTAGTTCTGTTCCTCATAGGCTTCTCCTGAGCGTAGGATAGAGTAACGTACAATACAAGCTTGCTACACTGCTGCACTGCTCTGTTCTACGCTTCTATACCCTGCTCTATACTACTCTAACGCCTCCGTGGTCCAGACTCCAGTGGTTCAGAGCGTAGCTCTTGATTTGGTCGTGGGTTCGATTCCCGCTTATTTTCAAGTTTGGCCAGCACAATGCTGGCTGATCACCTGATTGTCTGACAAGTAAGATGATCCAAGCGTCGGATGGGCATGTAAAAGTCGGTCATGTGCCTGGTCTCTCGCTAGTCGTGTCGGTCTTCGGTCCCACTGGGATATGAGAGTAAAGGAATAGAGAGTGCTCTTGTGTACTGTGTACCTACTTGGGAACTATAAATTAGCTATTTTTTACTCTAATCAGCAGCAGCTGATTAGAGTAAAAAATAGCGGGGTAGAGCAGACGAGAGCACTCGTCTGCTCTACCCCGCTCTAGTCTGCTGTAGCACTTTATAGATAACTTGAATCTTTATCTTTTTAGTAAACGATATTTTTAAGTTCCATAACTTTTATGAAATAATCGGCCAAGTCGGATTCGCTCACAAAGTGTTCCGTACCGTTATAGAGGAAAAATAGGACAAATATTGTGTTTTTTGTATGGCCCCTTTAATTTTTTATTTTATTTTTATTAATTAATAAATAACACATATAATCAAGAACTTTGTGAAAATTTCAAGAGCCTACCTGTTACCATTATTCATATCGAGCAAAAAAGGCCAAAAATATTACGTTTGTTGTATGGGAGCCCCCCTTAAATATTAATTATATTTTGTTTTAGTATTTGTTATTATAGCGGCAACAGATATACACAATCTGTGAAAATTTCATAAGTCTAGCTATAGCGGTTCTTGAGATACAGCCTGTAGACAGACGGACAGACATCGAAGTCTCAGTAATAGGGTCCCGTTTTTACCCTTTGGGTACGGAACCCTAAAAATACCTAAATACAATTAAAAATCACCACGAACAAATCCTCTAAGTAATTAAGAGGTAGTCTTCGAGAAAAGTATTGATATAAAAGGGCTCTAAGTTCTCACGCATCTCCAATATTGGAGGAATCTGAAATTGCTCATAGATTCCACTTTTATTGGGAAAATTTTATGGGATCATTATCTTTTATAGGTAAAAAATATCTTTTTACACTCAAGTTGTGAAATTCTTTGGGAGTACTCAGATATTTGCAATATTGTTTTTACCTCTCTATATTAATACAACTTTTACATTCTCATAGATAGCGAAGAAATCCACCGGCCGAATTCAAAGTTATGACTTTTGAGTATAATACCCTCTTTTTGGAACTTGGTTAAAAGTAATAAGTTTCCAAACAAGTTTCAACCAGTAGCAAGTAGCCAAATATATATCTACGCTTATTAGCATTAATCGATTGCCTATAATTGTTAATTGTACACAACTATTGTGTTACTCGGACGTAAGCAGAATGAACGGTGTGCTTAAATTGGCTATAAGTGACTTCGTAAATGGTAGTAGCAACGCGCCCAGTCCACCTGGCAACATACATATTATGATCATTGGCCACCATAGAAAGGGTTGCTGTAGAAATGACCAAGTGACAGATTAAGAAACTGGTCAGTTGTCTCTAAAAAATTTCATTGATTATTACATTTTTTTTCGAATTTCTAGTGCAGACATGCGAAGCGTGTAGAGTGTACATATAACTCTCGTCAAAAACCTAATCAGTGTTCACAGAACGTGGAAGACATTTGACACATAAGACTAGGCCACTGTATATTCTATTATACAGATCGGTATTCAACTATTCAATCCTCCAATATTTTGACTATCATGATGATACTAATTTTTTAAAGAGGAGTCTATAGTCTATAGTCTATACTCTATACCTTCAGCAATTTTAAAACAGTCAACATCAAAACTGCCCTTGAGAAGGTACTAGAGTTTTATATAACTAAAAGAAATTAGAAGTCATAATACGACGACGTTAGTAACCACCTCATCGATTTCGATTGTCCTGAATGGTTAAAGTGCTAACGCCGTAAAAGTCGAGAGACATAAGGACTCGCCTAATATGTGTATGTCCGCATTACTATCGCGCGTGTTGTCTACGTGTTACTCAACCCTAAGTATAGTTTGCACTCATGTGTCAAACATTACACGTCCTCAAATCCGATGTCAACGCCTCCTCGAACCTTCACGAATTTAACTCACAATGAGCCGCGATACTTTTGTATGCGCCCGCGCACAATACCTATTCAGATTTATTGAGTCGCTGAATCGACGACCGTCGATCCGACCGCGGCGGCCGGTCGCTCACCCTGCATTATAAATGCATCGTTATATTCTTTAAGGGGACAAAGCGAGCCCAAATTTTAAACCAGCATAATAATTTAATTCGATCGGCGCGCCCGAGCCATAATCAATAGCAGCATCAAAGGATTTATTGCACATCATGCTAATTTGCAGCGCGCCTGGAAGATTGACCGAAGGTTTTTATGTTGAAGATTTATTATTCTTTACGATCAGAGTGAGTATATTAAAGGCAACTTTAATTTCCAATTTTTGCCGACGCGCATTTGAAAAAATATGCAAATACTTGTGCATACTTTTCGTCCCGGAAAATCGGGAACAAATTCGAACCAGCGCATATAAATAAAATTGTTTAGACATTATATTAATACGACGACGTTTTGCACATATTATCGACCTGCTACTGATGTGCGATGCTCGGATATAAAATTCGACGCCTATTTCTAATTCCGCTGAGGTGAAAACTAACGGGGTGTCTGCCTGTCATACTCTCATACATAATACATAACAATAGCAATGCGGCAGGTGCCAAGTAGGTGGCCTTACCTGACATTGTTTTATGATTCACTCGTGTCTCGGACTCCCATTATGTCCTCCATGTATGTTGCGTAACACAAGTACATACATGTATGCTATGGAATTGTTCGAACTCCAACTTACATGTTACATAGGAGTTTATTGTGTTCTACATAATACAATATTATATTTGTGGTGTTAATTTTAGCGGTATTTAAAATTTACAAAATGAGAAAACAATGTTATGGAAATATTATAGTTGTATTAAAATATATACATTCGATAAAACAATATAATACAGTTTACAAGAAATTAATGAGTTAAGAGCTAAGGTCGCAATACACACAATATTTTTCTACTTCATTTTTATACATGTCTTATAATACAATAAAATATTACATATATAATGGATATATTAGATATGATACACTTTATGGTCTATGTATAATACTCGTAACTAAAAATGGGTAAGGCTATTCGATTCAGACTTGTGAAAAATTTAATTCAATGCATCATAGCCTGTAAGCTTTAACTAGTTTAACTTGAATTTTTCGCAATAGATCTTTACAATTCTTAGCAAGTTCGATAACACGTCTCGTAGGTGGTTGAGGGATGATCATCTGCAGATGATCGAGCACCAATCCTGCATCGTACCTCAATTCAGCTTCCTCCTCTTTAGTTAGCCTGTAATGATCCTTAATACTTTTTAATTTCTTGATCCTCTTGAGTTGCGCGAACAAACCGAGATAAAACGACTTCACATGGGTCTGTACAGCGTTCCAAACGTGCTCATATTTTACCCTGATTAAATCACTAACGATCGCATCCCCCGGCAAACGATTTTCGACTGGCTCTATTTTTAGTATTTCTCGGTCACAATCTACACAATACTCTCCGTACTTCTCTATTTGACGGCGAAACTCTATCGACTGGTTGTCCATTTGGGCTCCCAATTCTTCCAAGGTGAGCGATCCGTTACCTATTGCTTTCAGATCGTGATTTAGTTTTTCTATTTCATTTTCTACTTTTAAAGCGTGAATCAATATCTTGCCCGACTTTTCCAAGAATCCTTTTTCAATTTTGCGCCGCAACGCATTCTCTTTCTTCGCTAATTTTTTATCAATTTTATTTATCAACGAATGGGCTAGTGTTTTAATACTTTCGGCGACTACGGATAGTTTTGATTCGATGTTGTCATATAAATCATGCAGGTTGACGCAAAAACTACGACCGAATTTTATTCTCTTCTCCACATGGTATTCTGAAAAGAAATTAAAATTAGCGAACAAGGAATATTTCAATAGGCAAGAAGTATACAAGTAATTGTTTTAGGATGTGTGTTACAAGCAGTAATTTTTTAAAGTTAATTGTATTTGTACAATATATCTATCAATGAATTTAATATAATATAAATATGCTAAAATGTTCTAAGAACTACTATAAAATACTTACTCAGCTTACTCCTGCAGTTGTGTCTGCATATCTTTTTGAAATCTCTTAACGTCCGTATAGACACATGCAAGTCCATTGCTCTCAGTTTGAACTCATTTTCTAATTGCGGTTTTTCATCAATTTCATCTTGAACTTGTTTCATTAATGGATCCATGGTTGAATTTCTTAGAACAGCGAGCTCTTCTAGCGTATAATTCAAATGATCAGCGGGATCTCCTACCAATAGTTCAAGTTTGTCGACATGTTTCGAATGAATTTCAACAACTTCTTGTGCGTGCTCCGTGTAGTTTGACATTATCTGTTCTTTATAAGATTGCCTATCGTAAATGTAGTCAATGAATGTCATTATATCTTCGGCATCCACCAAGCTCTCGTTAGTTGGGCACTCGTGATAAATGCTGTCTTTACCCAATACTGAAAAGGTTAAAAATATAAGTTGGTGTTACTTTAAACTATGTCTAAGACTACATTATATACCTTATCCCATTTACCCATTTACCCCACTTACCCCATTTCGTCGGAGTTCGTGGTTGTACAATTTTATCTTTTTCTGCACTATGGCTTGCATCGTTTTCTGCACTCGAAATACTACCTCCATCGATTCCTCCACTCGCAACATTTTCTTCGCCACTTTCTGTGCTTAAATCATTGCTTTGATCGCTTTCTCCAGTTGAAACATTGCTGTTATCTCTTTCTCCAGTTGAAATGTTGCTTTCATCGAATTCTGCACTTAAAACATGATCTTTAACGTTTTCTGCACTCAGATTATTGCCTTCGTAGCTTTCTTTATTCAGTGCCATCGATGTCGTCAAGTGTTGGTTAAAAAACACATACATGACTATTAACAGCGAATACAAAAACGTCAGAGACATGGTTAATGTTTTTGACGTCTACGCCGGGTTAAAAACTTTGATCAAAACAATGTCGTATCGGAGTACTTAGTCTTTGAATAATTTCGATGACATTATTGTACTGAGGCTCTCATTGAAAATATCGCTATTTATTGTACACGAAAAGTGACGGTTATCACAAAACAATAAAGTAATAAGCTTTTCTAATTGTAATAACGTCATAGTCATTGTAATACTTGTAATATAGGTCATGCCTGGATTTATTTACAACCGTATCGAATGCCTAACAATGTCTTAATTAACGGTTTATCAGTGTTTATCTTAAAATTGGCAATTTTGTTTCTCTGTAAGTTACCTAAACCAATTCGTTAAGATTTTTCTACGTACTGTGAAAAAAAACTTTACTAGAATACTTTTGTAGACTTAGTAATGTCCTATGAATTTTATAGTATTTTTGGACATTTTTTGTTACATTTCAGTGTAATGAACCAACTTAGAGTCGTAAAAATAAGATAGCCACACTGCAATTAAATTTTTAATGTCTCTCTGTAAATAAACTGAAACATACCGTGCGGTCGTTCACATCTTTTAAACGAAATTACGAGAACTTTAAACTATTTGATAATGTTTTAGTTATTAAAGAAAGTATAAGTGCTTAGAACCAAGAACAATTTCAGTGGTATCTTGAGGTACAAGTAAAAGTTAAATAATAAAGTGTTTTAAGGTGGCAAAACTTTAAGTTACCTATAGGCTATAGTAACATAGTAATATTATTTGTAAGGTATAAATGCCTCGATTACCCCTACCGAGTAGAGTGGCGAGATCATGGCGAGACTGTGCCCTTGAATAAAATAAAAATAAAATATCTTTTTATTCAAAATGGGTACCATGATACACTTTTTGAAATTCGTAGAAAGAACGAAGAAACTACGTTGCCTACCACTGGTTCGGGAACTACCCCGCCGAGAAGAACCGGCGTAAGAAACTCGCACGGGGCCATCTTTTACTAAAAAAATGGAAAATTACAATTTAAAAATAAAATAATATTATACATAGCTTGGCTGAGCACATCCATATAATTTTTTTTTTATTAAATAAGGGGGCAAACGAGCAAACGGGTCACCTGATGGTAAGCAACTACCGTCGCCCATGGACACTCGCAACATCAGAAGAGCTGCAGGTGCGTTGCCGGCCTTTTAAGAGGGAATACGCTCTTTTCTTGAAGGTTTGCAGGTCGTATTGGTCCGGAAATACTGCTGGTGACAGTTCGTTCCAGAGTTTTACAGTGCGCGGCAGAAAGTTACGCGAAAAACGCACTGTGGAAGACTGCCACTCATCAAGGTGATGAGGATGGTATGTTTTTCGCGTGGGACGATGGCGAAAAGTTGCCGGTGGTATGATTCCGAACAATTCCTCAGAGCACTCCCCGTGATACAACCGATAGAGGATGCAGAGTGAGGCTACATCTCGGCGTAATTCCAAGGGGTCCAAGCTGTTTGAAACACTATGGCAGTCAACAATTCGAGCGGCCCTTCGTTGGATACGATCCAGAGGGAGCAGTTGGTATTTAGGCGCCCCTGCCCAGAGATGAGAACAATATTCCATATGAGGCCGAACCTGCGCCTTGTAGAGTTGTAAGCGTTGGTCCGGACTGAAGTACTGTCTCGCTCTGTTAAGAACACCAAGTTTCTTCGAGGCTAATTTGGCCTTACCCTCTAGATGATATCGGAACTGGACTTCGCTCGATATGTTGACGCCAAGTATCTCAATGCTAGGGGAGATGGTTAAAGATGTGCCCTCGAAACGAGGATATACGACCATTGGTGACTTTTTAGTGGTGAACGCGCAGACTTGTGTCTTGGCGGGGTTGAATTGGACCAAATTACGTCTACCCCATTCAGAGACCTTCTCCAATGAATTCTCCACCTTAGACACAAGTTCGTTTCGACTCTCAGTGACATTTTGCCGAGAAATATTGGGGGAGCCGGTATATACAGCATCACCTGTACTATCATCCGCATAGCAATGAATGCCGTTGGTCTGTAACATGTCATTGATATGCAGTATGAATAGAGTAGGCGATAGCACACAGCCCTGAGGGACACCAGCATCAACAGACTGAGTTTCCGAGCATTCGCCGTCAACTACGACCTTAATGCTTCTGTCTGCTAAGAAACTAGTGACCCACTTACATAATTTCTCGGGCAGCCCGTATGATGGAAGCTTTGATAGCAGCGCTTTATGCCAAACCCGATCAAAGGCCTTCGCAATGTCCAAACTAACAGCCAATGCCTCTCCCTTCGACTCAATTGCCTGAGCCCAACGATGAGTCAGGTACGCCAAGAGATCACCAGCCGAGCGACCCTTACGGAACCCGTATTGTTTGTCGCTAAGTAATCCCTGGCCGTCCAAGTATCGAAGAAGCTGGCTATTGATAATGGATTCCATTATCTTCGAGAAGAGAGAGGTTATAGCGATTGGTCAGTAGTTGGAAGGATTTGAGCGATCACCTTTTTTGGGGATCGGGTGCACCAAGGCTGTCTTCCAGGAAGCCGGGACGATGCCAGTGGAATAGGAGAGCCGAAAAAGACGCGTCAAGACCGGAGCCAACTCTGGAGCACACTTTTTCAACACAATAGGCGGGATTCCGTCAGGCCCACTCGACTTTTGGATATCAAGGGAACGGAGGGCTTTTCGCACTGAGCGCTGATGAAACCGAATATCCGACATGATGCTCGTGCATCGCGGTATGGTCGGCGGTTTCTGCCCCCCGTCATCCAGGGTCGAGTTTGACGCAAAGAGCTTGCCCAGAAGATCGGCTTTGTCTTTTGCATCCTGGGCCAATGATCCATTTCCTACGTGTAGGGATGGTAGGGTTGGCTTGCAGAAATTTCCTTCAATAGCTTTGGCCAGAGACCAGAATGCACGGGTTCCCGAGGGGAGGCGCTCAAGTCTCTTGCCAATTCTATTGACGTGCTGTTGCTTTGCCCGAGTAATCTCTTTCTTGAGGGAGCTGGAGGCAAGGTTGTACTCCTTTTTATACGTGCTGGTATTTAAATCCCGAGCAGACACTGCGTTGGCCCAGGATTGGTAAGCCTCCTGCTTCCGGCGAGAAGCTTTTTTGGGGGATGAACCAAACCAGGGACGAAATCTGCCGCCAGTTGGCACTACAGAGGACGGAATGAAAAGTTCCATCCCCTGCATCACCACATCGGCAACAGAGTTGGCAGTGTTGTCGGGATCATCCGGCGAGAAGCACACGTGCCCCCAAGGATAGGATGCAAAAAACGACCGCATCCCATCCCAGTCCGCTGACTTGTAGTGCCACACACGACGGTATTTAACAGCACGCTGTCTTAACACCGTCGTAAGTGGCACAGAACTCCTAACAAGGCAATGATCCGATGAACCAAGTGGTGCGGTTACGGATGTTTGGTAGCCGTCAAGCAGCAGGAGGTCCAACAAGGAAGGATTTTGACCATCCACATCTGGGATTCGCGTAGGCGTAGTAACCAGTTGTGTCAAGTCGTTCGTAAGGGCAAAGTTGCAGACAGATCTCCCCGCATGATCAGTTTTACTGGAATTGAGCCAGTCGGCGTGGTGGGCATTAAAGTCGCCGAGTATTATGATCTCTGCGGATGGGATCTGCTGCTGCACAAAATGTGAAGCAGCTTGCAGGTGCTCCAAGAGTCGGTCCGTCTCGGGGTCACCACTATGGGACCTATATAGGCACGCATAGACGCGAGGGTGGTCGTCGCAATCTATACGGAGCCATAAGGTGGACAGGTCCATGACCTCAAGATTGCTGAGGCGGCGATAGCTGATATCATCTCTGAGATACACACACACTCCAGCTTTGGGTAAAAAGGAGTGCTCGAGATAATACCCAGGGTGGGAAAGGTATGATGTGTCACGCGGAGATGATATCTGCGTCTCGGTTAAAAAGAGCAAAGCCGGCTTTGCCGTCTCTAGGTGGTAATGGACGGCATTAAGGTTGGAGTGTAATCCCCTGATATTACAAAAGTCCATGTTTAATATCGAGGGGGGTGCCTTTGTGTGTTTGCTCTTGCCCCGAGCAGATTGGAGCGCAGTTTTGCCTTCCCCAGAATACGAGGGGCAGCCTGGACGTCCACGTTCAGTTCCAGGGGTTCCTGAGCATGGACGTCCAGAGAGGGATTCTCCAACGCAGTTGGTACCCTCCTGGGGTAACAAATTGCTTTTCAACTGCGGCATTTCTAGGGGGGTAGGGGATTGGGCCTCCGGTAAACTCACTCACTCGGCGAAACACAGCGCAAGCGCTGTTTCACGCCGGTTTTCTGTGAGGCCGTGGTATTTCTCTGGTCGAGCCGGCCCATTCGTGCCGAAGCATGGCTCTCCCACGGACAAATAAATAGGTGTAATAAAGCCCTTACGACTCCGTATTTTTTTTCTTAGGAAGTGAATACAAGAATCCCTCAATTAATCAGTTCGTACTAATAATTTGAGACGGATCGAAAAGATCCTTCACAAATGGTAAGCTGCCCTAAGACGGTTCTATAGTTCCTTGTTTGGGAGCTACTATTAGTGTCTAAATATGTAGTTCGGTAAAAATTATATTAATTTTATCAGCGACCAAAAACAGAAGTCTGCGAATTATTAGTACTGTAAAATTTAAAAAAAACATAAATTCCTTTTTTTAAACCGCTACACCGCAGGCATAGGATATCCTGTCTGACTTTGAGGCCATACTCAGAGTTCAACTGAATGTTATTAAACAAAGACATAATTTGTTAGCATAATAATTAAGAGTATTTAGTGACAAACTATCCGATTTAGCGATTGCTGCTTACTATCACAGCTTAGACTTAGAAATAGAAACCTCAATTTCAACCTCACAGTCGGGTAAATACAAAATCATTGCTAGTAGAGCGGTCGGCTTTTCGTCGCCAGACATTTAACGTTAAAAATCCCTTCCTTCCTGTGGGACGGAATCGATAAAGTCAGACTGGTGTAATATTACGTGTATTAAACACGATTACAAGACTCATTTGTTGGGTTTTAGGTATTCAAAACGGGGTGGCGGTGGGGTGACATGGGGGACACCCCACCGGGTGGGGTGGGGTGGGGGTGGGGTCAGACGGCGTTCAAGGTTAAGGCCGGGTATACCTAGCTATATGCAGTCGCTTGCACTTAGTTTTATTGCTTTCTATAACGTATATTTCGAAGTAATATTGGTCGATCTGGTGGATAATTGAAATGTTAATACGGGTCCAGCAATACTTCGCCCGGAAAATTGCCAATTTGAGCGGCATTATTCTTATATTTTGATAAAGCTTTTATTGCCATTATCGTGATCATGATGTGGATGGATATGCGATGATATTCATGTTTAAAAACTGATGCTTAGATAGGCGAACTTTTTAAGAATTTTAGAAATAATTTTTAATTAATATAAGTGTGATCCATACATAATACTTACCTACTCTACATTTCAGTCATACGTTAAAATATATTTACGTATACCGTATACGTTACGTTTTTTTGGAAATGTTATAATCTAATATCTATGCAATTTTTCAATGCAAATTAAAAAATACATAATTTATATTTTGTTCTACCACAGACAATGCTCTATACCGCACAACAGCTATTTTAAATTAGATAATATTAAATTACTCTCCTAAACGGTTCGCTCTTGACTGTTGCCATACATTCAGTTTGACCTTTGGGTCGAGGCGGTCACCGCAGTCAGCCGAGGCATCAACGTAATGAGGCATGAAGGGCGCGGCTCGCATTAGTGACATGACGAAATTAATTACGACACTGTAATGTGTCAAAAATTGGGCAAATCCTGGATCCTGGAATTGGTACACAGGAAGTACTCCATTTCTGCTCTAACACTATAATGCTTTGAAACGCCGCGCGGCGTTGACTGAGCTATTAACGGAACCATGAAACTGGCCCTAAGTAAAGCTGGCCGCATACACGTTTTCTGTATTCCATTTCCTAATGTGGAATTTCGACTTGGAATTCCGTGAGACTAGCGCAAACGCGCCGTTTTGCACTCGAAACGTACGTGCGGAATACGTTCCGTTCGGAAAAAAGAGAATGTGTACTACGCCAGTAATTAATGTATTTTCTACTGATTTCATGCATTCAGATATCCGAATACGTAAAATTAATTCGTATATCGAATACGGAAAATGTATGAAGCCAGCCTAATTGTAGGTATTAATATTGCAACACACCCAAATTTTCATTTCTTTAAACTAGGTACATGGTCTACACTCTACTGTATATCTATACTAATACTAGCTGTCCCGGCAAACGTTGTTTTGCCATATAAATAATTTTTGGTATGAAAAATAGATGTTGGCCGATTCTCAGACCTACTCAATATGCTCATAAAATTTCATGAGAATCGGCCAAGCCGTTTCGGAGGAGTACGGGAACGAACATTGTGACACGAGAATTTTATATATAAGATTATAAAGCGGAAGAGTTTGAACGCGCTAATCCCAGGAACTACTGGTCCGATTTGAAAACTTCTTTCAGTGTTAGATAGCCCATTTATCGAGGAAGGCTATAGGCTATATTTTATCACGCTAAGACTAATAGGAGCGAAGAAATAGAGGAAAATATGGAAAAATTATTTAAAATTGCTTAATTTTTATGTTATTTGGCACACATGAAGAATAGACCACGTGAAAGGACATAGGTTTCTTTTTTTGCGGAAAAATGTACGGTTTCCGTGACATTCCTAAATTACGCGGGCCAAGCCGTGCGGAACGTCTAGTAATAGACTATACGAATCATCCATAAACGCAATTCACATAATATACGAGTAGGAATTAGGAGTCATGAAGAGGAATATGCGAATAGTTTTTTATACAAAGTTGAAAGATAAATTAGTGAAATTAATTTTCTAGTGGCTACTACGCGCTTCGTAGCACGTCGCGTACGGCGTAGCGTAAACGTAGCCCGTAAAACTTTCTAAAGCTTTATACGGATTATGGACTCCAATATACAATAATTAATTATTTCAAGGATTTGCCTCCGATAAGAAAAAGTATCCGGATTATACCTCGTAAATCATACTTTAAACGGGAGGCAGATATTGGTAATTTTGGTAAAAAATTAAATGAACGTATTTTAGCAATTCGTGCTTCTAATTTTTCATATTTTTTTTACTTTTTGTTTTCTTTAAAATGATGATAATTCCTGATTGATAATTGTGTCTAAATTTGTGTAGATAAAAAAATCTTTCGTTTCTCTCATGATCGTTTGTAAATTGTAAGTATAGTATCGAACAGCATTTAACCTCAGTAGTGCGTCACGATTGAATTCACTTTGTATGACGCTGGGTGTGCGGCGGAGTGGGGCGGGGCGGGGGGCGCGGGCGGCGCGCGGGCCAGACGGAGCGACGGCGCGCCAGACGGCCATTACGTGACGTCACGGGAGGGGACGACGTTATGTAAGCGCGCCACAGATATCAATTAGACACCCAAATAATTGTCCTGCCATCTTTGTTCGCGACTTCTCAAAGTGCCAACTTACCGACGTGGATGATATATTTTATGGTAACACGCCCAATTATTGCCACTTTCATACTAGAAAATACTATTGCATTCCTTGCATTTTAAAACAAATTATAGGATGACTATGAAAAATTGGGTAGATTCCCTTTAAGCATCCAATAAATCGTATTCGCTGGAAGTGTGGATGTGAAGATATGACTGACGACAGCTCTCTGATGTATTTAGGCTTTGCACTCCGCACCGCGATCAATATGAGAAATTTAAAAGTTCCATTTCAGATTAAAAGTAGAGCATCTTTCATTTTATGTAATCCAGTTTATTGATGGACTCACTCATCTTCAACGGTAGGAAATTAAGAATTACCTTGAAAATATGCGTTATAATATAAATACTACTTACATTGTAATAGAACTAGGCTAATAGGCCTGGAGATACTGACACAAAATTCTTGGTGATTTGTACCAGTATGGCGGTTTTACAGGGGTATAATAACGTAAAGGCAAAAAGGAAAATGATGGTCATAGCGCTCGCACTGGCAGCCCAAACGCGTGTGCGTTAATCGAACGTGTCGGATAAATAACGAGTGTCGAACGATTTGTTCCACAAAAATTCTTGTATTTTCAGATAGTCGAAAAAAAATAAGTAGGCGAAAGCGTAATGCCATACTTTTCGGGTGCGGCTTACAGCCCGCCATACCGACGCGAATACGTTAATTTTAATAAAAAATTGAATCATTTGTACCAGGCTAATTTTTGCATAGCTAATCATCGTCGAGTAGCCATTCACGGAAATCACCTTGCTATACTTTTCCGACAGGCCGCCATACCACTGCAAAGGTGTAATATTTTTTTTTCGCCAAACGATTTGTACCACCCTGAAACTTTTTTTAACAGTTGCCTGTATGATCATAAATAGGAGTCTGATAATGCCATACCTGTGGGAGGCAGCGAATGTGAACAATATTATTTCAAAATCCTAAGATTTATTCGTAATTTTAAACGGTTTTTCAAGTATGGCGCCACTTTTTCCTTCTACTACAAGTATGGCAAATATAATAATGGTGATATTGTATCGTACAATTTCCAAAAATCCAAATGCGCTACTGGTACAAATCGTCCAATTTTTATCACTTTTTTGCTCAAGTCCGATAGTCATCCCGCCCCATGGTTACAATCTGTAATAATTTTTTTTGGTACAATTGCCAA
Organism: Polyommatus iphigenia; assembly: GCA_963422495.1. NCBI lineage: Eukaryota > Metazoa > Arthropoda > Insecta > Lepidoptera > Lycaenidae > Polyommatus > Polyommatus iphigenia. The sequence continues at coordinate 39,472,445 of OY730180.1, read as the reverse complement.
ATGACGAGAATACAATGATGCCATGATATAAAAAATGATTTTACGTATTTTATAGTCGTATTTTTAAAACTTGACACGTTTTAAAAATATATAAGTATTTCAAGTATGGCAGCACTTTTTCCCCCTACTAGTTCCCCTATTTTGTCAAATACTTTCCAAAAATTTAAATACCATACTGGTACAAATCGTTTGGCGAAAAGAAAAAAAAATACACCTTTACAGTGGTATGGCGGCCATTGGGACCTGTCGGAAAAGTATGGCAAGGTGATTTTCGTGAATGGCTACTCGACAATGATTAGCTATGCAAAAATAGCCTGGTACAAATGGTTAAATTTTTTTATTAGAATTAACGTATTCGCGTCGGTATGGCGGGCTATAAGCCGCACCCGACAAGTATGGCATTACGCTTTCGCCTACTTATTTTTTTTCGACTATCTGAAAATACAAGCATTTTTGTGGAACAAATCGTTCGACACTCGCTATTTATCCGACACGTTCGATTAACGCCCACGCATTTGGGCTGCCAGTGCGAACGCTATGACCATCATTCCTTTTTGTCTTTACGTAATTATACCCCTGTAAAACCGCCATACTGGTACAAATCACCAAGAATTTTGTGTCAGTATCTCCAGGCCTATAAGGGTGAAGCCAAACGAGCGTAATTTTGTGAGTCGTGAGTCGCAGAGTTTCGGTTGGCAGAAATTCTGCTGCATTCAATTTCATAGAAAACTCCTACTTCATTCACACGAGCGTAATAATTTTGTACTTAAGTCATGGTTACTATGAAAAATAATTTAAGTACCTACGCGACCGAAATTCTTACTCAACAGCTTACTTTTAACCCTAAAGTTCTACATATCTTCTATACGTCTTAGTAGTTAGTCCTACTCCTAACTGTAGTTAAGGACAGTGAAAAACGAGAACTAAGGACACAGAAATATCTGCACATTTATAATTTTACAATTAATTACTTTAGACAGCTTTACATAATTTCTAGATAGAAATTAAAAACCTGCTAAACAGAAAAGATGTTTTCTACCGATTTTTAACTTCTGGCAACAATAATAATCATTATTCACTTAATCATGTGTTTTCATTGTGTTTGACAAAATTAAGTTCCTTTGTTTACATTTTAATGTTTATTAATAGACGGCGTTAACGACATAGTTAACCGAGATTAGAGATATGAGGATCGGGTCCCTAATAAAGAGAACGGAGAGCATATATTAATATTATAATTATTGAGTTGTGATTACAGCCATCCCAAAATATACAAAAATATGCCTTCTTTCTAAACTTGTAAAGAAGTAAGCATAAAAATGGCATAAATAGATACGGCACGAGGAGACAGAGTGTGGCCACTTTGGGACTCTTGGAGCATTCTGACATTTGAAGTTGTCGCAGATAATTGTTTTTAATAATGGTAGTAGGTATGTGAGTGATGGTACCATAATATTGTGTCTTTTCAGTTCAGAATCCATATCCAATTCAAAATATGGATTCTGAATTGAAATTTTGGGAAGGTACTCTTATACCGGTTCCACATGTACCAGAAGGTACACGTGGATCAAACGTACACGGTTACAAAATTAAAAATAATTGCGCCGCTAAGACGTGTTGATCTATTCTTGACCGAAGCGTGTGACCGCGGCATGGGAAGTGGGAGTGTCACATGACAGGTCGTATTTGGGTTACTTGAATCCTCGTCGGGTCGGCGTCGGGTCGGTAGGGGGAGATCGACCCCACGCGTCGCGGGGCGTCCTATTTTTTGCGTCGCAGATTGCCGTAATCGCGGACAGACGACAGGCCAACCGTTAGTTATGGCCGCTCCACTTTAAACCTCATCCATTTTAATTTAACAAAAGTGCCGGCCGATAGCGCGGAGGAAGGACTCATTTCCGCTGGTTGTTTCGCGTCTGACTCACGCCGCTCTCTGCTTGCTATTTGCATGATCGCTTAACCAAAGATTAAGTTTGCTAAATCCTAAATAAATATTTAAATAGCAGTGAGGATTGCTGGTTATGTTACAGAGGAAAGCCCTAGCTATATGAGGCAGGTATTTGAAGTGCAATGCATAGTACATATCTATTTCAAGTATGCAATAGTCTGTCTTGAGACTGACGAGTCTCCAGTGAGCTGAGTGAGTCTCTAAACTATCAAGAAGCCGCTATCTTAAAATTCTGCGGATTTTATATTTGATTTCTAAGGGTGGGTTGCTCCAGAGGCGTGGTTAAAGTTAAAGTTATGGTTATAGTTAAGGCTAACAGTTAGCTTTAACCTTAACTTTGACCACAGAATTTGACACATGTCTGTTGCGTTTATTTTTTTATTAAAGCTACAGTTAATGGGATTGAGAGTATAAAAAATTTAATTATCCGTAAAAATCGACAGGAAAAATATTTGTTATAATTGTCACTGAGAAACATAATAAATTTTCACGAAAAAATTTCGATATTAAGTATGAGCGGTTATGGTTAAAGTTAAATATGGCGTAAGGACGCTGGACGCCATATTTAACCAAATATTTGGCATTTTGCACTTTAGTTATAGTTAAAGTTACAGTTAAGTATAGTTAAAGTAAGTTGGTGCAACCCACTCTAAGATAGACTTTCTACATGAGACAAAACTGCCGTCAGACATTATTCAAGCTAAGCGTAAGTTCTAATTAGGCGACCCTCACACACCAAGAACCAAATCTCGAATCACCAGTAAATAGAGCTAGGTCTAGTGAGAATTTCTAGAACATTCGATGGAAAACAATAGCATTCATCAGTAACGCTTCGCTAATGCTCTATTTCCATGCATGTTTCATATTGTTATGTATTTGTTGCGTTTGTTGATAAATTATTCGCATTATTCCGGACGAAGGAAATCTACGTTCTAATATCAACCTACAACATCCAGTATTTACCAAACACGTTTGATTGAAGTGTGCCTTTGTGTTTTGTGTTATGTCTTTGGTGTCCATTGTTGCTCAAATGCGGAACGCTATGGTTCTGCAAGTTGGGTAAATTTTCTCTGGAAAATTTATTCAAGCCGAGACAATTGATGGTAAAAATAGACAACAAAATATCTAATGAAAATAATATTAACGATTATAGAACGTAATTAAAGATGTTTATCGTAAAATATTTGACTTCCTCGGCCAGTTCGGGAAGCTTAAACCTAAAATAACAACGGTGTTGTGTTTACGCTCACTTCATCGACCAAAGCTCCGAAGTAATTAAGGGATCACCATTCGCAGGCCATTTTAGATTTGGGAGCGTAATGTTCGCGGTAAATCCGAGGAAAAACCTTTGGAGGGTCATTAAGTGGATTTATAAAGGTTATCACCTTATTTTGACGTTCAGAAGGAATTCATTCGACCCAAAAATGAGGTTAATCCTCGTACATCCGACCCGGTGCTCCCGAGCCTGGCAGCCATCTGTCTTCCGACGACGGCCTAAACGGTGAGAGGGCACGTTCCGACGATTAATAGTTACAGAAAGCTCAACCGAACTCCTTCTGGGAGTTGTTAATGCTAAAAATATAACTTTCAACGACTTAGGTACGCTATAATTGCTGTCTGGCGAGCAATTTATGATAATCTGATTTCTAGTTTTATAGCTGAAAGATTTTTTTTATTGCGTAGATAAATGGGAGGGGCCGGGTCTGACGGATGAACGGTTGTAAATATTCTGTCCGACATTACAAACAAAATGTTCTTCGAATCGGGCTGGAGCTAATAACGGAGGACGCTCTATTAAGCCAGCACGTCGGCGCCCTAATGCTCTACCATTAAGTCTATTAGACGATTTCTGATTCAGTAACCGACCAACGTTCTTTTGACATTGGCTCGTGAACTCCAAAACAATCATTCGAATGATCCTAAAAATAAATTTATGTTTAGGTCTAAATTGTTTATCTACCTACGTTTGTCGGTTGTTATTTTATAACGACGCCCCAACTAAAGGGCGAGCAGGTACGTCTATTTAAAGTGTACGTTGACTTTGAGTGAATATCTGTATTTATTTAGATAATATAATTCGTCTAGACTGCAGACCGCGCGCCGTTCGGCGCAGGCGGGCGGTGCACGGCTGAAGGTGAAACGGTTTTGCAATGCAATGACTGCATTGTATTTTATTAGACTGTGCGTATAATGGCATTGGAATACTCTGTAGTCTGTCTTGTCTATGTTATTCTATGAAGCGTTTATGGAAAGATAATATGCGGATATTTTGGTTTATTGTTTCTCTAGCATTACCTACTAGATCATGTGCGATTATCAAAAAAGCATCAATAAAGCAAAACAAGTCGATAATAATACCTATGTAACTTTACTAGAGTAAGAAGAGTTGTAGAATGTAGAGTTCAAACGCTTGATTAAAATAAATTAATGCTTGTAGATTGTAAAAAAAACATTTCTAATGTTTCATAATCATAACATCATATAGAGCCATGAAATATTTCATCAAATCTTCAGTCAAAATCATTATAATATAATGCCAGTCATCACGTAGGCATTTGAAATTGGAATGGGCTAATCTTTATACGAATTAGATACAGCGAATTCGACCTGTCGAAAGCGTTCGTTTTATGCAAATGTTCGGGTGTCGGGCCGACGCGACGTGACGGGTGCATACGGGCGACGGGCGTCAGACTCACCTTTAGACGTTCGCCGCGGTTAGTTTGCTGTCCTTCACAACGCAGTCTAGACTAGACAAACAATGCATACGCTTTACGCTGACTATTTACTGCTATTTTTTTGGTCTTATCAAATAGTTTTAGTATCTACCTAAGGTCTAAGTAAATAACTAAAGCACGTAGACGTACTAAATATGTACCATTCTGTCCATTAAAGAAATTCACCATACTTTCATCTAAATCGCTGCAGCCGTTAAAGCGTGAAAAGGTTACAGACAGACTTTTGGGCTTTGCATTTATATTATTATTTATAATATAAATGCAAAGCCAAAAAGGATTGGCATAATATATTATTTTTAGAGCTCATTGCCTATTGCCATAGGGCAAAGGGGATAGCCCATAACAATGAAAATGAAAATATACTTTTGACGACTTAAATACGTTTCGTATTTGGAACTCTATAACGGTGGCTAGGCTATAAGCGTCTACTATTTGTCGGTCTACACTCTACTCTATAATCACCCATCGTCCGAACTCTGACCTCATTATCCGAAAGGGGACGGACTAGTCTAGACTTTAGACATAACATGCCGGTACCCACCCACTGTTACTACACTAATCAATTTCAATTTTCAATTTTGTTATAAAACGACCTAAACTAATGTAGATTATTTGGTATGAAATTTAAATTACAAAATGAAACCAAAAGAACACTTGGTTTTGAACACAGAATGAAACCGTGACTGTGTCAATATTTATTTACTTACAGCAGCTGTTCTTAAAGACAAAAATGTAGCAACTAGCAATCAGCAATTATAGTAAATTGTAAATTTGTACTATCAGTACCGTAAGATGCTATTATATATTCTGTGCTATCAGATAAATCGATTCAAAGGCAGATGGCGGACCTACGTTACGTGGTCGGACTATATCAAATGCAGCTGACAAATCACAAATAATACAAAATACAATAAAAAAAAACATAAATAACATAGATTAAAGATTTATATTATAACCCAACCAACGTAGAACCGCCTATAAATCAATATCTTCAATAGTACGTTACGTTAAAACTTAAATAAATTAACACCTCCGAGTTCTAAAACCCACCATTGTGAGCCACCGTAATCAAAATCATCGTGAAGATACGCTTAATATATATATATCTAAATGGTTTTAATGTCTATTGTCACAGTGCCATTGTGTAGGATTTCAGTTAATCGCCTCGACATTTCAAACAACCTGACATTAAATAAAAATGCGATACAATAAAATATGAATAAAGATAAAAAGGAAAATTGGAACGTCGGAATGATACCTTTAGAGGAAATTCGCAAGGGCTGACACGAGCCTACTGGAAGTTTTAAAATTTAGTATCAAGATAGTATAGTTATTTTCTATAATAAAGAGTATCTGAAAACTGTATGTGTCATGAACTTTGAGGCAATCAAAGGTACATATTATGACAATAATTGTAACTTTAAAATTTCTTATAAACTTGACGTGGAAGAGGAAGAAATATACTATAACCTCTCTTTCTACCGCGCGAAAAAATGTATAGTCCTGCTGTATCGTTTTTCACGCCCAGAGTGCAGCCCATTGTTTTTCTACACTGTGTCTAGTCTGTGACACGAAATTAGTAAAAAGATGTGTAGTGAATGTGGAAAAGTGCGCCTACCCGGCAAGTGCGCCATATACTTACCTATTTTTCCGTACTGCTGATTGGAAATCTCCAATGACGCACTTGGCGCACTTGACGGGTAGGTGCATTTTGCTTACTATTATCAATTAAATAATTATACACTTTCCTTGCACTTATTCCACTTTATTTTAATATATTTCTTACAAATTTGTTATATACACGACCGGTTTCGAATAAATCATCATGTGTCCATTCAATATCATACTAGTGTCAGTACACTTAAAAGTTAGCCGTTTTTTTTACCTTTTGCATTTAGGCTTTGTCAGCCCTGGCCTCCGTCTAGACGCGTGGGCGGAAAAGCTTCACCCGGAGCAGCCCTCGGTTCCCCGCGACCTCTACGCCACAGTCTACGTTCCGCCACGCAAGTAGGTCACACAGTATAACGCCGCTTTACATCTAATAACTTCGCAGTTAACTTTCGTAAAATAAGTAAAGGTGCGTTCATATTAGACGCGATGACACATTTCAAGTGTGTTGTAACTACTATCACGTCGGGACATTTTTATATCAGGTTCACCACAAAGTTCACAGTCATCTCACGCTAATCTAGACGCAGCCTAAAAGACAATTTGATTTAAGGCTCGCCTCCGCTTCGAAAATAAAAGAGATAGCGAGAAATCGGTTTTTATTAAAATTGTTTCCTTAGCCTTAACTGACGCTGAAACTCGAAGGCCTAACGGGCAATAAAGGAAAGGCGAAAGCCATTTGCATATCTGCAAACTTTTTATAGTTCTTTTCGTTATAATTTTCTTCGGATCCCAACGAGTCTAATTGTTGTTCCTAATGAAGAGAAATGTTAAAGAGTTAGCCCGGTTGGTTAATTTGGTAAATAAATATTTAAAATTTTACTGATGTTACCAGCAGCATCGCACTGTAACCGTATATTTTGCCATAATAAAAACTACCTTTTTTTTTAAATCTTTATTTGATTTTAAGGGATTTTTGTGCAAAGACGATGTCAATCCCATCGTAAATAAAAACTACCTGAAAACAAAATTACCTCGACACATATTTGGCGGTTTGAGCGAGAAAAGGTAACACATTTTCGCGTTTACAAAATTAATATTTAAAATTAAGTAACTACCTTGTGTAGAATGTAACCATAAGGACACCGATGTCCCATACACCTTTCAACATATTTTATTTACGAAAGTACGCTCAATAAATTCTCGTTTTTCGCGCAACGCTCAGCATAAACTTTCTTAAAACAATTAACATTTCGCGGAGCATAAATATTCAATTTGCAACTTTACATAAGCCTTTTTATGGTCTACTGAATGGATAAGGTTGTACAGACGAAGTTTCAAAGTCGTAGAGGACGACCGAGCAGACGTGCAGACTGCGGTGTGTTCACAGATATTTTACCTTTCGTAGCACCTCTATAACAACGGTTTAAGGATCATTTTATACAAATTCTGAAGTAAAATAACATAACGGAGTATGTGGACTGCGCAACGCACGGGCTTGGCTATGACGCAAACTCTAAATCAACTTATTGTTGGGTAAACTTTGTTAGCGAACACCTATTCCTGAAGTGTTTGTTTCATCGAAAATAATGGCTCGTTTTCGATATGATTAATGATATTTATATTTGTCACAGAGTATAAAGAGTAAAATTAATGATGACGAAACACAATAACTATTATGCCAGCTAGTGAGGGAGCCACTATACTGCTATAACTCATAAACCGATTGTTTCGATCCATCGCCAAAGAACTATGTTATATAGATACTATGAATCACTATCAATCCCCATTCAGTCAGAAGAAATCCCCATCATCATGGACGTGCGTACCATAAAGGCATAAAAGCACTGCTTACCTAATGATAAATACTTGCTATACACATATTTTAATTTAACTTTCGTACGTTTTAGATGACTTTAATTATTATTAATAGTAAAAATATGAATACACATTAACGCCTACTTTTATAAAATAGCACCAATTGATTTGCAAAACTACATAAACATAAGTCGGTAAGTGGTAACTAGGCGCGCCGCGCGAAGGTACGCACCAAAATTATACTACATATCTGTGGTTACAGGCACTCGATGTTTCGCAGACCCCGCCTATATGTGTGAGTTAAGATTTTCGTATTCGTACACTGTTCGCAAACGTGTGTGCGTGTGCGATTTACTTGGCCAGGTCCTGCCGCATGGTTTCCGAGCTTAGCCGAGCGCCGGCGCGTTCGGAAGTAATCGGATATGTTCGTTGCCTATAATCCGAGTAAAAATAATAGACAGAAATCTAATTAATCACATATGCACATAATGCATTTTTGTTTAGTACGGTTTATATTTGTTTACATTACAGAAGTGTTTTGTATTTTGGGAGGCCATTTTTTCATGTGATGAGCACTGTAACATATTATTTTTGTTTGCGCCAGTATATTTATAGTTTTCTTAGAAGATTTTTATTATTTTAACATTTAAAAGTTTGTACATTTAACAGTTTATTAGATATTAGTTATTACTGAGTTTCTAATTTCTATATTAAGTGCGTTTTTTGATTTCTTAAAAATGTTATTTGACTGTGAGGTTTGTGTTGAAAATGTGTGTTTATTAAAAATTAAAAAAAACAAGTTTTCACAATTGTCATTCAGTGAAAAGATTCTAATTGTGATTTGTGTCGAAAGGTAGGTACGTGTACCTGAGTTACAACAATTAAACCAGCAACAAAAATGAAATGTAAGTAACTCGAAAGTTTCATGTAATTCATATTCATGTACTTATTTATTTTATCGTTTTATAATATTATATACTTTATATTAAATGCGAAATTATCTCTGTTTGTCTGTCTCGCTTTCACGCCAAGACTAATGAACCGATTGTAATAAAATTTTGTACACAGTTAGTCTAGAGCCTGAGAAAGGACATAGGCTACATTTTTATAAGACAAAAATATACTATGTATCTAATTTCCATGGAAATATCGATGAAAATGAATTCACATTGCATTTCTAATATATAACAATCTATATTACGCCATATGCCATCTATGGCGTTTTTATTTATTTTAGCTTAGCACACATGTGAACGCAAATGAACTTTCATTGTAGTTCCAACACGTGACAACAGATGGCGTTTTTTTGTTTCTTCATAACAGAACGTACTCATATATTATAATAGTTTAGAAAACATAGTTTTTAATTTATATCCACACTAATATTACAATTTATGCGAAAATATCTCTTTTTGTCCGTTTGTCTGTCTGTTTTGCTTTACGCCAAAACTACTAAACCGATACCGCTGCTTACCCCATGTCAAAAATCTCTGCACGCCTCTGCCCATCATAATAATTCATAATATTTGTTTTCTAAGAGACACTTCCATTGTAATAGATCCTCCTCAAACATGATCGTTCGCTAACGAACGGCCGCCCTCAGGATTCGAAGTTTGATCGATATTATGTACCCTACTGTTGTTATGTGAACAGTACATTCGAATCCGTTGATTCCTTTCGTAAAGGATTTCATCTAAACTCCGGAATCAGTTTGTAAAGATTATATTAGTCGTTGGAATCAATGGACAATGCGAATCCAGCGACGGCGGCTACTGCCATTGGTGTAAAGAGAGAACCCTCTACAGACCCTGTGAAAGCGCAGGGAATTCTGTAAGAATCCGTTTTTTCACTTGTTAAATTTATTATTTAAGTATGAAAGTAACTCTGCACGAAAGAAGCAGCTACAGCTGACCGAATAAATACGGCTACACAGATAACCGGCGTGTTAAGCATCTAGATTCTAGAATCTAGATTCTCGATTCTAGGCTCAACAGAGTTAATCTTGTCCTATATATTTAAAACAATAAGTTTTCCTCCAATTCATTATTTTGTACTTTATTTTAGTGATTTAGTAATTTTTTTTTTATTAAATAAGGGGGCAAACGAGCAAACGGGTCACCTGATGGTAAGCAACTACCGTCGCCCATGGACACTCGCAACATCAGAAGAGCTGCAGGTGCGTTGCCGGCCTTTTAAGAGGGAATACGCTCTTTTCTTCAAGGTTTGCAGGTCGTATAAGTCCGGAAATACTGCTGGTGACAGTTCGTTCCAGAGTTTTACAGTGCGCGGCAGAAAGTTACGCGAAACAAAGTTTACCATAGGTTACTAATTATTGGCAATGATTAGATGTCACTCGTCTCGTGATTCGTGACAGTAGTGAGTAAAAAAACATTTCAGAGCATCAGTAACAAAAAAGGAGAGAGACGCGGCTCGGCTATGGCATCAGCGCTGGGGGTTCCTCTGCCACAAGAAAGAAGAAGAGGAGAAGGAAGCGTTGGAATTGGGTAACCAGAAGATACTAATAAATAGATATGGCATCCTCCATACTAATATTATAAATGCGAATGTGACTTTATGTCTGTCTTTCTGTCCATCTGTTACCTCTATTACGCTTATACCGTTCAACTTATTTTGATGCGATAGTAATAGATATCAAAATATGCTTTCTTTTTATAGCATTAGTGTTGAATAACTTGTTTTTCTTTTGAGGTTTGTCGGTAGACGATTACAGAGCTGCAATAAGATTGTTAAGGCGTTCATCCGAAGACAGAAAATGTTCGGCTCCCGTGGAAGCCTGTAAGGACCCTCTTCCCTCTACATCTTCAGGTAACAACGGGGTACTCAATCGCATAAATATAAGTACTCAGTAATTATGTAAGAACGAATAAGTACTCAGGTTTACATTCGAATTTTGACATTAAAGACACAAGCACTTTGCGATTAGTTAATTGTACGTTAAATCCGTATACGTATTTCTCGCTAAGGGCCGAAATCAGAGACATTTGATGTTAACCTACATTAACTTTAATTTAATGAAGAGTTTTACAAAAAATGTGTGGAGTTTGTCAAAAATTTACCAGCTTTTAAAAGCACTCAGAATTACGTTTCGATCTAGTGTCTTCTTTTAACTTTTTAAACAATTACAGGTATGGTAGGACGTCGGGTCCTTTACCCTCTAGAGAAGTTCGGTCCGCTGGTGAAAACGTCCAGAAACTACCCCACCCGGCCGCCGCTGCCGCCCGGACAGGTGTACGACCCATACAAACAAACTATGGTCTTTCTCGGGTATGTTTGGTGTTTAAAATTTAAAAAATATGAAAATGTCAGGTTCTTGCTAGGTGTATTGTAAAACCATCTAACCCTCTTATTATTAAAGAAGAAACTATTAACGTATAAGCCGCCCCGATTTAGCATTTAACCTTTACCTACTTAAATAAAAACTTAAGCAGTTTAAATTTTTTAACTTATGTTATAAGACTACGAAAGACTTGGAGGTTTTAACTTTTATGCCATGTATAACTTAAATAAATCTTCAATTAGGAGCGTGGAAGGTGACCCTATATCGCACAAGCAGCCGCCGGCGCGGTGCGAGGCGACGGACATGTGGGCGGAGCTACCGCTGGCGGTGTCGCACTTCGACACGCTACATTTTGGTGCGAAGTAACTTCGATAGGCTACCGTTTGGTGCGAAGTAACTTCGATAGACTACAGTTTAGTGCGAAGTAACTTCGATAGACTACAGTTTAGTGCAAAGTGACTTCGATTACGAATATTACGACATACGCAGTTTAATGTGAAGTACCTACCTAACTTTGAAAGACGATAGTTTGGTGGGCAATAACTTCGATTTTGACAGATAACAGTAGCTGCGATTTGACACACTACAGTGTAATGCAAAATCGTTATTCGATGTTGCTAATTTAAAGGCGGCAAAAATGTGGGCGGAGCTACTGCTGGCGGTACTTCGACACGATACAGTTTGGTGCGCAGTTACTTCGATTTAGACAGATCATAGTTTGGTGCGAAGTAACTTCGATTTTGACAGATCATAGTTTAGTGCGAAGTGACTTCGATTACGACATACGCAGTTGTAGTGTAAAGAATCTTTAACAGAACACGTTATTTCGACAAAAAACGTCCGAAAAAAACTTCGCAGCTAAGTTGAACTTCAAAGTCTTATTCCTGAGTAGGCAAATGCTTATACTTGCCAACTAAGAATGTATTGAAGAAGGTGTCGTGAAGGGAGTGCAGTGCCACTTCGACAAATTAGTAGTCTATTTCGGATAAGATTTTTGTACCTACTTGAAAATAAAGAGTTTCATACATACTTTCTTTAAGTCCATATTCAAATATAGAACGTTATTCAAGTAAATTTTCGCGCGCAAAATTAAATATCTTACCTGAAACAGAAAGTGTAAACTTAAATAAAACGCATTATTTTATCATTTTAGTTTATAATTTATCTCTATTGTGTTTCTTAATAGTTAGTACGGGGGGAAGCTGGGACACGATGTGTTCTGGCAACACCTCCACTATGACCGCTTCGTCCTCGCCCACCCAGTGGAAACCCGCCAGATACTATAAAAAATATAAAAATACTAAAAATATTGCTCTTGTTACTGTCAAAGAAAAAAGTCTTTTAAGTCTAAAGTCCTAGGGAATAACTTTGAACAAGCGAGGTAGTATGCTGGGTATAATTATAGTTTCATGGATAATGAATGCGTTTTTGGTTAAAAGTTAAAAATCAATTACTTATAGTCCCCGCGGAACTAGTTGGCCGCGCCTTAGGTAGGGACGGGGGTGAGGGGGCGGGTTGCTTGCTGCTCGCAATGCACATGAGATTAGACAATGACGACCAATAGATAAAACGATGTGTTCAATATTATTTAATTATTGGAAAGAATAAATTAAAGACATTAGACAATTGATCAGTTTTATATTCTAAACCCGCTTTCCCCAACCCGCGGCCCGCGGCCCGCCGGGACTTTATTTGTGGCCGCGTGATGTTAAACAATTTTGAAATTCACGCCCACCGGCAAAATAACGTAGTCTAAATATCATTAATAATATTATTAAATATAATATTAAATCTTTAATTTTGAAGAAATTTATTTTTTAACCCTAAAAATTTTTGTTGCGGCCCGCGAGTCGCGACACCAAGACCAAAACATGTTTGTGGCCCGCATGAAAAAGAGGTTGGGGACCACTGTTCTAAACTATTGACATCGGCTTTCCGTTTTTTAAAAAACGTTTGCACTTTAAATATTATTTCCTTAAGATTATCTTTTTATCGGCGAACTCATCTTGCTATTGCAATCTCTTATGCGAAGCGCCCCTGCCTCTCCGTCCCACCGCTCACATACCGCCAACTAGTTCCGCGTGGACTATAATTATTTCGTACCTATGCTTTCTAGAGATCTTTAAATCCTTGGGTTTTTTTTCAAAATGGTACTAAAAAGTAAAAGTAAATATTTAAGCAGTAGTAGTAGCAAACTCTTACCTTAACAGGCACGATGTTCAGTCCCATGTTACCGGCTTGGCCTTTCTGTCTCTTTTTCTTTTTCTCTGGACCATCACGGTCGTAATCGTTCTGAAAAAATAAAGACACATAATAAAGTAACTGTATTATTCCACGTTAAAGCAATATTTACTTTGACCGTACCGTTGTTACCGTATTGTGTTGTAACACCAAGTTATAATACTATAACTAATAAAGTATAATATTTGAGCGTTTGGAATGTCGTAACTCGTATATTAACTTATTTATTTATGCGCAAATTAGAGCGAGATACAGCGATGTGACTTCACTCTTACAGCCGATCTACACCGGAATGGCAGAGGCGAGGCGAGCAGTTTCAGTGTCATATGATTTTAAACTTTATCTTTATTATTGTAATACATAGTATCGCTTGAGAAATCGACGCCGCCGGCGGCCGCCAGAGGCCACGAGCGGCCACGAGCGTCCACGGGCGGCCGTAGATTTCTCAAGAGATACTATGTATTACAATAATGAAGATAAAGTTTAAAATCAAATGACACTGAAACTGCTCGCCTCGCCTCTGCCATTCCAATGTGTTTTGAGCCTTACGCGCTTATTCTACCTCGGACTATCTGTTAGTCCTTATATAGTTAGTAATAAAAGTCCTATCCGAGGTTATTAGGTAAAAAAAGACGGGTTGCACTCCGGGAGTGCCGGCAGAAGTGAAAACTTGAGTATTAACGTTGTACATTATTTTTTTAACCCATTTTTTTAAAACGATTTAAAAAAAAAAATTAAAAAAAAAACGATCGTTTTAATTAATTAATCGAAACCCTTACAATCGATTAAAATTTTTTTTTTATTTTTTTATTTTATTTTAAAAGGTTTGTCAACAATTGCTAACACTTACAATAAAGTACAGGAAACGCTTAATTAATTATCATTCAGTGTTACAACTTTTTACAGACAAACACTAAATGCACCAATAAAATTTAACAACAAAATTCAATAATAAAATAATACGACTATAAAATTAATATTACATTTAAAGAAGAATCAAACAATATAATACAACAAAATAGAATAATTAAAATTTCACTGTAAATAAACATAGAAAAATATTTTACTTTTTAAATTTTCAATACACTATTTATCTGTTTTTTATACTGAACTAATTTTAGACCAATGTCCAAGTTTTCACTTTTGGAGAGAGTGTTGTAAGTCTTACAGATCCTTGGCAGAACAGCTGAGAGTCCAAGGTTTGAATTTGAGGCTGGTATGTTAAATAAATTAAAAGCATTGATTCTAGGTAGTCTCGAGGGGGCGTTCATCTCCAGCATGTGTAATAATTCGGGGCAATCAATCTCAGAGTTAATTATTTTATGTAAAAAGATAAGATCCATCTTTTTCCTTCGACTTTTCAGAGTAATCATCTTAAAGTGATTCAACCGGTTATCGTACCCGTGAAGTTTTCTTGTCGATAGATTGTAGAGGAAACGTTTTTGGACGCTTTCTAGGCGCTTAATGTATATTTCGTAGTAAGGATTCCAAATAATGCTGTTGAATTCTAAGATACTTCTAACAAGTGCTTTGAACAATTTAATTTTAGAAGAGGATTGCTTTAGTTCTTTTGAGTTTCTAATTACAAAACCTAGCATTTGGAAACCCCTCTTGACGATGTTATTAATATGTTTATCGAATTTGAGTTGACTATCAATAATGACTCCTAGATCGCGGACTTCATCTACTGACTTTAGTTCCTGCTTATTTATGTTATATTTATACGAGATAAGGTTTTTTCGATTGCGCGAAAAACATATTTGATAGCATTTGCTTATATTTAAAAACATTTTATTGCGTACACACCAATCGTATAATCTGTCTATGTCCTCTTGAAGCAATTTTGAGTCTAAATATGTTTTTAAAGGTTTCAAAACCTTTAAATCATCAGCAAATAAGTAAAAATCAGAATTAACAAAACAATTACAAATATCATTTATAAATATGTTGAAGAGAATTGGTCCCAAGTGTGATCCTTGTGGAACTCCACTGGTAGCAGAAAAGATGTCAGACTTAAAACCGTTTGCCACTACCATGTATAATCGTTCTAACAAATAAGACCAGAACCAGTGAAGCAAACTACCACCGATGCCAGCATTAGAAAGTTTTTGCAGGAGTATTTCATGGTCTACTTTATCAAACGCTTTACTAAAGTCCGTATAAATTGCATCAACGGGAACTCTTTTATCTACGTATTTATATATTTTAGAAGTAAATGACGCTAAGTTGGTTGCAGTAGATCTCTTGCTGACAAAACCATGTTGGTTTGGGATTATTACTTGTCTAGTATGCCAGACTGCTTGCTTTGTTACTAATTTTTCTAAAACTTTTCCGAAAATATTGAGGATAGATATAGGTCTATAATGAGAAATTAGGTCTACAATTACAAATATCATTTATAAATATGTTGAAGAGAATTGGTCCCAAGTGTGATCCTTGTGGAACTCCACTGGTAGCAGAAAAGATGTCAGACTTAAAACCGTTTGCCACTACCATGTATAATCGTTCTAACAAATAAGACCAGAACCAGTGAAGCAAACTACCACCGATGCCAGCATTAGAAAGTTTTTGCAGGAGTATTTCATGGTCTACTTTATCAAACGCTTTACTAAAGTCCGTATAAATTGCATCAACGGGAACTCTTTTATCTACGTATTTATATATTTTAGAAGTAAATGACGCTAAGTTGGTTGCAGTAGATCTCTTGCTGACAAAACCATGTTGGTTTGGGATTATTACTTGTCTAGTATGCCAGACTGCTTGCTTTGTTACTAATTTTTCTAAAACTTTTCCGAAAATATTGAGGATAGATATAGGTCTATAATGAGAAATTAGGTGACGGGATCCAGACTTATGTAGTGGAATTATTAGTGCCTCCTTCCACCGTTTAGGAAATATTCCGTCGGCCAGTGATTTGTTGTATATGATTTTTAATGGATAAGATAATGTTTCCGCGCATGATTTAATAAATACCGGGGAATACCGTCACTACCAGCTCCCTTTCCAGAATCCAATGATTTTAAAGCATTCTGAATTTCTCTTTCTGAGAATGATAATTTGTTTAAGCTTGAGATATTATCATTTCTTTGTGAAGACGTTAACAATGGAACTTGATTTTGTCGATGATTATAATTATTTGGGCTATATACTTTAGAAAAACATTCGGCAAATAGTTCGCATACTAAAGGACCACTACTAGCAATGTTTCCATTGTATTCCATTTGATGAGGAAGTGAAATGTTGTCCCTTTTTTTGCTATTAATAAAAGACCAGAAGTATTTTGGATTTTTTATAATGGAATTTTCAACTCGCGCTATGTATTCGCTGTAACACTCATGCATTAATTTGGTGCATCTTTTTCTTAGCAATTCGAATGTGAGTATGTCCATGTCGTTTTTATATTTCTTTACCCTACAATGGTATTAATGTTTTTCGTTAATCATCCTAATTAAATCACGGTTAAACCAAACAGGATATTTTTTGCTACGGGGTTTTTTAAAGGGAATGATTCTAGATATTACTGCCTGGATTTCTGAGTAAAAAACTTCAATCATGTCATCAACTGTTTTGCATTTAATAAATAGTTCATCCCATAAGATGCTTAGCAATTCATTTTTAATGTAGTTTACAGTAGTTTACAGCAAGCCCAGAATGGGGCGCGGCATTTAGTGTGAATTTTAAGGGAGGGTGGTTTTCGTCGACTCTAGATAGTGCGTCATCATCATCCATGGTACAAATATTTTGTATGTAATTTGTATTACTCAAGACTAAATCTAAAATCTTATTACGGTGGTTTTTAAAATGATTATATTGATAAAGAGCGTTACAGTTTATAAAATCTAAAAATGATGAATGTATCTCCTTATTTTCATCTGTCGAGGGAACAGTAAAGTCTTCATCTTTGCACTTCAACCAATCTATCCCGCTTAAGTTGAAGTCACCGATAATAATAACTTTATGATTGGTGTCAACAAGTTTTTGAGCTTGCGAAAAAAATTCATTTAGTAATGGCAGTCTAGGTGGTGGAGGGAAATATACCGAGCATAAATATATCCTTTCACTTTTATTAGTATAATTATTATTTTTTATTTCTATACTCAGCCACAAATCCACATTCGAACTCTCAAGCTCTAGCACTCGTAATGAATTTAAACTTTTTGCAATAGCAATTAACCCATCAGTCGTGGCAAAACGAGACACAATAGCTTTTTTATTGTTATCGCGGCCGGATGTGGCCGCTTGGGGCTTCATGAATTAATACCCCTCCGCCATCGGATCGCACATGAAAGCGCGATGACAAAATATCGACAATCGAAAAAAAAAGCTGCTGTCAGACAGACTGTCAGACACTTCTCGCGACAGTTGTCTTGCAGGTGGAAACACGGCCTTAATCAGCGCGTCTGCTAAAGAACTCATTTTCCCGACTGTACATTTCTGCTTAACAACTCATTTCCCCGACTGTACATTTCTGCTAAACAACTCATTTCCCCGACTGTACATTTCTGCTTAGCACAATTTTTCCCGACTGTACATTTCTGCTAAGCAACTCATTTCCCCGACCTTGCTTAGCACAATTTTCCCCGACTGTACATTTCTGCTAAACAACTCATTTCCCTGACTGTACATTTCGTTCGAGTTCGACACAAAACACTACTCTCCAACCGTCTTACGGTTTTTCTATGGTTTTTCGATCAACACGAAAATCTGACGCGAGTTTCACAGTTTTTACCCATCCCACAAAAGTGCTCAACGCCGCTAAAGAAGTTTTCACTTCAAAAATAATCATGAATATTCTGTACACGAGTTCTTTGCCTTAGCAGTCCTATCTAACACCGAAGTATTAAATAGTAGTAGGTCTATCGCTTAAGTACAGAGATTTTTCTTAAACATTTCTTTTCCATCAAACTTTGCCGCTTTATTATTTTTAAATTGCAAACTTGTGGACACCCGAAGAAAAGTCCGTGAATGTGATGGCCTCATCTAAACAACAGGGGCCAGGCCAATACTGGCTACTGCAAGACTGGCGCCAAGATTATTGGCTCTGTGTAAACTATAGGCGACAGTCACGCAAGCGACAGTCAATTCCGTCAATCATGAATTATGTTTGACTGATGGTGACTGATGGACTGACGAATGGTATTAGACGGTCACTCAATTCTCTTCAGTTTTATGTCAGTCAAAGCCAACATTTTCAAAGTTATACGTTTCTAATTGTTTTCCAATTTTGTCAACACTCACTCAAAATTCGTGACTGATTCTTGCATGAAGCAAAAATCAAAATATCCAGATTTTCGTCAATGCAACCGTCAGTCACGCTCTTACAGGGTAGGTTACCCATCAGTCACAGCCATGACTGTGGTAAAACTGACAGCAAAACCTACCGTGTAATGGATGCCCATCTATTTTTCTAGCCAGTGACCTCCGCCCGCATACCCCTCGACCCCCGCGCCAGCGTTGCGGACATGTGTAGACGCATTTCGGCAGTCACTGGCGAACGTTTGTACGGTGTAAGTATATCTGTTTGGAATTTCAGCGACAAAATGTCGAGAAAAATAAACGAAGAGAATACTTTAAGTCTTTTTCAACTTCATAGACAGCACGAATGCTTGTGGGATAAGCGTTATGATTTTTTTTTTAATTTGATGCATAAAAAATAAACAAATGCGCGCTTCGGCACTCGATCAATTCGTGTAGGATCAACTCAAAAGGATCTTCTAATCTTGTTTCAGCAACAAGGCTCTTGTTATGGGTCTATCGCTTAACCTTTTTTTATCCAAAGTAGTTTCGTTTTCTTTTTTTTTAATATTGCAATTAACTCTTCTCATAATAGTGCAGATATTTTCCTTATAAACTTCTTTTCCATCAAAGTTTGCCGCAAATTTATTATTTTTTATTTGCAAACTTGTGGAAAAATCCGTGAATGCGATAGCGTCGTCTAAACAACAGGGGCCAGGCCAATGCTGGCTTCTGCAAGACTGGCGCCAAGATTGGCTCTGTGTAAACTATACTTAACAGTTAACACCCACAGCGAAGTGTCATCTGTCACGAGTACGGCGTCTCGTCGCGGGTGCGACGCTAGCGAGCTCGCGGCGGCGGCCATTTTGTCACCGCTTTGTTAATTTTTTGGCGAGAGTGATCCTTATTTTGTACAAACTTAATAAAGGTTATATTTACCTTAGCAGTCCTATCTAACACCCATAGAGAAGAGTCATCGGGCACAAGTATGGCGTCTCGTCACGGGTGCGACGCCAGCGAGCTTGCGGCGACGGCCATTTTGACACGACTTTGTTGTAAAATTTTCGGCAAGAGTGACCCTTATTTTGCACTTAATAAAGGTTATATTTACCTTAGCAGTCCTATCTAACACCCACAGCGAAGTATCATCTGTCACAAGTAAGGCGTCTCGTCGCGGGTGTGACGCCAGCGAGTTTGCGGCGACGGCGCGCGACATCCACGCCGCCGGCAGAGAACCGCCCGGCCATTTTGTTACTACTTTGTTGTACAGATCGTACTCGATTATCTGTAAAATATCATTTAGGTTCCTTAATCAGGACCGCGACAAGTGACGCAAACTGAGGCCTAAGTGTCTTAGCACACTAGGCCGAAAAAACGCGGCCGAAGTTCGGCAAGATTACGCCTGTAATGTATTTCAAATTACTGATGAGAGTGATGAGTGATGACAAACGATGCCGAAGTTACGTCGCGTTATTTTGTATGCAAAGTGCATTGCTGGCGTAATCATGCCGAACTTCGGCCGCGTATTTTCGGCCTAGAGTGTTTAAACACAGCGATCAACTTACCTAATTTAACTCGCTGAGTCATCACAGTAAGTAAGTAAATAAGTGTCAGGTACCTCATTAAATGTATTGTGTTATGTTTTATCACTAGTTAAGGTGCAAAAAAATTGATTACATAACATTGCAAGAAAAATGCATATAGCCAAACATATTCTAACCTCCTTTTTGGAAGTCGATTAAAATACGTTGAAAGAAACGACTCACCTTCTGATCCACATGTACAGCAATCAACGTCTCCTTATCAGGATGAACCATGATGGCGGACGGTACACATCTGTACTTGGGTAGGGTGGCGTGGTATTCGAACTTCTTGGAGTCCGGTCGTTTTATCCACACCGCTACGTCACCCTTCATGCCCGCGGCCGCCAGGTATATCGCACCAGAATTAGTCCTCTCAGATAGAGTGAGGTGAATTAGCGAGTTGGATTTCAAATCTGGAATGCGTTTTCTTTAGATTAGTTTGTCGAGTATATACATATTTGTTTGGTAATAAACCTAGGCTATCTGCAGAGAAAAAGGAAAGAGGCGAAAAAATTTAATATCAAGAGATTGTGAAAACTATTGTACAAATTGATTCACAGGCAGATGGCGAACCTATGTTGACTTACACTGTATAGAATATAACAAGTAATACCTCGATCGTGGGAATCACAAACACAATAGCTTTGCGATTATTGTTATGCGGCACCCGGGTGCCGCTTGGGAATTAATTGAGTGATAAAATACCCTTATAAAGTTCACTCTGACAGTAGTTATAAAAAGTTCACTCTGAAAGTAGCAGTGTTGATTGGGATATTATGTCAAATCCCAGAAACCGTAGCCTTGCCTTTTATCCACTACTTGTCAGATAAAAAAAAAACTTACGTTTCCCCGTATCTATACTCTGAACAACTGCTGCGGCGGCGGTGGGGTCTACGTTCAGTATACAACACTTGCCCCGTCCAGGGCGCCGCGTAACTCTTCCTTTTATCCACTAACCACTACTTGTCAGATAAAAAAAAAACTTACGTTTCCCCGTATCTATACTCTGAACAACTGCTGCGGCGGCGGTGGGGTCTACGTTCAGTATACACACTTGCCCCGCCCAGTGCGCCGCGAGCGCGCGCGAGTCCGCCGCGAACACCGCCCGGTCGCACCGCGATATACCGCTCACTAGCACCTTTGATACTGAGATATTCTGCTCATCGTCCTGAAATACACATATGTTTTTTTTTTGTAATAAACTAGAGGTTGGTCTAGTAAGGAATGAAGCAAAAACAGTAAATCTGAGGCAGAACAAATCATCAAAATTTGGAGTAAATAAAAAATATGAAGAACCAAAAACTTTTGTTCAAATATGAAAGTTTAAAATTAAAATGGGTTTAGTGATTTTGTAAGTCCACATTCCACATACGGAAGTCATAATTAATTATTATTTATCTGTTTTGTATCAATATCCGGAATCCATCTTGAGTCAAGCGCCTGTCTTTTCATCCATAAGTCCTTGCTATTAGTTGCCTCCCCACCTGCCCCACTCTTACCGCTTCCTACCTCCCCCACCAACGGTCTCACTTTGAAGGGGTTTCAGAATTTGTTCATCATTATAGCGTCGTTTTTCACGCCGTTTACAAGTTTTACTTGCATTTAAATTTAAATAATTTTTTATATTAAGTTTAAACCAAATTAAAATCAGTGAAAGTGTTAAATTTTTTATTATTTAATTTAAATTTACATAAATAGTTGCCTCTCCGTTAAAATCATGGAAGATCAAGATTTTCATAATAGTAATGGCGAAATAGTGGATGGTGCAATTGACGTTAATAATTCTCGAAAACGTGTTCGTTCAGTGTCGCCGGATATAGTTTGTGATCAAAGTGATTCGTCTAATAGTGAAAGTGATTCTTCAAGCCCGCCTAAAAAAGCAAGAAAACAACCGGATGCTGTGAGTGCTGCACATTTTCAATTTTTATCACAACAAGTTGCATATTTAACCGATCTTATTGCAAGAAATAGTGAAAGCTCAAATAATCCGAACAGAGCTGACGTTGACATCGAGAAATCCACTTCGAATGATTTACTGTTACGACGTCCGGAAAGCGTTAAGAATAATAAGCTTAGTATACTTTCTGATATAAGTACAACTGTTAAAGATCCAATTTACCAAAAAGCAGACGATTCCTTTTTGGCGAAATTAAACCAGTTACGTTTTAAATGCAGTGATTGGTATGCAAATCGTTTCATTGATACACAAAAGAAATATTTAGCTACCCCCGGTTTTGTCGAGCTCGCTGTATACGATGAATTAAAACAATTCGAGTCACATATGTTAAAAGACGAGTCACGCTCTTATTTGTTAGAGCGTTCCTTTGCCGGTTTAACTAATGCTATTCTTCAGCAAAAGCAGGCCTTACAAAATGCTTTGCAAGACTTGGTCGATTGGGCTAGCGACACAAAAAATTCGTTAACGCCTAATTCATTGTTTGACAAAATAGAAACATCCTTTTCTAAAAATTAAATACATCGCATAAATCATATTCGTTACTTTACAACAAAGACATTTTTTATCGCAATCAACGGCCGTCTACTAGTAAACAAAGCGACGAAACCTTTTTTCGTCGAAATGCTTCCTCAAAAAAGGGTAAACGACCACCAAATCCTGCAAACCAACCTAGAAATAGACCGAGTAATGCCCACGAAAAACAAAAAAGTAAGAAAGGTCAAACTAAATCTTCCTACAAAAATAAACAACATCGCCAATGACTTGCGGACATTTCGAGGCGGCTGTCTGAAGCATTTCATAAGTGCTTGGAGCAATTTAGGAGCACCAAAGAAAATTTGCCAACTTCTCAATGGTGTACGAATTCCGTTTGTTATCAAGCCGCCTCTAATTTTCTTGAGTCAATTGGTAATGCAATGTTACCGTACCAAAACTTCCGCGAATATGACAGAGCAAATTCAGGATATGTTAGAATCGGGAGTCCTGGAACAAGCAGATCACAGCCACAGCTACCTTTCGACGTTCTTTTTGGTTCCGAAGCCGGACGGATCTTTTCGTCCAATCTTCAACCTGAGAAGGTTGAACCAATTTGTAGAAATAAAACCGTTCCAACTTTTCAACCATTTCCGGGTCCCAACGTTCCTTCAGCACTTAGATTGGATGGTAAAATTAGACTTGAGCCAGGCCTATTTTCACGTACCTATACTACAAACGCACCGTTGTTTTCTAAGAATGAACTATCATCCAGATTCTCATCAAAATCACATGCTTACCTTTCGGCCTTTCGTCGGCACCCAGAACATTTGCCACAAGTACCAACTGGGTGGCCGAATATTTATGGACCCACGGAATACGATGTGTAGTGTGTCTCGACGACTTTCTTTTCGCACACCAATCGAAAGCTCAACTACAAGAGCACATAGCATTCGCGATACAAATAATGAAGGTGTTGGGTTGGACGATCAACTTCAAAAAGTCCGTTCTAGTTCCGACACAACGTTTAGAATTCCTCGGCATAACGTGGGACACAAAACGCAACGCAAAGTCCTTATCCGAGGTGAAGTGCCTATCGCTACGCAGGGTACTTCAACGACAGCTCAGAACGAAAAAATGGTCCCTCAAACAGTATCAATCGCTAATGGGGAGACTCAATTTCGCAACATTCGTAACTCGAAGGGGTCGTCTTCATTGTCGAACGATACAATACTGCAGTCGTCAGCTATCCAAACAGCACCCTTATCGCCTGGTGAGTATTCCACAACCCGTTCGCCAAGAAATGCTTTGGTGGACCGAAGCATTGGGGGGATCCATGCCAATACACATGAGTGGAACAACGCATCTACTGACCACGGACGCCTCCGACATCGGTTGGGGAGCACAGATAGACGACACGATAATAACAGGTACGTGGACAGAGCAACAGCAATCCTGGCACGTAAATCAAAAAGAAATGTTTGCAGTTTACGGGGCAATCGTACACGAACAGCTTTATATACGAAATGCCCAGATTCTTCTGCAAACCGACAATCGGACAGTAGTCTCGTATATAAACAAGGAGGGAGGAACAAAATCGAAAAAGCTCCTGAAACAAACCCAACAACTGTTGACGCTCCTGGACAAGCTGAATGTGCATTTAGTAGCCCAGTACTTTCCCGGCAGATTCAATTGCGAAGTGGACGCTCTATCTCGACAGAAAGTTTGCCCCGAATGGCACCTGACAGCGACTGCAACCGAGCCGATATTTCAAATGTGGGGCACACCAGAGATAGATCTTTTTGCGTCCAAAACAGCGCAAGTCGTAGAGAAGTATGTATCGATGGACGTTTTGGACGAGGACGCTCACCGTCTCAATGCATTTTGTCACCAGTGGCAGTACAAATTGGCATGGATCTTTCCTCCACCGAGTCTGATCCCCAGGGTACTGCAACACCTGAACCAGGCCCAGGGTCAGTACATACTGATCGCCCCGAGGTGGGACAAAGTGTTTTGGCAGGCCGATGTTCGCCACCGTGCTCTTCGGCCTCCATACACGATTCCGGACTTACCACACGTTCTCCTGGACACGACGACGGGAACTCACCCTCCACAAGTTCGAGACCTGCAGCTGGAGGCTTGGCTAATTTTGGGTGGCAAGAAATGTTGACCGACTGGACGGAGGAGGAACAGAAACTGCTCATGTCGAGTTGGCGAGCATCAATAATAAAAACATATAGACCAGCGTGGGACAGATGGAAGAAATGGTGTGAGTCGAATTCTATTAACTTTAAATATCCAAATGCCGATCAAGTTGCACGTTACCTTGCCCATTTACATTGTGATATAGGTCTCTCATATAAAACTATTTTAGTCCATAAATCGGTTATATCTACTTTTACACATTTAACGTCTCATCTTGATTTATCTTCTAATTTCTTTATTAAGCATATATTAAAAGCCATATCAATAGCTCGAGAAACTCCCTCTAAACCACCAATATGGAATCCAAGACAATTGCTGGTCCATATAGGTGTATATAATTTAGATTTTTTTTCCTCCCCTTAAACATCTGCAATCGGCTAGTTAGAACCATAATCAGATATTATCTATTATTGAATTGGGTTTTATTTGTCCAAACTCCATTAAGTAAGTCCAAGTTTGCTGTATTGGCCATTTTCGCCCTATCTTTTGTCAATGTCTAGTATATTACACTTTTTTAATCGTGATTTAGTATTACTAGTAATTAGGGTTCTTGGCAGTGTGTTTACATGGTCCTGTAATCTCTTTTTGTACTCAGTACTGTGTCGTTTAGCTTCCTCTTTGACACTTAAGATGTTTAGATGTTCGTGGATTTCTGTATTGCGTGTGAACCAAGGTGCATTGGTAATGGTCCTTAGGGCCTTGTTCTGAAATCTTTGCAGTATTTCAAGGTTCGAGTTACTTGCTGAGCCCCATAACTCTATTCCATAGGTCCAGATTGGTTTCACAATACTTTTGTACACTAGTATTTTATTGTGTACAGATAGCTGCGATGATCGTCCTATAAGCCAGTTTAGATTGTTTAGCTGCAAATTTGCCTCGGTTTTCTTGGTTTTCAGGTGTGTGGTCCAGGTAAGTCTCCTATCCAGAGTGAAGCCCAAATATTTGACGGTTGTCTTGTGTGGTAGGACATCTCCATCTAGTATAACTGGCTTACAGTTTTCTTTACGGAGAGTAAAGGTAACATGGGTAGATTTAGTGCTACTGGCCTTGATGCGCCATTTTTCCATCCATTTTTGTATTTTTCCTATGTGACCTTGCAGTATGTCTGAGGCCTTATTTGGGCTTTTATCACTCGCGAGGCAGGCTGTGTCATCTGCATATGTTGCGGTTTCTACGCCATCAGAAGTTGGGAGATCAGCAGTGAATAAGGAGTATAGGACTGGTCCAAGTACAGAGCCCTGGGGTACAGATGCTTCTATATTATATATTGCTGATAGTTCGTCTTCAAACTTGACTTGGAATTTCCGATCCTGTAGGTAAGATTTTAGGATCATAAAAAGTGTATTAGATAGGATGCTTTTTAATTTAAACAGTAATCCTTTGTGTTTTTAAACATAAATCCAGTGCCATACTTTGTCAAATGCTTGTTGTACATCCAAGAACACCGCTGAGCAATATTCCTTGTTTTCCAGGGACTGCCTGATTTTATGGACTACCCGATGAACCTGTTCTATTGTGGAATGTCGAGGTCTGAAGCCAAATTGGTGATCTGGAATTGCTTTGTTCGCCTTGATTTCAGACTGAAGTCTTGTTAGTAACACCTTTTCAAATACTTTCGACAAGATGGGCAAGAGACTTATAGGTCGGTAGGAGTTTGGTTGTGTTGGTGGCTTTCCAGGCTTCGGGGTCATTTTTACTATGGATACCTTCCATATGCTTGGAAAATGTAGGACTCTCATTATACTATTAAATAGTGTTGTTAAAAATATAATGACTTTTCTGGGTAATTTCTTCAACATTTCTCCGGTTATCAGGTCATATTCAGGTGCTTTCTTATTTTTTAAGGTCTTAATAGTTCTTTCTACTTCCGCTGGAGTCGTTGGTTTTATAGGAAGGCTTAGTTGTTGGTCACTGTTTATTACTTCGTCAATTTCCTTCTCAAATTCAGCTGCAGAGGACTGATTTGGGGTAAATACACCTTTAAGATATTCTGCAAATGTGTTTGCTTTGTCGATGGGTTTTTGTGCCCATGTACCATCAGGTCGTCTTATTGGCGGAATATGTTCTAAAGGTTTTTTTAGGTTTTTGGTCATTTTCCACAGGGAGTAATTGCTATGTGCTGTCGCAGATAAATTGGTAAGTTTTTTATTAAGTGATTCATCTTCAGCGTCCTTAATTAATTATCTCAGTTGTCTTGCACATTTGTTTAGAGCAGTCTTGTCTTCCGCCAGTCTGCTGAGATGCCATCTTCGCCTGATCCTCCGTTTTTCTTTTAGTTTAAGTCTGATATTTAAAGGAATATCATTGTAACGTTTTTTTTGTGTTTATTTGAGAAGTAGCTTGCCAGGCAGTATTTTATTTGTAATATAAAGCGCTGCTTTATCTATGTCATCGTTTGTTTTTAGTTTAATTTTCAGGTCAATTTCTTTATCTAATATATCTGCAAACTCATCCCAGTTAGTGTGTTTATTACATAAGGTAAGTGGTTGTTCTTTTTCCATAGGGACATTGCTGAATACACCGATGACTGCTGAATGATCCGACGACGTATCTAGACAAGATTCTAGTCTGATGTAGTGTTCTCCTATGCCCTTGGTTATGAAAAAGTCGAGGAGATCGGGAATTTCAGCTGGATCTGTTGGCCAGTAGGAGGGCTCACCCGTTGAGAATGTTTTTAATTTTATAGCATCAATACACTTTTTGAGTTCTCGTCCTCTAGTAGTTATCAGTCTAGAGCCCCAATGTTTATGCTTGCTGTTCCAGTCACCTCCGCTGATAAATCTTGTTCCAAGGGTTCTGAAGTATTCAGTGAACATTTCTTGTTTGATGTTATGTCGAGGTGGACAGTAAACTGTTTATGCTGCCACCATGTTTCTCTTCAACGGTAACAGTGACAGCTTGTAGGAAGTTTTCCTGATATTTATTTTGTAGGTAATGTTTGATACTGTTTTTGATGACTACTGCAGCTCCAGCATGACATGTTCCATCGGGATGATTTGCAAAGTATTATATCCTTTAATGGTTAGATTTTTGTTATCATTCATATGCGTTTCAGATAGTAGTACTATGTCTAACTTATTTTCTTTTATAAGCAACTCTAGGTCATGCTTATTTGCTGGCAGACCATTTATGTTCCATATTGCCAGTCTTAAATCATGAAAATTTACTTATTAGCATTGTGATAATATTCATTAAGGTGCTCATGTTTTCTAACAATTTGTCGATTTTTTCTGCTTGCATTAGAATGAGTTTTTCTAAGTTAACTATGTTCTGAGAGACATTTGATCTATCATATCATAATTTAGATGAAAATAATTTATATCAAGTGTCACGTCATACAGCTACACTTTTACTGCTGGCTTCTGGTCGTAGAGTTCACGACCTTAGGTACTTTGCTGCGCGTGGACAGTCAAAGATTGATTGACGAAGGTAATTCAATGATTTTATGGCCAGTATTTGGTTCCAAAACTGATAATTATAATTACAGACAGTCAGGATGGAGAATAAAAGCTCATTCCATTAAAAGATTAAATGTTATATTTTGGATAAAACGGTTGATAGAGTTAGGTGCAGATCGAAGGAATAATATAACCCACTTATTTATTACCGCCAGAGGTGATGTTAAACCTGCCTCCAGGACAGTTATAGGGAATTGGGTTAAGTCTCTGTTGTCTGAAGCTGGAATTCAGGCCACCCCTGGCTCTGTTAGATCAGCTGTGGCTTCCCTTAATTTTGTAGAACAATTCCCTATAGATCAAATTCTTAAAACTGGTAATTGGAGATGTGCTCACACTTTTAGAAATTATTACCAAAAGGAAATAGTTGATTGTAATAATGCAAATCAGTCAGTTTCATTATCTAATTATTTTGATCCTGTAAGTTAAATTGATTAACATATAATATAATTATTAAATAATTGTTATACTGAAGTTTTGTTATAAAATTTGCTTGTATGATAGTAATAAAATTAATATTTTGTAATATTTTGGGGTTTCTCTATAATCCTTAATTATTCATTCTATCCTAATTCCTAACACATTATAGCGTCTGTACTCTGTAGCTTACAGCATATAACACCAGGTGATAACAAACAAATCACTCGAGATGGATTCCGGATATTGATACAAAACAGATAATAGAGAGTTTTACCAAAAAAATAAAACTTACCTATTATCTTTTCATCAATATCCGGAATCCAGGTAATGGCTACCTGGTGCATCATGAGTTTTTATAATGATGAACAAATTCTGAAACCCCTTCAAAGTGAGACCGTTGGTGGGGGAGGTAGGAAGCGGTAAGAGTGGGGCAGGTGGGGAGGCAACCAATAGCAAGGACTTGTGGACGAAAAAACAGGCGCTTGACTCAAGATGGATTCCGGATATTGATGAAAAGATAATAGGTAAGTTTTATTTTTTTGGTAAAACTCTCTATTATGTAGTGTAACTTTAGTATCAATAAAACAATAATAACTTTTCTTGATTTACACTTGCTTTTTATAATGGCATAATTCTATGTTCCCATAAAAAATATACACATCCAATAAACAATTTTTCCCAAGTGTAGTACTTACGCAGTCTAATTTTAGTATCCTCATGTCGCTATCAGTGGAATAAACTACCATCTCTCCACTCGGGGACATGGTGCAGCATAATATTTGCTTCTTCTTCTTACTCTGTATTGAAACCAATTTTATTGGATTCTCTGTGATAGTCAAGTTTTGTTTATTTGACTGTTTCTCACCGTTAAACATAGTCTGACAGTCTTCTTCTAAATTGTTACTGTCTTCTTTACTTTTAGATAGGTGTTTTGTGTGTGTTTTAGCAATTTTAGCTTCACCACTCTTGTCTGTAGCATATGAACCCAGCTTCCATACTTCAAGATGGTTACAGTATCTATAAAAATATATATACATCATTACAATACTTTGCAATTAATAATAATTATTATTATTTATAATACAGAAATATCAACATCTTATACTTATGTACTACTCATAACATTATCTGGCTGGATATTTTAGTACATTAATAATTATTGCGGCCTCCACACATATTCCCACAAACTCTAAGAATCTAATATACCACACCTTAAGAGTAATAGCTTCTTCTCAGCAGCAACAAAAGTCCTGGGGCCTGGGATCATGGGCGGAAGTCTCATCACCCACTTGGGTGGGTAGCTGGACTGTGTGAGGTACCCATCTGACCCTAGAGATATCAGTTTGTTGCCATTCAATATTAATGACCTGAAACAAGCATGCATAGTTTGTTTTATATTTATGACTAGACATCACAATCTATAAAATATGTAAAATAGAATAACATTCACTAGTGTTGTGATTCGCACATTGACACTTATGACTGCCAATAAATATAACACAATTAACTATGGTATTAAACTGTTTTGAAAAACGTTTAATCCTATAATTAAATAAGTGTAAAACCAAAATATGTATAAAGATTTACATGCCTCACTGCAATCTGGCTAATCTTTAAGCAACAATAAGTTCAGGCAAAGTCTGAATGGTAAAAATATGTTTGGAGAAATTGCCGAAAATTTGATCTATGGTTACGGTTAAAGACTTTATTTCTCAAAAAGAATTACAATCATTCACTTACTTGAGAACACTGAATAAGCAAACTTATTCTAGCGCAAGACACAGCTTAAGTAATTTATACAGGGTGCAATTAAACCTGCCTGCCAATTTTTTTCCAGGGCTTAGTTAACATTAGGAGAGTCCATTTAACAAAAAAAAATTGAGTGTTATATTTTTTTAATGACATATTTTATCCCATTTAAAATTGTTGCAGAACGGTCACTCGCGGCGCGGGGGAATGAGCGGGGGTGATGCGGGGGGAAGGTGCGCGCGCGGAGGCACGTCACGCGCAGGCGACGCGTCGTATCCATTAATTGTAGTGTTTTTTAGGATAACATTCAGAAGTTATTTCTCAACATTTTAATACTGAGTGATTATAAAAGAAAAAATACGTGTATTTTTAT
Organism: Polyommatus iphigenia; assembly: GCA_963422495.1. NCBI lineage: Eukaryota > Metazoa > Arthropoda > Insecta > Lepidoptera > Lycaenidae > Polyommatus > Polyommatus iphigenia. Next base: position 39,441,349 of record OY730180.1, on the reverse strand, counting down.
TTTAAACAAGGATATATATATCAAAATTTGACAGGAAGGTTTAATTGCACCCTGTATAGCATAAACAAACAATAACTTACAGTAACAAAACAATAAAGTTCTCAAAAAAACAATAAAATCTAAAAGGTGTTAAATTAAAATTTGAACTAAAACCAAATACTAAAAGGGGTAATAAATATAGAAGAGTACATTTCTGACAGTGCACTAGCACTGGGAAAGTATTTTCTGTATTATACTGACCTAACATCATGTTCATGTATATTCCTCTGTATATTTTTCACCCACTGAGCTGTTGACTGTTTGCCACTACTGTTGTTCACCTTTATAAAGTTTACAATGACAGGATCAACTCCACTGCAGTACAAACTGTTCTCATCTTCTGATACAACTAAAGACAGTATGTCAGCTCTGTGTGTTGTATATGACTCAATCTGAAAATAGCGAATATAATAGAGTAATAAAAGATAAGATAAAGTACAATAACACTTCAATTCCCAAGTGGCCACATGTGGCCGTGAGAACAATAGATTTCCAAGAACCCATGATCAAAGGATTACTCCCTCGATCATGGAAAAAACGAGACACAATAGATTTCAATTGTTATCGTGGTCGCATCCAAGCATTAATGGATAGTCAAAGAAAGGTCTATATACAATTTTCTTACCTATTTGACAAAGAATAAGCTTAAAAAGTGATAAACAAGATATCTTTTACTACACAAACAACATAAAACAAAGTGTCTTATGGACAACAAAATAGGCATACAGAAACTGAAAATATTACCTGTTCCCCTAATTGACCATCCCAGAATGTGAGTCTACCGAAACTGTCTCCTGACACTATGACATTGTCTGCCAGCATGGCCAGGGTCCACACTATGTTCTCTCTACCCTTTCTGCTTACGGACATCCTGCAAGTGGCATGTCCAATTTCCACATTCCAAACTCTTATAGTGTCTATTGAACCTAAAATTTTAAACTTTAGTTTATACTAAATGGTAAATAATTGTTAAAAATAGTATTAACATATTAAAATCAACGCTTCAACTCCCAAACGGCCATATTATGTGGCCGCGAAAACAACACATTTCCAAGAATCCGCGATTGAAGGATTAACCCATCAGTCGTGGCAAAACGAGACACAATAGCTTTTTCATTGTTATCGCGGCCGGATGTGGCCGCTTGGGGCTTCATGAATTAAACTATTTTTGAAAGTAAAAGAGACTCTATAATAGAAGGTAGTCTTTAAAAATAATATTCATAATTACCTGTTGCTAGAACACTGCCATTCTTGTTGAATTTACAGCACATTATCCGACCTTCTTGCTTGTCAAATATTTTTTTGTAAACGATTTCATCGTTTTCGACGGAATAGAGATTTAGATAACCTTGTTCTGTGCCCACAGCTACTAGGGTATTGTCAGAGTTAACGTCGAGACACCACGCCGCATAGCCAGTGAGCACAACATTAGTTTTTATAGCGAGTGTGTCCAGATCCCATTCGATCAAGGCTCCGCTCAAACCCGTTGATAGCAGTCGGTCGTGAACCCAACCTAAGCCTTCAACCGACGTGTTTTCAGTGCCCGGTATGAATTTAAGCAGAAAGGGCGCATAGTTCATATCCCAAATTTCAATAGTAGCATTGCCTCTGAAATATTAGTATAAAAATTACGAAACCTTCAAAGAACTTAACTTTTTTGATCAAATGCAATCTCTAACACGTACCTGGCTAGCGCAAGAAGTTTGCTGGTTTTATTATACGCCACACAGTGAATAGATTCTGGCTTTGGATTATAATAGCGCACTTTGTGAATTTTGCATGCCATTTTTAAATAATATTATAGAAATAACACGTTTTTAAGCAATTAAAAAAGAATTCGCCGTAGCCCGTAAAGCATGGTTTTATTATGACATAAGCTGTCACTGTCACGTGTCCACTACAAAATTAATGTCAATTTTTTTTTTTACACGAGAATAGGTACTCGAACATCAAAACTTGTGCTTGTGAGTTGTGAGCTGTGACCTAGAACTAATTATCTAATTCCTTAAGAATGGGAGATCGGACTAATTATTATTACTCTTTTTAGTGCATTTTAGGCATTAAATCTTAACATTTTCCATATTATTTGATGGCGATTTCAACTAAAAAATATCTCAACCTTAACCATAGACAACGTGAGATTAAAATATTTCTTTGTGACAAAAACATGACATTAAAAAAATACCATCATTATCTATGGTTTCAAATTCATTCTTTACAATATATAATAATAATCTGTGATTCTTTATTTCGGGTTGTAGTTGTGTGTGATGATATTTTTTTGTTAAATAATTCGTGTTTCTATTGTAATTAAGAGTTGTGATAATCAACTATTAAACGTACAATAATGGGCGATAGTAGCGAAACTCAAGCTCTTCTAAGAGATAGTGTTATAGATGGTAATAAAAAAATTGTTTTGACAGCTGATGATTCAACTAAATTCCGTGTTATTTGTTACTAAACAATGCAATTAGATAACTTTATTATCCAGTTTGTATTATGCAATTCGCCTGTTATATACTTATCAAATGCTTCAATATTTTAACAGAGGAAGAGAATGTTAGTACAATTTCGCCGATCGGGCCTGACGAGGTGCCGCCGCCGTACGAGCAAGCTGGACAACCGATGGTTACCTGTCGAGTATGCCAGGCTATGATAGACATATCGGGGAAGAGGGAGCAGCACGTTGTAAAATGCTCTGAATGTAATGAGGCCACAGTATGTATTTGAAGCTATCTTTATTTAATGGTCTCACAATTCTGTTGGTACCTTTCTATTAGTGTTAAAAATCTATACGAAATATCGTTAAAAGTCATATTTTGTCTATGCTAAGATATTATAAACTACTTACCGACTTTTGAGCATCACCCAAATTATGCCCAACTTTTGATTAACAATATGTTATAAAGTAAGTCAAGAGAGATAATTTTAATATCTATAATATCATAGTGCATGTAAGGCTTATTGAAGAATTGTAAGTTTTACTTATTTTTGTTAACATTTTTATGCTGACAAAAGTGATAATTTACTTACAGCCCATTAGAAATGCTCCTCCTGGCAAGAAATATGTGCGATGCCCGTGCAACTGCTTGCTCATTTGCAAGTCATCGTCGCAGCGTATCGCCTGTCCGAGAGCTGACTGCAAGAGGATTATCAATCTTGCCCCATCCCCCGTGACTCCGCCTGTTCCGACGTTACCTGGCATGTGCAGAGTCGTGTGTATACACTGTCAGGACACATTTTTGGTAAGTTTTCTATTGAGAGACATTGTTCATGTACCATTGAAGAAATTGATTCATAGGCAGTTGACGGAACTACGTCATTTGGTAGGATTATGTCAACTTAATGTAAGTCGTCATCTGTCGGCTGGGCTTTACAAAACGTAACCAAAATACTTAGATCCGCCATCTACCAATGAATCAACTTCTCTGATAGTACATTCATACACCATTGCAAATTGTCACATTTTTGTGGTACATTTTTTGTGTCCACAGTCCCACACTATCAGAGCTATCAATAGTGTAGTACATAATAATTATAATTAATTTTCCAATTCTTTGAGTATATTCAATTATTCATGCAATAATAATAGTCAATATTATGTCTACTCTAGAACAATTAATTTTTTACTGATTTAATAATTTTTTGGGATTCCAATGTCCTCTGGTAATTTTATCTGAAACAAAATGTTTCTATGTTTACCAAACATAAAATCACCTTGAAGCTTAATTGGATTCAAGCAAATTGGGTCACCAGTTACAATCTTTTAAGCCCAGGCTCATATTCACTTTAAATTAATAATGCTTGAACTAAATTGGTTACCAATCTTTCAAACTTTTCTATTTATATTTTGGATGAATTTGTAGAGTTTTTAATAATTAGGTAATAAAAGGAGGTATTGATGATATGAGTGCTATAATTGATATACTATCAGCATATAATCCCTCGATCATGGAAAAACGAGACACAATAGCCTTTCTATTGTTATTGCATGCGACCACTTGGGACTCGAAGGATTAATCCTTCGATCGGGGATTCTTGGAAATGCTATTGTATTCTATTGTTGTCGCGATTACTGGTGCTCGTATGGGGCTTGATGGGTTAAGTCCATGTTAAGTCTAATTTCCATACAAAGCTTTTTTACTAAGGGATTGGGACAAACATACTTTTTGTTATGTATTTACTTAGTTCAGTTGATAAAAATAGTTATTTTATAATTATGCAATAAGCTGTTGTCTATGGTTGATATTCTTCCTATAAAAATGTGTTCTTTGTATACGAGGGCTGCTATTTATGTATCCGGAACTGGCCACTTACAAGAACAATATTTAAAAAGTAATTACAACATTTGAAAATAGAACTCTTTGGTTGAAGAATACATTTTGTTTCATGTGACTGTCAATTATTTTTCCATTGTGGCATCATTTTGAAAATTGCGTGTCTTCATTTGCCATGGATTTAACGCGTGAACATTTTCGTGCAATGATTTACTACGATTTTCGGCGTGGGCTAAATCAACAACAGTGCTTTATTCAACTCACCGCAACTTTTGGAGATGAAGCACCATCAAAAACCACTGTTTATCACTGGTACAGTGAGTTTAATCGTGGGCGGTCTATGCTCACGGATGAAAATAAAGAAGGTCGCCCAAAAACAGCTGTTGTCCCACAAAATATAGATGCTGTGCGGGAACTAATAATGCGTGATCGTCATGTTACATATCGCGAGATAGAGGCGTCCTTAGGCATAAGTATGACGAGCATACATAAGTATTACACGAACATTTGGCTGTAAAAAAAATATGTTCGCGTTGGATTCCGCACAACTTGACAATCGATCAAAAACGGGCTCGTGTCGATTGGTGCTAAAAAATGATAAAAAAATACAACCGTGGTACGTCAAAAGCCGTTTATAATATCTACACAGGTGATGAATCTTGGATCTATGCATATGACCCCGAAACTAAACAACAGTCAACGGTGTGGGTGTTCCAAGATGAGCCGAAACCAACAAAAGTTACTCGTGCAAAAAGTACTTTGAAGCAAATGGTCGCCTGTTTTTTTGGAATTAATGGACATGTGGCTACAGTGCCATTAGAGAATCGTAAAACGGTTAATTCTGAATGGTATACGACCATTTGTTTACCAGAAGTCTTTGAAGAAATAAGAAAGGACAACCGACAACGCAGAATCATATTACATCACGACAATGCTAGCTGTCACACCTCAGCTGAAACAACTCAGTTTTTGGAGGGTCAAAAGATCGAATTGACTGGTCATCCGCCGTACAGCCCTGATTTGGCACCTAACGATTTCTTTTTATTTCCATACGCGAAGAACAAATTACGTGGTCAACGTTTTTCGAGCCGCGAAGAGGCTGTTGATGCGTTCAAAATGCACGTTTTGGAGATACCTCAATCAGAATGGAAAAAGTGCTATGAAAATTGGTTCCAGCGTATGCAAAAGTGTGTCGATCATCGCGGCGAATATTTTGAAAAGCAATAAAACCATATTGAATGATATATGTTTGTTTCTTTTTTTAATTCCGGATACATAAATAGCAGCCCTCGTATTAATGTATATGCTAAGTAACTGCTTTGTTAGTTAATACTTAATTAATTCTTAAAACTTCCGATTTTACGAAAATCTAGTAAGTATTATGCAAAATAAATATTATAATAATTAATCCTTCGATCAGGAATTCTTGGAAATGCTATTGTATTCTATTGTTGTCGCGATCACCGGTGCTCGTATATGGGTCTTGATTTGTTATTAAGTAATAATAATAATATCTATGGACACTTCACACCACGTCAGTCTGGCCCCGTGCTAAGTACCTGAAGGACTTGTGTTACGGGTACCAGACAGCAGACAACGGAAATATATTTAATACTTTTATACTATACATATATTTAAGATTTTTATTATATGATACACATATTTAATACACACCCATGACCCAGGAACATTGAAAACTTTTTGTTCCGTCGCGCGGGATTCGAACCCGCGACCTCCGGCTTAGGGCCGACTCACACCGGAATGGCAGAGGCGAGGCGAGCAGTTTCAGTGTCATATGATTTTAAACTTTATCTTCATTATTGTAATACACAACATCCCTTGAGAAATCGACGTCGCCGGCGACCGCCAGCGTCCACGGGCGGCCGTAGATTTCTCAAGCGATACTACACCCAGAGGTCGTCATAAGTGAAAACAAAGTTGTTAGGTTTTTTATTTTTCTAAGAACAGGCTATTAATCTATGTTATTAATCTATTTAATGGAGTTTTATAGTAAAAAGAGTCTAGAGAGATTTAACAGAAAGGTTTTTTATATTCTACTCAATTTTAGATTTAACAGAAAATTAATAGATTTAACAGAAAGGTTTTTTATACCCACTCTAGCTTTGTAGTAGCATTAAATATATATTATAAATGCTACCACTACAAAGCTAGAGTGGGTCACTATGTTGCAGTATGTTAATAAATAAAACCAGTTGGACCAGCTGTTTATGTAATTCTAAGCCATCACAAAATGCGTAGGTGGATTTGAAACTAACTGTATTTCGCCTTTGTCTTTATGATACGTACAACGCCTTTATGGAAACTCGAAAGCAGTTAGCAGCCGTCCACGACTTTAAGATCTCTCGGTGAAACCTGGCATATTATGTGTGTAATAACTATGATTAAGACCAGGCTGCCAAAAATATCAAAACACGCTAGCCCCGCCTACACACCTCGCCATCCTTTAATCGTGATATAATGATTCCATGAATCGTGAACAATATCGCGTAACAAGGGTTCCCGCATTATAGCACGAAAGTAAAGGTCGTAAGTCCCAAAACAGTTTTTTGATGATTACTTAAAAACTAAATACAATACTAGTTAGTACATATTTCCTTTAGCTATTATATTACAAAGTGTATATTTGTAGTAGTGCAAGTTATTTAATGATAGTAACTGAATAAGTGTTACAGATATTTGTTGAAAAGCCTAAAAATATTCATAATTTCGAAAAATATAACTATCGAGTCAAAATAAGTGAATCGTGTTTCCGTTAGCTAATATCAGATAAATATACAATGATTAAATAAATCTCAATTTACTCTTTATTAAAGTCAATCGTATTCCGGGATCGTAATACTTATTAGAAAACACAGCAAAATTTGGCAGCTCGCTCTTAAGTTAATACTCATAAGATGCTTATAACTTATTGAGTTAAGGTTAGTTACCTCTAGTAAGTAGATATCATACAGTTTACAGATATAGCCCAGCCATTTTTCCTGTAACAAGGAACTTACTATATTATAAACGTGAAAGTGTGTAAGTATGTCCGTTACCTCTTCATGTTTAAACCACTGAAAATTTTCAACTGAGAGAGGTCCCAGGAAAAGACATAGGTTACTTTTTATCCGGGAAAAATGTACGGTTCCCGCATGATAAACGAATTTTTGCGCAACGGAGTTGCGGCCGTCATCCAGTATACAATATCTAAGTAGGGATATGCGTTACAGATTAAAATTTAACGTCATAAAACATTTAATACTTAGGGTAACTTTTGTTTTAACGCTTCTAAATGTTAGTATCGCAATGTCCTTAAGTAAATAAGTAGATAATGGATCAAATTGTACAGAACCTACTTATTATAACACAGTGTATTGCGATTGATCCTTATGTAGTAAGCATAAGGGTCCCGCCAGAGTTAATACAACTATGAATGAACGCTCTGTGGGGAAGTAATTGCTACGGTTGTTGCGCGGTCGGTGTTATATATCGTATTACATGTGACATAGACCTTCACAGTCATTATATCGTGCCCTGGGTTTTATCTGAATACGACTATTTTTAGGATAACGCCACGTCGCGTTTGTTTAACGTTAAAAACGTTTAATGATTAGTTTCAACAGCCTTTTAACGCGGTGTAGTGAGGATAGGGGGCGAAAACCTTGGTTTGAACAGTAAACTGAGCAATGTAATGGTTTGCTTAAATACCTTAGCTATATCTGAGCAACAAGATTCAAGTAATTAAATAAGGAATATCAACAATTATTGTAATAATATTTTGTTACCTTTCATTCTATTAGTTTAAACATAATGTGCATTAGTCATGAATCATGATTCTATTTCTTCGTTATCTAGTTCGATGATCATATTCAGCAACTTGTGTTTAGGACTTAGGTACCTCTAATTTAAACAAAAATGTAATGTCGGAGTAGAGAACTCTGAATCTAAAATTATAGATATCGTTCTACCAAAAATAATAGTTGTCCAGTCGGATGATGTAATAGATATTATGTATTTAAATGTCCTGTCTCTTGAGCTTAATCTGGAACAGGGTACGGCATTAAAGCCTTTAATTCTTGTTTAAAAAAATCATTCGAATCTTACAGTCTTCCAAATTCAACTTCTTTTCTCCGTTTGTTTTGAATAAATAAATAACAAAGGTATTGTGTATTCCAGTATCAACTGATGAAGAACTCTCCCGTGCGGTGCCCGCACTGCCGCAAGGTGTCGTCCGTGGGGCCGCGCATGGCCCGCGCCAAGGGCATCAAGTTCGCGCTGCTGTCCCTGATCTTCTTCGCCATCGCGCTCGGAGTGACCCTTGGCACGCTCTCCGCCGCCAAAACCCACGGTGGAGGCATCTACGTGGCCTACGTGGGGGCTTTCCTCCTCGCCTTCATATTAGCGGGCCGAGCGATCTACTTCTTCGCGATGAAGGTTAGCGTTATCGAGGGCCCCATGTAATTGTGATAGCGATGAGTTTGCATTATAGATTTAATCGTATAGGATCGTTGGAGCGGTCGCATTGCGTCGCGGCGTCGCTGTAATATCCGACATTTTATGTTTTTGATTTGCCACATCGATGCGTTGCGTCGAAGGTGTTTTGACGAAACGGCGGATAGGAGAGAGAATTGAAAGATCTGCGCTGTCATCGCCTTGTGTTCTCCCACGTCGCCACAACGCATTACGTGGCATACAAATTATCCCTTTTAAAGACGCAACGCGACGGAGCAATGTGGCTTCGCTCTAACTATAAACTATAAAGTTAGTCACGTAGTCCGCTCGTCTAAGCTTGACCGTTTCAGCCGTGACTTATGAAATTGACGCATTCCGTAGCAGATTGGTACGCGGCGATAATTCGCTCCAAATCGAATGGAACTAAATACTGACTGGTGGCTTTATAACGTCCTCAGTTTCTGAATCACACAACTCGTTGCTGAGGCCCACTAGCGCCAGTCTGGGTTAATGCTAACCGTTTGTCAAAATATGCCGTTTCTTTCATGAATATGAAGAACAAGAGAGATAATGAGATGTTAATCCACGATTAGCTTTTTAGACTGGCACAAGTAGGCGTAAGGTTCTAGTTACACAGCCGCTATTTTAACAAGCTGTACTGAAATTACTTAGCGGACAATCTAGAATGCTACGTGCTGCCAGTAAAATATCATGTTGTGTGATTCTTCAATATTTAGGTTTACTGTATGTGATAATGACTGTAGGAGTATTGTGATCGGGGTGCCTACTACGCGTTTGAAAAAAAACTAAAGGTTTCTAGAAAGTGATATTGTTTTCTGCATCTAGGATTTCCGACGTGACTAATAACAATTATAATAATCTAAAATATACTAATAAGCTAAAGGCTAAAATATGTTTTCCACATTATTTTGAATATAAGCAGCTATTGTAGTTTATTATGTTTTTTTGACCTCGTGGCACAATATAAACGCATACTAGGCACACGTTGATCTTTGTATAATGTAACCGCTACTGAATAAAGCAATATTATTTACTTTAAGCCTATGTAATAAAGCCTAGTTTATTTTTCGTTCTAGTTCTTGTATTTTACTTCATATTAGCTATCGTTAAGTGTTTTATTAATCTTCTATTTTTACTTTATTATACTTTTATTATTAACATAAGCATGCAAAACTATATAAAAAAAATATAATTCGTTTTAAATACAATTTGCGAGACATTTTTTAAAGAACAAGCCACCGTTAAGTGTAGTGCACTGCAGATTTTTTTCTTTTTTTCAATAAAGAATTGACACAAAAACGACTAAATATGATGAAATAATTTTTTCCTCACTATAATGCAGTCACTAGATTGCTTTTCAATGATACCTAATATAGATCCATTTTCATAATATAGAATGTATAAACTATAACCTACAGCGCCACCGTTTGCTTTCTGAGTTGTAGCTAGATGTAAAGTATAAAATTGAACATTTTGTACGAAAGTTTGATAAAATTTGTAAAATATTGAACATAAAATTCGCTGATTGTATATTGTTAGGTATTGTAAGCCCACCGGTACATACTTAATTCACAACACCGATCAAAGTGTAGACAGGGAGATTCGAATACTCGTAGAGTCAATGTAAACTATTATGGAATATTACGCAATGGTCGGAGCAGAGGGAGCTACTTGCATATACAGTAAGGCTGTGTTTCCACTGAAGCGGAGCGGAGCGGAGCTTAGCGGTGCAGAATTGACCAATCACCATGCTGGAAATCTTCGCTCCGCTTCGCTGTCATTCCGCTGGAATAGCACGATTCAGTGGAAACGCAGCTTTAATAACCCGACCAAAACCTGACATGTTATGTTCATATCAGATTGGCAGAAACATTGTGTAATGTCGAATAAAACTTTGTTTACCGTGTGTGCTGCCGTCTAGCGGGAAAACATTGCAGTAATATATCCCATTTTATATAAGTGCCGACTTTAGAATAAAGACCCGGTCGGAAAAAAACTAATTGTGTTAAATATTAATAAGTAATTGTTAATCACGTTTGGTCACAATAAAAGGGCTACGCAACCAGATATGTCAGTCACAATAATGTAAAACTCTTGTATATAATTTGAATCTTGAATCTCTTTGCATATTTTTAGGCGCAAGGAACATTTTGCGATCAAATAAACTTTGAGGCTGGCGAGGCGAGTGACATGCGAGGGGCAAAAATCTGGTAGTGGGCGAAGCGAACGAGCTAGAAAATACTTGTTATGTCAGAAATGTTGTCAATTTCGAGACCGCACTTAACATACAACGCGCAACGTCTTTTTTTCTTTGTTTCACCTCAGATTAACGTTTGTAAAACGTCAGTGTGCCGAGTGTGAGTTTTTTGTTTCACATTCGATCGTGAACGCGTTTGGCGTTTACTTAAGATTTTATATGGGATTACTCACTGGGCTGGGCTCACTCCCGTGAGCATCGCTAGGTGGCGCTGTACAAATCCCATACAAAATGTTAGTAAACGCCAAGCGCGTTCACGATCGAATGTGAAGCAGAGACTCACACTCGGCACACTGTTCTATGGAACGTAGTGACGAGTGGCGTCGCGTAGTGCGGTCTTACCTTTATAAATTACGATCTACAACTTGACCTTAAGGCTGCAAGAACATTGCTAGTCACTTGGCCTGCTGCCTCTATGAATTTAATATCTATGACGACGTATATTTTGAATAAAGTGTAATGGTACAGATTACTTATTTTCATATTTATTTATTTTTTTTGGTTGTGAAAAGATTCGGTAGGTAATCAAACAATTTTATCTTTCAAACTCAAAATGTATACTGCAGATTTGTATTATATAATTGTTGAAAATTAAGAAAGTATAGAATGTTTAATAGTCGAATTTCAATAGCTTGGTTTTGAATAGTAAACTTAGTAATATCAATCGTTTATGAAGAATATGAATTATCTGTTTAATATAATGTAAAATTCCCTGCGCTGCTTAGTGAAATTTGATCTCGAGTGTGACTTTAAATTTTATATAAAATTTAAAATATGAAGAGATTAGTCCTAATAATATGAATTGCAACTAAAATATTGTTTGTACAGAAACATTTTTTTATTACTTGCGATTTTAAAAGATTACTAACTTTAAAACTTATTTAACTACAAAAATTTGTATAAAAAATCCTTAGCATTTGTCTCCTAGTAGCTGATACATACATGTATAATAATAACTAGTGTGTGTCTGGACTCTGGACTAGAAAATCTATATATAAAGTTGATACCTATGGGCCTAAATTTTTCTCCCATATTTTTGATGTTCTAACAATTCTGTATCAGCTGTAACACCAAGGCATACTACAATATAAATAATATATTATGTATAGTATACGATCTTCATACTGCACCACCCGAATCGGGCGTGATTTCATATAAGCGTGATTACTGATCACAGCTGATAAATTATTAAAACAATACAATTAAGCTGTACACCTAAAACGTGAATCTGTGTTCAGTCTTGAGATACTATAATATCAAGTAAACGAGTTACTCTACTGTATAATATTTATACTGTGTCACTAGACTGGAGGACTACCTTACCTAAGGCTACTGCTTCTTACTATTTTATAGACTTATCCAAAATTATGTTAATTTTATGTAACAATAACGAGTGTAAAAAGTTAATTCCATTTCAAAATATACTTTCTAGTCTATGAATTGAATGTTAATGTACAATATAATTTCTTTCATTACATCAGCTCTATTTAGTGTGTTATTTGGCGATGTAAAAGTTATATAATAAAATGATTACTGTATAACTCAATGTTTGTTTATTATTCTGTTTATAAAAAATCTCGATACTATATGTACAAGCTGTATAATATTATTACGCTTTTACCTGAGCCATGTGGCTGTCATTGTCTACTAAATAACTTTATCAAAGTGTAAGGCCAAGATAGTCCAGCACGAGTCGGCGCATGAGTACCGGACGGAAACTATTCCACCTCAATTTTTTTATGCGATCCTCTTCAAATTGCCCTCCTGATGATATAGATGCATGTTGCCAGGGTGCAATCCGGTGCCATATTGTTTAAACAAACATTGTTTAAACAATTGCAAGGAATTGTTATTTTTCAACCGGACAATTTTTTTTATATTCTTTATTGAAATACCAATGAAAAAGGTCCTATGACTTTTCACGATAAAGTTAATATTTTTAAAGATATGAGTTTTTAAAGGTTCGAAAAATCTCAAATTTGGGTACTTTCAACCCATGAAAAATACATAAAAAAAATAATAATGTCTAAGTAATGTATTTTGGAGTTTACTCCTTAAGAATCGATTTTCATATATAAGGCGCCCAGTATGAGAAAAATCCGAGGGGTAAAACCTACTAACAAGTAACGAAAAATCGTGTCACGTTTTTGGTGCGCACCTTTAGTGCGCAACTTTCTAATATTTAATTATATATATATATATATATATATATATATATATATATATATATATATATATATATATATATATATATATATATATATATATATATATATATATATATATATATATATATATATATATATATATATATATATATATATATATATATATATATATATATATATATATATATTTAAATATATAATTAAAGTCGAAAGTACCCAAATTTGAGATTTTTCGAACCTTTAAAAATTCATATCTTTAAAAATATTAACTTTATCGTGAAAAGTCATGGGACCTTTTTTATTGGTATTTCAATTAAGAATATAAAAAAATAATTGTTCGGTTGAAAAATAATAATTCCTTGCAATTGTTTAAACAATGTTTGTTTAAACAATATGGCACCGGATTGCACCATGGCAACATGCATTTATATCATCAGGAGGGCAATTTGAAGAGGATCGCATAAAAAAATTGAGGTGGAATAGTTTCCGGTACTCATGCGCCGACTCGTGCTGCACTAAGAGAGCAGCAATACATTAGCTGTCTAGGTGTCTAAACACACTGTTGGCGACTGGCTGGACAGATGAGTGTTTTATACTTTTGACGTGACAACGTCTTATAATTCGATATGGGCTGCGCGCACGAAAAAACATGACGCAATATGCGGCGTTACCTCGCTCTGAGGCCTTCCATTTGAGTTGTTTAGCAGAAATGTACAGTCGGGGAAAATTGTGCTAAGCAGAAGTGTACAGTCGGGGAAATGAGTTGTTTAGCAGAAATGTACAGTCGGGGAAAATTATTGTGCTAAGCAGAAATGTACAGTCGGGGAAATGAGTTGTTTAGCAGAAATGTACAGTCGGGGAAAATTGTGCTAAGCAGAAATGTACAGTCGGGGAAATGAGTTGTTTAGCAGAAATGTACAGTCGGGGAAAATTGTGCTAAGCAGAAATGTACAGTCGGGGAAATGAGTTGCTTAGCAGAAATGTACAGTCGGGGAAATGAGTTGTTAAGCAAAAATGTACAGTCGGGGAAAACTGTGCTAGGCAGAAATGTACAGTCGGGGAAATGAGTTGTTTAGCAGAAATGTACAGTCGGGGAAAATTGTGCTAAGCAGAAATGTACAGTCGGGGAAATGAGTTGTTTAGCAGAAACGTACAGTCGGGGAAAATTGTGCTAAGCAGAAATGTACAGTCGGGGAAATGAGTTTTGACGTGACAACGTCTTATAATTAGATGGAACCGGCTGCACGCACGAAAAAACATGACTCATGCGGCGTTACCTCGCTCTGAGGCGTTCCATTTAAGGCTTGAAGTGCAAGCGAGAGCGCGGAACGAGCGACAAAGAGGCACGTTGTCACGTTCAACTATCGTCAGTAAACCGACTTTACAGACAACCGTTTTTTTACTATTTTGAAGTCTGTACTTTTCTATGTCATATTTTTGCCTATTGACATTTTATATTTTTGTTACATAATTTACTGAGACTCGAGAGAATACAGTTGTCGTTGCAGTTCGAGTGTATCATTTATTAGTTATCGTCGTTTTCATCTTAATATTACAGTCCACCTCGCCCATCGCTATCACACACCATGCCGAAGTTTCGCGGCTGAAGTTCGGCATGATTACGTCAGCAATGTCAAACGCATACAATATAACGCGACGGAATTTCGACATAAAATACATTGCAGGCGGAATCATGCCGAACTTCCGCCGCGGAAATTCGGCATGGTGTGCTTAGACGCTTAAGCATTTAAAATATAAGGCCTTAATAACTTTAAATTTAAAAGGGCATTAGGTATACTTTTCTTGGCGAGCGAGTTTCTTACGCCGGGCTAGTTCCCGAAATGGTGGTAGACACCATAGTTTCGATGTTCAAAATCAAATAATAAATAAAAATCAGTAGTCTAAAGTAGGTATTTATTTTGTAATTAAATATAATTAATTATTATTAGATACATTCACCGCATTAGAAAAGTGCTACATTTTAATTCTTAGACAAAACTTTACATCCAAGAGAGCTAAATACTAATCATTGGAACTTAACAAAACCTATAGGAAGGAGCTTTGATAAGGATCAGGATGATAGAAATAATATTGCCTAAGTCCGGTCGCCGGATAGTGAGACATTCGGCCTTTCTTTCACTCACTCAGTATTGATATCTCGTTTGCCCACTCATGCTTTGTGAGCAGGACGTCGTATTTTCACGCGTGTACGAAAGAGACAACAGTAGAGCTACATGTCTCTTTCG
This sequence comes from Polyommatus iphigenia, assembly GCA_963422495.1. Lineage (NCBI taxonomy): Eukaryota > Metazoa > Arthropoda > Insecta > Lepidoptera > Lycaenidae > Polyommatus > Polyommatus iphigenia. Next base: position 39,425,889 of record OY730180.1, on the reverse strand, counting down.
ATCACTGTATTCTCTTTTTCCCACGACCAGGCTTTAGTGCTATATAGGAAGAACATTAATAGGAAGATAACTTTCAAATAGCTACATAGGTAATAACCAGAAGGCATATAATTAACAAAACATGTGAATAATAATATAAAACATCATGAACATCTAGTTACACATTCTTTACAGGAAGAGCATTTTTTAATGGCTGATTGTAAATCTAAACTTTAAAACATTTTATTCTTAAGACGACTAGACATTTATTTGAAAACTTTTTCATGAAAAAATATTTCTAAATCACACGCTATTTATTAATTTTTACTTTTATTAAAAAAGGAATGTTGTAAATTGTAAAAAAATGTGAGTAAAAATAAGGCACACAACCAAACACGAGTGCGAATACTGTGAGCTATTCAATTGGCCAGTTCAAGCTGTCAATCGACCAATGAGTGGCATGTTAAATGTAGCTTATTCAATGTTTTGTCTTTCTCACTCAGTATGAAGGAAGCAGAGACAAAACTCATGAATAAGCTATCCATCTCTCATCATACGATAGTAAATTAAAGAAAAAACTATATAAAGGGTTGTAAATTATAAATAACAAACATAATATTATCTATTAATTAACAAGGATTAATCATTGTTATTATTTATTACATATAATGTTACGTATTTTTAGACGCAAACAGAATAATAATATGCAGATATTTTTTGGTTAATATCATTGCAGTGATTTTTTTGTTTTGTGCAAGTTCTTTGTTTATAGATAGACATATTTAAATTTTGTATTTTGTACTAATATTGTAATTTAGATCATTTATACCGACGTAAAAAATATACAGGGTGTAACAAAACAAAGTGATAACACTTTAGGGTGTGTATGTGTCCCTTGTACAGAGTTCACTGTGAAAGTGCAGCGCTGAAAGACCAAATTTTTTTTCACTTTAAATTTGTATGGGGAAACTCGTAACGCTGGGGCGTTTGACCATACAAAAGTAAAAAAAAAAATTGGTTTTTCAGCGCTGCTACAATAGGAACACCATACACACCTTAAAGTATTATCACTTAGTTTTTTACACTCTGTATAATAGTAATTTACGTCCCAAAAGTTATAGTATATTTTTATATATTATATCAAAGCATATAAATGACACTCTATAGTCTCTACATAATAGTTACGTAGTAAAAATCAACAAAATAGGTAAAATCATAATTAAAAAAAATTGTAGGTATATTGAACAAATTGATAAGTTTACTTATTTTAACAGGTGAAGCAAAAATTCACAAAAGTGAAGCCATTGATTTATCATTAAGGTGTCATAGTGACAGTTTACGTAGAGCAGGTTTTTGTTCTTTAAAATTCGCGCTTATATGATAACAAAGGAGAGTTTGTGCAGCCAAGAGAGATCAGGATCACATAACGCATTATAAATAACTTAATATACAACTATACACGTCTTAACATATGACTTAACGTCGTTCCACAACAGAGGCTAGGACAAAATGCTAAATTATACCCCCTTATTAATTAAAGTATTTGCTAGACGCTTTCACAAATCTATGGTTGTCTTTGTCTTTTAAGAGCCTTATTACTTATTCAATGTATCAAAAAAGATAGCAATTTGAATTAGCTAAAGTCAATATTTTTATTAATAAGGGGGCCTAAGGTCTGTTTCATTTTAAGTTGATTTTAAGTAGCACAAGAATCATCCATTCATTGCCCAACTTTTCCTACTTTTTATACTTATTTAGTCCACGATAACCTGTAGGTAAGCTAGAATGGGACAATGTTTTTTTAATGTGATTTACCTGTTAATTCAAAAATAAATAAACAGTTACCCCTTCGACTGCAAGAGAGATGCCCGGTTTGTGAGATTTATTGACAAGAGCATATTATACAACACCGTTTATAGGTTACCGTTTTATCGCTAGTTGAAACCTTAAAAACCTGACATGTACGCGCTCTCAGCCACCATCTCTCTGCCTGGGTCAATTCAGACCGCAACGCGACGCGTAGAAGCATTTCTTTTGTCAAATCCATACAAATTTCGAAATGCATCTACACGTCACGTTACGGTCTGAATTGACCCTTACGCGACAGATAATAATCCTCTGCCTTTTGGGTGACAATTAAAACAAAACAGACCTAACTTAACGCGTCTAGTGGCCCTTGTCGTAGGTGTTCTTGTGTTGGTAGCCGGTGACGTAGCCGGAGCCGTCGACGAGGTCCTTCCGGCCGGCGATGCCCTTCCCCTTTCCAGAGTCGTCGAAGCGCTGCTTGTGGGAACCCGTGTACTTGCTGGTGTCCGTCAGGCGGTCCACTGCCGCTGCGGCTGCTGCTGACTTCGTGGCCTGGAATTTTAAGTGGGGTTTGTGGTTTAAGCGAGATATAGTGCGTATTTACTCAGGTGGTATTTATCTAATACAGCGTGTGGAATAAATGCAATACAACAATAAGTTCATAAACGTACTCGATTTGTTTCCGGCCTGGCACATCTAAGGTTCGATGCGCTATGTCCTACGAATATCTTATTATTATTAGAGGATAACCTAATAGAAATCATAAGGTTTTTACGTAATTTGTTTTTTATCATTACGAACCATTCAAAACCTATTTTTGAAGAACTATCTCCCTACATAATACTGACAAGTGACATGATATTTTGCTCAGGCATTAGGTGGTACGAAACTCTACCATGGCCCATGGTATAGTTTCGTTTGGATGACTCTTATTAAAAATATTAGAAAGAAAACTTATATGTGGCATGAACTTACATGTGGTGTGATGCCGGGTTGCCCACAAGTCGTCAACTTCTTCTTGATTTCGTCCAACTCGATCTTTTTGCTCTTGGCCAGATCGTCTAGGAACTTCTGGTAGTCGTCGACACCAAGTTTCATGGACTTTAGTTTCTTGAAGTGGATGGCGGTGTCTGTGGTGGTTATCTTCTTCCCGTCTATGACCTTGGCCTGCTTCATCCACTTGTCGCTCTGTGAGAGGGTTATCTGCTTGCCGTCGGACTTGGGATCACCAAACTTGGAGAACATTTTGAAAGCATCCTGAAATTATTAAAATTTGATTTGTTAAGGAATTGAATTGATAGGCAAATAAACATTCTGTGTTGTGGTAGACAATTAGACATCATGTTACCTATATACTTAAAGTTTGTTTAAAAAAAATTCAATGTAAAAAGAAAAGTTTGAGTTGTAACTGGATAGGGTAGTCTTCCCTATCTTAATAAATAATAATTGATACAATAACAGTAATGATCTAAATAATATAAATTATAATCTGAATAAATTAATTAAAAAATCAAAAAACCCGACTGCAAAAAAATGTTAACTAAAAAGAACGAAACAAGACCTAATTCTGCCGGAGGCATCGAATCCATGTTTTAATTGATACGACTCTTGCTTACGAGTTTCATGCCAGGGGAATAGAAGGTTACATAGAAAAATGTAGAAGAAGAAATTGGACTACAAAATGCAGTCGGAGGCATGTCGCACCAAGTTTAACATTAATTCATAAATCATAAAATATTTGCCTCCGACTGCATTTTATAATCCACTTTCTTCTTCTACATTTTTCTACGTAACCTTCTATTCCCCTGGCATGAAACTCGTAGGCAAGAGTCGTATCAATTAAAACATGGATTCGATGCCTCCGGCAGAATTAGGTCTTGTTTCGTTCTTTTTAGTTAATATTTTTTTGCAGTCGGGTTTTTTGATTTTTTAATTAATTTATTTTATTTGCGACTTTTTAGTTGCAGTCATCTAACCATTTCAACAATCAATCTAATAAAAAATTGAAAAACAAACGTGGTATATTTCTAAGTATACAGGTATCTTGTTTCGGTAATTATTTCAGTTGATTTTTAATTATTCTATTTATCCATGCAGGCGGGTTTTTGATTTTTTTATTATATTTTATCGTTTCATTTAATATTAAAACTGCAAGTTATATACATATTTAGAATCAGTGTTTAAAATCCTTCATTTTGATACCCCACTCGATATGCTTGGTAGAACTTTTATTTTTTTTACCTCACAATATGGCGTCAAACATCCGCCATTTTGGTATTTTTTAATGTCACCTATCTAAGAACACTTGGGCCATTAAGACAAATCTAACGATACCTCAAATGTGAAAATCCGTTAAGCAGTTCTAGAGATACAATGTAATAAAGAATATTACATACAAGATATGCGCTAAAAACATAACCCTCCTGGCAGTCGGGTAAAAATCATTATTTTTATTAAAATTCAGGGTATATTGGGTACGGTTATATAATGATTAATGTCAGAATGTAGTTGCAAAAGGTAGCGCAAAGTTATTTTAGTCCAGTAAAGCTATTAGCTATCCCTAAGCATTGCATGTCTGAAACGTATCAGATAACCGCCAAGGACGTAGGTAATCATGCAGCGTTTAACACTTCTAAGTAGAAAATATTATTCTTCAAAGTGAAATTTCGAAAAACTTTCTAGAAATTAGTGACTACGTTTTATCTATACTTATTATAAAACAAAGTCGCTTTTTTTTCCCTCATGTCCCTTTGTTCCCTTTAATCTTTAAAACTACGCAACGGATTTTGATGATTCTTTCAGTGTTAGATAGCCCATTTATCGAGGATGGTTATAGGCTATATTTTATCACGCTAAGACTAAGAGGAGCGAAGAAATAGAGGAAAATGTGGAAAAAACGGGGAAAATTATTTGAAAGGGCTAACTTGAACGCGCTAATCTCAGGAACTACTGGTCCGATTTGAAAAATTCTTTCAGTGTTAGATAGCCCATTTTTTGGGAAGGCTATACTTTATCATGCTAAGACAAATAGAAGACGTTGAATGACCAACTAGTTAGATTGGGATCATTAGGTTATTAGGTTCTCTCGTCCTTCGTGTCAATTAATCTCTGAGGGTTAAAATCCCTCAGGGTTACGAGAGAAGATAGAGTTCTCCAGCTCTTGTGTACTGCACACACACTTATGCACTACAAAATGACTCTTGCGTAGGTAATTGCAATGAAACCGGCTACCGTCACCGAAACCTATGTGGGAGGCTTTTTATTTTCAGGGCGTATAGTACCTTGAAAGTCATGGCGTCATCCTTGCCGTTGGCCGCGCCGGTCGCGCCGCCATTTTCCAACTTGACGTCTTTCACCTGCTGCGCCACCTGTTCTACGCTCGTCTGCTCCTCCGACATCCTGGAAGATGGAAATCAAGGTTATGCACCATCCTTACTAATATCCAGTGTGTCCGTCTGTATGTCTGTACTTTTATACTGAAAAAATATACGTTTCTCACGCGTAAAACGAATTTTGGTGCAATGGAGTTGCGGGCATCATCTAGAAATCTATAATATTTTAATACTTTTGCATAGTTATTATATGAATTACGCAATTGTATTTACGGCAAAATGAATCCCGCGGAAACTTTTCATTTTCTCAGCAGTTCCCTGTTTCTCTGTTCTACTCAATAACCTTGAATGTTGTATAGCAAGGAATACTTAATTAACTCCAAAGATTATTTATAGAAAAGATTAAATTGTCCGTAGCTATTTTCGAAATCATAATATGGATTTGTTATTCACGATGTATAATTTTATCTCTAGGTCAAATGTGTTTTGGGTTTTTTCTGCACGTCTAGACTTAAGACAACATTTTATTACAAACTAATAAACTTTTATTGCTTCTAAACCTTGAACCTTCGTACATAGTTGAAGTTGAGGCTTTACCTCCCGATAAATTAAGCTATTCTTCGTTAACAATAATATTTTACTCTCTCCAAATTAAACGCACATAGGCAACCAAAAAGTAAAAACATTACGCTACTTTTTAACTACGCTGTAGTCGGGTAGATACTAAATATGCCGGCATAACATGTTACCACAATAGTCAATACCTATCTATAAGTGCACGAGTATAAGGTTGCGATGATGTCACCCAGAAAAAGTTGTATACTCCAGAGACCGTATTCCTCGGGATTTTAAAAGTGATCTCTATGTCGTAAGTACTAAAGTCTTTGTGGGGGTATAATGTTTATGACTATCTCTGTTATTATTCGCGAGTCTATAACATAGGACCTGTATACACCTACCGAGTAGAGTGGCGAGATAGTGCACTCGGCCGAGTACATCCATACTAAGCTCGGCCGCACATTATCCAAAATTTCTGATCAGAAAAATTCGGACGCCCGACGGAACGCACTCTGTTCATACATTTTGTTGTAGACCCCGTATACTATCAGAATTCTGACGTGTAAAAATGTATGAGCGGGGCAGGGCGTCCAAATTTTTCTGATCAGAAATTCGGATAATGTGCGGCCGGGCTAAACAAGCCGAGTGCTCGGCCGAGAGCATGGTCTCGCCACTCTACTCGGTAGGTGTGATCGTAGCAATAGATATTGGAGTTTCACGTTTTGCCGCTAAAAACAAGCATTACATCATCGACCTTGGCACTAACAGTTCGCCATGATCTATTCGTAAACATCAGCTGACGCTCCAAACACATTTCCAGAATTATTTTTTAAATGTATATAATGAAGTAGTTTTAGTCTTTTGTTACTTTGTTATCGTCAGCGACTTAAATAGAGCTACTGCATTGTGTAGTTGAAGGCTTGATTTATTGCTTAGAAACATAGATATAGGCTGGTAGGTAGAGAATGGTAAGTTACTCAGTTGATTATAGTTCTTCCATTAGTTTTAGGATTGGGAGCTGTTGCATATTATATTATTGTGTAGTACTTATTGTTTAAACAATTATTTAAAGATGCTTAATAAAGCTGGTAAGTAGGTATACCGTATAGTAATGAAATCATAGTAATTTTGTAGAATTTCATCGTCTTCTAAACTCTTATTTCTTTACCCTTGAAACTCATTTTTGATCTCAAACTATGTTTACTAAAGTTACAATTATTTCAGTTTATAAATGTTTGAATTGTATACGATACAGGAGAATCAATATCGATATGAAAGCTAGGAAGCTCACTTGAAATGAGAATATAGAGCAGTGGCCGACGCTATCAACACAATGGGGGCGAAACGGGAGCACTACAACTTATTCCATTTTCAAATCGAATCTGTGTTAAACTTTTTAATAATTTTATGTGGTGAGTAATAATTAATATTATTGAGTATAGATAGGTTTCTCCATCGGTACGATATAGGATGTGTAAGTAGATTTCGTAATAAAATTCGAGATAAATTTCAGCTCTTTTGGCTGTTCTGATTTCGTATCATAGTTATTTACAGCCTCTTCAACAATTATCCCATTTCGTCATAATACTGCGTATATAGCGTACTGGTGTATTTTGATTAAAATTTAGCTAGCACTACCCAGGTTATACCTAATAATTAATAAGTCATAACTTGCGAAGTGCTAACTCAACTACGTACGTTATGCTACTCGGTATATACCTTCATTAAAATAATAATAAACTTATTGTTGATCCATGCAGCTTGCAGCCGATCAACTTCGTTTAAAAATTATATGTATGAGTAACGATATTACACACCTATTCTCGTCTGACCCATATTTCAGTGTTCCGGTCACTTTGGGCTGTGATAGCTTTTTATTAATAACTGGATAAACATATAACATACATGTCGACTCGCATAGTAAATGTGGGTTAATATGTCAACGCGAATTAGGACAGCGCACAAAGAACTTGGAGCTCTTAGCGGGAAATTAAGAGTTCCAAGAAATAAGAGCTAACGCAGTAGGTAAAGTTTTTTTCTATACTGATAGTTTCAACTTAAGGTGAACGCAGATTTGGGCCGCACCGCACGCACCGCAGTCGCCGCATTCGAATTATTTATATGAAGTTATAGGCAAGCTCGCATACCTACCTACCCGCGCCGCAGTCTTCGCAACTTCATAATAATATGAAGAATTGCGAATGCGGCGACTGCGGTGCGTGCGGTGCGGCCAAATCTGCGTTCACCTTTATTCTACTATACCTACTCTACAGTACCTGGGTATTTGTGGGCAGATACCATCGAAATAGAATACAGTATAGAACGGTGAACCTCGTACATTTGACCGTCAAATATAGCTCAAGTTACTGACAATTTAAATAGTTATCTTGCTAGTAAAACGAAAATTGTTCGAGGGACCCGAGTTTGATACAATCGACTGAAAGTACGATAGTATCTGCGGAATCATTAATTCTTCACTCAGTTAAACTTCCAGTTCGTAGATGGGTATATTACCAATTAATAATAATTGACCTTCTGACCTACAACGATTTGACGGTGATAATGATGATAAATTATAATATGAAGTCATACTATGCGACAATTTCAAGTAGTTATAAACAGCTAGAGGGGCTTTCACCGACTGACACCATAGACTAAACAACAGCTGACTTTTCAATACAACTTTATTTAGCTCTGTCTTATAATAACCCAGGCATACATAATTAATTGTCTGTCGACCTTCAAAGTTACCATTACCGAGTATTAACTACGCCATAACACGTCACGGTGAAAGAAGAACTTTAGTTATTTGAATATGCGTTCCATAGGTTCACTTGTTTCTGTAAAGAAATTAGATTTTCGCGTGACGTAAGTAAAACTGTATTTCTTCACTATAAAGTTGCGATTAGACCTTATCTTAGCTGCGATGTGTTCAATTTTGTCTTGTAAATAATGACGTAACAAAGACCCTAGTTTGTTGTGCAATTTGACCAAAAATTAAAATCGGTTTTAAGTGAACAAGATAGAGAAAACTTTCCAAGAATTTTGAGAAATAACACTCACAATAAAATAAATATTAGGACTTAGGAGTAAAATATGCCTCCTCAATAGTCGAAAATTCTATATATCGTAGGTGCTAGGTATGATAGGTAATAATTAACAATACACGGCTTGAAAACCATAAAACCTGTTTAAGGCATTCATGTTCATGTAACCGAAGTAATAAATGAGTAATATGAGATAATACCAGATACTCTATATAGCATTATGCTACACCTCCACAGAGCTGTGGGTGCCACAATAGCTATATCTAGACTGAGTGATATGACCTACATGAAGGTAACATATAAATGCTACGAATCTCCATCTTTGCAAAATTTATGCGCCATTTAACGAGGTAAAGATAAGGCGGTAGGTTGTAAATTGTAATATTTTAGAATTTACTGATCAAGGATGCAGGAAAATAAAATATAACTCGTTAAAACTAACATAGAGATGAATCTGTAAAGGTTATGGATGAGTCAGTAGGAAATATAAAATAGCGTCGAATTGTGCACAACAAAGCTAGTAAGATTATACTATAACGGTCTACGACTAAAGGTTACATTTTGGTTACTGTTGGGTTACCAGTTTTAATATAAATGGGACACATCACACATACGTAAAGAAGAAGCAGACACACACACATGTGTGTCTGCTACTTCTTTACATTCAAACTGCGGTACGCTTTGGATGTGGAATGAAAATCTTACAGAAAAGGGCATAGGAAAATTTTTATCGAGGAAAATGTAGGTACCCATGGATGGTTAAACACCTTTTTGCGTGAACGAAGTCGAGGAAAACAACATCTAGTAAGTTAAAAACTTGCAAATCCTAGGTACATAATATTAATATATTATGTATAATGTACCTATTTTTATTCAAAATGTTAACTCTAAATGGTGTTAAGTAGCACTTTGGTCTGTAGCTTCATTTTTGGACAAAGTTAATTTTTGCATCGTAATTGCCTGTATGAGGGAGATAATTGACTGCGGCTACCGATATTACGCGAAAATATCGGTAGCCGATTATGTATTCTATCTTTTATCCGCTTTTATTGATCTTATCGAGGAATTCACAAAAAAAACATAAAATAACTCAATATACTCAATATGTCTTGTTAATTTGGTAGGTACTTACACGATTTTCTGGTGTTTTTTACCGGAAATGCTGTGAATATCTATATTGCCTTGGGCAAGAATTAAAAGTCATGGCTTGCTTAGATCAACATAATATAAATTTTAATATCCCTTATAATAATTATAAAGGAATTAGCTCTGCACGTCGGGCCTTGAAACAGTTTCAGAAGTTGTCTAAGTATTCATAATAATCGACGTCGGTAATAGCCAATATGGGTCTCCACTCTCAGACTCTAGAGTCTAGAGTTCTAGACGTTCCTATAAACACTTGTGTTGTGGCTATCATTCCTATCATTAGAAATTGATTTGAATCATGGGCCAACGCGGAGAGGCCGCAAAAAAAATATGGTAGCTATCTAATGGTGTGCATTGAAGGAACGGCCGTTTAGAAGGGACTTCCTAATGTAATTAAATGTAAACTTGCTTCCATCCTAACGGACATACGTATGTGCATTTTTACATATGATTTCGAAGTGTTGTTTGTTATTTTATACATTCATAGGTGACCACATTGCTTATAGGGTAGTAGATAGAAGCTTATACTTTTACTAAAGTGTAACACCTCAAAATATCAAATTGCCTGCCGAAAATCCATTAACGAGCTATTACAGTAATTTCACAGTCCGCCGGTAGAGCTGCTAATAGGTGGTGAGGAAATTGTGTGAGGGTTGTAGGCGCGTCGCTCGACCTATTTCTAGCGGCAGGCTATTGCTCTCGGTCTTCTCGTTAATTTTTAATCGATGCTTAAAGTCGCAGTGTGTACAAGATGCACTATAAGCTGTTTAGATAGCCCCCTTTGTCGACACGCTATAACTTCTATAAGCTACTTTAGTTACCGCCCTTTTTGATCACACGTTATCGTGTGTTGTCCTTGTCTGACACGTTCCATCAGTCGCTGAACTGACAAAGACTTTGTTGGCATGACGTAATCTGTACGCAAAGTAGATCTTTTTATTTGGTAGTCTTTGTTGAGGAAGACGACATGTCAGTTAGGAACATAACAATATCCAACATTAGAGCCTATATATTATCTAATTACTTGACGGCAATACCAGTGCAATATTTTTAATTGCAGCCTAGGTATTGTATGTAAATTCTATCGTAGCTCTAATTCAGTAATGGTGTCAACAAATTCGTATCTAAAAATATAGAAAATACATCCAGGAAATGACAAAAATGTCACCAAACACCAAATCCAATGCAAACAAAGCGCCATGTAAACACAGATTTTCCGACACAAAGTCGTGCTTGTAGCTTGAGGGAACAAGAATGACGTCATCTGTGTCGTCACTAGCACTCTGTACAGCGCTGATGAGTCATTGTCGAACCTAGAACCCGCGACCTTTTTAATTATATTCCCCTGGGTGATGAATGTGTCATTAGTTAACAAGTTCTACCTATTATGTATGTTATATCATCCAAATATTTTCAGTAAAGTCAAATGAATGTTTTTTCCGTAAATCATAACACACCCCTTCGTGGGTAGGATGAAGATAGGCTTACTAATATTTGAAAAAACCTACTTGTAAGTTGTAATAAAAAATATTTTATTGTAAATAAACTTGAATGCGTCGATTATTATCATACTTTGTCTATGACATAAAAGCAATATTGTAAGTACTTGATACTTATTAGAATAACATACTTCGCACTTGAAGAATAATAGTTATATACCTAGTAATATCGTTTCTAATATTTTCTTAAGCGGATTAAGAGTCTTAGGAAATAGGAACGTGCAGTTTTCTAGATAATATAATTTATGGTAAAAAAGGCTTTAAATGGAGGGAAACGTTGAAAGTGAAATGGCGTGCGAAAACTAGATGAGTAAACGGCCTTGCGGGAGTCTACCTCCTGACACTTTCGCTGTTAAAGCACGCTAATACACGCGTATTATATAACGCATAATTACTGTTATTTAAATATTGGGAGACATAGGCACCGTATAACAATAGGGTAAATATTGTAAAACTGTGACATAGGCATTAGTGACGTAGTAGCTTTTGAGAGATTTTTGCGGCGATAAACTTGTGTATCGTGATCTTAAAATAAAGTTTTTTTTTGTAAAGAGAAGGAAATATGTTATTTTTGGTAGTATTAGCTACGAGTATTACTGAATACTGTCACATATAATAGGTGTTGTAGGTGTGTCGTAGGTGTTCAGTAATAGCTGATGATGGGCAGCACAATCGGAAATGCCCTTTTTGAAATTGCAGTATCGTATTGAGTAATTAATTGCTAACTATCTGCGTTTTTAAAAATCAGAACTATATTTTTTTATCCTTGCATAGGACAATAATTGCTTTCGAGGCTAAACTTCAATTAGGTATTGTGATCATTGACAATATTTTAATATTCAAGACACGGGACACGGAGCAATATTAAACATAGCTGAATACTAATTAATCTTCCTTGCTTAAGAATTAAGACATCATGACATAGTAGAAAAACCGCCCTACACAATATTAAACCTACTTATAAAAGATTTTTTCCTAGATATAAGTAATATTGTTTTGTATAAAATAAAAATTTAAATAAAAAAAACTGTAAGTAGAAAGAGAAACTAAAATTAGATGCAACGTAGAGCGACGTAGCAAAACAAAGACGCGCGACGTAGCTTGACTCGGGAGACGTAGCAGCGTAGCGGGAGACGTAGCGGCGTAGCGGGAGACGTAGCGGCGTAGCGCGGGAGACGTAGCTCGGCGTAGCTGGGGACGTAGCGTTTTGAATTTTTTCTTTTTTTTTTCTTTTTCAGAACTTTCCATGGTCATGGACTATTCAGGCAAAACATTGTTATTATGATTATTAAAAAGCGCGAATCATAAAATACAATAGGCCAAGGTCATAAAGGATTTGCCGCAATAAAACAGCTTACATCACACACCCGTAACAGGAAATTAATAAAACATTAGCTACGGTGACAAATACTGCGAAACGCGAATTTAATAAAATTAATAATATGTATTGCTTTAAGCTAAAAACTCGATATTATATTGTTTGGTAAAGTTATAAGATCTTTAACAAGTAGCTTTAGGTACGATCTACTGTGCGGTAAAGACTTCTATAACATTTATAAGAAAGTACAGATGAAGAATACGTGTAGTAAAGTTAATTGAAAATATTTTAAATATAAATAATATTTCTCAATATGTTTGAAATACGTAGCTACAGTTTTAATACAGAGTTAATTATAAAGTTACAGCTTAACACCTTCGAAACTATTAGGTACACGTATAGTTATAGGTGTACCTAGATGTTATTTTTTAGCGCTTATCTACTAACTAGTAGACATGTATACGGGGTGTAACGAAACTAAGGGATAATACCTTAGGGTGTGTATGTGTTCCTTGTAGAAAGTACATTGTGAAAGTAGTAGCGCTGAAAGACCAAAAATTTTTTTCACTTTTGTATTGGCAAACGCTCCAGCGTCACGTGTTTCCCCATATAAAAGAGAAAAAATATTGGTCTTTCAGCGCTGCTACTTTCACAGTTAACTACATATGGAGGACCCGTTCACACCCTAAGACCTAAAGTATTGTCTCTTTTGTTACACCTTGTAGATATTAATAACGAAGATACACAGTACCAACACGTAATTTGGGTGATATCACCGTGTTTTGTTTCTGAAGGTCACTGCAACTAAGCTTGTGTGACCGACGCCTTATCTCAAATTGCATGATTTTGTACGTAGCGATAACGTAACGTTTCCTGATAGGTAGGTGTTATCTAACAAATAACTTTATTTATAATATAAAGAAAGAAATATAAAGAAAAAGAGATACCTAAGCGCAACTCAAGCTGAGCAGGTAAGACTTACAGTTATTATTAAATTTTGGAAAAAGAAAATGTTCCATTGCTAGAATAAAGTAGGTGCCAATTCTCACGAAAATAAACTGAGCGTTATGATTTCGATTGTTTTCAGTTTACATGCTTACTGGAAACTATGATTATTTTCACATCTAAATATAGAATAGATTCTATAAATAATTAAATGTCTATTTAGCTACTTTGTTTTCATTAAAAATTAATATCAAATCATTTAGTAGAGTTCTCCCCTTAGAACTTAGAAGTAGTTTTAGCGGTAGGTAAATACTTTTAAAAAGAATTATAATAATGGGGTGATGGTTTAAAATCTAACAGATGAACGAGTCTGTAGTTATTAAAATTAAAAGGTGTAAGCATTGCGGTTTGAAAGAGTCCTTAAAGCCATCCGCCCTTAGCGGAGGGGTTGACGAGAGCTTAGGATACCTCTCAACACTTACTTATGTATTAACCCCTTTTTTCATTTTTTCCTGGCTTTCATGAAAAAACTTTAAAAATTAACCCTCCTAAAACTAGGGAAAAATGGGATCGCTACGCACGCATTCCCATTGTCCCTCGTGATTTTCGGGGGTGAGATTCATCTGAAACATCAGCGGAAATTGCCACAATAAACACACGAATTAGGCAATATTAACGAGTATTTTAGTGATCTTATACACAATTAAAACTGTGAAATACTCACTTGGATTATACAGGTAATATTATCACAATAATTCACACTAGCGGGCGCAGCGCGGTCGGTAGACTCGGCGGCCAGGAGTAGTACTGTTGAGTCGAGTGTTGACAAACTGGCAGGCGCGCGGCACAGCGCACGCGCGCACCGCCCTCCCTACCTAACTATAGATAGACTAAACACACGCTTATATCTCTATAATAAGACCTATTTTACGCATCTGATATCCCAAGGCTGTCGGAAGTGATGTGGGAGCCTCAGCACGAATGGGCTGTCTCGAATTAATGCAACGGCCTCATAGAAAACTGGCGTGTAACACCGACTAAGTTATGTTTTGCCGAGCAAGTAAGGTAGGTAACCGGTGTCCGTGGGTGTTGACTTACTTGACTATCACCATAGACTCTATCACGTACCGTTTTGGGTAATTCGTATGCTAGTTTCCTCATTTATTTAACATAATAAAGAAATACACTGCTATTTTCTATAATAGCAGTTTTCCAGCAGCATAAATATCTAAGAAGTATAATATGATTTTCGTCATAAAGTTTATGCTTTTTCTAAGTTTCTTTTAACGCGCGTTTCGTATAAATTTGAGCAAGAGTACTACATTGAAACTCAATACGATACAAGATACAAACCTGTTTATAACGGCGCATCCACACAATGTTACAACTTTGTAAACAGGGATCCCCGAAGGATACGCTGGAGGACAAAAGGACTTGCTTGCTTGCCTTGCGTGTGATTTAGCACAGAGAAATTTGTAAACGGACACAAGCAAAAAAAAACATAAAAAAATAGCTTAACATGTTTTAATAAGAATAAAAAAATAACTCTTAGATAGAAACGTTATATCACAATTTCACTATGTAACATGATAATTTCACACCTACAAAAGACATACCAGTGACGTAAATGCAAAAATATAACAAAATATAAAACATAATACTATTTGCAACAAATACTTATACTGCTATTGTAAAAATTACCATTCATTCTCACAAACACTTTTTAGATATTTTATTTTTATACATTCAAATTAATAAATATATTTTTGTTTCCTGTATGTTAAATTGTTAGTCCGCCATATACGTGATGTTTAACATCACTTTTAGAGTGTTAGTACGAATGAAGGCTTATAACTAGAGTGCAGAGAGGCGTTGCGAACATAATTTCATTATGTTCAGTATTAGCAAGGTATCACATTTCTCTATCAATTGACTACTTTTTAATCTTAAACATACCAAGGCCGACAGAACTGTTTAACTATTAGCCAAATTACCTAGTTATTACATAGCTTCTAACCAATTATAATTTTGTAACAAATTGGAATTATTTACCACAATTAAATTCTCAACAACTAGTCTACTGAATTGTTCTATATTACATCTAAAGCATCCAATTACTAGAATGAGATATAAATTGTACTAGGAAGCGCTAAGCTTGATTATATCGCCGAGTTTCGGCAAGACCACATCGGGCAGTGGTTGCTTTTGCTCAGTGCGCATTCTCTCCAAGTCCTTGACAGACGTAACTCCGGTCAGAACCAGCAGAGTTTGGAAGCCACAACGGATCCCAAATTCGATGTCTGTGTTACATCTGAAAAAAGGAAAATGTAATTACTACAAAGCAGACAGATTATCTAACTCTGTAATATATTTTTGGGGTGGCACTGAAACAATGTCATTGCAAGAAAAAACATAAAATAAGCATAATTTAGCGCAACGCGAATACAGGTGCTGACGCTATATGTAACCGACAGTAGAATGAATGAGAATTCGCGCCTGATAAGGGATAGATTTTTATTTAAGGAATAGCCAGCGTCATATATCCTACTTGTGTGCATCCCTGTAGTACCCTGTACAGTTGACTGTACAATTGTAAAGGGTACCTAGCAAAAGTTTTAAATGTCAAATCTACATATTATTACTTCGCAGTCGAAATCATCGAATACTAGATGACGCTCGCAACTCCGTTGCGCCAAAATTCGTTTATCGCGCGGGAATGTCTTTTCCCGGGACTCAAAGTATCTCCACACCAAATTTCAAGCAAAATCGGTTTAGCGATTTGCGCGTGAAGAGGTTACAAACAGACAGACACACTTTCGCATTTATAATATTAAAATAGATAAGGCAAAAATCTATGTTCGCGTCGCACTGATCAGGCCTACAATAAAATGTCTAGAAGACAGCATTCTTATTGTAGAAAGAAAATTTCACCTGTCACCAATCATCAAAGTCCTAGCAGGATCCAGACCAAAAGATTCAAGGAATTTCCTGACATAGTCATTAGGTTTTCCGAGCACTAGGGCTTTCCGTTCTGAGCAAGTCTCAACGGCTCTCACTAATGTGCCCGTTCCAGGAATAATAATGGAACTGGACTTTGGAAACCTCTCATCTGTATTTGTTGCTATGAAGAGGCATTCCTCTTTGGCAAGATAGGAGGCAGCCTTCATGAATTTCGGGTAACTAACATGCTCATCAAAACCAACAACCACAGCCCCTACTTCTGGGTCCAAGTCAGATGTGGTCATTGATTTGAAGTCTGGTTTCACAGGATCAGGCTGGAAATAAACAAGAGAGTGTTATTACTATCACCTAACATTATTTAAAAACAACCTGACTACTTAGTAAATTTACCTAGTGCCAGTATCATTCTATCCCCAAGGAATAAAATAGGGGATGAAAGTTTGTCAATTTTAAATCGATCGGGCTGAGACTTTGATACCTAATTAATAATAATACTTCTTAACGCGAGGCCGCGGGCAAAAGTTAAAGTTAATAAATCTCAAACTTAAAATGTAACAAGCCCTTTGTCCTTCAGAATGCCAAAAATAATAATGTGATATCTAAAAGGCTCACATAATGTTTGGAGGAAAGTGGGAAATCATATCTATATTTTTCAAAGTATCTTTTATAATTGGTAAGAATAAGTGTTTGATCTAATCCATACTAATATTATAAATGGGAAAGTGTGTCTGTCTGTCTGTTACCTCTTCATGCCCAAACTGCTGAACCGATTTTGCTGAAATTTGGTAAGAAGATACTTTGAGTCCCAGGAAAGGACATAGGATATTTTTTGTTCCAAAAAAATGTATGGTGCCCGCGCGATAAACGAGTTTTGGCGCAACGGAGTTGCGGGCATCATCTAATATTATTATAATACTTACTCCAATGCCAATATGCCTGATGCCAACAGCTTTCAACTCATCCCCAATACCATTGGAACCAATAAGGTATACCTTCTTTGTGAACCCAATACCTTTTAGGTAATGAGCTACTAGATATGCAGTTGAAAGAATTTCTTCCTGAAAGGTAAATATTTATACAACCTTAAAATTATTTATTTGGTCAACTTATTTAGGTAACAACATTAATATTAAATTAATTAACTCATAAAGCCTCATAAGCTCACCAGTGAGCGAGACACAATAGAATAACAATAGATTTCCAAGAATCAATAATCAAAGGATTAAGTATGCAATCAACAAAATAATATTGTCTTTAAGATAAGTGTTGGTTTGGAAATGTAGCCAGCATAATTAGCCCAGGCAAAAGGACAACATAATAAAAATTAAAATGGAAACAAATACTTACAGGTTCAGCTATAAATCCCATCTGTTGAGCTTTAACAGCAAAGTCACTACGAATCTTTGTTGAGTTATTTGTGACATAGAATATTTTTTTACCTAATTTTCTAAAATAGTTTATAGCGTCAGCCGAACCAGGTATAGAGTTATTATTGATCCACAAAACTCCTGCAAAATAAATAAGTTTTTTTAAGAACCTACAAAGTTTTCCATAAAAGGAACATCAAGTTTTTAAACCCATTTGCCATAGTTTCTTTCGGTATACGTACCATCGCAGTCTGTGAGTACAGTGTCAAAAGAGTTTAAGAAATCTTGTATTTTGTCTGGGGAAGCCTCTTCCAAGTTATAAACAGCTGATTTAAACATTCTTACGCTTAAAACCGAAAACGGTGGTGATACTTCCGTGCTGTAGTTTAGCCTAATAAGTAGTTTAAAATTATTTTTCAAGTGTTTGATAACTGAAAACATAGTAAACTGTTTATGTAACCTTACTGTAAAGTAGTTGCGCTTAAATTAAAAGCAATTTCAAAATTATTTTAGTTTTCAGCAACATAACAAACCTCACCTTAGCACGAAAAGGGCACAAACGTCAGTGTCAGACGTCAGTACTCAGCGTATCAATGTCTTTTCTTTCTTTCTTTTTCTTCTTTTTTGGCAACTTGACAAGGTAAAAAGGTAAGGAATATAGCGGGAAAACCATATTCCTCCTATTATAATTTTCATCATCGTTTTCATGTATCATCAGGTCTAAAGTCTAGTCAAAGTCTAAGTAAAAGTCAATACAGTCAAGGAGTCAAGTCGGTCGATTCAGTAAAGTGGTAGACGCTTTACTGAAACTTTTGATGGAGTTTTGGAGGGAACACAAAATAGCACGTTTCTGGATATAACATCACTTTCCTACACTTGTGCATGAACACGAATATCTAATGGTTAATATTCTACCAATATTACACACTAAAACCCAGTTAACCCATCAGTCGTGGCAAAACGAGACACAATAGCTTTTTCATTGTTATCGCGGCCGGATGTGGCCGCTTGGGGCTTCATGAATTAACACAATTTTAGGAAAATAATATAAAAACACAACAGCACCCTTTTACATTCCCGGCAAAACTCCCGTGTCAATGTCTTTCTTTCTTTCTTTTTCTTCTTTTTTGGCAACTTGACAGAAAGGATACAGAAAGGAACATACACATGTTGTGCCACAGACAAGGTAAAAAGGTAAGGAATATGGTGGGAAAACCATATTCCTCCTATTATAATTTTCATCATCGTTTTCATCTATCGTCAGGTCTAAAGTCTAGTCAAAGTCTAAGTAAAAGTCAATACAGTCATAGGAGTCAAGTCGGTCGATTCAGTAAAGTGGTAGACGCTTTACTGAAACTTTCGATGGAGTTTTGGAGGGAACACAAAATAGCACGTTTCTGGATATTACATCACTTTCCTACACTTGTGAATGAACACGAATCTAATGGTTAATATTCTACCAATACTACACATTAAAAACCCAGCTAACACAATTTTAGGAAAATAATACAAAAACACAACAGCACTCTTTCACATGCCCGCCAAAACTGCCCGTGTCAATGTCCTTCTTTCTTTCTTTTTCTTCTTTTTTGGCAACTTGACACAAAGGATGTGTATGTTGTGCCACAGACAAGGTAAAAGGTAAGGAATATGGCGGGAAAACCATATTCCTCCTATTATAATTTTCATCATCGTTTTCATGTATCGTCAGGTCTAAAGTATAGTCAAAGTCTAAGTAAAAGTCAATACAGTCACAGGAGTCAAGTCGGTCGATTCAGTAAAGTGGTAGACGTTTTACTGAAACTTTCGATGGAGTTTTGGAGGGAACACAAAATAGCACGTTTCTGGATATTACATCACTTTCCTACACTTGTGCATGAACACGAATATCTAATGGTTAATATTCTACCAATATTACACATTAAAAACCCAGCTAACACAATTTTAGGAAAATAATATAAAAACACAACAGCACTCTTTCACATGCCCGCCAAAACTCCCGTGTCAATGTCACCGGCTACACGGTCAATTTTTCATCTTCTTCTTCTTCTTTTTAAATTATGGCTCCTTTGTGAATCGCCAATGTCAGAGTGTGTTGGAGTAGACTCTGCTATAAAAGTTGGCGTAATGAACAAACAAGGGTACGGTGAATCTACAATTATGTACGGTGTCTGTTGAAAAATCTACAACCTAAAACAAACACAAACACAAAGATTAGTACACACACCTTATAATCTAATTTTGTTAGTATGAATGTATGTACAAAGGGTTTCAATAAATGGAGTATTTACAAAACATAAAACAGATTTAAAATTGATAGGGCGAGGGATTGTAGGAGGAAGGGAATCATACAATGAGGAACTAGGTATTTCTAGGACAAGAGAAAAAAATGTGTTCTAGAGTGCCCTCGTCTAGACCGCACTCACATAAGGAGCTATCTCTAACCCTAATTTTAGCCAGAAAGACAGGTGAGCAGCAGTGACCCAGTCTGGTTCGGCAAACTGTTGAGCACACTGTTTTGCTAGCTTGTTTAAATTTAAAAAACCAGGGTTTGACTAAGATACTATTCTGAACATCAAAGTAATGTTTGCCCTTATGTATACTACTACTGGCCCACTCATTTTGCCACCTGATATTCATGTGACTTTTAGCTAGCGGAATTAGATCCTGGCAGCAAACCTTGTACTGACTAGGAATACCTGTCGTTACAGCGTCTTTTGCAAAAGCATCCGCACCTAAATTGCCAGTAATTCCGCTATGTCCTGGTATCCAACCCAGAACAACCTGGATACCTTCTGTATGGCACCTGAGGAGAAGCTGTCTTATTTTCAAGACCAGGGGGAATTTACTTTTGGAGCGAAACTGGTTGGAGTTAATGGCCTCTAAAGCACTTCTGGAATCCGAAAGAATAATGGAGTTGTTCAGGCGGTGGGACTCAACAAATGTAATTGCCTCCAAAATTGCCAGGGTTTCCCCTGTAAAAACTGATGATTGGGAAGGCAATTTGAAACTCAAAACTACATTAACTTTCGGAATCCATACAGCCACTCCAACACAGCTGTCCTCCGAAAGCTTAGATGCGTCTGTGAAAATAAGCAACCAATCCTTAAAGTGCTGATTTATAATATGTTGAAATTGAGTATTAGCCAAGTCAGAGCCTTTATCAATTGAGAAATTTAGAAGCACTTTTGGAGGAAAGGTGTTATAGGAAGTAGAAAAAAGGGGATCAAGTCTACACTGGAAAATAGGACAAGGAAGACGGGTAATTGTATGGTAGCTGACTAGGAGACAGGGAGGTTCCTTATGCAGCCAATAGCTAGAAGAGCTGACTAACTGCGAAAGGGTGTGGAGTTTACCGATAAGAGGGTGGGAAGAGGATTGGAATAATTTAAACACAAATCGATCTGACAAATATTGTCTCCTTATGTTGAGTGGGGGATCCCCACATTCAACTTGGAGTGCATTAATGGGTGTGGACCTCATGGCCCCAATGACTATTCTTAATGACTTAGATTGAATTTTGTCTAGAGTTTTAAGGCCTAATTTGCTGCAGGGTTCTAGCATAAAGGACCCATAATCTAAATGGCTTCTCACTAGAGCGTTGTACAATAGCTTTTGCGTGCAAAGGATGTGATCCCCACCAGGCACCAGAGAGTGAGCGAAGAATGTTGATGTTTTTCTCACATTTTTTTGCCACGTGGTTCATATGATGTACACCATTTAATTTGGAGTCTAGATAGACACCTAAAAATTTCACATTATCTCTTACTGGGAGAACCTGCTGATTTGAAGAGATGATGATGTCAGGTATAATTCTAGATCTACTAAAAACAACGACAGTACTTTTAGTGCTAGAAATGGACAGACCATGTCTATCCATCCAGTCGTTAAGGTAGCTAGTGGCAGAGTTGAGGCGAGCTGCGCATTCCGAAATATCCTTTGAGGCCACATATATGGTCAAGTCATCTGCATACTGGAGGAGCTCACAAAAGGAAAGGACACTGAGGTCTAGGTCGTAGGTGTATATATTGTAAAGGAGTGGACTAAGGACATTACCTTGGGGGATACCAATATAAACGGTTAAAGGAGATAAGAGGGAATTTTGGGAAGAGACTGTAATGGAACGAGATGTAAGGCAATTGCAGATGTTATTTATCATCTTCGCGGGAACACTCAGCTGTTGCAGTTTTTGCCTGAGCACCGGAAGCCTGACATTGTCGTATGCAGATGACACGTCCAAGAACACCGCCGTCACATGTTCTTTTTTCGAAAAGGCTATGCGTATATCGGTAACTAGGGTTCCTACGCTGTCCATAGTACTATAGCCTTTTCGAAAACCGAACTGTGTTTTAGATAGCATAACTCGACTCTCCATCAGCCACTCCAACCGATTCTTAATAAGGTGTTCAAAAATTTTGCCTAAAGTATCCGAAAGAGCTATGGGTCTGTAACTTGCTGGATCGTTACTTGGTTTTCCCGGCTTAAGTACTGGAAAAACAATTTGTGAGCGCCACTCATCCGGAGGGATTTCTAACTGGAAGATGTCATTCAGTATGTTCAGACATAGATGTTGAGTTTCTGGTCCGCTGTTAGCAATGAAGGAGTATGGAATTCCATCTGCCCCAGGAGCGGTATCCTTTAGTGACCCTAAAACCAGTCGAAATTCCTCCGGAGAAAATGGGGCGTCTAACCAGTTTGATGAAGATCCTGAAGATGTGCCGACACGAAGTTCGTCGAGGGAAGGAACCGTCGGTGGATCCATTCAGAAGTATCATTGGACTGACGGTAATTGCTTGAAGTCAGGGAACCACGGAATCTCTTAATGTTTGTCCAAACAGTTGAGGGATTAGTTGTAGGTGACAGACTTAAACAAAACTGGTGCCAACCTTCTCTCTTTTTTTTGGAAAATAATTTTGAAACCTCAGCCGAATTTTTTTTACAGTTAATAAAGTTTGCCATGGTCATAGACCTAGCGTAGAGTTTTTCAGCATCCTTGCGACGCTTTAAAGCTGTGGTACATTCGTCATCCCAGCATGGGGGAGACGTTTTACGATCTCCAGTGTACTTGAAAGGGATTGACCTCTCCGCAGCACGAAGAAGAATGTGTTTAAAATTTTTATAATTTGTGTGTGGATCATTTGTGTTTAAATTGGGAGTATGGAGGGTTTCGGAATCTGTAGCTGCTGCAAATTCAGCCCAGTTTGCCTTTGCAAGCTTAAATTTTTGTCTTGGGGAATGTGGGATCATTGTTTGTCTAGTGGAGTAGGATATGGTTATTTTAATAGGGAAATGATCACTACCATGGGAACTAGGAAGAATAGACCATGAACACAAGGAAGAAATAGACGGCGAGCACAATGAAAGATCTACCGCACTCCTCGGGTTCTGCAAAGGAGATACCCTACGAGTGGGAGATCCATCATTAAGCACAACCATGTCATTGTCATCCAAAATGTCCAAGAACTGAGAGGAATTGGAGTCATTGGAATGGGAGCCCCACGATGTATGGTGGACATTAAAGTCACCTAATACAACCCGGGGAAAGGAAATAGAAGAAATAATGGATGAAAGTTCGGAAAGGACAGAAGGATTAGGAGAAGGAATATATACAGATATATATACAGTATTTACAACACGGACAGCCACAATATTAAACAAACTACTATGTACAGGTAGAGAAAGAACAGAATATGTACATTGGCTGGAGACAAAAATGGCTGCTCCAGCCTTACCATCAACTCTGTCGTCCCGGAAGCATGCATAGCCCGATACACGAAAACGTGAACCAGGCATCAACCATGTCTCCTGGACGGCAATAATTGATGGCTTATGAGAGTTGACTATGTCAAAGATTTCTTGCTTTTTATTTTTGATGCTACGACAGTTCCACTGGATCACTGTGAACTGATCCATTATTAAGCATGGTGTTTAAGAGCTGAGTTAAGTTAGCGCGAGTTTTGTTCGGTAGCCCGAAGTCACTAAACCGGGAGAGTAAATGGACCAGAGTATTAATGAGGGAATCGAGGAAGTTATGTCTTCCGGTTTAATCTCCGGGCTTTGATAACTGTGCCATAACCCGATGGCACTGATAAGTTACATACAAGCTCCTCCATGGACCACTCCACAGGTATATCGCGAACTGTTCCCATGCGAGATACGCTGTACATTGGAATTGATACAGCATACCCAGCCTCGGTAATAACTTCCATGTTCAAAAATTCGTTAGCATGGACAGCGGCATCAAATTCGATAGAAACACGGTTACGACCGATTTTTTTTATACCGTCCATTTTGACATGTTTTATGTTGTGTTTATACAAAAACTGTCCGAATTCCATTGGACGTAATATATTCCGATTATCGGAGTCTGTTTTAGAAACGTGAACCAGGAATGGCGCAGCATCATTGTCATTGTACTTTTTCTTATTATTAAAATCGGGAGAAACGTAGGTAAGTTGTATGGAAGGGGTGGAATGAGCATTGTCGGTCTGTCTTTTAGCAGGAGTACTACTTACATCGGGATTAGTACGTTTTCTAGAGACGGGATTGATGTCACATTCCATCACTTCTTGGCTACATACCAGGATTTCGGCACTCCCGCCCCCGGGGTCGGGTGGCTCGGCGTCCATGCTGGACGCCGGTAAAGATACAAAAACTAATTAAAACTAAACTTACACCAGGACAATCATAATATTAGACACCCACAAACAATACCAGGCACTTCAACAGCAAAATATTTACAAAATAACCCGAAAAATACGCTAAAAACAACAAACGAAGAAAAATACTTGTTTAGGCACTCGACCGAAAAAGCAGAGTCCAATTTTTCATCAATCTGATCCATCAATCTGATTGACGGAATATTGACGGTTATAAAAATTTCATATTAAAAATACGATCAATCCATCAATCAGTGGCGTACACGATCAAATTTTCGTCAATCCGTACCAGATTGATGGATCAGATTGATGAAAAATTGACCGTGGTCCGTGTAGCCGGTGACAATGACGTTTGGTTTTGACAGCCGTTGACAGTTGACACTTGACAGTGTCAGTGAGTTTTTTTTAGATGCAGGTTATATATTATTTTGTAAAATGCATTAAGCAATTAACCGCCCTGCGGCCTGCCCTGTGCCCATGGCTTGTGATACTTAATAAGAAAAAAAAACATGACAGCAAAATTCAGACAGTGCTGCCAACTATGGGGATTTCCCACTAAATTTAGTGGGAAAAAATAAATTTAGTGGGTTTTTTAGGGGGTAAAATATCTTGGGGATATTTTTGAGGGTAACATTTTTGAAGAATGGATATTTTTTTAAATAACAACCTTAGAGTTTGGTATCGATTTAAATAAATTTTATAAAGAAAATTACGGCAACAGCTACTAGATGGAACTGTGCCGCACAAAGCACATATCTCTATAGTCTAAAGTCTAAACTCCGTTGAATTTAATAATATTATTTTAAAAATAAAAAATATTTTAATTTTATTTAAAAAAGCATTAATTATTGAAATTAATAATATTTTAATAATAAAATATGCTTACTGATTCATCATTTTCTGGCATGTTGAATTGTTTTTTTTTTATTCCTACAAATCCTACAATTTAAGAATATTATATTGTAATTTGTAACTTTTGTCGGTTTTTAAATAAATAGTAATTGACTGCCTTTTTTTCATTTTTACCGTGGTTGAAACGATCGCGATCGCCAACCAAACCAGCTGAAGGTGTATTTCAGCGTTTTGAGCGCTTAGTAGAACACACCCCAAGTAATTTTAAATATTTTGATTTTTTTTGGGGAGTTTTGGTTGAAATTTAGTGGGTTTTGAAGTTGCTTTAGGAGGAAAATGTTTTGAAGAGTTGGCAACACTGAATTCAGAACAAAAAGTAGGTAAGTAATTTGAAAAATTTTGGAAAAATTAGGAAAAATATTTAAAATACCAAAAAATACAAGGAAAAAATTGTACAAGGATAACCTTGACATCGTTGCTTTTATCTTAGATAATAATTATCATAAAGACGAAAGTAATATTTTGGAAATTAACAAAATAAGAAAAGGGAACAAATAATATAATGACCACCAAAAAATGCACTGATACCCTAAACTTGTTTACCAAAAAAAGATATGTAACACCAAAAAAATAAAGTCTAAAATTACAATACTACCAGCTATTTTAGTCATGACAACACTTCAAATTGTAATCGAACACCAAATATAGTAAATGATCACCAAATATAGTAAATGATCACCAAATAAAGTTAATGATCACCAAATATAGTAAATGACCACCAAATATAGTAAATGATTACCAAATATAGTAAATGATCACCAAATCCTTGTGAACAAATCAATGCGATATTTCTGTCCAAATAAATCACTACGATTGACAAAACATGTAAGCATATTATTAACAAAATAGTCGTCCAAGTGTGAGTCGGCCATGGAGGGTTCCGTACCGTTATAGAACAAAATTAGACCTAAAATTGTGTTTTTGTATGGGAGCCCCCTTTAAAATTTTTTTTAATAATTATTATTACCTAATTATTGAAGTAAACATTAATAATATAATCAAGGCCTTTGCGAAAATATCAACGTGCCTACCCGTTGCCATTATTGATATCGAGCAAAAAAGGCCAAAAAATCACGTTTGTTGTATGGGAGGCCATGCCATGAGGGCTCTTATATAATAATTTTATTTTCTTTAAGTACTTGTTGTTATAGCGGCAACAGATATACACAATCTGTGAAATTTTTATGGCGGCTGTACACACTCGACGAGAGCCTCTCGCCGAGACCCTCGGCCGAGACTGCTCTCGTCGAGAGCATGCCTGTACACACTCGTTCTAACATTTGAACTGAAGACTCACGAGACTATGGACGTGGAAATTGCTGCCGCAATTTTTTTGTGCGGCAAGCTATTACATTTTTTAAAACATTTACTATTAAAAGTAATTTGTAAGGTATGAAGAAAAATAATATATTGTGTCGGACCACATTATAAAGCACGTCTGTTCATAAATACTGTCAGCGAGCAACTAATTGAATGAGTGTGTACATGCACACCATGCACACTCTCGTTTACCTCGCGAGAGCCAACGAGACCCTTTGAACTCGGGCCCAAAAACCGACAAGCCACCGAGAGCGACCGAGACGAGAACGAGAGCTCGAGGCGAGACGAGAGCGCCCTGTACACACTCGCGCTCGGCCTGTCTCGGGGTGTCTCGACGAGTGTGTACAGCTTCCATTAGAAGTCTAGCTGGAGCGGTTCTTGAGACACAGCCTAGACCCTAGAGAAAGACAGACGGACGGACAGACGGACATACATCGAAGTCTCAGTAATAGAGTCCCGCTTTTAGGGTTCCGTACCCAAAGGGTACAAACGGGACTCTTTTACTAAGACTTCGATGTCTGTCTGTCCGTCTATCTGTCTTCTTCTCTAGGATTGCTAATTAATAAAAATATATTTGGTTATAATTTTACATTAAAATGCTAACGTATAATGTTGGTGACCGTTTACTACTTTTGGTTTAACAGTGATTTATTTGGAGTCATTTTGCATAAATAGGATAGCGAGTTAATAAATCTTTGGTGTCCATTTTACATTAAAATGCTAGTATAATGTTGGTGATCATTTACTAATTTTGCTGATCATTTTACTTTAAAATGCTAGTATAAGGTTGGTGATCATTTACTAATTTTGGTGATCATTTACTTATTTTGGTGGTCATTTACTATTTTAAGTTTTAAGATGTTAATTCTTTGGTTATCATCTTACATTAAAATGGTGGTCTATATTTCGGTGATCGCTTACTATTTTTGTCTGTGAAGTGTTACTATTTCTGGTGATCAGTTAAAAGCCTTAAGAAAGCATTTAAAGATTACAAGTGTATTTGCAATAAGGTAAGAAAATTGTGCTTATTAAATTTTTTAAGGATTACAAAACTTCAAGAAGCATAAAGGCACACAGGCGCGTTATTATCGGTCGATAATAAGTAATAACGCATGCGTTATTGCGATCTGTTTTCAGCCACAGAGTTTTCAGTACCTATACATTTGGTATTCGGAATTAGGATGATACCTAATTGGTATGGTCATGTAGTTACACACTGCTGCGATAATAACGCCGCAATAGGCTACTTGACCTATATTCAATTTCATTGAACAAATGCATATTTCTAGTAGAACTTGGCCTAGGAAACCATATTTCACCCTCATCATCAAATAAAAGCTTATGATCGATAAATAAAGTCGATTCGAAAATATGATTTTATGAAAATAGGATTTGTACTGACGAAAACGCCTTTGCGGCACTTCCGATTTGGATGTGACGTCATCCTCATAGTAATTTAATATCTTTTATTTATTGCGCTCGTTATATGTAAGTTTATCTGTACATAAATATTAAGAATAAGCCTAGAAAGATTCGTAAAATATATTTTCTTGAATAATTCGCTTAAAACATCAGTTTTATATATTATCTCCATTTATTGTAGACGGGAAATGAAATGGCCAAAACTTTTCTGCAAAGTTTTCAACATTACAAATGATTTCTAATTTCTTATTTAATTCTTTTATAATTTTTGGGCACTTTTAGACTCGTACAT
The DNA here is from genome assembly GCA_963422495.1 of Polyommatus iphigenia. Classification (NCBI taxonomy): domain Eukaryota; kingdom Metazoa; phylum Arthropoda; class Insecta; order Lepidoptera; family Lycaenidae; genus Polyommatus; species Polyommatus iphigenia. The sequence goes on along the minus strand of OY730180.1, from coordinate 39,397,326 downwards.
TTAGCACATAAAAAAATGTTCAATAAAGAGAGTTTAAAATACAAAGCGTATGACGTCACACTATGGCGGACAGTGTTTTCGGCGCCATTTAAGAGGCGTATTTTTCAAAAAACATTTTTATGGGTTTGTACTGTGTAAAATATTAAAATATTAGTTTTTTTTGTGAAAATGAATGATTAAGAAGCGATTAGCATGAAGAAAAAAAGTAGGTCAAGTAGCCTATTGAAGTATATCACAATAACGCACCTGTGTACCTAAATAATAGTAGGTATGCAGTTCAATAATACATAATTATATAAAATACTAGCTGTTTCCCGCGACTTTGTCCGCGTTAATCCATCTTTGTATAATAACAAAGATGGATAGTTTGCCCCCTTTTTGTGGTTCCTTATACAAAGGATAAGAACGGGACCCTATTTAAGCAAACGTCAATAAACTTTCATGTTTCTAAATCAAGAAATGACGGACTTTCATTCAAATTTTCAACCCCAATTTCACCCCCTTGGGGGTAGAATTTTCAAAAACGCTTAAATACGTATCCATTCATTTTTAATCAGTAGCACATAAATAAACTTTCATGTTTCTAACTTAAGAAATGACGGACTTTCGTTTAAACTTTCAACCCCTATTTCACCCCCTTGGGGGTAGAATTTCCAAAAACGCTTAAATACGTATCCATTCATTTTTAATCAGTAACCCAAAAATAAAGTTTCACGTTTCTAACTCAAGAAATGACGGACTTTCATTCAAACTTTCAACGCCTATTTCACCCCATTCGGGGTAAAATTTTCAAAATTCCTTCCTTAGTGAGTGTCTACTTAATAAAACAACCCTACTCACCAAATTTCGTTGCTGTAACTTTAACAGTTTTTGCTCAGCGATGATGAATCAGTCAGTCAGTCAGTCAGTCTGTCAGTCAGTCAGTCAGTCAGTCAGTCAGTCAGTCAGGACATGTAATTTTATAAGTATAGATGTAATAAACTATGTACACCAGTATCTTAGTTCAATGATGCAGGTGACATTTGGGTGACATTGTAGAATGTAGGTGCCTATGGAACTGCTGCCTTAGGCTGGCCTCACACAGCCGAAAACCGGAATACCATACAATATCAGTACGCTTCACACACATTCTGATTTTTTCAGATTATGAATTTCTTACATCGATCTGTAAGTGTAATTTCCGATTATGAAATTCCGACTGTGTGAGGCCGGCCATAGCCATATAGTATAGTTTCACAGATATTAACAAAATTAGTTGCTTTTGTTTATGCAATTTAAAATTAATCATAAAAACACTAATACATACACACACATCATATATTTAAGTACTGTATGTAGTACATATACCTCAGTGCATAAAAATTAAAATTCTAACGAAAATACTCTCTGTTAAAACTTATAAATTATAATATAAATTAGATAAAACACGCAATGAAATCTTTCTTCTATATAGCATCACGGCCGTATACAACGAGGACTCGTGAAATTTCATGTTTTTATTTTCACTAGAACTTTGACCAGAAGTAATAAGCATTTAAACATTTTTATAGGTTTGTTACGTTCCTTACCAAGGTCCCAGTCAGTTTAGAATTTTGATTTAAATCCATTTACCACTAAAAAAAGAGTAATAAAGAATGCTACTTTCAAAATTTTATTTCGACTAGAATTCAGCGAAAATAAACGCAGGAAAAAATATTTTTATACAAAAATGTTTAAATTATGATTTCGAAGGTTAGAGTCAGCTTCGTTTTTGATATATTATAATAACAATAATAAAGATAAATCGTTTTGATCACAAATTCGAACGATTTATTGATTTTCGAATGCAACGCCTTGCTTTCAATATTTGCCATAATAATTCCACAGGCGTTTTGATCGATAATAATTGAATGACTTCAGTCAAATCTGTCTTTCAGTGACTGATTTTTTTTTCTTCTTTTTTGGCAACTTGACACAAAGGATGTGTATGTTGTGCCACAGACAAGGTAAAAAGGTAAGGAATATGGCGGGAAAACCACATTCCTCCTATTATAATTTTCATCATCGTTTTCATGTATCGTCAGGTCTTAAGTCTAGTCAAAGTCTAAGTAAAAGTCAATACAATCAAGGAGTCAAGTCGGTCGATTCAGTAAAGTGGTAGACGCTTTACTGAAACTTTCGATGGAGTTTTGGAGGGAACACAAAATAGCACGTTTCTGGATATTACATCACTTTCCTACACTTGTGCATGAACACGAATATCTAATGGTTAATATTCTACCAATATTACACACTAAAAACCCAGCTAACACAATTTTAGGAAAATAATATAAAAACACAACAGCACCCTTTTACATTCCCGGCAAAACTCCCAGTGACTGATTGTCTATTACAGAAAACCTAGAGTATGTTCACAAATATATCCCAGTATACTGGCCAGAGCTCCTTAGGCCTAGAATTGCCGTGGTCCCATACTGTTGATTCGTTTCGAAATATTTGCCAGTGCATTGTCGTATACTTAAATGTGTTTATTGTAATGTGATTATAATACGTTACACTTGTCTTACTAGTGGAATACCAGTACAATACAGTGCGGCGTCGTAAGATGACGTCTTGATCACTGGTAAGTAAACTGGGTTTTATTTCAGAACATAGGCAATATGTTTGGTTTACAAATATTACAATATTGTTTTGTAACCTAATATTTGGTGAGAGACTACCTTATTAGGTATCTTATTGATATATATTTGATAATTTACATTCGCCAAACGATCATTTATACGTTTTTGGTAGGTTTGAAAGTCATAAATGCAAATATCACAGCTAACACGGATAATAATGAACAGAGCATGAACAGAGTGCCTCAACACAGAGACACATTTTGAGGGATGTGTTAAAACATTGTAAAATGATAATGATATTATTATGTTAAACAACAATTTTATCGAACATGTCCAATCCATAGCAATGGAAAGATATCTTATAGTCAGGGAGCCCTAGAACATTTTTTTTATTACTAACAAGCTAATTTTTTGTGAGTAGCTTTATTTTGATAAGACAAACAACTTTTTTATCTGCGAAAAAATCTTGAAAGTAGTAGCTAACAGAGATAGAAAGGATTTCATAATTTGATTTGATGGTCCTAAAATATGGATTGTTCAATTTGTAGAACAATGTTACTTTTAAATTATATAACTATTAACCTACCAATATACAAAAAATCTGCTGGTTAGGGTTCCGTTTTAGGGTTCTGTAATCAACAAAACTTGTTTGACTACGGTACCCTAAAACGGAAGATTTTTCGGAGATAAAAAAGTTGTTTGTCTTATCAAAATGAAGCTACTCACAAAAATTAGCGTGTTAGTAATAAAAAGAAAATGCTCTAGGGCTCCCTGACTATCAGCACTGGAGTAAAATCGTAAAAATAATATTATCAAGCGGATAGATCCAAATTCATAGATACACCATGATTTTGATATGATATTATGTTAAACTACAATTTTATCGAACATGTGAATTCCATTCTTTACACAAAAAATAATATTGATCGAAACGAAAAACCTTTGAACCTTATTTGATTTTATCAAAAATATAATTTTTGTGAATAAAAATCACGACGACACTTAAAAGTAGAGTAAAATTACATTTTATGCTATTATTAATTTTTAACTCACGACAATCTGGTGTAATGTACTGGTTTATTGGAAAGTTGGCATAATATAAGTCTTGTTCACTAACATTTTTCATTCTAATTTTGTTGGGACCCATAGCAAAAATAAACAGGAGGAAAATAATATTGTAACTGGCGTACTCAGAGATGAATATTTATAACTTAAATGTATCATAAATGAAGATTTTGACATAAACCCCATATATTTTATCTTTCAAATTCTTTATCAAATGTTTGACGCTATGTAGCCGCAGGGTCTTTCGTGTCAAATGTCGTGTCAAACAGCTACTAGAACAAATTGATAGCCACTATCTCGATGCAAATTCTTAAAAAAATCGTTCATGGCGTGGGAACCGTTAATTTTTTCAGGATAAAAAGTATCCTTTGTCCTTTCTTCACCAAATTTTATAAAAAATGGTTCAGTAGTTTAAGCATGAAATGACAGACAGACTATTCTAATAAGTATTAGTATTGTTAAAGTTTAAATATTATAATGAGGTATTCCGTAAATATTTCAAACACTTACCGGTTGCCATTATTGATGTCGAGCAGAAAAGGCCTAAAAACCGCGTTTTTGTTTTGAATATTTCAGACCTCTTAACATATTTATTTTATTTTGTTTCTATTTGTAGTTATGGTGACAACATAAATACATAATTGAAAATTTGAGCTCTCTAGCTACCGCGTTACTTGATATACAGCCTGGAGACAGACAGACCTCAGACAGAGACCTGGAGACAGTCTACATCCTATTTATTAAAGGTATTGCAATAAACCTAAGCACAAAAATATTTGAACCATATTATAAAGTCATAAAATAACCTCAGCAGTGAGCGAGCTGATGATGATGAATTATTGTACCTAAGATAGCTATATTTTTCCATGCATAAGTATATGCAATGCATAATATGAGTAATACTTTATTTTGTTATACATTGTATAATCAATTATATCATGTATTATTGAGGAAATACTTTATTTTCATGTTCGTGAGTACAGAACAAACATATTAAAATAATACATAATTTTATTATAATACAAAATTCATTAAAGATTTCGTTTATTAAGTTGTGAACATTGCCTCTCTGTTAATCATTAGTCTGTATGTCGAGTTTACCACGTGATCACATTATTTCTGAAAATTATTGAAATCAACGACGGCTTGAAAACTAAATATGTACCTATCGAGCGCCATCTATTGAGCTTGTTTTCCGCAAATTCTAAAATGTCAGTTGCCTATAATCCCGCCTTAATAATTTGTTATTTCAATCTTAATTTTAACCTCAAAATAAATTTTTAATTGTGTTAAAATATTAGGTACTTAATACTTATTTCCCTCGATCGTGGATTCTTGGAAATCTATTGTTTACGCGGTTGAATTTGACCGCTTGGGAGTCGAAGCAATATGTTTTATAATATATTCTTTCTGTTTACAGAATAAAATGTCAGAAGAGCAGAACCAAACTGTTGTAGAAACCATTAAAGGAAACATTAAGATATTGAGGTTCAACCAACCTAATAGAAAAAATGCTGCCAATATGAATGCTTATATAAAGATTAGACAGGCTCTCAAGGAAGCTGCAGAAAATTGTGATATATCTATGGTCATACTAACAGGTACAGGAGACTTCTACTGCAGTGGGAATGACCTCAAAGACCGCAGAGACAAAGGACCTGAATTGACCAATGAGTTACTGGATAGAATAAAAGAAATGGTGGAAGAATTTGTATTGTTCCCTAAACCATTAGTGGCAATTGTCAATGGGCCGGCTGTAGGCGTTGCTGTTACAACTCTAGCATTATGTGACTTTGTCTTCGCAGCTGAACATGTAAGTTTCCTATACTTATAGGTAACTTTATGAGCACTTGGTGGAACTGGACATTCCCCTTATTTGTATATTGATGTAATGTGTACAACATCTATATTTAGTGGCGGTCTTACCCATTGCGAGGCCCTAGGCGGAAGGTCTTTGCAAGGCCCTGGGGAGGGCAGGTCTTTGGAGGCCCTTTGCCATTACAAAAAAATACCTTGCGGGAGCCCTGCAATATTGAAGCCCCAGGTCACCACTGTCTATATTCTATGTTTTAGTAATATTGTATCCCCATTTGATTGATCTGTGGTTTGATGGCAAATAAAGCACTATCTTATAATTGACCTACTATTAACTAATCTCTATTAGCAAGTCCCCCCAATCACTTTTTACCTCATCAAAGAGACCTAATTACTTTTACGAACCTTTTAAATGCTGAATGACTTTTTTTATTTTCAGGCTTACTTTTATGCTCCATTTACAAAGCTGGGTGTTGTACCTGAGGCATGTTCTACTTACACGTTTCCAAAATTAATTGGTTACAGAAAGGTAAGAAATCTTGTTAAATCATACCTCTAATGTACTAGTACTGTAATGTTATATTATGTACTAGTAGGTAGAGATAAACTACAATAACATGGCGCGCCCCTCCTAAATTCAAAACATTTAAAGTGCGTTGTCAAAACGTTTGATGTGCGTTGTCTTGCGCGGTCGGCTAGTTATGATTAGTTGACCAACAAATCTTGGTAATAAGTGACATTAAGTGAAATATTACGAGTACAGTTGATTGGTTGAATACTTACTACTTACAAACTCTTTCATAAGGATGTGACTACACACGTTGATTAACAGTAATTTGGAGGGGCTCGCCATGTTATCGTAGTTTATCATTACTGTGTTAATGTTTTTGACAATTATTTTTAAAAGTGTTTAATATATTTTTGCAGTCTTACATATTTTAAAGTATGTACAACCACTTAGAGCTACTGAAATGAATACAAAGTTATAGAGACAGAAAAAAGACAGAAACAGAAAAAAATATATCACAATATTTTTAATGATGATAAATTTTTTTTTTTTTTTTTATTTCAGGCACTGGAGTTACTGCTGCTAAATCAGAGAATATCCTCGAAAGAGGCTTTAAGCTGTGGACTAGTTAACAATGTTTGGGCGATGGAGGAATTGGAGGAGAGAGCTTGGGAGAAGATAGAAGAGATTAACAATATTCCAACTGATACTTTTGTTAAGGCAAAAAAATTATTTAGACAGCCCATCTTGAAACAATTGCTGGTGGCTAATAATGCGGAAATGGACACCTTACGAACTTTCGTTGGTATAAAAAGTAGACTGTAGGTAATATTATCATGCTAATGGTTCCTAAGGCCATGTTCACACCAAACTGATTATACGCAGCTGAATGTGAGCGAGCGTTACGCAGTTTATTGTATTTCCATACATATTCACTTTTTCGTTCACACCTAACGGACAATACGCCATTACGCTAGGCGTCTGCGCGGACATTCGATACCGTATATTTTGTATGATTTTCACGTTCACACTGGGGCTCATCAGTCAGTTTGGTCTGAACACAGCCCAAATGCGAAAGTGTGTCTGTCTGTCTGTCTGTTACCTCGTCACGCTTAAACCACTGAACCGATTTTGCTGAAATTTGGTATGGAGATACTTTGAGTCCCGGGAAAGGACATAGGATACTTTTTATCCCGGAAAAATGTATAGTTTCCACGTGATAAATGAATTTTGACGCAACGGAGTTGCGGGCGTCATCTAGTTGTCTATAATGTGATATTTAAAGAGTACACATCAGGCGAATGTAGCCCTGAATAAGTTTTCCATGGGATTATTGTTTTTGTTTATAAGTGACATTTAAATGCGACTTATTTCATATTTTAATAGTTTAGTACAGGGGTTCCCAATCTTTTTCAGCCTGCGGCGCACTTACAATTCAATATTTTGTCACGGCGCCCTTCTTTACCTAGCTATTACAAAATATACATAAATAAACACCATTAATGATGAATAATGGTAGAAACAAGTAAATAATAATAAAGAAATATTTAATCATCTGCCTGCTTTGTAGGTATAATTCATATTATAATTTTTTTATTTTTTTTTAATTTATTCAGGAGCAAACAATTTTATTTTATAATATTTGTTATTAAGGATAATGATGGAGGATCGACTCACGGCGCCCCTCTGGCCTTTCCGCGGCGCACCAGGGCGTCGCGCCGCGGCGCACAGCTTGGGAACCCCTGGTTTAGTATATTATACTGTACATGGTACAAAGTACAAAGGTGATTAGTTGATTTACGGGTTTATGTGATTACGGGTTATATATTTTTACATTCTTTACAAACTAGATTAGATTTTACAAAAGAATAATATAAATAAATTAGATTTTACAGAAGAATAAAGGGTATTATAAATTTAGTAGAAGTTTTTATGATATTGTATAGCCCTCTTCAATGCAATATTAACTAATTCCATACTTCCATAAGTATCATCTTCCTATATATAAAATTCTTGTGTCACAATGTAAGTTACCGTACTCCTCCGAAACAGCTTTACTGATTTTAACCAAATTTTATATGCATATTCAGTAGGTCTGTGAATCGGCTAATGTATAATGCCCGATTATACTGGCTACTTTTCATATTGATAAGTGCATTTGTTGAATAAATAATAGTAAATTAAACTCGAGACTGACGGCGACCATTGTTTGTGCAACGGGATAGCGATGGACGTTGCCATGGTGCCATACCTACTTATTCAGTCACTTTAATTAAATAATATGGGCGAAATACTTTATATGGCAAAACAACATTTGCCGGGACAGCTAGTAATTAATATTTTTTTCTTTATGTTTGATGTCTTAAAGAAGAGTGTTTACACAATATGTGTTAGCAACTCGCGGCGCCACCTAGTGACGACTCGTGTAAACGGGAAACAAGTTGGAACTTCCCCCACCGGCTTACCCTATACCGGCGCCGGCCATTATAATTCTAATTTTTAGTGGCTAAACATCTAGGAGTTACTCTGTTGCACCTTGATTATAAGTTGTGCGTTCTCTTAAATTATAGTACTATTTAATTAAACAGTGTTTGAAGTTGTAGTGGTTATAATTATTTAAAATCAGAAGTGAATTGTTGATAGTGTCGTGCCAATATTAATCATGGGTAAAAAGAAGCGAGCGCGTTCAAGACGAAGTTCCAGCTCTTCATATTCGAGTAGCTCAAGTCAGGCACGCACGCCTTCGCCCCCGACTCCGAAAAGGAATAAGAAAGCAAAACGGTCACGAAAGGTACAAATGTCATGTCTATTTATGAAAAGAGCCTATGCTAAGACTGTTTTCACTGAAGCGGAGCGGAGCTTAGGGTCTACACCTAGCGGTGCCCGAATTGACCAATCAAATCTTCGCTCCGCTTCGCTGTCATTCCGCTAGAATAGCACGATTGGTCAAATCGGGCACCGCTAAGCTCCGCCTTCAGTGGAAACAGCCTAAATCTAGTTGGTATACACCATAGCCCTCTAGATTTCGATCTATTTAAAACTAAGGAAATTAATTTACAATCTAATTTGTTGCAAATAAATAGCAACAATGCCTTCTAGATCATCGAGTCTGTCGTCTATAACGGATTTGTTTCGGCCGAGCAACCCCACCGGGCTGCGGTCTAGAGATCTGAGCAGCACTCGCCTGAGCGCACTCAAGAAGGAGATACAAACGGACGCGCATTTGATCCCTTTGAGTGAGTACACTGTACACTACTGATACCTAGGGGCGGTTTAACTGTACCGTATCTGTGTCAGTAAATAGTGTCTTAACTCCTTAATACTTGGTGACATTTAAGCCTCAGCCTCGAACTTTGCGGGCAGCGGGGCGACAGCGGTGGCGGTGGCGCAGGAAGCAGTCTAGTACGTCGCGCGCCGCTCGCTGCGCCGCTGCCTTCGAGGCCAGTTCCATATGAATCTATCGCGCCGCCGCCGCCGCCCCCGCCCTGCTGATTTCGCGGCTACTCACTAGAGTAACCGCTCACTCTCAAGAGCGGTTACTCTTGTGATCGACCGTATTCCTATAATATGCCTTACATAATTATCTAACGGCCTAAAGTTTAATACCAATCCTAATATAATACATAATCTATCTACTTTCTCGTCCACAAGAGGATCTATACACGAATCTAGAAACGGACCCCGTAAACGGTTTGAGGAAGGAGCAGGCCCACCGTCGCCTAGCGTACGACGGACCGAACACGCTCACCCCCGCCACGCAGTACGGATGGCCGCTCCTGCTGTTTAAGTCGCTGTGTACTGGTAAGCTTGTGAAACATTCCGAAAAGATTTCCTGTACTATTTAAAAATAGAACGCTGGCACCACCGCCCATGGAAGAATCGCTGCAAGGGTAAACACCAGAAAAGTGTGTTGTATTTGTGGGGGTTTGACTTATAAAACCAAATGTGTTCCCACTTATAATTAATTGTATTAACTGTCCCACATAAGTTTGATATGCTACAAAGATGCTATGGGAGCACACGCAGTGCTTGCTAATTATGAACGCGTATTGACGTTGTAAGTACTCGTACTGTCGGTAAAAATGCATAGTGAAGTGAAAAATGCTACAGTGTGATTTATGACACGGTACATTATTTCATAAAAAAGGGTTTTGATAGTCGTATCCACTATACGAAATGCTACTCTCTTGTCATGCACCAATACATAGTTTTTAAACTATGTATTGTTGCATAGTTGATCTTTAGACCAACCCTGCAAATATGAATATTCTTATTGGAATGTAGCTATAAACAATTTATTACGACCAAATGCTACGATAGCGACGACGCGACAGTACTGCAATAATTGGCTATTTTTGATATGATAATTTTTAAGGTTTTTCAACATTGATATGGCTGGGAGCCATTCTGTGTTTGGCAGCGTACGTCATAGAGCGAGCCACCAAGCTCGATCCCGGCACCGACAACTTATATCTAGGATGTGTTCTCATAACGGTCGATGTTATATGTGGCCTATTCAGCTTCTTCCAGAATTATCAGAGCTGCAAGGTAATCGCTTTACCCACCAAATCTAAATCATACCGTATATTATAGAAAACATAACGCAACAAAGGTGCAGCAAAGTAATGTAGCTATTTGAAACTTTTACCCTATAAACAAGGTGTAACAAAACAAGTGTTAATAGGGGTGTGCATGAGTTCCCTGAATAGACTTCACTGTGAAAGTAGCAGTGCTGAAAGAGTAACTTTTATTAGCTTTCGTATGGGCAAACTCATGACGCTTGCGCGCTTGCCCATACAAATCACAAAAAATGCTTTTTCAGCGCTGCTACTGTCACAGTGAAGTCTGTATAATATACACATACAAATTACAATCGTGTAACCCATTACCCAACAGAGTGATGATACTTTAGAGAGTATAATCATTCATCACTCTGTTTTGTTACACTGCACCCTGTAGGTATACTTGAAATGTGTTGCCACGTGTATAGCTCCTGTACGTTCTATTTTTTTTTAAATATCTATGGACGTTTCACACCACGTCAGTCTGGCCCCGTGCTAAGTACCTAAAGGACTTGTGTTACAGGCACCAGACAACGGAAATATATTTAATACTTTTATACTATACATATATTTAAGATTTTTATTATATCAATACGGAATTAATGATATTGTGGTAATGACATTAATAATAATAGATAGTAAGTATAAAAATATAAATTAAAATAAATCATTAAAATAATATCGAATAATGTAAATAACTGTCAATTATTATGAAAATTAATATAACATGCATACAATTTTTTAAATTATTGTACAAATTAATTTTAATTAGTAATGAAATAAAAGGCTTTTTTATTTTTTATTTATTTTATTATATCATACACATATTTAATACACATCCAGACCCGGGAACATTGAAAAACTTTTTGTTCCGTCGGCGGGATTCGAACCCGCGACCCCCGGCTTGAGCTACCAACGCGCTCACCATTGAGTCACAGAGGTCGTCACTATTATACCGGCTGACGTCACAAATCCAAAAATTGTCTATGTCGCGTTTTATGTCTGTAGCTTCGCTGCCTTTGCGGTCTGCCTCTTTGCTGCGGCTCAGCTCATAACTATTTCATGCAAAGAATATTTGAAGGATAAGGTACAGGCAAGGAACAAGGAAAAAAACATTATTGAATGAAACTTTATATTCATTTGGCCGTTACGTGTCGCGTCGCTGCGGTATAGTGTAGTTACGCCTGAGCACAGAATATATATTAGTAGTACCAAGCCTGAGGTAGGCGTAACTACACTACACCGGAGCCTTAACAATTTACTGTAACAATATTTTAGATCATGAAGTCTTTCAAAAGTATGATACCGATGCACGCACGGTGTACTAGAGACGGCGTGTTAGACACAGAGATGCCTGTTCGAGATTTAGTCAAAGGGGATATAGTTGAAGTGAGGGCTGGTGACGTCATACCTGCAGACATACGGATTATAGACAGCAAAGGGTTCAAGGTTGGTAAGGGCCTTAATTCAAGAACTTGCGAAAGGATATAAGGCTAAAGTCCAAACGGCCGATCAAGGCTAGTTTCATATAAAATATCAAAATGTGCGTGTAATTCTGCCCAGTCTCGTCATTTTGATTAACGTTCGCCAGCTACTTACTTCCTGCAACTATTGATGTTGCCTCATGTTGGCCGAGTAGCACTTTGGTGCGGGGAAGTTGAAGGAGGCAACTATAATGTGGACAATAACTACCAATAAACCAGTCACCATTCTCTAGATGTTGCCCACAACTTTGGAATTTCCGGGAAGACTATGTATTATCCCTATGTATTTTCTCGGGAATAACAAAATCGCCATACCTAGTTTCATCATCCATACTAATATTATAAATGCTAAAATTGTGTCTGTCTGTCTGACACCTGACACCACTGAGACCCGGGAAAGGACATGGAATACTTTTAATCCCGAAAAATGTACGGTTCCGCCGCGATAAACGAATTTTGGCGCAACGGGGTTGCGGGCGTCATCTAGTAATCTATAAAGCACTCGAGACGTAATGGTAACAAAGTACCTATACACGCCTACTGCATACAGTATGAACTATACTATAAATATGCAGTATCAAGTATGGTTAGATCCTTTCCTTCATCATCATCAGGTAGACAACTCTTCGCTAACTGGCGAGAGTGTCGCGGTGTCTCGCAGCAACGTGGAAGGTACGGAGAACATTCTGGACTCCCCCAATGTCGCCTTCTTCTCCGCGCTGTGTGTCGAGGGGTACGCTAAAGGTATCTTGATTTTAACAATAATGAGATAATGAAAAATGTAAGTTACCCGCTAACGGCTAACCTATTAAGTTATGAAAATATATTATGTGAGAGTATGAGACCATCGTAGTTAGTATATGCATATGTGAGTTTTTTGTTATGATGAGTCGCTAACCGGAACTTAGTGCATTGTCGATTGTTAGGTTAGGTTAGTATTGTTACCTTACCTACGCGTCTAGTCCCTGTAAGTACTGTTGTAAGGCTATGTTAGGCGCTGACTGCAAGAATACTGTTTGCTGTTTAATCGATTTCGGAGTAGATCGAAGCAGCAAATTAAATGCTAAAGTTGCATTTAAATAGTGGAATCAGATTACTGGTATCTTGTCGTGTATTGTGCTTACGAAACCATGTAAATACCTAAATGCTAAATAAAACATAACATAGTAAGGCTGCGTTTCCACTGAAGCGGATCGGAGCGGAGCTTAGCGGTGCCGAATTGACCAATCACCATGCTCGAAATCTTCGCTCCGCTTCGCTGTCATTTCGCTGGAATGACAGCGAAGCGGACACGAATGGTCAATTCGGGCACCGCTAAGCTCCGCTCCGCTCCGCTTCAGTGGGAATGCAGCCTAAAGATACACAATTAAACTGTCAAAAAAGCGGTCCAGATTGAAAATCAATAGAGCCTAACAAATTGTTGTCGATTTGTATCGCAAATTAAATTCCAGTTATCAAACTAGCGCACCGTGAGCGCTGCGCTGATATTGAACGATTGTCGTTTGTTTTCCTATTGCAACCATCTTTTTTATGAAATTATCAGAAATTTTTGTGGGTCTTCTTAGTAAGGATCTCTGTACTCATTACGTAAATAAAATATACGTACAGCTGGTAGTGTAACAAAACTAATAATACTTTCGGGTGTGTATATTACTTGTATAGAGTTCACTGTAAAGTATATAGCAGCACTGAAGAAGTTTTTTTTTCGCTACGCGATTTTCGAAATTTCTTCCTATACCTAATTTCGTACATATCGGGTCATCAGCGCTGATGGTGCGTGTGCGGTCGGGGGTCCAACTGGTAGCTTTATCAGCTGTTTTGTGAAGAACGAGTATGAGTAACAAACACTGACCTCCATTATACAAGTACGCTGGACATAAGATACCAAGCTGTTTTTTGTGCCTATTTGAAGCGGAATCAGCGCCCCCAATGCGGGGGAAGAGAACTAAATCTTGGGGCGCTGATTCCGCTTCAAATAGGCACAAAAAACAGCTGTCATTTCAAAGGGTATCATAGGTCCAGCATACTTGTATAATGGAGGTCAGTGGTAACAAATAACAACGTCATAGGTGTAATCCTATGCTGCGGGGACCTGACCGCGCTGGGTCGCGTGGCGGGGCTGGCAGCACGTCTGCAGCCGAAGCCCTCGCCGCTAGCCCAGGAATTACATCGCTTTATGCGGTACGTGTCCGTGTGGGCTCTGATCCTGGGCTTCGTCGTCGCCACCGCCTGCTTCGCTCTGGGATACCCCTTCATGCAAACGATTATTTTCGTGATCGGAATGATCGTTGCGAATATTCCTGAAGGTAAGATATGTAGTTTGTCAGGAGCCCGATTCTCAGACCTTGAATGTAGCTTTGTTTGCTGTTTTACTCGCACGTACACATGAAGTCGCGAGTCAAACAGCGTAGATGAAGAAGGTATCAGAATCGAGCACCAGATCGTTTCAATTCAATCATTTGCTAGTATTAGCTTGAAGAACACGTGTTACTTCCTTAACGCGAATAAAATAATGGAATAATATAAAATGTGCTTAAAGTTTCAGATAGCCAAAATGTTCATTTACGTAGAAAAGAAACAACAATTATAATTAAAAGGAATGTAGAGACATTCCTTTTAATTATAATTTTTCAACTAACAGTCAATTTTAGGCCCACTTTCGCTACTCTTGGTTATTATCTACTCTGGTATATTATTTACCAGAATATCATGCATTCTCCTTCTTAACTATAATTTATAAAGAACTCGAAAGACACTAATAGTACTTGTCACAGGCTTACAGCCAACCGTGACAGCCTCTTTGACGTTAACCGCCAAGCGGATGGTGTCCAAGAACTGTTTAGTAAAGAACCTGGAGTCCATTGAAGCGCTGGGCGCGTGCACCACTATCTGCTCCGACAAGACAGGCACGCTGACAGAGAACAAGATGTGTGTGAGACACATCTGGATGTGGAATAGGGAGTTTATGATGGGAACTGATGCTGACGGTTAGTCTAGATTTTTGGTTGTTATTTTACTCGTAGCTTCGCTGGTTTTGAGTTTATCACTGCGTGCAATAGGCAGTGTCACTTTATTTTGAAGCACTATATAGTTGTAGTAATATACTAGTGTCATTAAAACGACCCGAAGAATTGCCTGATTAAAACTGATCCCACCAAAAACATAAAATATGTAAAAATGGAAAGCCAAGTTCCATACAAACATTATTCTTGTCTGTGGACTTCGCCGTAAAAAGGATGGAGATCTAAATGAGTGCCAAGTTCCATGGAAAATTGAAATATGTATGTATAGGAACCAAATAATATTATGAACAAATAATAGAGTCTATTTCTTTGCTTTATTGAATATCTATAACAATTAATGTTATTTAAATAATTTGAGATCTTAAACTAGATTAGATCTAACTTGGCCAGTTTTCATTACATCAGTAATTTCATAAAGTTATTTAACATTTTAATTCTGATGAAAACTAGCCAAGTAGAATCTAATCTAGTTTAAGATCTCAAATTATTTAAATAACATTAATTGTTATAGATATTCAATAAAACAAAGAAATAGACTCTGTTATTTGTTCATAATGTTATTTGGTTCCTATACATACATATTTCAATTTTCCATGGAACTTGGCACTCATTTAGATCTCGATCCTTTTTACGGCGAAGTCCACAGACAAGAATAATGTTTGTATGGAACTTGGCTTTCCATTTTTACATATTTTATGTTTTTGGTGGGATATCATTACTTTTTGTAAAGAAAACTTTCCGAGCAAGGGTAGACAGTAGACAACTTAATCTTCCCAGTTCAAACATACATAATATTCGACTATATTCAATCGCAACCTTAAGGTGTAGTTTCACCACTACCCGACGAGTATCGGATATGCTATCCGCAACTTATCTGGCAGATACATCATCTATCAGATAAATTGTGGATAGCCTATCTGAAACTTAACTGACAGATCCTTCATCTGTCAGATAAGTTGTGGATAGCCTATCTGAAACTAATCAGGAAGTGGGGAAATAGCCCCTAAGCCTTGTTGAGTATTAGAGGAATAAAACAAAGAAAATTCAAGCGAATGGAAAAAGCAGCTACCATCAGGAGGCATTGGAATAATACGGTATAACACAAGTGTATTTCCAACCATTAACTATAGGGTACAGCTTATTGTGCGGAAGTAAAGTAGCTATTATTATAGATGTCTAACAAACAGACAGACAGACGGACGGACGGACGGACTGACGGACAGACAGACGGACAGACGGACAGACGTATTAAAAGAATTCTATGTCTATTCCCGGGACTCAAACTATATCTCCATACCAAATTTAAGAACAATCAGTACAAGCAATTTGGGCGTGTAGAGGTGACAGACAGACATACTTCATAAAGTCACCTTCTATTAATTTCCTAAAGTTTTTTCACTTGACAAATAAATATTTACGGGGAGCTCCCATACAATAAATGTGATTTTTTGGCCTTTTTTGCTCAAAATCAATAATGTAGATACTTGAAAATTTCACAAAATCTTTAATTATATTTTTATTTTCATAATTTATAATAAAAGTAAAATAAAATAAATATTTAAGGGGGGTCTCCAAACAAAAAACACAATTGTTGCCTAGTTTCGCTCTGTCCGACTCGCACTTGACCGTTTTTTTTTGTTTTCTGATTTTTCCCTACGCTTTCACACAATTACCGAGCTGGATTCCAAATTCCAGCCTTCTAGGTCATCTGGAAGTGGGTTAGAATTTTGATCTATAGGTCAGTCAGTGATAAAAATGTAGATTTTCGGACGTTAATATCTTAATAACCGTTTGAGCTGTGCTTATGAAATTTAGAGCTTGTAGTTATCTCGCAAGTCTCATTATATGAGCCAAATTTGAAACGTTTATGTGAAATAGTTTCTGAATTATGAGGGGGTCAAAAGTACCTGCAAATGGTTCGTGTAATATTACACACGGTGCTGCTCGCCATTCTGTTATGCTGGAACTTGGCTTGACACGCTGCCGCGTGTCTAGATTATCTTTATACTCGTAATATATTCCGTTCAATATTCTTATTATATATTATATTCAATATCCATTATTGAACTAAATTATAGCATACTTAAAGTTTATTTATTCTAAGAGTAAATTCAACTCAACTGCTTTTGTTACAGATTCTATGTACCATCACAAAGGTAAACGCATAATCTTCCTCATAACATAGTACAATTAAAAATATTACAATTTACATCTGCCCTAGAATCTCTGGAGCAAAAGGTGATTTTGTACTGTATGTATTGTATGCAACGTTGTATCACAATTCACATTCCATAACACGAAATACGAGTAACCTTTTTCTGTCCCGCTGGCGCGAAAATGATTGTGTGATATTAAAAAATACTGAATAAAAAATAATTTTCAGCGTTTGAGCATTTAAAAATATGTGCCGCGCTGTGTAGCTCCGCGACCGTCGAGAACGAAACAATACGGGGCGACGCCTCGGAAAAGGCGATATTAAACTTTCTACTCCAGTTTAATGATCCCATAGGAATTAGAGGAAATTTCCCCAAAGTTGCCGAGATTCCTTTCAACTCCGTTAACAAATACCAAGTACGTAAAGTTTTTTGCCGTAATATAAATTTATGTAGCCTACTTTTGAATTTTTTATTTTGCATTATGTATATTATTAAGTTTTCTTTGTAAGAATAATGCTTACAAAATAAGTTTGACCAGTATAAATTTAGAGCTACGAAGCCAATTCTTTGTAGCAGAGCTACGAGCTACGTGGCAAGTTCTACGTAGCAGGGCTACGAGCTACGTGGCAAATGCTACGTAGCGGGGCTACGAGCTACGTGGCAAATGCTACGTAGCGGGGCTATGAGCTACGTGGCAAATGCTACGTAGCGGGGCTACGAGCTACGTGGCAAATGGTACGTAGCGGGGCTACGACCTACGTGGCAAATGGTACGTAGCGGGGCTACGAGCTACGTGGCAAATGCTACGTAGCAGGGCTACGAGCTACGTGGCAAATGCTACGTAACGGGGCTACGAGCTACGTGGCAAATGCTACGTAGCGGGGCTACGAGCTACGTGGCAAATGCTACGTAGCGGGGCTACGAGCTACGTGGCAAATGCTACGTAGCGGGGCTACGAGCTACGTGGCAAATGCTACGTAGCAGGGCTACGAGCTACGTGGCAAATGCTACGTAGCGGGGCTACGAGCTACGTGGCAAATGGTACGTAGCAGGGCTACGAGCTACGTGAAAAAATGCTGCGAGCTACGTGGCAAACACTACGTAGCGGGGCTACGAGCTACGTGGCAAATGCTACGTAGCGGGGCTACGAGATACGTGGCAAATGCTACGTAGCGGGGCTACGAGATACGTGGCAAATGCTACGTAGCGGGGCTACGAGCTACGTGGCAAATGCTACGTAGCGGAGCTACGAGCTACGTGGCAAATGCTACGTAGCGGGGCTACGAGCTACGTGGCAAATGCTACGTAGCGGGGCTACGAGCTACGTGGCAAATGGTACGTAGCAGGGCTACGAACTACGTAGCAGAACTACGGGCTATGTAGCAAATTCTACGTAGCAGGGCTACGTCCAAGCCACTTATTTTTTCTTTAATTTTTTTCTCTTAAGTTATCATATGTATATCTAACAACTTACGAGTAAAACAATGTTGACCTGCAGATGAGTATACACTCCGATTCGAAATCAAAATACCTTCTCGTTATAAAAGGAGCGCCTGAATGTATTCTGGCGAAATGTTCCACCATCATCGCTGAAAACGAAGAATTGGCCATCACTAAAGAAATTGCTGCAGTCATAGACAAAGTCACCGAGAATTTGGCAAGCACTGGTAACTCTCTGAGCACTTTGAATGCCACGCGAAAAAAGTTATGAATATAATAATTTACCTAGTCAGGTTTTAACTATTAAGCGATTTGTTGCCACCTTCATTTTCACGAATTCTTACCACAGGCCAAGCAGTTTGTTCGATGTCGCGCCTTATGCGTCATCGGCCCTGCTAAACGATGACGCCCCATATGCGGCATTGGCCACTGGTTGTGTTTTATGCACATTTAGACTAAGGAATTGTAATTACAGTATAATAAATTAGTTTTAACGTGTTTTTTAACAATCTTTTTATGCCGCGCCTGGCGCGTCATCGGCCTCATTGAATCTTTTTTTAAATGACGCGCTGGGCGCGGCAGTGGCCACGAATCGGTTAAGATGTTAGCAGGGATAACTTATCTATTGACACCATAAGGTGTCAATTATAGACTGCTAAAACATGAGCGCTATCTTATATTGTAGCATCTTATTGTCAATACTATGTTTTTGGCAAATAAACGTTCTTATTCTTATTATGAAACAATGGTGAATGAATAATGAATGAAGTAGGAATGAACCTTTTCTCTTATAATTCGTTTGCCGTGTTAATAATTTTTAGGATAATTTTTAGGAGAACGAATACTCGCATTCGCTGATTTACAATTAGATGCGACGCAGTTTGACTTGAACTTGGACTTTGACATGGACGAAGCTAACTTCCCCCTGAAGGATCTCCGGTTTCTGGGACTCATGGGACTGATCGATCCGCCGCGGAAAGAAGTAAGTGCCTAAAATATAAAATAACCGATGTGCGCCATATTAAAGCTTTTCGACTGGTTAGCAAAGAAGTAGAATTGCGCAAAAGTCGCTTACAAACCCTATAAATGTAACTATACCCAATTAAATTAAATTTTGTCAATAATGTTCAAAAATAGAATGCTGTGTACACCCGCGACTGCACTTTCTACAACGACATCTAGATCGGACGGTATTATAATCAGTTTTACAAGTTATAATTAACGATGATTAGAGTTACTAATAAGTACTGATACTGTTACTAGTAATACGCCAAATACTCCCTCCAGTTTCACCGAGCGATCTTTAAGTTTATACAATAGGTGCGATCAGCGATCGAGCACGTGCGTTCAGCTGGCGTGCGCGTGATGATGGTGACGGGCGACCACCCGGCCACCGCACGCGCCATCGCCGCCGACGTCAGCATCGCCACACAGCGCGACTGCCGCGTCGTCACCGGCGCCGAGCTGCGCCGCATGACGCCCGACCTGCTCACCAAGACGCTGGAGAAGCATTATGAGATAGGTGACTGTCATAAGACTAACGATAAATATTCTACGCGGTACTTTGTAACTCTGAACTTAACGATGTTTTAAGCATTAAGGTGACGCCGCGTTAAAGTAAAAAACCGTGTTGGATATGTTTTAGATTGCTTGTTTTCTATGAGAGGCCGGCTCGGCCTCTCATAGAAAACAAGCAATGGAACAGCAAAAAATGGAAAGGGCGTAGCGACAAAATGGTTTTTGTCGCGTAATTTACCATAAATACATTTCATACAAGCTATGGGCAAATTAAAGTGTATGCTTGAACCAATCTATGTACAAATTTTGGAAGCTTAAATCACTCTCCTCTGTTAGGAAAATAGGAATCCCTTTTTTTACAGAGGTCTTTTTGATTGATTATTCTGTGTTATAAATGTTGACCAATCTTGTTATGCTATGGGCAATTCAAAGACAAAGACATGATGAATACTGACAATGAACTTTAATTTCTTAGCTTTAGTCATTGCTGAGAAAAATCGATATCGCTACAGCCAAATTATCAAGGCGTCGCCTTAATTGGAGCACTGCAAAAGTAATTTGGTTAAGGATAGCAGTCACTTTTCAGTATTCACTTATTCAACAACTATAATGGTATAAATATCCATACTCAAGATTTAGACACTGTATATCCTCACTCTACATTTGTGAGTGGTTGACCAAAAAGGGACCTGAAGGTAAATAATTTGATTTTGAGTAAAACGCGTTTGAAGTTTCGTGTTTCGACTCGTGCGCGGTTCACAAAAAAATTCATTAAAAAAAACTACGGCACCTAAAAATATTCTGGTTAGACCAAAAGAAAGTTAAAAGACCACCGATTAAAAAAATTAAAAAATTAAAGAAGGTAAATAATTTGATTTTGAGTAAATCGTGTTTGAAGTTTCGTGTAGAAACAAGTTACGACTCGTGCGCGGTTCACAAAAAAAATCATAAAAAAACTACGGCACCTAAAAATATTCTGGTTAGACCAAAACAAAGCTAAAAGACCACGGACTAAAAAAATAAAAAAAACCGTTTCCAATCCTTCAGGTCCCTTTTTGGTCAACCACTCACATTTAGTCCACCCAAAGAATAGCTCAAAAGTAGGTGTAGAGTGCGTGAGCTGCAACCTAAGCAATTTCTTCAGAAATGTGTTTAAAATGCCTAGAAGATAAACATACTAAAAGTCTCCGCCTCTAGGGGGTGAGCCGGGGTGGGGGGAGGGGGTTAAAGTTCCCGTTTCTTAGTTTTTGGCTCATATCTTTAAAACGGTACGTCGTAAAGAAAATGTGTCTTCTAAATAATAAAAGCTAATAAAATTTACTACAACTGTGTCATTTACACCATGTATCTATCTCCAATCATTGCCATGCTATGAGCTTCTAAAGAGGTCGATTTTCAAAAACACCCATCTCCTAAATCTAGGGATATTTGTATTTTAATGAAATCTATCAGGATTTTTGAAGACAGTAAATGAAAGAATTATAGCTTATTTTATGGCCTTTAATAAAACATAAAAAAAAATCCTTATTATTTTGTTTTTAAGAAAAAATCATTGGCTTTTTTTTTCACCGACCAAACCGTGCAGAGGAGTTTCCATCAAACATTTTATAAAATTGAAGTAAAGATTTTTTGCCATACATAACTTTTCTGTGACCATAGAAAAGCCAATGATTTTTTCTTAAAAACAAAAAAACCTGGATTTTTTTTATGTTTTATCAAAGGCCATAAAATAAGCTATAATTCTTTCATTTACTGTCTTCAAAAATCCTGATAGATTTCATAAAATACAAATATCCCTAGACTTAGTTGATGTGTGTTTTTGAAAATCGACCTCTTTAAAAGCTCATAGCATGGCAATGATTGGAGATAGATACATGGTGTAAATGACACAGTTGTAGTAAATTTTATTAGCTTTTATTATGTAGAAGACACTTTTTCTTTACGACGTACCGTTTTAAAGATATGAGCCAAAAACTAAGAAACGGGAACTTTAACCCCCTCCCTCCACCCCGGCTCATCCCCTAGGGGCGGGAACTTTTAGTATGTTTATCTTCTAGGCATCCTAAGCACATTTCTGAAGAAATTGCTTAGGTTGCAGCTCACGCACTCTACACCTGCTTTTTTAAGTGGACTACCTAATTATTAATGTGAAAGTAAATCTGCCGTTTATATCTTTACACTTAAGCCGCTGAACCGATTTAGGTAAAGTATACAGGGTGTAACAAAAATAAGTGATAATACTTTAGGGTGTGTACGTGTTCCTTGTAGAGAGTTCACTGTGAAAGTAGTAGCTCTGAAAGACGATTTTTTTTTCACTTTGGTATGGGCAAGGGCCCGAGCATCGCGAGTTTCCCCATACAAAAGTGAGAAAATTTTTTGGTCTTTCAGCGCTGCTACTTTCACAGTGAACTCTCTACAAGGAACACGTACACACCATAAAGTATTATCAATTATTTTTGTTACACCCTGTATAGTTTAGTATATTGTTATTGTGTGATAAAATGCACGAATTTTGCGGGCAACATTTAAAATATACAGAAACAAATTCTTTATAATATGTATCTAATTCAATTTCAAGTACTAATGCATGTGAATAATGATGGATGAAATAAATAATTGATTCATTTTCTCCAAGTGTTCGCCCGCACATCACCGACTCAGAAGCTACAGATAGTGGAGGCGTGTCAGAAGCTGTGCGGCGTGGTGGCCGTCACCGGCGACGGCGTCAATGACGCGCCCGCACTCAAGTGTGCCGATATCGGGATATCCATGGGCATTACGGGATCACAGGTAAGTTTATAATGCAAGTGGTAGTGTAGACAAAGTTGCCGCTCTAGTCGTGAAAGCTTGCGTTTACACAATGACGTTTCTGGCTGTAGATTAGATTCGATTCCGTGAGTATGTAGAGACATTCTGGGACTTGGAAAACGGACATAAACTTGCGAAATCTCTCAATGTTTGAGTTTTTTAAGTATTTTATATTAGAAATGAAAAAATAATTCAGGTAATAAACAATCATGTTACTTTAAGTTTCGGTTTTACTTCAGAGGAAAGCCTTAGTCTAATACACAAGGATTTTGATGAATCTTCAAAATGACAGATGAAGACTCAATTTCACCAGCGACTGTTAAAGTTAATGCTCGAATTAGTATCATGTTATCTCTCGCTTGTTTTTCATATGAATGAAAGAGACTAATCTCTTCTTCTCTAAAGAAGACATGACATTTCAACAAGCTGTTACAAGCTTAACAAGCAGTTGGTGAAATTGGGCCTAAGGGTAGCCGATAGGCATAGAATAGAATGAACTGTACGCATTGATACCTTAAAAATGTTTTACAGGTTTCGCAACACACAGCAGACATAATCCTGATCGACGACAACTTCGCGACGATCGTGGTGGGTATAGAGGAGGGGCGGAAGATATTCGACAACCTCAAGAAGTCTATCTGCTACATACTAATATCGAACGTCCCGGAGATCTTTCCCGTGCTAATGTTTGTTCTGTTCTCCATCCCGTTGCCTTTAGGTGACAATTTTTCTAATACCAATTTTTTTCCTAAAATCTATCTTAGCTATTAAAACAATAATTTATAATTAACGCACTATGTACTAATTTTGAATTTAACTTCTCATTTACCTGAATTAGAAAATAAGACAAAATTAGTAGATGCAAGACCAGCAGTTTCTTTTTTTTCAGTCTTTTTTCAATTGACTGAAACGAACTTCAAATTAAACAACTTTCGAATTTATCTGTCCGTTTATTGTAGTAGCTATCCGAAAAGATGAATCTTTTTTTGAGTTTTCAAAGCATATGAGGAGAAATTATAATGTTTCTCCCCATACATTGCGGGTATTCATAATCTGACAGTTCGCTCTTATGGTGATCGCACATTTATCAGCACGCAGTGCGTTCGACGCGTACGGTGCTGACAAATGTGCGATCAGCTATAGCTTCATACTAAGTATTGTCCATATTTTACAGGTGTAATGACGATCCTGTGCGTGGATCTAGGCACGGACATGTGGCCGGCGGTGGCGCTGTCGTTCGAACAGGCGGAGTCCGACGTGATGTCCCGGCCGCCGCGCGCCGGCCCGCTCGTCTCGCCCCGCATGCTCGCGCTCACGTACGGACACCTTGGACTCATGGAGTTCGCGGCTGGCATGTTCGCCTACTTCATCGTGATGGCCGAGTTTGGGTTCTACCCGCGGGATCTTTTTGGTAAGTGATGCCAAGACCTTATTATATGCATTGACTCTAAATAACTCAAAAAACTTCAGTTTAGCTTTCTGGATCTATGGCGACAGGCGCTACAACATATATATATATATATATATATATATATATATATATATATATATATATATATATATATATATATATATATATATATATATATATATATATAATATAACAACACTGCGTTGCGGCGTCGTATCGCAAAAACAACATCG
Organism: Polyommatus iphigenia; assembly: GCA_963422495.1. Taxonomy (NCBI): domain Eukaryota; kingdom Metazoa; phylum Arthropoda; class Insecta; order Lepidoptera; family Lycaenidae; genus Polyommatus; species Polyommatus iphigenia. The sequence continues at coordinate 39,372,703 of OY730180.1, read as the reverse complement.
TCGCAAAGCAAAAGTTACATCGGATACGACATTGTACGATAAGCAAGATAGTACTCGCGCTGTCGCATAGGAAATTTCCGCGATGCAGTCTGCGGCGTCTTAGAGTCAATTTATATGCGCAGAGTCGAAGCGCAGCGAAGCGTGTCGAAGCGTCAAATTCGCAACAAGTCGAACGAATGCGCGCGGATTCGCCAGAGTGCCTACAGTGATGACGCGTAAATTCGCTTGTGGGCGCATGGATGCGCGCGAATGCGCGCGCACCAAAAAGCGTCGGTCGAGCGGATTCGCGAGAGTGCGCGCGAACGCGCGCGCCTTTTTAAATTCTCAGAAGTAATATGTGTGCTTTGGATTTAAGGTCGAATTTGTTATGTTCAGTTTTGATATTTCGCTCCGATGCGCTTCGACTCTGCTCTAATATAAATTGACCCTTAAACGCCGCAACTCAGTGTTGTGGCCAGGCCCGTCCGGCCGACCAAAGATTCGGCATTTAGAATCACGGTTGAAATATAGTGCCCAAGCGTGTGCGTAGAGCGCATTACACAAAATACTTATTTAAAGGTATAAGGAAGCAATGGGACTGCGAAGCCGTCAACGATCTCCCGGACTCGCTGGGCCAGGAGTGGACGTACTGGGAGCGCAAGGAGGTGGAGCGCGCGGGGCAGGCCGCTTACTTCGCCGCTGTGGTTGTCACGCAAATGACCAACGGCGTCATCTGCAAGACCAGATACAACTCCATCTTCCACGTCGGTGTGTAACGCTGTCTTTTTTATACTTCCGTTAAGTATTTATATTATAGGCTAAAGCACACACATGACATATCGCTTTTGTTGTAAGCTAGTTATTTATGTTGTCACTATTTCAAATAATCGAATAATAGATAGCTGTAGGTGTGGTATTTTCCACCACTTGCAATATTCATTGAACTTTTTATAATAGGTACAGTTTTTACTAGAACATTTTAGATTTCATTTAAAGCTTGTGTCGTAAACGTAGGGTATTATTTTAAAACATTTCGAAGACATTTTTAAACTAAAAACATCCGAGATTTGTAGGCTCTTATCAAATGAGTTTTTTAAATACAAAGAACGATAGCACTCAATATCATAAAAATATATGCAACAGCATATTTTATGATATTGAGTGGTTTCGAAAGGTACTTAATTAGTGCGTTTTGTGAGTGATGATTTGTGGTACGTATTTAAATTATGTTATATTGTTTGTTGTTAATTATTGTTGTTGTTCCTTATTATGCTTATTTTTACGATCAAGTCACTAGACTTACAACTGTGCATGTTATCTATGATTGCTTTACTTTTATTTGTGAAAACTTTATAATTGGCTCTATGTTTTATAATTGTATCTTTACTGAAATTGCAAGCTGTTAGTTTTCTGAATAAAATAAAATAAAAAATAAAATAGGTAGATAGAAATCTCAAACCAATTGACTGCAAAACGTGTCAGTTCAGTTTAATAGGTATTTATTAAATTTGGTTTTATCTGATTCCGAGAGCGGAAGCCGGACATCCAAAACAATCAACGTTTGACCTTATCACTTATCAGTTATCACTCGTTGCATTTGAAGGATTATCTCTGATGTGGCAAAAACAATAACATTTATTTGCTCTGAATCTTTATGTTATAAATTATAATTCATACGAGAATGTGTCTATTGTTTATCCAACAAATCGCCGAATCTAACCCTCAATCTTTGAGATACCTTCAAAGTTCCGGTAGAGACTGCGGTAGAGAATATAGTTTTTATCACATTATCGGATACCTCATGATGCCTTCGATCAAAATCCAAAATGTCATTGTCAATTTTGGATTTTATCAAAATTTTTTTTAGAATCAAAATATTATATTGCCATTTCTTCATTTCTATCTAGGTTATTTCAATTTTGTTTTCACAAACTGACATTTCCAGGTATGCGGAACATGGTACTAAACATGGGTCTAGTATTTGAGCTGCTGTTGGCGTGTTTTGTATGCTACACGCCGGGACTCAACACCTTCCTACGAACTTATCCACTGCCGTTGAAATGGTAAGATTTTTTACTGTTTACAAAGCCTATCGAGTGTGGTTTGATACTGTTGTCGGAGCGTATCAAATGTGGATTACATCGTTATCCGTTTATTGTGTAAAAACGAAAATAAGACTAATCTCATGTTAAAAAAGCGATATTCTGAGTGTCTTTCTGTTAGTTGTTACCTCTTCACGATTAAATCGTTGAACCTATTTTGATGGGAATGGTCGTACATTCAATAGGAGAAGACATTTTTATAGTGGAAAATGTGCAGCTAAAGCGCGATAAACGAAGACGCAGGCAAAACTTTGTTATTACATAATTTGCACATCACACTGCAATACCTTTATACCGATATCAAAGAATTTAATCAGAAAGATGCGCGGCGAAAACAAAAGCCATAAATAAAGACAAACTGCAAGCACAGACAACCCAAATGTCTTGGCGAGTTATTGGCACGGCGCGGTATTAATTTGACCCAATTCCCGCTGAAGGTGCTCCCGCCAGTCCCGGCCCGCGGTTACAGCAGTCTCGATTATCCGGATTGATTATCGCCATTTCATAACTTAATTCGGCTGCTTGAGTGCTGCATTTAATAGTTATTTACCTAACTTTAATTGAATCAAACTTAAGCAATTATTCATTTTCTCCGTGTGCGGCTATAAGTTTTCCTTACATTAAATTATTCGGATAGGTAATCGTAAAACTGGTTATAAAATTGACATAAGTATTATGAAAATTTTGAATAGGACAGTGAAGTCTAAAGATTATGTGCACTTATTTCACAATAATTTTATAGCGCATTCATTCGGCCGCCATCACGAGATCTAGGTACTTGGAGCAATTCTAAACAACGAAACGCTAAAATTAATTTGTTAAAATTATTAAGTATTAAAATTACTCGAATTATAATAAAAAATCCTGATAATCGAATAGACCGAAAACGCTATTAGTCGGTAGTCCGGTAAATCGAACGCCATGTGACCCAATTCCCCACTGCAGGTGGTTCCTGGCGCTCCCCTATTCGGCGCTCATGTTCGCTTTCGACGAGCTCCGGAAGTATTGTATAAGGAAACGACTCTTTCGAGGCTGGTACAATAACATTACGCTGTACTGATGATGGAGTTATTACATACTTGTGAAGTGAAGGTAGGTAGATAATTGAGATATTATGTTACATACAATTTTTTTCTTTTTTTTTTCTTTTTTTTACATATTTTTTTATTCTACACAACTCTCTCGAGGCAGTACAATAATAGATAATATTCTACTGATAATAGACGTACCTATTGCATACTTGTGAAGTGAAGGTGGATAGAGGTATTTAGTAGATATTAAATGTTTTCAAAACAATGTTTTTTGATTTAAAACAAAACACTTTGTTAAGACAGGGCTGCCAAAAATATCAAAACACGTTAGCCCCGCCTACATACCCCGCTATCCTCCAATCGCGTCACAATGATCCCATGAATCGTGCCCGCATGAATTGTACTTTGAGCCGCAGCTAGTAGTGAACAATATCGCGTAACAAGGTTTCCCGCATTATAGCACGAAAGTAAAGGTCGTAAGACTTAAAACAGTTTCTTGATGATTACTTAAAAACTAAATACAATACTAATATTTCCTTATTAATATTTAATGATAGTAACTGAATAAGTGTAACAGATATTTGTTGAAAAGCCCAGAAATATTCATAATTTCGAAAAATAAAACTATCGAGTCAAAATAAGTGAATCGTGTTTTCCGTTAGGCTAGTATCAGATAAATATACAATGATTAAATAAATCTCAATTTTATTTAAGTCAATCGTCTTCCGGGATCTTAATACTTATTAGAAAACACACCAAAATTTGACAGCTCGCTCTTAATTATTTAGATGTAAATAAATCTTTCATTAGATACTTTTATCAGATAGTAAATATTTTTTTATTCAAAGTTGGTATGAACCACGTATGAACTAATAGGCTACTTGACCTATATTCAATTTCATTGAACAAATGCATATTTCTAGTAGAACTTGGCCTAGGAAACCATATTTCACCCTTATCATCAAATAAAAGCTTATGATTGATAAATAAAGTCGATTTGAAAATATGATTTTATGAAAATAGGATTTGTACTGACGAAAACGCTTTTGCGGTACTTCCGATTTGGATGTGACGTCATCCTCATAGTAATTTAATATCTTTTATTTATCGCGCTCGTTATATGTAAGTTTATCTGTACATAAATAATAAGAACAAGCCTAGAATGATTTGTAAAATATATTTTATTGAATAATTCGCTTAAAACATCAGTTTTATATATTATCTCCACTTATTGTAGACGGGAAATGAAATGGCCAAAACTTTTCTCCAAAAGTTTTCAACATTACAAATGATTTCTAATTTCTTATTTAATTCTTTTATAATTTTTGGGCACTTTTAGACTCGTACATTTAGCACATAAAAAAATGTTCAATAAAGAGAGTTTAAAATACAAAGCGTATGACGTCACACTATGGCGGACAGTGTTTTCGGCGCCATTTAAGAGGCGTATTTTTCAATAAACATTTTTATGGGTTCCTACTGTGTAAAATATTAAAATGTTAGTTTTTTTTGTGAAAATGAATGATTAAGAAGCGATTAGCATGAAGAAAAAAAGTAGGTCAAGTAGCTTATTATAACGATACAATAATAATAAATTTATTGAACGTTGAGTCCAGCGAGAAGAACTCGCACGACCACCTTTTAGCAAAAAGGTGGGATTAAAAATATCAAATTATTACAGTTCATATTTTTGGAGGTATGAAAAAACTCACATCGATGTAAATCTTGTATGATTTCTTAATATCTACCATACTACTTTATAAGGAGTCAAAAAGAAAATCCTTTCTCTGTTGAATAAAAATGCTAAAGAGTTAAAAAATTTATTTCTCTATTTATAGGGTATAGCTAGGCTGTTGAAAAAAAAAAGTCGTTAGGTTTAGTGCCCTATTCATATCATGCGACTGAACAATCCTTCTACTTACTCACGTTTGCGACAGTACTTAGCGCGTCTTCATACGATGAGAATCGTTCTTAATAGTTTTCGAAACATCAGCTTCACCAAAATATGTTTCATCTCGACATATTTGATGATAATTACGTACTTAATTTAATTAAAAGTTTGATAGTAGAGAGGTAGTCACGATCGTCCTTTTATTAACCCATCAATCACCAAGCGACAGCCGGCTGCCGCATAACAATTAAAAATCTATTGTGTCTGCTATACCCATGATGGAGGTGTTAAAACTTAAAGTTATAATCAATATTTCTGAGCGCAGCCATAAGAATGGAAGTCTACAAATGAGAAGGGTTATAGATGATATTTTGTATTAATAAAACAAAGTCTTCGAGAAAAAGGAATATATTTTCATATCTAACATCACAAATAGTTTTAAAATCTATCGTAATTCCGTAACGTCGTAATATAAATCATTTAAGTAACATAACTGAGCAAAATCGTTTTTATCAGAAATAACACTATACAGTATACACACAAATAAATTATACATCTATCTACAAGCGAATAACACACAATGTATAAATACTCTCAGATATGCACACGTGGTTAAGGCACAGGTTAAAATAAACATGAAAATATTTACATGTTTACACAGGAGTCAATTCATTAAGTACAGTGTACTAAGTAGGTACACTAATAATAAAAATAGGTAAAGTGTGGAACAATTCGAAAGTGGATCAAGATTCGAGTTTTACACTTGGCTCAACTCGTTTCGATGCTTTTGTGTCTAAACACACTAGGCTGAATTACGCCGACGTAAATTCCGCCGCGTTTACGCTGCGTATCAAACGCATACAAAATACGGACGGAACGCGACAGACGACACACTATGCCGAAATTCGCGAGCCGAGCGTAAAGTTCGGCAGCGATTCGGCGGTAATGTTTTGTATAGCAACACACTATAGGCGACGGAATTATCAAAACCGAACATAGCAAATTCAACCTTAACTCCAAAGCGTTAACGCACACATTACATCTGAGAATTTTAAATACTCACTTACGCGCGCGTTCCGCAACGGAAACTACGCCGCGAAATTTCGGCTCTTCGCGTAATTTATAGTGTGTCGCATAAGACGTAAGCGGCTGAACGTAATTTCGGCCACGGAACGCCGGCGTAATTCAGCCTAGTGTGTTTAGACCCATAAGGTTGGATTTATAAGCGGCGACACGAACGCGCGATACATACGCTAAACCGCGCGTTGGAGCGTACCGCGTACGTATATAAATCCAGCCCTATATACCTCGAATTTGTGAAGATAGCATCTTCTCTAGTCTAATTTGTATATTATATTAAATATTCGACGTCTTTAGGGTAATTTTTCATAAAGTTAAATATTTTATAAATAATAATTTTGTTTTATTTTACAACTTATCTATACGCTTTGAGATACAATGTTAGTCTAGTCCAATTTGTTTATTAACTATTATAATGTTTACGCCCGCGCCGGATTCTATTTTATGACACTTTTTGCTACAGTAGGTACAGACGTAATACAGCGGTATTTTATTTCCAGTATCCATTTCTAACAAAGAAGCGTATCTCGACTTTGAAATAACAATAAAGGTGACCGTAAAATTTTCATTGCTACATTAGGACATTAATAAAAATGTCTATCATTTAGGTCTCTACAGCGGCGCGTTTACAGCGCGGTTGACCCATTTCAAAACAATAACTTTATATTTGTACACCTGATTTTTTTGTAGGACTTTCGTAGCATGCTGCATGAGTGATGGGAGATTAACTTTCTTACGTCGTATCGTGAAATAAATAACTAATTGATTTAAAGGCAAGTCAAATGTTTTCCAAAATAGGTTTACATTTAATTAAGTGTATAATAATATAAATTTAAATGCTTGGTAGAAATGTCAAAGATATAGAATAAATGTAAAAAAAAAAGTCTCAAAGTCACTACAACTTTACATAGTACTTATATGAATAGTTTTTAAATCTATCCACACATAAATATTAGAATACAAGTATTTAAATAAGAAATGAACTCAGATTTTTGTCAATATTAAGGGCCTTATCACACTGGCGATTAGCGAGCGATTTGAAAGCGACGCGACTGCGCAACGCACACGCCGCAACAGCGCAGCGGCGCGGCGTCGCTTTCAAATCGCTCGCTAATCGCCAGTGTGATAAGGCCATTAGGTCTACTATAAAGAGGCTATGTGGTCGCTGACAATAAAATATATTAACTACCAGTAAAATAATTATAAAGTATTCAAAACTTTGTACATCCGAAAGTAACAAGTAAATAAATGGCATTTGTTTTATATTATCGTAAGTCAGTGGTTCATAAATGATAAGTGTTTATGAATTTTATAATCTGAGCTAACTATGGCAGCGTGAGAGAAGAAAATATATATTTGATATCTTATATTCAGTCTATATTCAAAATCGTAAGTGTTAGATAAGTACGTTATAGTTCAAAAATAAGTACGTACATGAAGACAATTTCTAAGTAAATATAAGCCACGGAAAATTTTAGGAACGCTCGGCAAAAATTAAAGGGGACAACGCGGTGTCCGATTTTTAGGTCTCTTTGGTGGGGTGAGGAGTGGGCGGGGGGCGGGTGCGCGCGAGCGGTAAAACACTATTGGTAGATCAGACGGTGACACGCCATTGGTAGCTTTGGTACGTTACTGGTATTATATATGTATTTCCCCTTTCAGTTTTGCCGAGCGATCGTAAGTAGTGCGTGGCCTCCACTTAAATTTAAATATACTTATTATAAAGAGAAAAACTTCATTTAATAAATTCCTTAAGTCAATCTCACAATATTAATAACATTGTCAATTCGATTTAAATGTAAACAAAACTTGACGTGAATAAACTACATTTTACTTGGTAGCATTATACCACACGCTGAGCTTCGTTTACATTTAGGGACCTATCAGACAGAGAGCGGTCACGCGTTCAAGCGTTCTGCGGTCGCATTTTGCGTTCGAGCGGTCAGTCACACTGCACACAGGAGCAATTCTGACACGTTCAGAACGCCCCCTGTGTGAGTATTTCTATATAACGTAATACAACATAAAGAACCCAAAACTGACCGCTTGAACGCTTGACCGCGTAACCGCTCTCTGTCTGATAGATCCCTTAGATCAAAATGATTCATATTGAAGAATACACTATTGACTATAAAGTTGATCTTTGTAAATAATAATTATAATATTGCACAGACTTTTTACCATTATTAGCATAGGTCTTTAATCGTTAGGATCTAAATTGTATGATATTAAGATCAATTTTCTAAGTCGGTAACTATAATAATTTATGTTAATATTGGTCCTACTTTTAATTAATTTTCGGCTTTATGCACGAAATACACTGAGCTTACAATATTTAAGTAAATAAAGTATATATTTATTTCTACAATTTTTAATAATTTTCTTTATAATTAATACCTTTGTCCTATAACTAATTTATCTTTATTAGGTACTCGAAAACACTAGTCAATAGTCGTCCTCAGTTTCCAACTAGTAAATGTCTGACATTCAAAACACCTTACAATAATATAATTAATTGATCTTTTGACATTAATAGACTTTATCGTACCTAATAATTTAATAATAATTACTCACATAATATTTCCACTGCTGACATAATGATCATAATATTGCACAATATCAAAAATAACAACGATATTATTGATGTAAACATAATGAACAAGTCATGCTACGCAAAGTTTTAAGATGGCTCGTCGAAAATTGTACTATCGGAGAAGTTGATTTAAAGCCAGATGCCGGACCTACGTGATTTGGTCGCGTTGTGTCAAACCAACCCCACCAAATGACGTGGAGCCGCCATGAATTGAAGGCGCCGCTATCCACCTCCAGTTTCGATGAACGATCTCAAAATAGTGCGTGGCCATTAGGCGCAGCTCAGACGACAGACTATTCGTGACGCACTTTTTGTCTGTGGAAATAGCAAGCATATTTTTTGTTCTCTATCACGTCATTTTACAATCAGTTAAATGGATTTTTGACGAGTCATCCTAGATATTATACGTTCAAACATAAATGAATACTTGTGACGTAACTATAATTTACTAAACAAAAACAGCGCCTGCGCATAAATTTTTTGTCCTATATCCTAATTTGTAACTCATATCTAATTCACATCATAATTTCAGATCAAATCCACCATCATCAGATCTTTTTTATCCAACGTCAAATACTTTCAAATAATATTAATCGGGTTAGGTCACAATTCACATTACCCTACAACCAAAATTAAGTAAGTAACTGGTAACATGAAACGGAAATAAAGTACTTTTGTTAGGAATCAACAATCCCCTCCAAAACTTTAAAATTAAGCCAACAGGATTTCGATTTTCCATTATTAAGGTAACTGTTATAATATCGATTTCAGTATTCTAATAAGTTAAGGCGCCGTCTCCTATGGATTTCAAATTCCTAGTTAAGGTGCCGTTTTAAAATTTCTAGTAAGTTAAGGTGCCGTCTCTTATGGTTTTCAATTATCAACTTTGTTAATATGCCAACTCTTATGACTTTCAATTTGCTAATTAAATTTAAACAAACTAACGTCTCCTACGAATTTCTAAAGGAAGTGCTTTCTCCTATAAGGTTTGCATATTTCTAGGTGCCTGTCTCCTATAGATTTCAAGTTTCTAGTAACTTAAGGCGCCGCCTTTTCGATTTTCTTGTAAGCCATGTCCTGCGTACCTGGGTTCAGGTGCTGCGGAGTCGGGTGGGTATTTTGCTCTGAGCGGTGCTGCTGCGCATATCGGCGAAGGAGTGCCGCGCCTTAATCAGGGCCTCCTCTCTGAACACGTCGTCTTGGATGATCCGCTCCATGATCTTAGCTACAATTGTCGACGGTGGTACATGCGGATTCCCTGAAAAAAGTTCGTATATAAGACGGGATGACACGTAGTGTATTAGGGACAACTGTAATCACGTCCACTTATGGTACGGTAAAATATTGTTGCTCGTGGTCCTCGGCAAGGACCACAAACGCTAAGACACAATACCCGTACGAGATTGACCACTTGCTGGAAAGAGAGAGAGCGATTGTGTGGCCAATACGTATCTCTCTTGTAGTTTTATAGTAATGAAAGACAATCAAAGTAATCTATTCTATCTATTTCTACTCTACAGTTGGATAGGGAAGGCTCTGTCAATTTCTCAAAGTGTATGGGTTAGAACGAATTCTAGTTTTTTTTTATAATCTTAAAAATAAACAGTCACTATCAAAAATATTTTCGTTCACCATTCATATTCAATGTTATCATTAACATACGCGTGCGAAAATGTGTTAATTCCATATATATGCGTCTAGTATGTTCTGGCTGTGACTAAACAAAATCACGACTTAATTTAATTGTGATTGGTTTAAAAAACAAAACGTCATCGCAGAAAAAAATATATTTTTCAGCGATGTGATTTTCCCGCGTCTTTTGTTACGAAATGAGTAATGGGAAATTGAGTTTGCGCAATGTTTTTGCTATTTCATTCATTGCACATCAACCTCTACATATTTTAAAGCTCAAAATTCGTGCCATAGGAACATTTTTTGTAATATTTAAAGTAATAAACATAGCTAATACGGAACCTATGTATTTAATGCTTGAAATCAAAACATCAAAAACCATCATTAATATTTTAACGATCTTAAGAACTTTACCTAACAACGTATCAAGAATATTTAGGAGGCCATAGAGATAAGTAAATATTGTACACATTATTATAATATGTAAACAGGAAAACATCACAGACAAATTACATTGTGTAGTACAATCAAGGAAAACGAACGTTAAGCTGATGAATGATGAATCATCCTAATAATTAACACGACCAATTTTAGAAGTAAGTATATGATTTTGTATCATGCAACAGGCGACAATAGGGAACATGCAAATATAATATTCATGAAAATTTTGCTATTAAAATGTTAAAAAAAACATAAGGGCCACTGCAAGGTTAATATTTAATAAAATATTGTTTTTTACAAAAATTACGAATTAAAAGTAACTTGAAACGGAACGGCTTTCAAAACACCAATCAGCGTTCGGTGACGTCACACTTGCTGTCCCCGCGTTTCATTTAGCGTTAAAAAAGATCAAAACGCTAAAAATGACTCCTATTTTGAATGTTTGGATCGTTTTTAATGCTAAATGGAACGCGGGGCAGGACAGCTGTAGTGACGTCATAAAGACTATAGATCAGTTCTGGCGCCAAAATTTAAATTGATAATAATATACTTGTGGTTACATGGAGTTCTTTGAAGTAAACACTCGTTTCACACCACAGAAATTTGGATATATTGTACAGCTTTCGCCTGTTGCACCATAATTATTGCTATCGTAAGATTCCAACTAATATGGTTAAAAAGTGGTATAACCGTATCAGCACACTCAGCATGGCCACCATAGAAAGGTTCTTTTACGGAAATAATAGGTAACAGATTGGATCCGTAAAATATCCGTATTTCTAAGATTTGGCATTTCTACTATGACCATGCTAAAGCCTGTTGGCGGCGCGCGACCGTACATCAAACTGCTAATCAAATTCCTGGTACATACAACACAGATAATATAATACTTACTGTAGAGATATTTCAGGCACTTGATATGTCGGCGATACTGGCTTCATGAAGCGGCAGACTGGTGTGCAGTGCTCTGTTAGTATTGTTAGTACTGTTAGTAATGTTAGTATAATATTCCGTTCCGATTAATTTTGGGTCAAATGTAAACAAAGCTATACGGGGTATAATACTACCGACTTAAATGTCACTTTTTAGAGTTGTTGGTAGCCGCCCAATAAAGAAATACGATGGCATATTTATTTGGTCGAATTTTAACTTCTGTTTACATTTAGACCGAAATTAATAGGAATGGTACAAGCGGGTATGGAAGAATTAAACATGGTATAATATACGTACAAACCACAGACAGATCAAGATAGATACCGCATGTGTATGTACTTCGCGTGCCATATCGCGTTCTCAAACGACGAGCAAAGCTCGTCTTTCGAAAGTCTGTTCTTTAGTCTGCTATCGGAATCGGACGTCAATCAGAATTTTAGAAATGCCTAAAAGTGGCGTATTGAGCTGTAGAAACTCAAATAGAAACGTTGGCCTTGATAATGGACACGTTTCTTATCATCGGTACGTCACAGTAGGTATGTAAGAAAAAAGTGGCACACTCGTTTTCATGCAAATGGATCGACATGCGGTATCTATCTTACCGACAATCTGAGTATAATATTATTAGTAATATGATTTTTCTTTAAGTATAGAAACCCTTAAATACATTCTCAATGTGGTTTAACCTAAAATCTTTCTTCATCTTCATCTTTTGAGTAAACAAGATTTTTCCTCTTGCGGTTAATATGAGGAAAACATGTCATAACTGCTTTGCAGGTACTTATAAAAATTAATTAATCATTAATTTACAAATCTTATTTTTTAAAGCGTTTTAGGTTTTAGTTTTACGTGTAATAATCGATACATGTGAAAGTGTGTCTGTCTGTTTGTTACCTCTTCACGCACAAACCGCTAAACCGATTTTGCTGAAGTTTGGTATGGATATACTTTGAGTCCCGAGAAATGACATAGAATACTTATTATCCTAGAAATATTGGCGCAACGAAGTTGCGGGCGTCACCTAGTACATTATATTATAATATATTTTGTGTTATCGGCGAATGCAACTTAGAAATCGTTGCTGCTAACTTAACTTATATATGACAATTTGCATTAAGTTAGTAGTGACATAGTGTGACTAATAAAAAAATGGGTCGTTTTAATTTAAGTGGAACAGTTATAACTTTTAATCCTTCGATCGCGGATTCTTGGAAATTCTATTGTTGTCGTGATCACCGGTGCTCTTATGGGGCTTGAGGATTAAGCGTCATCGATTAATTAAAATGTTTACTGATAAGGTACTGCAAACTTAACGACACAATGTCGAAATATCAATTGGATATAAAACATATCAGTTAGTATTACATTTATTCGCCTAATCAGAACTTTACAAAATATATTACAATTGGTGCTACCCAATGTTTATCAAATCGCTGTTCAATAACAGTCATTTATTAGGTGGCCAATATCGAATCAGTTACCGCAAACACCAATAATGCTGGGAACTGTTTACTAACTGCAACTAGTAACTGCAATCGCCAAATGTATCATCAATCGTGTAGCAATTTAGAAACTAGAAAGTACTATTGGGGAAGTTAATTCCTGGTCAGATAGCGGACCTATACTGTACTCGGCGAAACATGGCGGTAGCGTTCATTTTCTCGCTGTAAAAAACTTGTCATTTTCTATATATAAACCGCGATTTACAGTGAAGTGTCAGATGTAGTCATGGAATTAATATAGGTGTACCAGAATCTGATGGCAAAAAGTGAGAAAATAAATTGACTCTAGTCTCTAGCAATACCGGGGTAATTGAAATAAAACATTTTAATCCTTTTCTTTTAGCAGCTAATCTGTGTAATATACATGCAAATATAAAAATTTATCCAATGATTTAGGATATTTTTTGAAAATTTGCTGTCAAAAATTGCCATCAGATTCTAGTACTATGGATGTATAGAACATCGCGGCTTTGTATAGAACATGACAAGTTTTTGACAGGGAGTCAATGACCGCTACCGCCATGTTTCGCCGAGTACAGTATAAGTAATTTGGTCGCATTATGTCAAAGCCATCCTATCTGTTAAGTTTGATCGTTTGCGGGGTGCAAACGATCAAATTGTTTGTCAAATTTTACGTGTTTGTCAATACAGTTTAATAGTGTACAGCTGTGTTTGAAGCGTTTGTCAAACATAAACTATTAACTACGTGTTTCACCTGTTTGAAGAAAATTAGGATTTACGTAGCGTTTGACAAACGTGTTTGAACGTGTTCCGCTGTATTTGTCAAACAAGATCTCATGATCTCAAACCGATTCTAGCTAATTGTTTGACAAACTTGTTTGATGCACGTTTGTTCGTCTGCGCTGCTGTTTGATGAAAACGTAAATTACATCAAACATGTTTGTGAAACAAATTTGATTGTTTGCGGGGTACCTTACAGCTAACATTGAATTGACATAAGCCGACCCGTAGGTCTGTCAACTGCCTATGAATCAATTTCATTTTACATGAACAAGAAGCAAAGTCGATGATTTGTATTTGTAAAAATGTGCAACATAAGGGTGCTGTCCGCCAGTTCTTTGAAGTTGAACTAGGCTCCGCCAACGTGTCTAGATTTTGATCGTGAATTAATTATAATAATATGTTTAGACTCTACGAATAATAATTAGACTGCTAAAGCATTTGTGTGTCAAGAATTCCAACTCTTGATTGACTAATAATAAGAACTAAATGAGTGACATCCGAATTTCCCACAATTTGAGAATGCAAAAAAAGACATCCCACGATTTGTACTCTTGTACTCGGACGGAGAATAATAGCTAATTAATTTTGTCTGTTGCAAACATGTAAGACATAAGCATTTTAGTCAATATTAGCGTAAGTAATGGTTGTCGGTTGTAGCTTATAATATTATACTATTGTATCTTGAATGAGTGTTAATTTTTATAATAATATATTTAATAGGGATCTTAATGACAAGTAAAGGTGATCGCTCATTTCTCAACACGAACGCGCCGCATTTTGTAATTCGTTGTATGTGAAACCTCGTCCATTCGTCTGCTCCATACGCGGCGCATTTAGTGTACTATGCCAGACTATGGGGTGCGTTCGACACGTACGGAGCTAACAAATGTGCGATATAAGTTAGATTTCTATATAATAAAAACTTACCAGTAAGTCCTCTGTAGCCGAATATTCCACAGTCATGCATTCTCATTGAGTGCTGCTCGTGCTTTATGAACTCTTCTGTGCTTATGCCTTTGAGCTAAAAAATTAGTAATAGGGTTAAAATTATACCTATTATAAAAATGTGAAGTTAGTTTTAAATTCAATATTTTCACTGTTAGAATACTTATGATATGGAAATTATTGTTGGAATATAGAGACTTTCATGCTTAGCCAGGCCTAAGCCAAGCCTACTTTTGTGCACTGTTTGGTCTAATATATGGTATACCTAACGTGACCATACGTCCTGCTTTGGGCGGGACAGTCCGCTTTCAGGCAGTCTGTCCCGCTGTCCGAATGCGCGAGGCCGAAATTGTCCCGCTTTTGCAAATAGACCAAACGACAATAATTTAAAAGTACTTTAATTATGTTTGAAAAATGAAATACCTATGTAATGCCAGGAAGTAAGTAACGCACTCCCATTCAACAAAATATGTGGCATTACACAGGCATTTCAAACAAAAAATACTTTTAAATTGTCGTTTGGTCTGTTTGCAAAAGCGGGACAATTTCGACCTTGCGGGGGACAGCGGGACAGACTGCCTAAAAGCGGGACCGTCCCGCCCAAAGCGGGACATATGGTCACGTTAGGTATACCACACAATTTCAAACTATAAAACAAAAAAAATACTATTATACAAATTAGGTATATTGTAATACAACTTACTTTAGAAGGACTAAGGAATCTATCAGGTATTCTTTGCAACTGCTGCTGTTTCTCGCTGGGTCCAAATCCCAATGCCAGAAGTACAGATTCTGCATCCACTCTCCGTGCTCCCAAGACATTTAATACTGAGCTTCCACTTGATCCGCTGCCATCAGACTGTGAAGGAATTTATCTTTTTAAAAAAGGAAATTTTCTACAAAATAATAAATGATAATATAACATGTTTATAATATGAACAATATTGTTAAATATGACAATATTAACATGCTTGTTGATCAAATGAGAAACACAAAAAATTCTATAAATGGTTTTTTTTAATAATTACATTATTTATTCTGAGAATTCAGTTGAGAATGTCATAGAATGCAAACAATAAAATTCTTCTGCAAATGCACAAATTAAAGTCTCATGCTAACTTAATTAAGAATCATTAAAATAATTTATTAGTCTCATTTTAAATAACCAATTAAATTAGAAAAAAATAGTTTTATATTGTTCTTTAAATTAATATTAATCCTTCGATCGCGGATTCTTGTAAATCTATTGTTATTCTATTGTTGTCACGATCACCGGTGCTCTTATGGGGCTTGATAGGTTAATATTAATATGTCTTTGTTTACCTGTAGAGAGTGATCCCTGAGCAATGGATTTTTGAACCTTGGTGGGTTTCCTTCAGACTGAATTGAGTGGTCTCGCTTTAATTTTGATTTATTTTTAGATGACAGAGATTTAGTTTCTAGTAACTTTGTTTTAATAGATTCCTTATCGATGGGCACTTCTGTTTTGTCGCTATCATCATGCGGGAGATCAATATTATTTTCTACTACTGTATTCTCAGTGACAGTGTCCTCTGCTTTATTTTCATCTGATTTTGTGTCCGTTTTCTTTGATTCCTCTGCAGTTTCAGCGGCACTACTCTGTTCTGTAGTTGTAACAATGTTAGGAGTCTCTACGTCTGGAGGTAGCGAGTCTAGCCACTGTTGCACTGGACTGTTCCTTCTCATGTCGTCTATCACACCACTTAACCAACCTCTAACTTTTCGCTCTAGTATTGAAGATACGGATTCGTTGAATGTATCAGTGTGTAATGTATCTGCAAATAGGAATATAAGTTACAAAGGATTTATTGAAAATCAAAGCAAATAATTCCAGTATTATGTATGTATATGTAAGTTTAGAATGCAAGGGATGGAGATTCTTCCAAGTTACATATTCTTGTTAACTCAACAGTGATTGCAAAAAGCCATCTAAATCTACTAATTACAGTCATGAATCATGATCACAAAGACATTTGGTATATACAGGTGTTTAAAAACTGACAACGATTATGAAAACATTTTAGTAACAAAATACATCTACTTTGTTTTGGAAATCCACTTTTAATGAACAAATTCACAAATTGCAATTTACCTACAAACACTATCGAACAAACCTGGTTTAGGGTCCATCTTCTTATGAATAGGCTGCATGCAAGAAAGGATACATATAACGAGCGTGCATATACAAAACTTGGATTTCTTACTCACGAATGATAGAAATGAATCTTAATACATTAATTTGAACTTACCAATCTCTTGAAGGTCAAAGTACTTGATGGTATAGCAAAAATCCCAAGTGTTACGATGATAGACACAAATATATCTAAAATGCACATAAACAACAACGAAATATTCACAATAGAATAGGAATATAAACTAAAATGGAGAAGTTCTCGAAGCAACAAGCAAATATCAAAATGAAATAAATAAAGAAATAGATTTAGCTAAATTGACATTGACATATGACAACCAAAGTCACAAACAGCTGACGTATGTACTACTCCTTCTTTTTATTGTACATTTCTCTTTTTTTGCCATAATTAAGTTTTCTCTGCTATTTCTAATTACATATTGATTTCTAATTTGCTTAGCTCATAAAATAACAACTCATTTAACCCGTGTAAGTCACAAGTCATAACTCATAACTCGTTAGTAGTAAATTTGCTATTGGCTATTTGTTGCATTTGGCAAAATTATTGACGTATACACAAACCAGCAAATAAAGGCAAATACGGCCTTCCACACATGGACGTCAAATACCAAACTTTTACTTGATTTAGTTTGCAGTGCGACAAGGTTTTAAATGAACGTGGGTGGTGGCGCTGCTCGTAAAGGAGAACTGTCAAAAATGATGTTTTTGTATGATGGCAGCGTTAGTTCCTTTTTTCGCCACGTTCATTTAAAGCCTTGTCGAGCTGTTCTATCCCTAGTATCTCTTATTAGTCTGTGGCTGTACTTGCCTATTTGACTCTTTTGATGTGCGTCAAAAACCGACAAAGGTACGGATACGTGTATTTGGTATTGGTCATATTTGTCAAATAGGCAAATAAGGCCAATACTTGTCAAACATACCGTCTACACATGGTGAATTTTTGGCGAATACATCAAATACGCAAATACAAATAGCCATATGAAGTGCCTGCATTAGACCAATCACCCATAATAAACATCAACAACCCATACCATATTGGGCCAACCAATGACGTAGACCCATCACCCATAACAAACATCAATTACAACCCATACCAAATTGGGCCAACCAATGACGTACTGGAGGGACTTCATATGACTATTTGTATTTGCTATTGGCTATTTCTTGCATTTGGCAAAATTATTGACGTATACTCAAACAAGCAAATAAAGGCGAATACGGCCTTCCACACATGGACGTCAAATACCAAACTTTTACTTGATTTTGTTTACAGTGCGACAAGGTTTTAAATGAACGTGGGTGGTGGCGCTGCTCGTAAAGGAGAACTGTCAAAAATGACGTTTTTGTATGATGGCAGCGTTAGTTCCTTTTTTCGCCACGTTCATTTAAAGCCTTGTCGAGCTGTACTACATGGGCGTCGGCAGAAATAATTTCCAAGGGGTGCAGATTTTAGCTTTCTTTCTTTTCTTTTTACTTTTTATTTACGTCAACAGAATACATTTAGTGCCGAAACATTACGAATTATCTTTGTACGGCATGGTAATAGGGTTACAGACGGATTTATTTCAATAATTCCTTATGATCCCGAGATTCCCAAGGGGTGCAAGCGCACCCCCTGGCACCCCCCTGCCGGCGCCAAGCCGGCGCCCATGGTACTATCCGTAGTATCTCTTATTAGTCTGTGGCTGTACTTGCCTATTTGACTCTTTTGATGTGCGTCAAAAACCGACAAAGGTACGGATACGTGTATAATTTGGTATTGGTCATATTTGTCAAATAGGCAAATAAGGCCAATACTTGTCAAACATACCGTTTACACATGGTGATTGTTTGGCGAATACATCAAGTACGCAAATACAAATAGCCATGTGAAGTGCCTGCATAAGAAAACTTTAATCATTGGGGCCAACACAGAGCCAGCGCATTGGGTCAACGTGTAAAGTACGGACTACGGAATGTCGCTCCCAACTTAAAAGAAGGTCTCTAGTTTTTGTACTTAGGCTGAATGCGTTGATCCAATGTGTATAGCGAGCTTAGTGATAAGCCAGCCCCGGATCTTCATTTTTTTAGGCGGGGCAAAAACTGAAAAATGCTGTTGTTTATTTTCACCTTTATCTATACTTCTATACTAATATTATAAATGCGAAAGTCTGTCTGTCTGTCTGTCTGTCTCGCTTTCACGCCAAAACTACTGAACCGATTTTAATTAAATTTTGTACACAGATAGTCTAAAGCCTGAGAAAGGACATAGGCTACTTTTTAACTGAAAAAAGGGGTCGCAAGGGGGTGAAAATGCGTAAATTTGTTCAAATTAAGTTAGTTCCAAAAATCATAACAGATGGCGCCAAGAGCCGTCTACATCGCGCTAGCGCTTGCTCTTACGTGTTTCTATAAGAGGTGGTACCATCTCAATTCACATTTTTCGATGCTTTCAATTGTTTTACACGTTTTTATATAACTCACTACTCAGTACTTTATCTATGATAAATTATAGTTTATGGGTAAAGTTAAAGGGGGCTAAATAAGCTTTAAAATTTGGCATAAATAAAGTTTAATTTTAAATAATGAAATATTATGTGCACACTGCACAGCTGTTTTTGGGTAAGTATTTTGATGTAAGGGGTAAGGGTTTTAAAAAGCTTTTAAATTTGACAACAATTTTGTTGACACCGCGCGCTTTAAAGTTTAAACTGAAGTCCACGCGGACGAAGTCGCGGGCAACAGCTAGTCATCCATATAATTTCAGCTATAATATGTGCTGCCCCGATCTGCGATTCCTGCAGGCGAGCGGGAGCCGGGCGCGTTTTTTGAACTATGCCTAGCCTACGCGACTCGCGATTCGCGAATAATCTATACATATAATAAATCTGTAGAAATGTCAATTCTGTACATTAAAGATATTCAAAAAATAATAAGCGGAGGGTGTCACAATATCGCTATAGAAGCCGAAAAATTAGTTAGTTTTTTTGTCTATCTGTCTGTCTGTCTGTCTGTCTGTCTGTCTGTCTGTCTGTCTGTCTGTCTGTCTGTCTGTCTGTCTGTCTGTCTGTATGTTTGTTCCAGCATCACACGAAAACTACTGATCCGATTTGAATGCAGTTTTCGCAGATATATTTGTCTTCTTCTAACTTAACATCTGGTGTATAAAAAAAATTCTCCCCACCCCTCTAAAGGGACGAAAGAGGGGGTCAGATTTTGTATAAGACTTTTGCTTTAACACGAAAACTACTGATCCGAATTGAATGCGGTTTTCACAGATATATTTGTCGTCTTCCAACTTAATATCTGGTGTATAAAATTTTTCCCCCCACCCCTCTAAAGGGACGAAAGAGGGGGTCAGATTTTGTATAAGACTTTTGCTTTAACACGAAAACTACTGATCCGATTTGCATACGGTTTTCGCAGATATATTTGCCTCCTTCCAACTCAACATCTGGTGTATAAAAATTACCCCCCCCCCACCCCTCTAAGGGGACCAAAGAGGGGGTCAGATTTTGTATCAAACTTTTTTCTTTAATGGACTTACTTCATATTATTAACTGTTTTTCCAACTTAACATCTGGTGTATAAAATTTTTCCCCCCACCCCTCTTAGGGGACAAAAGAGGGGGTAGGATTTTGTGTCAACTGATGAAGTAGAAATACTTTAAATGGCAAAACAACGTTTGCCGGGACAGCTAGTAAAATAATATGTTCGTGCAACATCCGCGCTCAGGGTATCGGTCAAGTTGATATGGCCATGAAATTGCTGTACTTGTGCTATTATTTATTTCGTGGTCAAAGTTAAATACATAAATGATGAGTTGTCCATTGGTCCGTGAAGTGTGAATTTTGCCCCCCCCCCCCCCCCCCCCCCCCCTAGATCCGGGGCTGTGATAAGCCTAGGTACCGATTATTACTACCTGCCATTTGCAAATCTTTATAATACCTACGGTACCTACTCATTGTTAGGTACTATGTACAGTACTTATAGAGTACTTATTTCACTTTGTGAATACGTTTTGTTGTGATAAATTAAGAACATAATTTTTCTTGTTGACTAAAATAACGTTATTTTTGGCCAAACGGTTAACTGTTTAGGGGTAGACTTAGCAAGTATCAAATTATTGTTATTAGCATACTTTCAGATTGTCCATACCATACCTACTAATATTATAAACGCGAAAATGTCTATTATCTATTCACACCCAAACCGCAGAACCGTTTTTGCTGGGTATGGAGACTGAGTCCCGGGAAATGACACATTAAGTATAAGATACTTTTTATCCCGAAAATTTTTACGGTTCCCGCGCGATAAATGAATTTTGGAGTAACGAAGTTGCGGGCGTTATATTATATCTAGTAATACATTATTATAACATTACTAGCTGTCCCGGCAAACGTTGCTTTGCCATAATATAAAGTACCTATTTCGCCCATATTATTTTTTGAAGTGACTAAATAAGTACGTTACCATAGCAACGTCTATCGCTATCCCGTCGCAGAAACAATTGTCGCTCTCAGTCTCGAGTTGTAATAATTTACTATTATTTATTCAACAAATGCACTTATCAATATATAAAGTACCCAGTAGCCGATTCTCAGACCTACTGAATATGCATATAAAATTTGGTAAAAATCAGTAAAGCTGTTTCGGAGGAGTTCGTGGACTAACATTGTGACACGAGAATTTTATATATAAGACTAGCTGTCCCGGCAAACGTTGCTTTGCCATAATATAAAGTATTTCGCCCATATTATTTTATTGAAGTGACTAAATAAGTATGTCGCCAATCGCCATGGCAACGTCGATCGCTATCTCGTCGCACAAACTATGGTCGCCGTCAGTCTCAGGTTGTAATAATTTGCTATTATTTATTCAACAAATGTACTTATCAATATATAAAGTACCCAGTAGCCGATTCTAAGACCTACTGAATATGCATATAAAATTTGGTAAAAATCAGTAAAGCCGTTTCGGAGGAGTTCGTGGACTAACATTGTGACACGAGAATTTTATACAGTGAAACCTGGTTAATTGGGATCTCAAGGGACCAAGACTTTTGTACCAATTATTAAGGGCTCCCAATAATACAGTTATCCAATTAAGCAGGTTAAAATTATGGGTGTCTCATTTACAGAGGCCGGCACTCACAGAGGTCAATGTGTGTCGCTATTCAATTTTAAAAGCTTTTATTCGTTTTAGCTTTCGATCAATACACTGAGACCGAATTTCCTCGTTGTTTTTACTTTTTAATAATTCTACGGGTCGACTATGGTGTGTTATTCTCACTACACAGTTCACGACGCTTTCCACTAGCATAATCTGATAGAAGTTTAAACTGATAATGTTTTATATTTACGTTTGAACATTTTTTACACTTTTAAGCCGGGTCCAGAGTCCAGACGTGTGTAACATGTAATGTAATTCACCGTGTAATGTAACACGAATTCTACGTGTGGACGGCACTACGAGCATTACATGTAACGCTCGGGGTTTATCCATCGGCTGTCGGTTTTCGCGCGAGCACAAAGGCTCGTTTGGACAATTCGCTTTGAGTTCGTGTGCCGTCCACACTGTTGACGCTAAATTACACGTAATCTTACATTACACGTTACACTCGTCTGGACCTGGCTTTATACCCTTGTTTTTAGATCAAAAACTGAGATAGTACTGACAAAACGCATGCACAACAGATGACGCGAAAATTAATGTATGTAAACAAACATGTCAAAACTTGTTACATCTATCGTAATTTGTCTCAATTATACAGGTTAATGAGCTACAGGGACTCAATTATAGAGTTAAATATCGAAAAAGAGAATTCAAATCTCATTTAATCAGTTTCGAAAAATCCAATAACAGAGGTCCCATATAGCCATTTTTGGGATCTCGACGTAACGGTTTCGACACCTTGTGCTAAGACTTATTTGTTCTCGACACTTAATCGCGTCGCCGTTTCATAAAGAGAAGTCGCTGCAACTAAAATTGGGGACACGTATCGTAATTTGTCTTAATTATACAGGTTAATGAGCTACAGAGTCTCAATTATAGAGTTAAATATCGAAAAAGAGAATTCAAATCCCATTTAATCAGTTTCGAAAAATCCAATAACAGAGGTCCCATATAGCCATTTTTGGGATCTCGACGTAACGGTTTCGACACCTTGTGCTAAGACTTATTTGTTCTCGACACTTAATCGCGTCGCCGTTTCATAAAGAGAAGTCGCTGCAACTAAAATTGGGGACAAGTCGACACAGTCACATTCGGTTTCAAATTTACGTCGCCGTGTCGTAATATTGTTACCATATTTTAACTAGATTCCACAAATCATTCGTTCATTTATCCGTTCATTCGTTGCATCACATTGACATAAGTGAAAGACGTAAAAAATTAAAAATAAGATACCGCCATCATATCACCAAGGTAAGTAAACAAATATTTTGTTTTTCATTATTATGGTTTTCTACGCCCAAATCTTGATGGGAAATTAAATTCATCGTGTATTTAGTGGGATAGTTCGAAATTTATCAACGCGCCACCTTAATTATCTTATTTTAACCATTCCTACGAAAATACATTGTTGGTTTATATTATTAATTTTATTTTGTATTCTCAAAATCTTATATCTAATGCAACTTAAGTCTTGAAGTTATGACAGTCGCGCACGACCGACGACAGTCGTAAGCTCCGCGCGACCGTGTCAAAGTTATATGGCACGATCGCGCGCGGCTTACGACAGTCGTAGGCCGCGCGCGTCAGTCGCGGGCCTCGGAAGCGGTGCCATACATTTTCATACGTTGACTATGGTCGCGAGCGTCCGACGACAGTCGTAGGTCGTGCACGACCGCGATCGATCGCGATGCACGGAATTGTACCATTATAGATTCGTCATGTCTGTCTGTCTGTCTGTCCGTCCGTCCGTATGTCACAGCCACTTTTCTCCGAAACTATAAAAGCTATACTAATGAAACTTGGTAAGTAGATGTAGTCTGTGAACCGCATTAAGATTTTGATACAAAAATGGAAAAATTATTAAAAATTTTAGGGGTCCCAAGTACAACTGAAACAAAAATATTTTTTTTTCATCTAACCTATGCGTGTGGGGTATCTATGGATAGCTCTTCAAAAATCATATTGAGGTTTCTAATATCATTTTTTTCTAACCTGAATAGTTTGCGAGAGAGACTTCCAAAGTGGCAAAATGTGTGTCCCCCCCCTCTAACTTCTAAAGTAGGGGCATAATAATTCAAAAAAATATATATGATGTACATTACTATAAAAACTACCAACGAAAATTGGTTTGAACGAGATCTAGCCAGTAGTTTTTTTTATACGTCATAAATGATAAACCATAAATTTAACTTTCATTATATCAAAAATGAAATATTAAAATAAATCAAAAACCTTATAATTTCATAGAAATAATTCTTATTGCTGCTGCGGAACCCTTCCTGGGCGAGTCCAACTCACACTTGGCCGGTTTTTTGAATATTATTTTGGTACTTATAGTTACCAATAATAGGCATTGTTTTATACCACTGAGGACTGGCATTAAAAATAGTTACAAATTACCTTATTAAGTATGTAAATTATTGTTTAAAAAGATAAAAATATGTATCTAAATTAAATATGGGGAGAAATAAGTACCACAGATGTATAAATAAAGAATATTTATTTTTCTATAAACACATTCCTCTCTGTATTATCAATAGCTCACATCATATAAATCGCGGATCGCATTGGGCATTCGTCAACGAAGTCGTGTGCGTGGATGGAGAAGAGTTCAGCGGATGTGCCGCGGGGCGAAGTCGAGACGAAGCGCCCAGCGCGCGCGGCTCCTTAGCTAAACAATTTGTGCATCGAGGTCAGGTAAAGATAACTTTAATCTCTAAATCACATTTGGACACTAATATACATGTATAACTACTTTCAACGAGTGTCAATATTGAGCAGTACGAGGGGTGCCGCGGGAGCGCGCGGCGCGCAGCCTGCGTCACGCGGGCCCGTACGCGCAGTCGCCGCGGCGCGCGCCCGCCGTCTCCTCGCCGGGCAGC
The DNA here is from genome assembly GCA_963422495.1 of Polyommatus iphigenia. Taxonomy (NCBI): domain Eukaryota; kingdom Metazoa; phylum Arthropoda; class Insecta; order Lepidoptera; family Lycaenidae; genus Polyommatus; species Polyommatus iphigenia. Next base: position 39,347,621 of record OY730180.1, on the reverse strand, counting down.
ACGGCGGCGCGCCGCCACTGGTCGCGCACGCGCTCCACGTGCCGCAGCACGCGCACCACGTTCATGCCCGCCAGCTTGCGCACGTCCTCCTCGCTCCACGCCGGGTCGCGCAGCAGCTCCGCCAGCAGGTGCGGGTAGCGGGACACGTCCTCCAGCCCCTCGGGCGGCGCGTCGATGCCGTCGTAGCCCGCGCCCAGCCCCACGTGCTCCACGCCCGCCACCGCCCGCACGTGGTTGATGTGCGCCACCACATCCTCCACCGTCGCCCGCTCGCCGCACGCGACCAGCTTCGCGTAGAAGTTGATCATCACCACGCCCCCGTTCGCGGCGATCATCCGCAGCAGGTCGTCGGGAACGTTCCGCGACGAGTTGCACAGCGCCGCGGCCCCCGAGTGCGAGAACACCACCGGCGCCTGCGACGTCTCCAGCGCGTCCCGGGCCGTCTCCTCGCCGGCGTGGGAGAGGTCGACGATCATGCCCAGGCGGTTCATCTCCCGCACGACGGCGCGCCCGAACTCCGTCAGGCCGCCGGACGTGCCGGCGGCGCGCGCCCATCGCGTATCACAGGTGTGCGTCACGGTCAGGTAGCGGGCGCCCAGCTGGTAGAAGGCGCGCAGTACGGCCAGGGAGTCGCCGAGCGCGTGGCCGCCCTCGACCCCGATGAGCGAGGCGATGCGGCCGTCGCGGTGCGCGTCCAGCAGCTCGGCGGCGTCGGAGACGAGGGCGAGGTGCGCCGCGTTCATCTCCACTATCCTCTTGATGACGTCCATCTGCTCGAGCGCCAGCTGCACGGCGTCGCGGTCGCGCGCGCCGCACGGCACGTACGCGGACCAGAACTGCGCGCCGACCTGGCCCAGCCTCAGCCGCGGGATGTCCGTGTGCGACCAGCGCGAGCGCGCCCACGGCTCGAGGCCCTCCAGGCCGGCGCTCAGGTTGAACTCGCCGATTTTGTTGTGAAGAAATTTTCTAACGTTCCACGCCAGGTCGTTGTGGCCGTCGACGAGAGGCGTGTCGCGCAGCATCCGGCGGATGGTGGTGAGGCGCTGCTCGGGCGTGGCGCGGCCGCCGCCGCCGAGCACGAGGGGTAGCGCCAGCGCCAGTACGAGCGCGGCCAGCACGACGAGCGCGGCGAGCGCGATCCGCCAGCGCGGCCGGCGCGGGAGAGGTTTCTCGTCGGAGCTGCCCGAGGCCGACGCGGAGAGGGAGTCTGGAGCCCACCGGCCGCACCGCTCCGCCACATCCGGCAGCGAACCAGGGAACGTCATGCCCTCTGGTACTGCCGCCTGAAACAAAACATATTACTTAGAGGTATGTTACATACGTAATTTAAATATTTTATTGATATGAAAGAATGAATATTTTTTTATATTTCTATTAAGGTTTTCAGAATACTATCCATATTTCACGTCATAACTTATATGAACGTCACGTCATACTTCTTGGGATTCAATTTTACCAAGTTTATCACATACATATCCATAAAAACCTATATAATTATATCCTTAGTGCCTAATTAAAAATAATTGTGTGGAGTGTGGTAGGAAAATGCACCAACTACCAACCCGTACGGTACTTATAGGATTGCAGCGTTAAACGTTCCTTAAGCCTTATAATATTTTATGCAAATAAAATGTAATTACTACAGCAATTAAGGCTGTTGCCCCCCTGCCCGTTCCACGTATTTGAAGAAAAAACCATTCTCGTTACTGAGTAAGGGAGTACGGAGGTAAGCGTTCAAATAAATGAGCAATTATTTACTAAAGTACATAAAACACGACATCCGCAATCAACAGTAAACTGGAAAATATTTTATTATTGAAAGATATTTTTGCGATTATAATTTTTAATGATTTGATACCTTTTGTGAGGTTAGATGGCTGAAATATTAATAAATAATATTATAATATTAAGCTTACCGAAAAATATAATGTTCTCGTGAGATAGTTTTCTGGGTTCTGTAGAAGTCATTGCACATACTAGTCTTTGACCAAAATATTCTTACGGAAATGCTACGTGCATACTTATATTCCTTGTTCATAACTGGTCAATCAGTAAATAGTGAAAATGTTTTTTTCTCTAATAAATCTTTTTCGGACTCATCAGGGTGAGCGAAGTGAGCCCTATGATCATTTTGTGGTACATTTTACGGAAAAAGTATCACGCCTATTGATTTGTGTTTTAACATAGTAATTTTTATTTATATTGTGTAGATGTGTAATGACTACTCGTAATGATCATCAGTCAGTCAAGGTGTGACGACGCGAGCCCTCACAAAGCTCGGATTTTAGTTAGTTTATTTAAATCAAAAAACTAGTTTAGATATATTCATACTATCTGTGTTATTTTTCGCTCGCTGTGATTTTGAATCCCAAAATTACAACGCTTAGGCAACTAATAAAAATATATGCTCAAAGACTCGGAGTGCATAACAATAAACATTCTAAAATACGCAGTACGAGTCCCTTGTAAACGTCCTTTACCCTTTTTGAATCCTTATCGATGAAAGCATTGGGAAACATAAAGAGATCTTGACCCGGCTCACGAGTCACGACGCCGCGCGACCGCGTTGCCGCGCAGCTACATAAGTATATTTGTTATTACTCCAGAGGTTGTTTGCTTTCGAGAAACTTCTACGGTAAATTAAGAGTTCCGTCAAACCGTATGTATGGCTATTACTAAAACTGCAGTCGTGCTTTAACTCTACGTGTTTTTGTAGTAGTTGTAGGAAGTTTCTATAAATCGTTTTTATAAAATAACGCATTTAAAATCTTTATGGTTTTATTAATAAACAAAAATACGTGTAGCACTCGGGCCTGCCGTGGGAAAGCTATTGCATAGCATTTTTATCAACTTATACAATTATAATTCGCATACGTCTAGTTGCACGCACTCAAACACCGTGCCGAAGTCTAGCAACACCGCATCGCTGTGCCGGTAGGAATGGGGAGTGTTGGGTTATTTTCGTTACGGAATTTCTTGATTCGGTCGTCGCGCTCAAATCCCGCGATAAAAGCTATGCAATAGCCTTAAAATAAGGATAAACAAATCCAAGAGGCACTCACTGTCGGTTAAATGGCTACTGCAGCATAAAAGACAAAGACAGCAACATAAATTGGTCCTGTTTACGTAGTCACTATTTAGTAAAATGTACTCCTATCTTAGGGTCTACACAGACGGACTGCATTTCAACTGCAATCCAACTGCAAATTGCAGTTGGATTGCAGTTTGAATGCAGTTGACACGACTGCAATACGACTGCAACAGAACTGCAAGCCAAACGCGCAGTCGGATTCCAGTTCAGTTGCAGTCGGCGTGCAGTCGTGTGAACCGTTTGGTTTGCAGTTCTATTGCAGTCGTATTGCAGTCGTGTACTGCTGTCGTACTGCAATTTGCAGTTGGATTGAAGTTGAAATGCAGTCCGTCTGTGTAGATCCTTATTCTTCGTTTAAGACCACTAATGAACACGCTCTAAAACTTGAGTTATAGTTCTGGCGACGCATTATGTAAGTGTGTCGCAGAACCGGCAGCGGGCGTATCTGTAGAATTCGTCTGTATAATTACACTTTATAGTGCAAATGATGTCCATTTGGCACGGAGCACGGGCGAAGGAATTCGAGAACTGCATCTACATGTATTAGCAGGAACGACAATAATATGCCGCGTGTTCAATTATGCGAGGGAAACACATAATATGGGGAGGTGCTAGGGGGACCTGAATAGCCTCTGACCCATTTACGAGGGGAACCGGCGCGAATGGCCGCTCGCTGGGATTTCGCAGGCTCCAGATTAATACTGTAGGTGTAATAATAGCTGCAAAAAATACAGTGGATCCATTACACTTCGCGGGGCGTGTAACTTACTTGATGTAAAAGTGATCGAGTATTTTTAACTTATTTCCTCGTTTAAATTAGCCTCTCCTTAAAAAATGAAGTCTGATTTTTATCATATCTTTATCCATTAATTCTTCGATAATATATAACATAGAAGAGTATCATATTATACAAAATACACTCCTTAATCAAATAGCAATAAAGTTTCTCCTTCTCTGTTCCACATATCTGATAAAAACGGGACAAAGTATACAGTGTAGACTGTAGAGTGTAATCGTCAGAGTGAACTCGGGAAACCGCAATCCACTCTGAATAATCAAACCGATGTATAATGTATGTCGGTAGTTAAATTATGGCCCAATATGTAAACACCAATCGATGGTTTAAACTGAATTAAAAATACGTGCAGCATATACGTGGTTTTATTGTGTAAAGCTTTTGGCAGTATTTCAAAAGGATTTATCCGACAAAAAGTATATCGGTACAACATTTTTTCACAATAAAAATCTTTGAAATAAAATATAAACTCATTATAAAAACATCAAAATAATAAACACTATATTTCATATTTTCATTACACGAGCTAGTTTAATCTACGCGCATCACGCGGAATTTATTATTCTAATGAAAATGCATTTTAAGTAAAATTTATATTTTCTGGCGGCGGAGTTAATAAAAAATAATGAACGTATCTCCCACCACCGGACGCCCGGTGTAAATAATCTCTTCCCGGTCCACAAACTTTTAATGGACGCTCCAAATGAGAGAAGCAAATGTTTGCGGAGGCTTGAGGCTTGGAAACCTACACGGTACTACGACGCCTCGTACTGCCTGGAGTGAAGTTGTAAAGTTAAATCTTATTACGGGTGTGAAACAGTTACTTTGAATTTAGAAAAAGTTGATATGTTTTTAACAAATAAACCCTCATAAGTAATAGACTTATGAGGGAGGGTTTAGCCCACGTCGAAAATGGATGGGTCAAATGAACCACCTGGGGACGTATATAGGACGATATTAGAGCATAAAATAATAAGATTTAGCACTATGCCGTCACTTGTAAGCTGTCCAACTGAGTGCTGGTGGGAATTCAAAAGTGCATGTAGGGTAAGTACATTTTAGTCATATGATCCTGTACGGCATTTTTACCATCGATAGACACATGAAAAATAATAAGAAAGCCCGCAGTGCCGTACAAAAATAATGCGCCAACAAGTCGGTATTTTATTTTATTTTCAGCCAATTTCGATGGTAAATTTGGTCATTTGATTCAATACGGCATACGTTTCATACTGTTTGGATACAGCTTGGAATCAATTATTCCGCAACGCCGTACAAAAATAATGCGACAATAGAAAAAAATCGAGGGTTACAAACCCCTGTTTTTCAGGGGTCCGGGGGGTCATCTGAAACAGTACGGCTTCGGTTCCAAACATTATTTTAGCACTCAAAAGTACTATTAAAAATAATGCCGTCAAAAATTTTTTCTCCATTTTAATAATAATCTTAATTACTTGGTAACCTTGATTTTTTAAGCTGTAAAATTATTTGATTCTGTACGGCGACTTCTATACTTATTATAAAACAAAGTCGCTTTTTTTTCCCTCATGTCCCTTTGTTCCCTTTAATCTTTAAAACTACGTAACGGATTTTGATGATTCTTTCAGTGTTAGATAGCCCATTTATCGAGGAAGGTTATAGGCTATATTTTATCACGCTAAGACTAAATAGGAGCGAAGAAATAGAGGAAAATGTGGAAAAAACAGGGAAAATTATTTGAAAGGGCTAACTTGAACGCGCTATCTTAGGAACTACTGGTCTGATTTGAAAAATGATTTCAGTGTTAGATAGCCCATTTATTGAGGAAGGCTATAGGCTATATTTTATCACGCTATGACTAATAGGAAAATGTGGAAAAAATGGGGGAAACTATTTGAAAGGGCTTATCTCGCGAACTACTGGAGCAATTTTTTGTTATTTGGCACAGATAAGAAGTAGACCACGTGAAGGATCATAGGCCATCGATTTTAATCATTTTTTCAGTGGCTATATATTTTATACCCGTGCGACGCCGGGGCGGGTCGCTAGTTATTTATAATATGATATTGTAAAATACAATTGATTGAGTATTGCCGTTCAAAAGAAACTGTTCTAAAAAAATAAACAGAAATACAAAATCTGAAATTTTAAATATTCATAGATTAATAAAATAAAGCAATTTTCTACATTTTTCCTTCGTCTTAAATAGTATTAAGATAAATAAATTAGGAAAAAATTATGCGCTACATTTTAATGCAGAGTAAGTAAAGTTCCGTACCATCATAGAAAAAAATTGTGTTTTTTTGTATGGGAGCCCCCCTTAATTATTTATTTTTTAAAAATGTTAGTATTGATTTTTTAATTAAAAATGAAATTGAGTATTTTGTGAACATTTCAGGTGTCTACCTGTTGCCATTATTGATATTGAGCAAAAAATTGAAAAAAAATCACGTTTGTTGTATTGGAGCCCCCCTTAAATAATTATTTTATTTTGTTTTTAGTATTTGTTGTTATAGCGGCAACAGAAATACATAATCTCTGAAAATTTCAAATCTCTAGCTATAACCGTTTTTGAGTTACAGCCTGAAGACAGACAGACATCGAAGTCTTAGGTAAAGGTATCCGTTTACACCCTTTGGGTACGGAACCCTAATAAAACAACTATTTTTTAGAAAAAAATCGATATATTTCGTTGTATCCAGGACTTTTCTTACATTTCGTTCTATGGATATTTGCTTGAGTTTTTTTTTCCTACAAACCTTTGGACCAACAAAAATGTACGGCGTACAAAAAAATATGATCTATGCATAAGGTGACCATACGTCCCGCTTTGGGCGGGACAGTCCCGCTTTCAGGCAGTCTGTCCCGCTGTCCCCCGCGAGGCCAAAATTGTCCCGCTTTTGCAAACAGACAAAATGACAATTTAAAACTATTTTTATGTTTGAAATGCCTGTGTAATGCCTGGAAATAACGCACTCCCATTCAACAAATGTGGTTATTCTGCCATAATTTGCTTATACAGATAGGCACTAGACATTAAAAAAATACTCAATCAATTATTGTATTTACCTCTATACTTTCATAATTAATAAGTAATAACAAAATGAAAATAAAAGTCTTTTTATTATACAAGAAAAATGGGGGGGGGGGGGGATCCGTAGATGTCCCGCTCTGACTAAAAAAATAAATGGTCACGTTATCTATGCATAGCATACTTTCAAAATGAATTAATTTTATGTTGGTTCAAATGACCCCCCGGACCCCTGAAAAAGGGGGGTTTGTAACCCTCGATTCTTTTCTATTGTCGCATTATTTTTGTACGGCGTTGCGGAATAATTATTGATTCCAAGCTGTATCCGAACAGTATGAAACGTATGCCGTATTGAATCAAATAACCAAATATACCATGGAAATTGGCTGAAAATAAAATAAAAATACCGACTTGTTGGCGCATTATTTTTGTACGGCACTGCGGGCTTTCTTATTATTTTTCATGTGTCTATCGATGGTAAAAATGCCGTGCAGGATCATATGACCAAAATGTACTCACCCTACATGCACTTTTGAATTCTCACCAGCACTCAGTTGGACAGCTTACAAGTGATAGCATAGTGCTAAATCTTATTATTTTATGCTCTAATATCGTCCTATAAACGTCCCCAGGTGGTTCATTTGATCCATCCATTTTCGACGTGGGCAGGTAGTCTATAATATAAGAAAACCGTGTCCACGCACACTATAAAGAGTAAAGACTTATTGGCTTCGTCTAAAACGTAAGAATTTAGAATAGTCGCTTAAGGCCATCCCCCGAGCAAACGACCTTGACCATACATTTGCCGAGTCGCCGAGATCGCACCAAAACCCTATTTTTTTATATATCTTAGTTCAAAATTGACCTAAAAAAAATTAAAACGTGGAATATGTAGTTTATGATATTGTCAATCTATTAGCGTATGTTTCAAATAACAGTAATTTGTAAATACTAAGGAGATGCTGAATGTATGCTTGAATATTAATAAATCGGTTTTACTTTGGAATTCTATTTTTGTTTATTATCATTAGTATAATAAACAAAAATAGAAAATTTAAAACGTGGAAAGGAATGTTGATATGCTGAAGATTATTGCTGTATTTTTATTATAACTTTGTAGCTTTCAAATTATGAGTTTATAAGCCCCTAAATACGGTAAATTACGGAATCTCCGTAGGGAAGGCCCTTAATAAATAAAGACAAAACGTTGTGTAACAATAATATACATTTAGACGGATGTATATATAACCATTTCAAACTTGAGTTTATATACCCGCATGTTTCCATATTATCGTGTCTCGCAAAATTGTCGAATGATATGTTCCTTTTGTTCATTCCTTTGTTATATACTCGTAGTGGAGGCAGTGAAGGTTTTCACCTCCGATTTCGTTGAAACTCCATCGATTTTCATGAAAATTGGTAAGTAGGTGGGGGATACCCTAAGAAACAAAAGTGGCATAGTGTCAACTTGCGCTTTTGCCCTGGGGGTGGATGCCAACCCTTCTCGGGGGGTGAATTTTTTTTAATAAAAATAACCCCAGAAATCAATAAACACACAAATTCTAAGCAAAATTTGTTATGTATAGTTTTTTGATTAAATCAATACTTTCGGAGTTATTAAAGATCAAAGATAATGTTTTTGCGTGAGAAAAATACATGTCTTAAAGCGGTTTTTCATAATTAAATAAGAAACTATAGGTTTTTACGAAAAATGTGTAAGTACCAAAATTAAACCCAATAAAAAGCAAACTAATTTATACTCTAAAATACCTTCCTTTATTCATTCGAAGTGAGCTATAGGTGATTGCATATATAATTTCTTTCGGCGAGTACCAAAGTCTAAGCATTCAAACTTAAATAACGGTAAACCGATGCATTTTATGGCATATACTTCCTTAAAACCTTTTAAAGTGCTTAAAAGTACATTTCTAATAAGCATTTTATAAAGTTAATAGCATCAAAATTGACCAAGTTATGACAAAAATAAGATGACCCTTTCAAGTTTTTTTGGAAAAATCAAAAAATAAAACGTTGATAATTTCTACAATAATTCAAATTTATGGTTATCCCCAAAGACTTTTCTTTATTTTAGCATAAGTAGTGACCTAAAAAATTTTTCTTGGTTTAGAATACTTAGTTTTGAAAAAAAGAATGATTTAGTAAAATCGAAATTATTCAAATTTTCGTAAATATCATTTTGTTTTGAACATAAATTCAAAAATATTGAACCTTTGTAAAAATTATGAAGAACGAAATTTGTGTCCTTTTGGATGAAAAATAACGAAGATAGAGACGCTTAAAGCCTAACTTTTACTGCGAGAACCATGAAACCGGGACCTTTTAACCCTATTTTTTTTTAAACCATGGGTTTTAAAAAGTATTTTTCAAGTCGATCTTAAAGCTCTTTAAATTACCTTTAAAATGGTCTATAAATGAACCCAATAACTTAATAATTAACAGAGCTATTGTGATATTAACGAACATTTTTTTGAAAACAATTTTGAAGCTCAGAGATTTGGGATGCAAATATTGTAGGAAACTCTGTCAATAGGTACATCTATACTAATATTATAAATACTAAAGTGTTTTTGTCTACCTGTTACATCTTAACACCCAAACGGCTCAACCGATTTTGCTGAAATTTGGTACGGTATGAAAATACTTTGAGTCTCGGGAATGGATATGGACATAAGATACTTTTTATCCCGAAAAAATGTACGGTTCCAGCGCGATTGCAGGCGTCATCTAATCCATACTAAATTTACATTAATCTTTTCAAGTTTTTCAATATTCAGAAGGTAAACGAAACGGTCAATGTCTATTAGATAAGAGAGGGGCTTTTTTAATGATGTGCATCTATTAAATATTTCAGTCTAGCAGATTCAGCCTTTGCGTAAATTTTTTGCACAGAGGGTAGTTTGAAATCGTTGTTTGAATATTTTGAATGTAATTTGTTTGAATATAATATCAATGTTTGAAATATATTAATAAAATTTATCTTAACTATGAAAAAATAATTCGAACCCATTAAACCTGATAAAAAACTTAAAGCTTATTATTCAGACATTGGGTAGTTTACAAGGGTGCAAAATTTTCGCAAAAAAAAAGCTTAATAAGAAATTAATACTAAGTAAATAAACTGAAAAAGTTGGGTTCAAAAACCTAAACCTATTAAGTTTTTTAACCCAATTTTTACCGTTATTCCGCAATAAAGGGGTACTTTTTGGGGTTTATATTTCAGTCTTATCCAAAAATTATATCATAAATATTAAATAAACTCTTTATGTAATGTAAATATACGATTTTAAACCAAAGAAATACAAATATTTTTTTTCACGAGTAAAGGGATGGTTGCTAAAAGGATTGAAAAATTTATTATAATGTTATCATAAATCATGGATAAAACATTAAAAACATTTATTTTATCAAATTAAACACAATTAGTTAAGCCAGAATGGTTAAATCTGCATTTTTTCTATTTTCAGCAAAAGGGGTGGATTTCACCCCTAAAATAAAAAAGCGCGATACGAGCGTATGTCACTTTTAAAGTAGAGGGCTTAATCCCAAAGTTTCTTCCAAATCGATGGAGGTTCAACGAAATCGGAGGTTGCACCTGATTTTTGCCTTCATTTACTGTACTAGTATTCCTATTATAAACAAGAGCGCCTGTTCTCTGCATTACTTATAACGTATGTGATTTCGTTATTTAAATTAGTAAACGCGGGAAACCAAAAATTTTTTTGCAATTGAAACCCTTCTTCTCGGAACTTAAAATGAATTTCAAATTTTAACTAAATCGATTTAAGCGTGACGAGACAATTAACAGATTAATAAAATTACTGAAAATCTTATGGACATACTTTTACATTTACTAATATTAATAGTATAATTGAAGACATAAATATATAATAATTAAATTAATATTAGTATAATTGAAGTATAAATTAGGACACTGAAGCAGGTAAGTAACAGTTAAATTTTTGCACAAATAGAAGCTTTTGGGCCTGAAAAATGATTTGAAATAAAAAAAATGTGAATCGTATGAGTAGCTAAATATATTAGCCATATGATGAAGTAAGTAAAATTCAAGCTTTGTTAAAATTATAAGGAAAAAAATGAGTTATTGTCCTTATATTATAAAATGTTGGTTATCTGGTTCTTCCACTCACGTCTTTAATTATAGATCGATATCCATAAAGGTACGTTATGACATAAAGGTAAATGGTATGTTAACAAAAGATGTACGATGTGGGTTAACTATAAAATAATAAGTTTGATACTTCTACCTGACTCTTAGCTTAACAATGTTAGCCGCAGTTTCGGACGCAAGTTTATAATTAATTGAAATCAGCCATAACCGGACCGCTATAAACAATGGTATTATAATTTTAATATGAGTAATGAGCTCATTAATAAACACTAATACATTAACCGAGGCATGTAGAATGTGGGCTTCTATTGTGATTGTCAATTATTCCCAATTTGTTCAACTAACCAAAGTTTAATCTATCGTTATATTATATTCTCTTTAGTTTTATAGTTCATTAAAAGAAAAACGAATGTTGTTTTTTTTCTTTTCATTTCAATTTTGCAATGATATTAAATTTAAAAGGTTTTAAAAATTGCCGAAATAAATAAAAGCATTTCTTTTAGAACCCGCGTCTCGTGAAATGACTTAGTGGACACTAATTGGACGGTGACAACGAAGGGCATTCAAATTTTCTTTTGATATCACTGAGAGTAAACAATGTCTGCTGACTAAAAAAAGGTTCAATGAAAAATTAAGAAACGCTGTGTTGTATAAAGCCGCCGTAGCATGATAGAAATACCACCAAAGTACATTTATCATTTTCTGGTTTATTCTCGTTGTAAATTAAAATTATGTAATATTAGCTGACCTGGCAAACATTGTTTTGCCATATAAATTATTTTTAGTATCAATGTAAAAAGTAGATAAAAGCCTATTCTCAAGCCGAATTTGTACATACAAAATTTTGTACATACAAAATTTCATTAAAATCGGGCAAGACGTTTTGGAGTTATATTAGATATATTTGCAATTTTACAACACTCCATATTAGTGTTACCATATTAAAAGACTGTAGAATAAATAACATAACGTGGTTGTTGGTAACTTATTTGCTACAAACGTTGCAGATAAAAGGTTCGTAGCAAGCGCGTAGCAAACTCGTAGCCACCGCGCGGCGTAGTAAACACGTAGCCACCGCGTAGAGGACGCGTAGCAAACCACGTAGCCACGACGTGGCAACGCCGGAGACGTTTCGTAGGATTACAATATACTTAGACCAAGAGTCAGTGCACATTACACCGTGAGAAAGCGTTGCAATATGATGAATTTTAAATGGCATGCAAAACTAAACACAATAATTTAGTGTAAACTTAAAAAAATCCGTCTTCATACCCATACAAATTGCCGATCCCGGCATCCGTATGGGTATGAAGACGGCATTTTTTTTTTGAGTTCTCAGCATTGTTCTCATAGAAAAAGTTGTTCATTTTGACGGGCTTATTTGATGGTTTCAAGGATAACGGTGTTTACACTAACATCTTGTACATGTTTCAAAATGCATACCGTCTCATTAAGTTGTTAATCCCAAGTAGGTACCAAAGAACAATATAACACAGTATCTGTATTAATTTATTTAAAAATTTTATCAAAACTTTGGACCCGAGTAATACCTGGATGTCGTCAAAGGGATTAGACGTTGTTTTGTAAGAATATTGTGTAGAAGACAAATAATATCGTGAAAGCCTCGCAGCCCGGTCACAGTAATCAAGGATATGAGAACGAGAAAAATGTGATAAACATTTATGAACGCGGTCGGTTGAATTCACAAAACTAATTATACGGAAGCTTTTCTTCTGTAAAGGCTTATTACATCAACTCGGATTCAGCCGCCTTAATGGCGGAATTAGTAAATTCCTTTTTTTTCTGATTACGGTATTCTTTAAAGTATTCTCGGAATTAAGACACTCTTATAATATAAAAATATAACACATGTACCGTTTTAACCACGCCCTAAAATATTATTAACATCAAATAGACTCAGTAGAAATCACTATACAAAAACTGTTTTGCGGCAATAACCATTTTTTCATAACTCCCGAGTGGGGAAATTTCCAGGAAAGAATTTAAAATTGATACCGGTATCGGTACGAGTAGGTGGATGCGGATGTCAAATATTTGTTCATCTCCTTTGCGAATATGTAAAGTCGTGTTGCGGCGGCGATGCAATGACGCTTTGGTATTTAAATTGATAGCACCTACTTGACTCCGATCCTGCCCGCCCTACCAGCCCGCCCTGCCCGTCTCACTATAAACAAATAGGACAAATTATTTATTTTCTTTTCGCTTCGACGTCCGACTTATGAGATGGCATTTCTCAGGACGTTTAGGTTGCGATATTAGACTTCAGAATTCGTGTGTCCATTCCATATACAAATAGGTTTTTTTTAATAAACGGTTGAAAGTTACCGGATACAACAATTTTCGCAAACGATCCCATAAAAACGGACCCGGGAGATAAACATCAAACAAAAATTGCATTTAGTATCCCTCGGCTCAGCCATTGCACCGTCGGTGACATAATGTGGCGTGAAATTCGCTAACCCTTTGCGAGGCTTTGCCGGACGAGGCAGAGGCTGCTCTCTCAGGCGGACGCGCGCGGCTTAACGAGTCCGACGCGTAATTAAAAACAATCGACGTGGTGCCCCGAGCCCCCGCCGTAGCCGAGTACGCCCCTATACGCAATTATCAAGTTTATACGTTTTAATTCCGTTTTATGGTTACACGGTTTGGCTTAATTTAAAGTTATGTACTAGCGTATATCTTGCGCAACCGTATAAGCTAATTTCACCATCCAAATTACTTTTGACATGAGCAATTTGTGCTGTTTCAAATGAATAAGTAATAAATCTACAAATCTGTGATAAATTTATATTTTACTGCTAAATGTATACAACAAAATTAACTATAAGCAGAAAAATACTGCTGAATAACAATAATTAAAATTACGCTGAATTGAACACTACAGAAACTAAAGTTGCAACGCCAAAGTTATAGTTGTTTTACAAACAAAACAAAAATTAAAAATTTAAAAACGTTATACTTTACCAACTTGAATATTAAGTGAAATTTATTCAAAAATACATTACTTTCGAGCTCTTTGCAAATAAAATCGTGCTCGTTTTAAAAAGAAGCCGAGCTACAGCTTTTGTTGTGAATTTTCATTCGAGTTAAATCATGGATAAGAACGACGAATATGCGATAAAATTCACAAACTTTTGACATACATTTCACAGGACTGTTATCTGACGTACTATGTGAATATATATCAAAAGATATATCGATTTCGTCCTACCCATTTGTGAACGATAGCACAAAAGGTTCGATACTGTTATGACTATGAGTTTCAAATGATTTTCTTTTTTATATAATATTATAACCATTAAGATAATAGAAGAACTTAAGTTTTTTCAAATTCCTTGTACTTTTTAGGTTACAGTATTATTTTCTTTTCTTTCTAAAAAACAATTAGATCTTTTCTTTTAATTAATTAACTTTTACGAGAAGTTCTTAATGTAATTTTTGTAACTATTTACTAGACTAGAACGAGACTCTGGCGAAAAACCCCCCCGCCAACACGCACTGGACAAGCGCGGCGGGTTATATGGTTTAACCATATAGTCCATCCCCCCTCTTATCATGGCACAAGTTCACAGACACAGAGGATCGTGAACTTTGGAAAGAAAGAGGAGAGGCCTTTGCCCAGCAGTGGGACACTGAAGGCTGATAATAATAATAATAATAATTTTGTAACTAAAGTTATTGTTACATTCAAATTATACACAATCATGACTTTACAAAGACAGTAGCAGTCAGTCAGTGTCGAAACTTTGTCTGAAGCGTCTCATAAACTATGCCGCATGGAAACTTTAAAGATACTGTGAGCTAGTTGTTTCGGTATTTGATTTAAGACGCAACTTTATCAAGTAGGTACTTTCTAGTGCCAGGTTTTGGATTTAAAATATTTGTTCTAGAATCGCCATGTAAAAATATTTGTAAAACTTTCAAACATTTTACTTATCGTATATTGTTTAATCAAAATTCAAATATATAAAATTTAAATCTAATTAATATTATTATTATTCATAAATTATACAAGAGAAAATATTGACAAAAAATTATGTACCGAAGTATGTTCACATGAAAAGTGTGAGTCGACATTTTGAGGGGTAACCTAATTTTTTAACAGGTCATATTTAAAATTAGATGGTCCCTCTCGAAGCCACAGCCTGATTTAGCTATTAATCAATAACCTAAAAGTGGACTTTGCCGAAAGAGCAGACACTTTAAGTTCAATATTAATAAAAGGCTTTTAAGTTATAATATTTAAAACGATAAGTAACAATACTTTTAGACGTATCAATTGTAATGTAGTTTATGATACAGATGTAATTAGCTTATCGGTTTTTATTATTAGAAACATAATCATATAATTTAATGTAATATTTAAAGTGTCGATATTATACATTCAATTTTATTATATTCAACATAATGTTGATGATAGTGTTAAGACAAATAGGGTCACAAAGTGAAAACAGAAGTATTTACTTATTTATTAAACTTCACCGAAAGGGTACACCCGAAATGTGAAATGGCATTGTCCGACCCACTTACAGATAAATAATTCAGAGAATGCAATGTCTGTACAACTAAATAGTCGAGAATAAAGGATAAAAAATATTTGAGTTTCGTTACAATTATTTAAAAAGGCGAGCATGTGAAGTTAATTGCGTTGTAAAGAATTTACTCTCTACTTTTGTGATACTCGATGACGCCCGCAACTCCGTTGCGCCAAAATTCGTTTATCGCGCGGAAACCGTAAATTTTTCCGGGATAAAAACTATCCTATGTCCTTTCCCAGGACTCAAAGTATCTCCATGCCAAATTTCAGCAAAATCGGTTCAGCGTTTGAGCGTGAAGAGGTAACAGACAGACAGACAGACAGACAGATAGACAGACGGACAAACAGACAGACACACTTTCACATTTATAATATTAGTATGGAAGTATGGATGTTATTATTACGAATCACTCGCCTATTAAGCAATTTATTATCTATTGTGCAACAATGGATGAAGAACATAATATTGTGCTAAAGTTCGGTGTAGGGATGACGAGAAATTAAGCCATTTACATATTACCGATCGTATTTTTACGAGCATTCAAAAATGTTGCTATCTCACACATATATTTAGCATGTTCGAAAAAAAAGCAGCTAAAGGACAAGGAATGTATTCAATTGACCATTAATCGTTTTCACATACTCAGATCTAACAAAAAAGACACTGCATAGCTACAGAAGCCCATTAAAAGAGTTCAACTAACAGATTTCTGTCTGGCAATCGTCAAACGGCGTCGAAACAGATGGTATTTCCGTTTAGGGCCATTACACACTTTAACGTGCGTGTTTATGATATAACGTCTACACAGAATGTATGTCAACACGAAACACAAAACGAAGCGACTGTGACGATGCAGGCGGGACGCGCTTCAAGTAATCCATACAAAGGGTAAATAGGAAAAGTGCACGTTGAGCCAAATGCAAAACGCATGGATACTGGTACAACTCACCTTAGCCTAGTTAGCTTCAAAGGCATTTCGGTTTCAGTATCGAGCCCAATAGGGTCTGTATTGGAGGCCACTGAACTCCGTAGAGTAGAGCCAGTCGCCAGAGCAAACCTATATCGATTCTAAATTATTACGTCTTATGATATACTTTTGATATAGCCTCGATATCTATAAATTATACAGGGACCAGGGTGTAACAAAAGTAAGTGATAATACTATTATTACGGGAGGTCACGACATTTTTGGTAACGATATCCAAAATGACTTACATTGCATTGACAAGATAAAGAGCAACTCTCTGATGCCAAATATGTCGGTCTGCCTGCGTAAAGTAGTTGCGTTCTCTGTATAGGGCGCCTGAAAACCCAGTTATCATGACAAAAAAAATGATAAGGGAAATGGCTGAGTAAGTTATATTAGGTAAGTACTAGTTGTTCTCATATCAGTAGCGTAAAAACTGACCAAATATTCGGTAGCGTTATGAAGCAACGAGCGTTCAAACGTGACTTATTGTGCGGGAGGTCACGACATTTTTGGTAACGATATCCAAAATGACTTACATTGCATTGACAAGATAAAGAGCAACTCTCTGATGCCAAATATGTCGGTCTGCCGAGCGTTCAAACGTGACTTATTGTGACCAAAAAAAATGATCAGGTAAATGGCTGAAAATTACAAATCGTAAACTGTCAGTACGTACTAGCTTATTGGCACCAAAACTGACCAAATATTTGGTTGCAATTCATAGTTATCGGCGACCTATGTCTGAACGTATATTCTTTAAGTATTTTACTA
Organism: Polyommatus iphigenia; assembly: GCA_963422495.1. NCBI lineage: Eukaryota > Metazoa > Arthropoda > Insecta > Lepidoptera > Lycaenidae > Polyommatus > Polyommatus iphigenia. Next base: position 39,330,274 of record OY730180.1, on the reverse strand, counting down.
GTAAAGTGCTTGGCTTAAAAACGAAAATCACACGCTTTTATGACCGGTGAGGAAACTTTTCATCGATGATTAAAATATCTAATCGCTAAAAAATCTGAAATCTCACCCTGCTCCGTCATCAGACTCTCACCACCAACCAAGTGTAGCGAATTAGGTCATCAGTAGAAAACAAATGAGCCCAAGCTCAAGGGATTTGGTGTATTTGGTCAGTTTTGGTGTCACTAAGCTAGCACATACTGATACTTTACACAGTTGTTGTTTTCAGCCATTTAACTGATCGCTTTTTTTTTGGTCACGATAAATCACGTTTGAACGCTCGGTGCTTCATAACGCAACCGAATATTTGGTCAGTTTTTACGCTACTGATATGAGAACAACTAGTACTTACGTAATATAACTTACTCAGCCATTTAGGGGGCGTCCACAAATTACGTGAGGTGTTTAGGGGGGAGGGGGTCGAGTCAAATCTCACTTAATCTCACGTTGGGGAGAGGGGGGGGGGGGGGGTCGCGGCAAATCTCACGTAATTTTTTTCTCAACAAAATAATAGGTACTAATTTAGTATTTTGGTCCATTTCATGCAGATTGTACGTATGCTTATGATTTAATCGTAAGCGTAATCGTTATACTATTAAGACCATTCCAAATTCGTTCGAAAGAAAATCGACTAACTGTCAAACCAAACGTTTATGTGAGAAACCCACATTTTGAAAAATCTCACGTGAGATTTGGGAGGGGGAGGGGGGGTTGAATAAAATCTCACGAAATCTCACCAGAGGGGGAGGGGGGGTCAAAAAATTCAAAAAAACACCTCACGTAATTTGTGGACGCCCCCTTACCTTATCATTTTTTTTTTTGGTCATGATAACTGGGTTTTCACAGAACGCACGTTACAGAGAACGCAACTACTTTACGCAGGCAGACCGACATACTTGGCATCAGAGAGTTGCTCTTTATCTTGTCAATCTAAAATAAGTCATTTTGAATATCGTTACCAAAAATGTCGTGACCTCCTAATCTATATAGGGTGTGTATGTGTTCCTTAATATATAGAGTTGACTGTAAAAGTAGCAGCGCTGAAAGAGCAATTTTTTTTGTGATTTGTATGGGCAAGCGCCCCTGTATCAGAAATTTCCCCATACAAAAGTTTAAAAAAAGTTTCTCTTTCAGTGCTGCTACTGTCACACTGAACTCAATACAGAGGACTCATACTCCTAAAGTATATCACTTACTTTTGTTACACCTTGTATAACGGTATGAAATAATATGAATCATGAAACGTCAACACATGTTCTAACCGCTAACGTGTTCTGATTGGTCAAAACTCCAAGAATCGGATCATATTTTAAGACAATACGAAAATCGTTTATCTAAACTACATTATTGAAAAAGAATTTGGATTCTAGCCTGCGTTTAATCTGTTCGAAATTCAAAAATTCAACGGGATAAACTTGCTTTATTGAGTTTCGTAAACATTGCTGTTTTTCAGTTTTTGCCTAAACGTTTGTAAAGGCTTTCAGACGGCAGTTGTACAACAGGGAGGCGCTTTCCCACGCGTCCGGGCAACCTTTTCTCTTGTTTCGCTGTGCGGCCTAATTGGTTTCCGGTAGTGGATGGTTTTGTAGCCATCGGAGTCGTAATATTCAAACTTGATGTCAAATTCGTGTACGCATTTTGATAATAAAAGGTTGATGCAAATACCTTGTGATTATTCGTAGCGAAATATAAATCTAAGTGTAAAGTTTTACGTTGAAAATTTGGAGAGCTTATATTATATTTTCTAGACTAGATGTCGCCGGCACATGCGTTGCGCCAAAACTCATTTATCGCGCGGGAATCGTACACTTTTACGGGATAAAAAGGATCCAGCTTTGTCCTTTCCCGGGACTCAAACAATCTCCATGCCAAATTTCAGCAAAATCGGTTCAGCGGTTTGGGCGTGAAGATGTAATGGACAGACAGACAGTCAGACACTTTCGCATTTATAATATTAGTATAGATTGCAACATTTTAAACACAGGTAACCATCACATGGTTGCTCGATGTTATTTTGACGAGAATTAACTCTATATGGAAGTTAGTATCTTTAAAAATTCACATTACAGGCAACGAATTCTTAAGTCCTTTTAGTACTTTTTCATACGAATTACAAGCTGGTTTTAAACGAGAACAATACTTTTTAAAGAGGAATTACACGGCAGATATGATATTACGTTATCGATCGCTTCCCGTGGGCTGTCTTATGGCTGGGCGGCTGGGGCGGCTAGGGCGGCTAGGGCGGCTAGGGCGGCGATGCTCGGCCTTGGTCCCAGTAATTGGGATGACGAACTCCCTGGAACCCGGGTCAGGGGCAGACCGGATTGTCGGACGAGGTCTGTCGGAACGATATTGAAACTGTCTAGAATTCTAGATTGATACTAAAATAATTGAAATATAAAAAAATGTATAACCATTGTACAACATAAAATATCACAATAAAAAATCGAAAGAAAAGCAAAGAGCAAAATAAGACATCTGATAAAGAAAAGTAAATTGGTAGCTCAATTTTGGGTAGGTTTTCATTAAATAAATTTATTTACTGTAGTTTTCATCTATTAATCTGCGTAATAATTTTTTTATTTATGTTAACAAATGAAAGTCTACATAAATGAAAATCTTTAACTCTTTTCACTTGCTATTCTAAAAGGTAAATCGAGCAAAACTACTAGCTAACATGATGAATACAACTGCGAAATGCGCAAGATTACATTTAATCAAAACGTTAGAAAAATCCTCTCTGCAATCGGATAAAGCATTTCATTTCAACAAGCTAGGAACAAAAGAGAACAAGGCCACACAACCTTCATCTCATACATTTAATGTTTTCGACTGCAGCCACTGTGACTTAAAGCTTTGTTTACGTATCTTCAGAATATGTTTAACAAAAGAAAATAAGAGCCTACTCTGATTTCACGATCTCCAAGAATTACCTCCAACAATAAAGATAAAAGAACTTTCCGGCCTATATTTATTGAGCACGAGATTAAAATCTGTATCAAAGAACCGTAATGCAGTGTGAAACAAAACATTACTAAGCTTTTACTTTTTACATTACGTGATATATTTTTTCTACGTCAAAATTAGTCGTGCGTGATTATTAGAATTCTTTTTAAATAAAATAAGGGGGCAAACGAGCAAACGGATCACCCTATGGAAAGCAACTACCGTCGCCCATGAACACTCGCAACATCAGAAGAGTTGCGTTGCCGGTCTTTTTAGTTAGAGGGAATACTTGAAGGTTTGTCATAACGGTACGGAAATACTGCTGGCGACAGTTCACTACATAGTTTACCCGTGCGTGGCAGAAAGTTACGGGAAAAACGCACAGTGAAAAACTGCCACTTATCAAGGTGATGAAAATATAACTCTGTAACATTCTCGAACTGTGTTTTGGTAAATTTGTATTAAATACTAATAAAAGATAAGCGGTCCATGATTTATTGATTTACTTAGTAAATTCTAAACTACCTGTAATGAGGGTTGTTGAAATTCTATTTACCACCAGGTGCCGCGATGTAGCCTTAGGGTCTATCGTGCCAAACTGCTGTCATATGTCACGATATAGAGCCTGTCATGTTTCACGGTAATATTTCTATTTGACACAAGGCTACACCGCGGCACCTGGAGGCAAATACAATTTCAACAACCCTCATTAATGTGAAACGTGTTAAGGGATGATTGTGACTGACGTAAAAATCTAGAAGATATTGTTAGCTAAAAAACTCACTAAACATTTATCATAACGAAGTGTAGTACGTAATAAAAAAAAAAGTAAAACACAAACTTACAAGTTGTCAATGGAACATGAAATATGAAGTTGTGTAACGGTTGAGTCGCCTATATTATCGTTATTTCCTTACGAACTCCAGTCGAGGAAACTTCCTGGGATTGTTAGCAAAACGGAGCATAAAGTAAAAAGTGTAAAATTAAACTTTTCAAGTTAGTTTTCAGTTCTCAAAGATTATTGCGAAGCGATTGCATATTTCTCATATCTTATGAAGTTTAAATTCATGCATTAAAGTTTTATAATGTAACTTGATAGCGGATAATGTTTTTCGAGATAATGTTTTGAGTTTGCATCATAAGTAGCATGAATTCTGAAATTTTTACTATTTCAGAATTCAGGCTATATGCTGATGTTGAATAGAACCAAAATAACGTCATTTGGTCGGGGTATGTAAATTCAAAGTCTGACGGGCTGGGTTTGACATAATGCGATCAAATTAGGTAGAACCGCCATCTGCCTATGAATTAACTTTGCAGTGATAGTACAGTTACGTTCAAAAGTCCAGTAGCAATCGTACGCAGCTATAGCGTCAACACTTAACGTTACTTGTGACCTTTTCTATAAAGACAATTCACACACACACATACACTTTGTTTGGTTGTATATTCATATCGTAAATTTCGTCTCAACATGTGAGCACTGCCGTGGCCTAGTGGTTAAGCAAGTGCGTGTGTTTATTCTAAGATCATCTGCATCAGCTAAGTTGCAGGATCGAATCCGATCCGTATTGAGTCTGCGTCGTTTTTACGTAAAACAATTTTTGAGAAATATTAATTATAAATTATTATGATTATGAATGTTGATACAACTATGTAGAATAAAAAATTACGTTTCTAACTAAAAGCACAGTAACGTTTAGTTAGAAACGTAACATTCTAGTCACAGCAAAGAATGTGAGGGTAGATTTAAAATAAAATGGAACGATTGCTTGAAGATAACAAAATATTAAAATGTTGTTAGTTGGTGAACTCAGCTACGAGTGTTTGTGTTCTTACTGTTGCGATACAATTTATCCAATATGCAAGCAAATATTACTATTGAAGCAAGAGCTAAAATTGTGGCCCTATATTCGAATGGCCTGAATACTTCTCAAATTTCTAACGAAATTGGCTTCTCAGTAAGTAGTAATTAATTATATTATTATTGTGATGTGTATTTTTTCATTGGTTAAAATCGTCTTTTACAATTTATTCTTTTTTTTTAGAGAAATACTGTAAGTCGATGGGTGAAAAGATACGAGGAAGAAGGTGGCTTGCAGAGTCGTAAACGAAGTGGAAGGCCACTTCTTATTAACCAGACTCAGCGGCGTTATAACAGTGCCATATATGGCAGCGGAGTATGAAACATGTGGTTTCATACCGACAAGTCGTTTTGCCGATGAATTTAACACGTCATTGGTCACCGTTCGTCGTGCACTTCATGACGAGGGATTATACCACCGAAAAAACCGTTTTTGACTCAAAGGCATAAAGACGAACGGCTACGCTTTGCACGAGAGTATTTAGATTTTGATTGGGAAACAACAATTTTTTCCGATGAGAAGACTTTTAAATCCTCTCAAAAAGGAAGACTACATTTATGGCGTAAAGATAACACCCGTTGGTGTGAAAATAACGTGGTGTCAAACACTGAATCTGGCAGAATAAGTGTGAACATGTGGGGATGGATTAGTGCTCAAGGGCCGGGTGAACTTGAATTTATACCTACGCGAGCCAACAGTGCAAATTATGTAGAAGTGTTAGAGGACATTATGTTACCTACTGTGCGAAATGTGTATGGTGATAGCGAAATAAGTTTTGTGCATGATAATTGTCCAATTCACCGAGCCTCCATAGTTCGCAATTGGTTCAGTGAACATTCTAATATTAAAGTTATTCCGTGGCCAGCACAATCCCCAGACTTAAACCCAATTGAAAATATATGGGGTTTAATGGTGCAAAGATGGCGAGCACGCGATGATAGATGTCCGGAGCTGCTCAAATCTCATTGCATGCAGTTGTGGGAGGATATACGTGGAACAGATATCTGTAAGAATATTGTGGCTTCCATGCGCAGACGTCTTCTTAGTTGTATCGAAAATAATGGAGGTTACACAAAATATTAAGAATCATTATTTATATTATTAAATTAAAAATGTATTTCTATGTCGCAATAATAAGTGTAAAGTAATTGTTATAATATTTGTATTTCGTAAGTTTCAATTGGGCATTCTACAAAGGAACGTGCTGGCCAGTAATTGGTAGGTTTAAGATTTTAAGGTTGAGGTTAAGTTTTAATCCTCTTTTCCTCGGAAAACGAATAATTAAACTATAACCTCAACAATATGAAATATTGATAACACAATAGATATAGGTATTATTATATTGATAGACCTGTGAATCAAAGATTTTACTATATCAATTCAATTGTTCAATAATAATTGTTATGTCATTGAAATAAAAATATATTTTTTGAAAGTGTTGTTTTATTATAATATATGTATAATTATCTAACTAAAATACTTTTACATTTAATATTATCTTATCACTATGTTTATGTTATAATTTAATATTATTCTTATTAAATAAAACTTTCAAAATAGTCATTTCATTAAGTTTTCAAAAATGCTGAGATAGTAAAAACAATATGAAAACTTTAAAATAATATGATAATCTGAGATTTGAACCGTGACCATTTTTCGTCCTGGCTATGATGCGAGGCCAACTATTTACCGATGGAGCTACGAACTATCTTACGTGTCTAGTGAAATTTTTGCATTTATTGACACAGTGCAGTGCAATAAATGAATAAGACAAACATAATATATGTTATCTTTGTCTTTCATCCACTACACGCAACTTTCTTGTATTGATACTGTACGACATTTAAGTGTGTACACGGTAACATGGCGCACACATAAATATGCACCGTACCGGCAAACGAATATAGTCGTTACGATGCTACTGGACTTTTGAACGTTGACTGTACATCAAAAGGTTTCAATTAACAGACCCGCTTTATACCTTACGGTTAACACTGTTGTTTGGTAGGTTTTGCTCATAAATAACCAGTATATTACGGTAGTTTTAAGGTTTATACTATATTTTATGTTGAAGAATGCACCTCTAGATGAGGTAATAAATGAAATTGCTTGCTTTAAACATTAACGGTTAATGTTTTTCTTAAAACCTATACAGAAGTTTTAACTATTACGGCTTTATTAGGTAAACTTTGTAAGCATTGCGAGAAATACTAAAACTACAAAGCAAATAAGTATCTATTGTTAGCTTACAACTATCCTTACAAAGAACATAAAACTACTAGAAGCTGCAGCTTGTTTTCAATAATAAGATCCATACTAATATTATAAAATATGCGAAAATGTGTCTACTATCTATCTGTTTGTTACCTTCTCACGCCTGAATCGCTGAACCGATTTTGGAACGGAGTTCCTTTTCGCGCGTTGCGAAAGGGGGCTAGGCCGAAAAAAATGTAACGACACTTTTTTATTAGTACCTGCATGTTAAGGGCAGAGGGCGTTGCGCGTTATAGTATTCCTGTGCGTCAACTAGATGGCGTTTTTTTTTTAGAATAAACAGCGACGCGTTGTTAGTATTCCTGGGCGTCAATAGATGGCGTTATTTTATTAGTACCTGCATGGTAGGGGCAGAGGGCGTTGATAGTATTCCTGTACATCAACTAGATGGCGTTTTTTGAGAATAAACAGCGACGCGTTGTTAGTATTCCTGGGCGTAAATAGATGGCGTTTTTTTTTAATAATTTTTTTGAGTATATGTATTATGTACAGATTTTTTGAACATAAGAAATAACTCCGTTCCATTCGGGTGTCCCTTGATACCTCTCAAGTTTTTTCTTTGTATAATTATTATATTACCTACAAGCGACACACGCAAATCTGTTGCGTCAAAATTCGTTTATTTCCGGGATAAAAACTATCATATATGTTCTTTCCCGGGACTAAAAAATCTTACCAATTTTGAGAAAAATCGGTTCAGCGATTTGGACAGGAAGAGGTAACAAACAGGCAGAAAAACAGCAGACACACTTTCTCCGTAATATGGATTCTAATACCTAAACAAACAAACGTCAGTTGTCACCATACGAATCTTTTGTAGTTAATATCAGTAAAGATGTAGGAGGAGAATAATTTCATGACAGTCATCTTGCTTCCTACACAAGCACCGGGAGCTATTATGAGTGGGACCACAAAGAAGCATTGTGCGTTCTCTGGAACAAAGCCTTGACCTCCAGAGTAAGAAAATTACACCAGGTAATAAGCTTTAAGGTGAAACCGCACTAGTGCGACACGACACGACGTGACACTTCACTTCCATAGAAGCATCTTTCTATATTTTTTTTAAATACGGGGCAAACGAGCAAACTGGTCACCTGATGGAAAGCATTAACTATACCGTATAGAATTAGAAGAGCTGCATGTGCGTTGCCGGCCTTTTAAGAGGGAATACGTTCTCTTCTTGAAGGTTTGCACGTCGTATGGGTCCGGAAATACTGCACGGTGACAGTTCGTTTCAGAGTTTTCCATTGTATTGTATATATATATATATATATATATATATATATATATATATATATATATATATATATATATATATATATATATATATATATATATATATATATATATATATATATATATATATATATATATATATATATATATATATATGTATTATTTCTATAAAAAGTATTAACTATTATTAAAATGTACATTTCTCTTTTGTACTCCTTTATTCAATGCAATCTGTTAACAAATCAGAACCAGGACGCGCGGGCACGTCCTACAAAAAGGTTTACCTTTAAATCTGTATAAATAATGGACGCGAGGTGTTCTCAATTCGAAATCGGAAGCACACGAGACTCGGAAACGGTTGTAACAGATTTAAACTGCCATCTCATTCTCATTTTGCTGAATGCGTAATGCGATCTGAATATTTAAATGCGAGTATCTTTCGGATTCACGGTATGTTGGCCACGTTACTGGGCATATTTAGCAAATGATCTTTATTACGATCTTTATTACTGCACCGTCTAGCTCTATCGTGAATACGTAGAGCGACTTTTTCTTTAAATACCTACAATCTGCTTTACGTTGTCCAGTGTCCGATACTTGTCTATTTAGATACAATGTTTATGACACTTTATTGAGTTAAACGAGCTTCTCGGGAATTGGATATTTGAGGCACCGCAGGGCGATTGTTACTGGAATGATGCACTTTTTCGAGAAAGAATTTAGCCTATGTAGTATGTGTTCATCCAGACCACAATAGTCTAATTCGAATTATATCCGTTCAGAAGTTTATTCCCTCAAGCCCCGTAAGACCCATATGGGCCGCCACAACAAAAGATTTCCTGGAATTGGTGCTCGAAGGATTAATACCCTTTTTCTCACAGACTTTCGCTTGATAATATTTTAGTATAGATTCAAGCCTCACATAGTTCGATCGTTGTAACTTGTAAATGATAAATGATAAATATTGCAAGTATTTTTGATGATCAAAATATATCACGCATAAAAAAACATTCGGAATAACCACCCGAAACATTAAATAATAACGCATAATTCGTATAATAATAATTAGTCTAAGACCTATAAGTTAACCCGAAAATATACCCATGGGGCAGATGACGAGTGAGTTAGCGACGAAGATGTGGTGCCCGGGGAGATATTACTGAAACTTACGGCGGCCGGCAGTTAGGCGCAGGAATGTCCCGGAACTCATTTAACGAACACATTACCCTTTATTGAGTTTATCATTGTCCTGAATGTTTGTGTTTATACGCCGTGTTATACAAATGACTGAGTTGAAGTCATGTACAAAATAGTCGCCATTTCTCTCTTTATACTGTTGAGTAACATAAAGAAGGAAAACTTTTGATTTAATGTAGTAAGTAATGTAATGTAGTTTTTTTACGATGAAAATGAAATCTATATAAGATACAAAGGGGTTATAAAGCTTCTCTTTTCTGCCCACGCTGTTTGAATGTTTGCGAATTGTGGCTAATTGTGAATGTTTCAAAATTAAATCCTATTATCAAGATAGATGTTAGAACAACTATTAATATTGCACATAAAGAGGGAAGATAGATATTCCGTATCTAACTATGTGGAAAATTGTGAAAAACATTTTACAGTATAAGGTTTTTATATGCAATCACATGACTCATGCTCAATAGAAATTGTGACCACGTATTACAATAAAAATTGTGTGCGATGTGCTGTGAAATAGTATAGTGAGTGTGGCAAATTTCATACTGCTGATTGGAGATGAAAATCAGCTGTATTATATTATAGCTATATTATGGCGCACTTGCCGGGGTACCGCGCTTTGCCACACCCAAAATATTTTTTATGGGAATAATTAACAAAACATTCGAAAATGTTTTCACCAAAAACTTTTTTTTGTTTTGCCACCATTATCATATTCGACGTTTCACGCAGTTAAAAATTCACGCAGATTTAACTATTTCTTGTTGAAAGTCTTTTGTGTCAAAGAAAATATCGTAGTCTACCTCGTAGCCTATCATGCATTTCGAAATGTTTGTGTTACAAAGCTCATCCGAGCTGGCAGAGACCTCTTATCATGGACAATGTGTGCCAGTGACGGACCGGCTAGGGCGGGCGGGGGCGGGTGGAACTCGGATTGCAAAACGAACGCAACTGGAGATCTGTGGATACGGCCTCAATGGATATTTCCTGTTCTGCTGCAGTTGATTGAATCGTGAAATTCTTTTACACAATTCTTCAAACTTTCCTTGGCGATTGTTATTTTTTGTGACAACATTTTTCTATTTAAGGACACATATGTGGTTGAAAAGATATTGAAAAGAGAGATATTGCATAGATTACCAATTAGAAATATATTAATCCTTCGATCGCACATTCTTGGAAATCTTTTGTTATTCTATTGTTGTCGCGGTCACCGGTGTCCTTATGGGGCTTGGTGGGTTAAATATTGTTACTGTTTTTTATGTAACACTTTCTGTAGACAAATTTTTATAAATGCAGCATTATCCGTGTAGATAATTTCTTTAATTTTGTCTCTACTTTCCCTAAATCATATTACATACAGTAGCAATCAGCTTTGTAACAACTACATGTTCACCGAAGTAGGTACTAACAAACTGTTGGTATAAAATAAAAAATAAATAAAAAATAAAATATCTTTATTTTCTCAAAATAGCCATTACATCATAAAATGAGACCTCCCCATTAAGTTATTATGGTATACTGTAAAACTATAAGTATCTAAGTACTAACTTAGATATATTCAAGTAGCACTTTGTTTTTATAAACGTGTGGGATATTTTAAACTAAGTTTTACATACACGTATTTGTTCAAAATATTAAATTTATGTTCATCCCACACATTTCATGTAAGTTTAATATATTAACTATAATTTTAAACTAAAATGTAAATACTAAGGTGTGCTTGACTATCTGTTACCTCTTCACGTTTAAACTGCAAAACTAATTTTAATGTAATTTGAGATAAAGTTTCTTTGAATCCTGGGAAACGAGAAAGTATTTCTTGAAAATGAATTTCAACATTAACGAAGTTAATAATAAAATATATTAAATGTCACATTATACAATATTATAAAAATATATTATTAGGGTTCCGTACCCAAAGGGTAAAAACGGGACCCTATTACTGAGACTTCGATGTCTGTCCGTCTGTCTGTCTCCAAGCTGTAACTCAAGAACCGCTATAGCTAGACTTCTGAAATTTTCACAGATTGTGTATTTTTAGTGCCGCTATAACAAACAAATACTAAAAACAAAATAAAGTTAAGATTTAAGGGGGGCTCCCATACAACAACGGAGTTTTTTGCCCTTTTTGGCTCGTAATCCATAATGGCTACATGTTTGACACTTGAATTTTTTACAAAATACTCAATTATATGTGTACAGTTTAATTATTTAATAACAAAATTAAAATACAATTATTATTGTTTTTACCCTGGAAGTCGGTTTTAATTTTTTGTTAAAAATAATAATTTCACTCTTTTTAGTAATTTATAAGCCCTGGTTTTCTGTACATTCTAATGTGTTATGCTTAGTGACTTTGGATCCAGGATACACTTTCATGATATGAGAACTCATTGTCTGATATCACTACTTCAGAATTGCTTAAGCAACTCCAAGCATAATATATACTGTAAGAATATGCTTGGCGTTAATCAAGCAATGATAAAATTAATGTTAATACGCCTGTCTTTAAAGGCTCTAAAGTTCTGTTCCGTGACTTTCTTTCTATCATTATTCATTACACTCATGGAAACTCATCAGCTCAACATAATATAATATTATGCGCAAATATAACTATAATCGTCCTTATAAATTTTAAGGAGAATAACATACCTCATAGATCTTAATATGATCAAATTGCTAACTTGGTAACCTAAACACCAAGGTCGAATCATTTATATTGAAATAACATTATATTTTTTTAAATCGTTCAACAAATTCGGGTTTCGTTCTTAAAGACGATTAAAAATACCAATAATAGGGTTATAATTAGATTATTCATGGTGTGGTGACTGGTGGTAGTGATGATGATGATGATGATGATGATGATGATGAATGTAACTTGCATAGGAGCATATGCTTTCAGTTCTTAAACCAACTCCGAAACCCCCAAACTTGTATTTATAAGGAATCCGGAGTTCTCTTAGCACCTTCGGAACCATAGTATATCTAATTGCAAAATCTTGTTTTTTGGTAGCATATGCTTAGGATACTTGTCATAAAATTGAAATCACTATATGTTTCCATATAAATTTTTAGGAGTTCCCTCGATTACTCATGGATGTATGGTGGAATGGTGGTGGTGATGATGATGATGATGATTAATGAAATTTGCATAGTAGTATATTCTTTCAGTTCTTAAGACAACGCCGAAACCTCCAAACATGTATCTATAAGGAGTAACGAGTTCTGTTCACCACCTTCGAACCATGGTATATCCTGGTGCAAAATCTTACTTTTTGGTAACATATGCCTGGAATACTTCATATGAAACCAAAAAAACCATATGTTTCTATTTGAATTTTGAGGAGTTCCCTCGATTACTCATGGATCCCATCATCAGGTCACCATTTTTCTGAACATGGTACCAAATTGGAGTAATACCTTATACAACAAAACAAAAATTTTGAAAATCGGTTCACAAACGGCGGAGTAATCGTTGAACATACATAAAAAAAAATATATCCACAGCCGAACGTACCTATAACCTCCTCGTTTTTTGGAAGTCGGTTAAAAAACACACATTTTCCCTACTTTTGCTATATAACGGTACGGAACCCTTCGTGCGCGAGTCCGACTCGCACTTGGCCGATTTTTTAATTTAAAAATATCTTTGCTGACATAAAAATATTATACAAAAACTAAACTAAACCTTTAAAAATTATTATATCTTCTCTAAGGCTGCATACACATTACACACGTTTTCCGTATACGATTTCCGAATCCGTTTCCCGTATTCGGACATCCGAACGATCCGAATACGTTCGCGCGTGATGAATAATGAACGTTTGCGCTAATCTCCAGGAATTCCGAATCGAAATTCCACAGGGAAACGAATACGGAAAAGGTGTATATGCGGCCAGCCTAAGGTGCAAAAGAAAATGTTGTGATGCCGACATTCTCCGAGCAAGTTTGTCAACAGGGGTGTTGAGTTCCCGAAGAACTTGCGTTTTAATAAAACTCTCATGGGAGCTCCCGTGTGCTGAAGAATATTAATAAAGTTGGCGAATTTATCTTATTGTACAAGTTCCTTGGTAAATACCGCCTTTAAAGATCTAACAAGTCGTATGTCGTGTAGATGTTACGCGTATGTTTTGGCCATTTTAGGGTTTCGTAGCCAAATGGCAAAAAACGGAACCCAGGCAAAATTTGTCTGGCTTTCAATCCGTATGTCACAGCCATTTTTTATTTACGCAGGCTATTAACTGTATGATCCTGAAATATGGCAAATTTATTATATAAAGCAAAACGTAGAATAATCACACTACACATAACCACAATTCCGTTTTTAGGAAAACGGGACCCTATTACTGAGACTTCGATGTCTGTCCGTCTGTCCGTCCGTCTGTCTGTATCTAGGCTGTAACTCAATAACGGTAATAGATAGAGAGTTGAAACTTTCACAGATTGTGTATATCTGTTGCCGCTATAATAACAAATACTAAAAACAAAATATAATTAATATTTAAGGGGGGCTTCCATACAACAAACGTATTTTTTGGCTTTTTTGGCTCTATATCAATAATGGCAATAGGTAGGTGCTTGATTTTTTCTCAACATCCTTATAAGGGGGGCTCCCATACAAAAAACACAATTTTTGGCCTAATTTTGCTCTATAATGGTACGGAACCCTTAGTGCGCGAGTTCGACTCGCACTTGGCCGATTATTGAACAACGTTTATTTTGGTATGGTTGATATTTAAAGCATAATCGTATTGAAACTACTAACCTTAATTTAAACCGTAACTTCGTACTTTTAAAAAAATAATCCCGTGGAAACGGTTTATTATTTCAGCAATAAAAAGTAGTTTTGGTCCTATCAGTGTCAATTTTATCAAAATCAGTATAGTTTTTTCGGATCCTATTCGATGCAAATCAACAAACAAACCGTACTTTATTCTATTACAATTATGCCAAAACATATAGCTAGTCGTGCAATAATAAAGTCCCTGTAGGGTAAATAATACCAAACCCCTGATTGTCCTATTTTATTACAAAAATCAGTCAGATAAGTTTGTTTCATATAATATAAGAATTCTGTTTTGATGATAATTGATACCAAACAGATTGGATCGAAAAGCAAAGAAACTGTATAAATGTCAGATTAAGGGTCAATTCAGACCACAACGCGACGCGTAGATGCATTTCTAAAGTACTGATTTGACAGATTTCAATTGCGTGAGACGTCTTGCAAATCTATCAAATCCATACAAATTTAGGAATGCATCTACGCGTCGCGTTGCGGCCTGAATTCACCCTAAGTATCAGAATCCGGGTACAGGAGTAGGTACAGCCGTGAGCCCCGGCGCCTGTAACGATCCTCCGTCCGCCCTGACCTTGAGAACACCCCACAACAAACTCCAGATAGCTGCGAGATAAACGCCGATATAGAGATAAGAGCTTAGAAGATAGCAAATATTAACATACAAGAGTTACTGGCTGACAGCGCGTAAAATATTGCATATTATATACCAGTTATTTGATACAGAAGTATTTATTAAAGAAAAAAATGTATACGTTCTGTCCGTTGGTTGGTCTCGAGTTGGTCCCTATTAATTATGCCTGTAATATGTTTATATTCTCGTTTATAATCATTTTCTCATAATTTATCTATTTATTAATTTTAGATATTTTAAACATTTCATGCAAAAGATACGCTGTGACGCTCGTTAAGATTAGAGATTTTAGAAGGTGAGATACATTACCTGTTACAACTATATTAAGTACTAGATGACGCCCGCAACTCCGTTGCGCCAAAATTCGTTTATCGTGAGGGAACCGTACATTTTTCCGGGATAAAAAGTATCCTACGTCCTTTCCCGGGACTCAAAGTATCTCCATACCAAATTTCAGCAAAATCGGTTCAGCGGTTAGGGCGGGAAGAAGGTTACCTCTGTTAAGACAGACAGACAGACAGACAGACAGACAGACACACTTTCGCATTTATAATATTAGTATGGATTAGTTACTTGCAAGTACAATTATTAGTAATGTTGATATGGTATTAAGATGCAGGTTACAACGAAGATTATAAAACCCAAAAGGTGAAAAATAAACATAACATGCGACTTACAAAAAAAAACTTTCAAAGCATACAACGAAAGAAAGATTTTAAAACTTGAAAGAGCAGTTTATAAAAATTTTGTATAGCGGGAAATAGATGAAAGATTTTTACCAAAACTTACAATCTTTATAATTATAAGACATAAATAACTATTAAATTATCATGGTAATTGTAATCCTATCTTAAAATGATGTCATTAAACGCGCACCTAAGGAGGGCCGGGGAATGTTACTAATAAGTGAATTGTTTTGTGTCGTATTAAGCACATTAAGTAATCTCGTAAGCTACGAGCTACAATATTGTCGCTCCAGATAAAGAAGGGAAATTTACGAACAAGGCTCGGTTTAATGTTTTTAGTTTCTATTCACAACTCGCAGACTAATAACATTGTACTGTAAGATTATCTTGATTTACCCTCGCCTTGAGAATAATTTATTGTATTGCTTTGTCGCACTTGTAAAGTTTAAATTTTTGAGAATAGAATCCATGATAATATAATATCGACGCTGATTCATTCATATTCCTTAACCTTGTAAGAAATTAGTACGTCTTTCATTAGGAGGCGGGCGCCCGGGCTTAATTACTCCCGCTTCAATATTACTGATTTCAATTTAGCAAGAAGTGACAGATAACGAGCACGTTTAATTAGTTAAGTGACGGCTGTGCAACATTAACGACGTTAATTCGGCGGAACCGAAACTAGGTGGTGACCCACAAACACCGCCCGCGCCGATGCCGCGATTTACATGCCGCTCGCTGCTCCACTTTACGTAACTACGCCGGGCCTGCACACAGCAGACAACACGACAGACAGCGCCGAGCACCTCCTCCCCCCCCCCCCAGCACCGGGAAATCGTCCTAACACTACGAGCAAAACAAACATGATAGTGAGGGTGACGGGTGATAGAGTAAATAGCAGGCGAGAGATACGCTCGAGGGAGCGTCGGCATGCGAGAGCAGGGCTCAACGTACGTGGGCGTGCGGCGAGGTGATCGCGCGGCAGAGGCAGGCGTGCGCGGCCGGCGCCACATGGTAGTCCATGTAGTTGCCGTAGCCCATGTGGTCGCACGTGCAGGCGCAGGTCTCGATGTGCCGGCGCAGCTCCAGCTCGATCTCCCAGGGCGGCTCCATGGGCGCCCGCGGCCTGCCGCCCCGCCCGGGATGGGCCCGGGACCATGCACGCACTAGCGCGGGGCGCGGGGCTCGCGGGCCGCGGGGGAGCGCGCGGACGGCGCGACGCGGCGCGCGACGGCACGCATGGCGGGGATGCCGGCGGCGAGTGCCGCGGCCGCGAGCCCGGCCAGCCCGGGCCCTCGCCCGCGCCGGCGCCCGGAGCTCCACGTGACGTCCCCGCGCCGCCCGCTGCCGCCCGCCCCCGCCCCCTCGCGCCCCGCCCGCCCCCGCCCGCCCCCGTCCGCCCTGCAGCGCCCGGACGAATCTTACATGTACAATCATCAACCGTCAAATTGTCGCGGCTGCCGGTACGTGTTCGCACCTCCGCCAATTGCTCATGTAAATTACCGCATGCTCCCGCTGTACGGCGATGCATTCGACTGAACGATAACAATATTACATGTACCAATTAGTTTCCTGCCACATTATTCGAGATGTATGAGCATCTTGATTTCAAATTGTGTCGATACTCTATATACATACGTAAATATATAAATTACACTACTACTAAGAAAATTAGTCTATAGAAAAGTAGAGCATTAAAATCTGTCATGATGAAAATAAACATAAAAAACTTTATAGTTCAGTCATAATTAATACCTGGATAAAAAACCGGGCTACGGGTAATTAATACTCTACCGAGTCATTAAGCTGATGTCCATATTAAATTATATTTTTTCAATTTTAGAAATTTTTTATGTTTTCATGTAAACTGAGAATTATTTGTTTTCATTTATTATTGATAGCTGTCCCGGCAAACATTGTTTTGCCATTTAAAGTATTTCTACTTCATCAGTTGACACAAAATCTTACCCCCTTTTGTCCCCTAAGAGGGGTGGGGGACAAATTTTATACACCAGATGATAAGTTGGAAAAACAGTTAATAATATGAAGTAAGTCCATTAAAGAAAAAAGTTTGATACAAAACCCCTCTTTGGTCCCCTTAGTGGGGTGGGGGGGGGGTAATTTTTATACACCAGATGTTGAGTTGGAAGGAGGCAAATATATCTGCGAAAACCGTATGCAAATCGGATCAGTAGTTTTCGTGTTAAAGCAAAAGTCTTATACAAAACCTGACCCCCTCTTTCGTCCCTTTAGAGGGGTGGGGGGAAAAATTTTATACACCAGATATTAATTTGAAAGAAGACAAATATATCTGTGAAAACCGCATCCAAATCGGATCAGTAGTTTTCGTGTTAAAGCAAAAGTCTTGCACAAAATCTGACCCCCTCTTTCGTCCCTTTAGAGGGGTGGGGAGAAATTTTTTTATACACCAGATGTTAAGTTGGAAGAAGACAAATATATCTGCGAAAACCGCATTCAAATCGGATCAGTAGTTTTCGTGTGATGCCGGAACAAACATACAGACAGACAGACAGACAGACAAAAAAACTAAGTAACTTTTCGGCTTCTATAGCGATATTGTGACACCCTCCGCTTATTATTTTTTGAATATCTTTAATGTACAGAATTGACATTTCTACAGATTTATTATATGTATAGAATAGCGTCGCAGGTATAATATAAAATATTAAAGGTGTCAAGCATTAAGCCATTCAATGAGTTGGAGATCCTTTAAATGAAAATTTTACGACGTAAATAAATTTTTGAATTTACTTGAATTTACAGCCAATCGACATTATTTCTGTCCCTCAGAAATCATCACTTTTATAGTGATAACTGATATAATTTTGTAAAGTCGGTACTGATAAAATATATTACTTTTATTATTAGATGATACGTTTTCATTAATATGCCCTGAGTTTTGTAAATATAATTAATAAAACTAATAAACTACTGTTATATCGCAGCTACGGAACCCTGAATGCTCGCCCCCGCTCGCACCTGGCCGGTGCAGCTGTCGACGCGAGCAATAACCGTCGGACGGAATAACCGTTATTTTCTGATATTTTCTGAGAATTTCCATTATGTTCGGTACGCTCCTTAATCGCACCAGCGCGGTACAATTTTATATGCAGTTTGGACTCCGGCAAACATCAATTAAGGGAGCAAGTGAAATGCCACAAGCTTTCTCAGTTAACTTATTAATTTATCGAGTAAACGTGACTCGAGGGAGAAGCTATTAATGAGAATAATATTTTTAGTTCATTGTTCGGGGTTATACTATTTTCATTATAAGTTCATCAGCGACTCAAACTGAAATTTTAATTCATTTATCTTGTACCATATAAACTTTATTTGAACGTTAAATCTTCAATTATGCCTACTACCGTTTTGGGAACTATCAGCTCGGCGTACGGCTTAAGAAACACCAACATATTGGCTCATAAAAATTAAATAATGTAACAAACTGTAATTATGACTTATAGGTAACTGTCATGGGCGTATATAAGGGTGTCCTGGGGGTCCAGACCCCCCCCCCCCCCATTACTATCCATCTTACTTGTCCAATCGACAATAATATAATATGTACCTCGGCAATAATCGGTGCGGTACATGTATTTTAAAAAATATTGTTGATTTCCTAAACACGTTGCCTATTTGCTGCTGCGGAACCCATTCCAACTCGCACTTGGTCATCAACTCGCATTTGGTATCAAAGCTATATATACGCCCGTGGTAACTGTGCAATCATTGTCTACTGTCTTTTTGATAACGTTGATTTTTTTATTTTACTAGGATAAGGCTGCAGCTATGAACATTCTTGTACAATAAGTAAGTATTCTCAAGAATTTACATAAAATTATGCAGCAACTTACGGGTGTAAAGTTTTGGCTAGAAATTCCTTTTTAAGCGATTCAGGTGGTAAGCAGGAATAACATTTAAAGTTTGGTTTAGCGCTCATAATGTTAGCTTGTTTCACTAAATTTTTGGTGAAATGTTTTAAATGCTGAATTATTAATACCAAATTCAGGCATCAAAGATAGCTTAACCGAGTGTTTGTGAATTGATTTAGTAGTATTGTACCTGCATAACTATAATCATTAGTTACAATAGAATATACAGTTAAATAATTATGTTGTTAGTTTGGTTCGATTTATGTCGTCGCACCAAACCACTTTGAACGAAATAAAATATAGTCACATTTGACAAGTTGTCAAATGTGTGTTTTGTATTGACGCTTCCGCTTCGCAGTCGCGTGGTCGCGTAGGTTTGTGCTAAGCATAATATTTTTAGTAACAAAGTCAGTTGAGCGTAAAAATCGTGCAAACCTCCGATTTTTGCAATAGTGTATGAAAATTGAAAAGAAAAAAAGGAATGTGTAGCTGATAACATAAATAATAAAGTTTACCTATTGAAAAGTTGTGCTTTTGATTTTTAAATTATTCTCTTCCACTTCAAGTAAACTCATAAACTGTAAAATTTTGAAGAAAATTTGCATATTCCTTTCTTTTAAATATGTAGCAAAATAATAAAATATATTACTGTTTTTTTGATTTGTATCGTTGCTTATATTCCAAAGAAAGAAAATAAGTTGAAAAAATATATAATTTAGGTTTAAAATTAATATTTTTGTATGTAGATGAGCATACCTCCAAAAGTGCTTGTTGTGTGCCTCGCCAGGTAAATGGCGTTCCTATTTTTCTTTGGTTTGAAATAGGAAGTTTAAAATTATTTTTTAAGGCTTAACAAAGCCTTCTATTTCTTAATGTGTATAACTTTTTAGCTCTTACTTTATTAAATTTTCTAAAAATGTAGCACAAACTTTTCACGGATATTTCGAAGAAAATCT
The DNA here is from genome assembly GCA_963422495.1 of Polyommatus iphigenia. NCBI lineage: Eukaryota > Metazoa > Arthropoda > Insecta > Lepidoptera > Lycaenidae > Polyommatus > Polyommatus iphigenia. Next base: position 39,309,747 of record OY730180.1, on the reverse strand, counting down.
GTATTTTATTTCTTTTGGTTAGGTTTTTACAGAATAAAATTGATTTTTTTTTTCATTAATTATATTTGTTAAAACATACTTAAAGGGAAAAATACAAATTAGGTTAAGAACTGATATTTTTTGTATTCAGGTAAGCATTTTCCAAACATAGGTCGCAGCATGCGTCTTTAGTATGTACGTGAGATTTGTAGCACCCAATTTTTTTCTGGCTTTAAGTAGGAAGTTTAAATATATTTCAAAGACTAGAAAAATTTGGTTAATTTTCAACGTAAACAATCGGATAAGAGTCATTAAATAACTGGAACAAGAAAAAAAATTTTTTTCTGGACCGGTTTTATATGGTGAAATATTAATTTTTAATTAAGTAACTAGAAAATTAAAAGCACAAAAAATTTTTTGGTAAACTTTGCAAGTTATAGTGTAAAAAAGAAAATGACACCTCAAAAACAAAAATCCATTCACTATTACAATTTTCGGGGGTTAAAACCTCTGGCGACTGCAGTAATGATAAAATATGATAAGATACAAATCTATAAAAACTACTCAATATCTTATTACATTATCAGATATATTATAATATAATAAGAAGTTCTTAAACAGATGAAAATTTAAAAGTGGTCTCCAATTTTAAATAAAGATGCGGTCTCACGCTTCCACAAGTTGAAATTTAAAGAGTTTGAATATTGAATTGATTCGTCAGTGAGCACATTCGAAAAGCAAATAAAACTCAATATCGGGAAATTTAAAATCTTTGTTATATTTCCGATGCAAACCGCGCGCGCCCGTTTATTAAAAGAATGGTAATATTATCCAAGCATCGCGCTTCCCGCGATCGATCTTCGGCAAGATCTAAGATCATGGTCATAATAATTACAATTTGGAATCTTGATAAGATTGCGAAATAATATATATGACAGTCAAAACTTATTTTGCGAGACCACAGTGAGGCATTTTGGTAGTAATCGTAAAACATGTACGGATATATGTTATGTGTTTGTCATAGTAAAACTATGAAAATTACTGTGAGACCTTATGTAACCACTTACGGTATGTAGTATTTATTGTGCTATGTGTAGTTACGCCGTAGCCATTCTACTATGGGTACTGTGCTAACTGCCGCACTCAGAGTGGAACATTCATTACTTAATTAAACATAAGCCCCATAATATCTGTCATTATCTGTCAAACTCTTTATTAAATTGAAGGTTAGTCATAATTAAATGTCTCTGAGTACGGCGGTTAGGCTGTGTTTCCACTGAAGCGGAGCGGAGCTTAGCGGTGCCCGAATTGACCAATCGTGCTATTCCAGCGGAATGACAGCGAAGCGGAGCGAAGATTTCGAGCATGATGATTGGTCAATTCGGCACCACTAAGCTCCGCTCCGCGTCAGTGAAAACGCGGCCTTACTTGTTACGCAAAAGACCATATTATACCGTAGCCGTAACAGCATAGTTATTAAGGCTGTCACAGACAGAGCAGGTAATGTAAAGATGTATATTATAGCACGATACATCTTGATACATCTCGATACATCTCGATACATCTCGATACATCTTTCTATAGAAATCGTCAGGAGACCACACACAACAGCTATAATGTATATTTTTACATTATAGCTGTTGTGTACGATTTCTATAGAAAGATGTATCGTGCTATAATATACATCTTTACATTACCTGCTCTGTCTGTGACAGCCTTTAGTTGCTACGAACAGCTACGTCGTAGCCGTAGCCACATTATTACTGCGCTACGCCGTAGTCCTACGAGTAAGCTACGCTGTAGCAGTTCTACAACAAGGCTACGCCGTAGCCCGTAGCCCTACGAGCACACTTCAATGCGAAACGCAACGCGTCGACCTCTTTGTACTTATAGATCAGAGAATAGAGATCCCTTGTGTTTTCGTTTACGGCTCTATTGGATAACCGATATTGGATAACGTGCTTTCCCATTACTCTTTAGGGGTGAAATACTACTCATTAATTAATGTTACTGTTGTTTTAGGATAGAGAGTAACTTTTTTTCAATTGATATAATTTTAACCTTTATAATATATTAATGCTTCTTGGCCTATGTCTACAAATATACACATATGGCACCAATAAGTTGTTATTTTATATGTAGACGATTAAGAATTGAGAAAAACATACGTTTCCTAAAAATTGAGTGTTTAATTTTAGATAAATATTGAATACGGTTAGTTAAAGAGATAATCGTCTTGTGCGCAAGGTTTAAGCTTTTTTGTCCATTATTTCAGAACTAAATCTTAAAACAAAGGAGTCTAAGGAGGCTTTCAATTTTAAAAACACGTCCTTTTCAGAGTGGAGGGTAAACAGTGTCTGGTGCAAACTAATATCTGCCTTTCGACGGGTTAGCAGAGTAGGGTTAAAGCTTAGAAAATGTTTGTAATAAAACTTTGTACCCACATTGAATAATTTCATTTTTTTCATTAAACGTTCATACGTATAAACCTACTTCTAAAAGATACCGGTCGGTTCAATAAAATGTACCTAAAGCATGTTGTTATTTACATTTTGCCAACTTCATAATATAAGTACAAAAATCTAAAATGTAATTAATGAATTTACTGACTTCTCAAAATGTATAATGTGTATATACTTATTAGTCTGAAATATTATTTTCGGGATAAAAAGTAGCCTACATGTGCTAATTTTGAAGAATCAAAGTATGATCAAAATCTGATTAGCAATTTCATTAGTAGAAGTGACAAATATTAACACTTAACAGCCTTTATAATATTCGTGTTTAAATATGATAACTTTTGTAGAAATCAAATGTACTTGTTGCTACAGCTAAAAAAATATAATGGTGATGGTGATATTCGTCTCCCAACATACAAATACTATATCGAATACGGAACGTGGTTTTGCATAATAACATAATACAGCTCACACATACATGCCAGACATTGTGTTGACATAATATTATTTTTAAAAGCTCAGGTGCGACTAAAATGCTTTTACATTGTGGAAACACTTAGCCATACATTAAATATACAAGAACTCGCTTGCAGACACATAACTATGTTTATATCATTCAGTTTTATGTTTTTTTCGCTTCAATTTTATTCCAAAAATAACTTGTCTTAAGGCCGTCCTCCGAGCAAACGACCTTGGCCATACATTGCCGCGTTGCCGAGATCGCACCAAAACCCTATTTTTTTACTTAACTTAGTTCAAAATTGTCATAAAAAAAAATTAAAACGGAAAATATGTAGTTTATGATATTGTCGATCTATTGACGTGTGTCTCATATAAAAGTAATTTGTAAATCCTAAGGAGATGCTGAATGTATGCTTGAATTTTAATAAATTGGTTTTATTTTGGAAGCTGATATCATGACTATAATAAACAAAAATAGAAAATTTAAAACGGGGAAAGGAATGTTGATATACTGAAGATTATTGCTGTATTTTTATTATAACTTCGTAGCTTTCAAATTATGAGTTTATAAGGCTTGAAATACGGTAAATTACGGTACCTCCGCAAGTAACGCCCTTAATGCAAGCTAAAACATACTTAGTAAGGCAATTGTTTCAAATGTGTGTGTATAACTAATATTCCTCAAATTTCAAATCTATACATATTATAAAACAAAGTCGCTTTTTTCCCTCATGTCCCTTTGTTCCCTTTAATCTTTAAAACTACGCAACGGCTTTTGATGATTCTTTCAGTGTTAGATAGCCCATTTATCGAGGAAGACTATAGGCTATATTTTATCACGCTAAGACTAATAGGAGCGAAGAAATAGAGGAAAATGTGGAAAAAACGGGGAAAATTATTTGAAAGGGCTAACTTGAACGCGCTAATCTCAGGAATTACTGGTCCGATTTGAAAAAAAATTTCAGTGTTAGATAGCCCATTTGTTGAGCAAGGCTATAGGTTATATTTTATCACGCTAAGAATAATAGGAGAATGTGGAAAAAACGGGGGAAATTATTTGAAAGGGCTTATCTCGCGAACTACTGGATCAATTTTTATGTTATTTGGCACAGATAAGAAGTAGACCACGTGAAGGATCATAGGCTATCGATTTGAATCATTTTTCAGTGGCTATATTAGGTATATTTTTTACCCGTGCGACGGCGGGGTGGGTCGCTAGTACATAATAAATACAAATTCAATAATATACCTACATACAACGAACGTACAATTTCTCAGAAGTTAATACATGCCAAAGAGAAACATCACTTTTATCGAAGTAGATCAGATTGCTAGATGTTGCTTGCAACTTCGCCGCACCGAAATTATATTATCACATAATATGTTTTTTATTTATTTAAAAGGCCTGACATCGTAAGATGGAGTCGGCCTTAAAACAGTAATAATTATAAAAAACTATTAGATCTAAATCCCTCAAATACAACGAGTGGATTACATTACTTAAAAATATATCACTGCATTCAGCACATAATAATGTTTCCGGCATAAAAATTATGTCCTTTCCCGATATTAAAAGTATATACCCATTAAAATCGGTTCATCAGTTTAAGTGTGCAGAGGTAACGGACACACTTTCGGTCTTAATAATCTTATTATCGACCTTACTTATATTATAAATATGAAAGCGTGGATCTTTGCTACGCTTTCACGCAAAAACTACTTGACGAATCATCATGAAACTTTGTACACATACTCTTACTCTTGGAGGTATCAGAAGTAACATAGGATACTTTTTATTTAAAAATATTTTTTACTAAAAAAAATGTTGACGTGGTCGCGGACGAAGTCGCGGGCAACAGCGTATTATATATTTTTTTAAATGTGCTTCTAGTGACTTGTATGTTTATAAATAGATTGTAAAAGACTTGAAGACGAAAGCAAGGGTTTCAAATTCCATGGGACGGCATTAATTGAGCATTGAAAAATTCGGCACTCTGCGTAGTACCTTTTTTACTGAGACCCTGAGCTTAAAAAGGTACTCAAGGGCCAACTTTCTTTAATACATTATAATTTTTTTCTTTAACATGTTCACTGCGGGCTGGCCGACATCGGCCTGCCGCGAAATTTCAGCTGGTGCGGACGAAGAAAACTACGTTCTCTCACTCGGTGCGGAACGATTATCTCAGGTGTTTGTAAAGGTACGACAGAGGCAAATATATATTTGAGATTGTGTTCAAAATTATAGGTCTTTCCTATAAAAAAGTTAGGGCAGGTCGTTATCGGCCTACCACGCACTGGAGGTGTCAAAAATCAACTCAGTGCGGCAGTGGGCCTATTGCGGCCCGCCGTACAAGCAGGCGGTTGGCGACCCGATACCGCACCGAGCGTCCGCCTCGCCAGTTAGTGATGTACAATCTATCGTAAGTCGTAGCTGACGTACGTCGCGTTTTTTAACCGACTTCAAAAAAAGATTATCAATTCGACCTGTATATTGTATGTATTATTTTCAGAACTGCCTAGTTTTGATATGTTTTAGTCTATATTAGCATCTGAACAAATGTGTCAAATTTCTAAAGTGACATACATATTCATGTATGTTTTTATAGTCTGTGTGTGTGTGTGCGTGACACTACGATGTTGCCGCTTTTTAATTTCTTCACTTTCTTGACGGACTATATGTTTGTGTTCGCACATCTTCAGAACTACTAGTCCGATTAAAGTAATTCTTTTTTTGTACTGGGTACTGTTTATACTGAAAGTTTCTTCAAAATCGGTTCAGTAGTGTTTAAAATAGGTAATTTTGATTCTCAATTAAGTACGATTTTGAAGTCGGTTTTATCTTTTTAAAATAAAATTATTCATTTAATAAAATTAACAACGCACGATAGCAGGAAACATAAAAGATCATGTCCTTGAGATGAGCGTTAAACGGCGAAATTGTGCAGGGTGATATGAAAAACTGCGAGAAACCATGAGGAGTGTCGAATCAAAAAAGAAATTAAATAAAAATTGTGTGTTGTAAAAATCAAAAACAGAATGTGCAAACATAATCGAGCTTTGTGTTTTAAAGACAGGAATTTAAATATATTAATAAAAATATATATTTTCGATATCCCCTTATTTTTGTCTTTCCATCTCTACTAAAAATACTTTCTGGTGCGGTTCAGGTCGATATCGGCCCGCCACTTTCCCTGGTTTATTTCTCATTTCCTGTTTGGCAGATCCCGGGGTGAATCAAATCTAAAGTAGTTGGGTTCAAGGTTATTCCAACAGTCCAAAAACCTCCACCTACATTATGTTTTCGCAAAGTTATAGTAATTTAATCTAACCTTGTGCTGGTGGGTCGAGAAAGGCCTACCCCGCACTGGCGGAAAAGTCATTGGGGGCACACTTGGGCCCGCCGCCGCACCAGACGAAGGTTTAAGATTTTACTTGCCGCAGTGAAGGTGTTAAGACCTCCCTCATTTCGGTATGTACTTCAATAAATGAGCTCTAATTATAGTCCACTTAAATTATTTTTAGCTCCACTTTGTTACATAGAAATATGCAGTGTTTTTTTAATTCTCAAAAAAATATTTAACTACTTCTTAACAATGGAATGCTGATAAACTTCAACATTTAATTCAAATCATATATCAGGTTTTCAATTTATACTTGAATTCGTGCAGAAATCATAAAACAAAAGCACGTCTAGCTATAATTCGTATGCATATTAGGTATATAATATTATTGTGTGCTACTTCTATTCATTTTATTATTTCAATAAACTTCAATTGAAATAAAATATTATTAAAATCTGCAACGCTCGCAGGATTCAATTCTGCATCCAATCACTGCATTGATTGATTCCTTCCGATAAAGAGTTTTAAATATGTATAGCGACACCCGATACACCTGGCTGTTATTGTATTTGTATACTTGTGAGAAAACAGTGCTTTTATATAGAATTTATGTAACAAGAGATATTCTTATGTATAACTGAATGAGGTACAGACACATTTCCGTAGTTATATATTAGTGTGGATGTATACCTACATGTAAAGAAATTTTTATCACCTCCGAGCAGAAAACGTCAACTTTCTTCCCGCTGCGCTTACCGATGTTACCGTTTTCCGCCTCCGTCGATGAGAAAAATAGTATAATAATTAATGCTAAGTACTCACATACGGTTTTGCTCGATAGTTTTACTCCGAATCGAAGAAATTGACATATTTGACATATTTAATTCTATCGAGCCGGCTCGAAGCGAGCCTTCGAGCTGTCCTGTCAGTTCTGCGGTCCACACGGTGGTTATTGCTCGATTTGGAGTAAAACTATCGAGTAAAACCGTATGTCAGTACTTAGCATAATGTACTATTTCCGAAAAATTTAATTATTATATGTGTATTGCATAACGGCTGTGCCTTTATCTCGTGTCACCTCTGTATTTGCGGCTAATTTAATTATTATATGTGTATTGCATAACGGCTGTGCCTTTATCTCGTGTCACCTCTGTATTTGCGGCTAATTTAATTATTATATGTGTATTGCATAACGGCTGTGCCTTTATCTCGTGTCACCTCTGTATTTGCGGCTAATTTAATTATTATATGTGTATTGCATAACGGCTGTGCCTTTATCTCGTGTCACCTCTGTATTTGCGGCTAATTTAATTATTATATGTGTATTGCATAACGGCTGTGCCTTTATCTCGTGTCACCTCTGTATTTGCGGCTAATTTAATTATTATATGTGTATTGCATAACGGCTGTGCCTTTATCTCGTGTCACCTCTGTATTTGCGGCTAATTTAATTATTATATGTGTATTGCATAACGGCTGTGCCTTTATCTCGTGTCACCTCTGTATTTGCGGCTAATTTAATTATTATATGTGTATTGCATAACGGCTGTGCCTTTATCTCGTGTCACCTCTGTATTTGCGGCTAATTTAATTATTATATGTGTATTGCATAACGGCTGTGCCTTTATCTCGTGTCACCTCTGTATTTGCGGCTAATTTAATTATTATATGTGTATTGCATAACGGCTGTGCCTTTATCTCGTGTCACCTCTGTATTTGCGGCTAATTTAATTATTATATGTGTATTGCATAACGGCTGTGCCTTTATCTCGTGTCACCTCTGTATTTGCGGCTAATTTAATTATTATATGTGTATTGCATAACGGCTGTGCCTTTATCTCGTGTCACCTCTGTATTTGCGGCTAATTTAATTATTATATGTGTATTGCATAACGGCTGTGCCTTTATCTCGTGTCACCTCTGTATTTGCGGCTAATTTAATTATTATATGTGTATTGCATAACGGCTGTGCCTTTATCTCGTGTCACCTCTGTATTTGCGGCTAATTTAATTATTATATGTGTATTGCATAACGGCTGTGCCTTTATCTCGTGTCACCTCTGTATTTGCGGCTAATTTAATTATTATATGTGTATTGCATAACGGCTGTGCCTTTATCTCGTGTCACCTCTGTATTTGCGGCTAATTTAATTATTATATGTGTATTGCATAACGGCTGTGCCTTTATCTCGTGTCACCTCTGTATTTGCGGCTAATTTAATTATTATATGTGTATTGCATAACGGCTGTGCCTTTATCTCGTGTCACCTCTGTATTTGCGGCTAATTTAATTATTATATGTGTATTGCATAACGGCTGTGCCTTTATCTCGTGTCACCTCTGTATTTGCGGCTAATTTAATTATTATATGTGTATTGCATAACGGCTGTGCCTTTATCTCGTGTCACCTCTGTATTTGCGGCTAATTTAATTATTATATGTGTATTGCATAACGGCTGTGCCTTTATCTCGTGTCACCTCTGTATTTGCGGCTAATTTAATTATTATATGTGTATTGCATAACGGCTGTGCCTTTATCTCGTGTCACCTCTGTATTTGCGGCTAATTTAATTATTATATGTGTATTGCATAACGGCTGTGCCTTTATCTCGTGTCACCTCTGTATTTGCGGCTAATTTAATTATTATATGTGTATTGCATAACGGCTGTGCCTTTATCTCGTGTCACCTCTGTATTTGCGGCTAATTTAATTATTATATGTGTATTGCATAACGGCTGTGCCTTTATCTCGTGTCACCTCTGTATTTGCGGCTAATTTAATTATTATATGTGTATTGCATAACGGCTGTGCCTTTATCTCGTGTCACCTCTGTATTTGCGGCTAATTTAATTATTATATGTGTATTGCATAACGGCTGTGCCTTTATCTCGTGTCACCTCTGTATTTGCGGCTAATTTAATTATTATATGTGTATTGCATAACGGCTGTGCCTTTATCTCGTGTCACCTCTGTATTTGCGGCTAATTTAATTATTATATGTGTATTGCATAACGGCTGTGCCTTTATCTCGTGTCACCTCTGTATTTGCGGCTAATTTAATTATTATATGTGTATTGCATAACGGCTGTGCCTTTATCTCGTGTCACCTCTGTATTTGCGGCTAATTTAATTATTATATGTGTATTGCATAACGGCTGTGCCTTTATCTCGTGTCACCTCTGTATTTGCGGCTAATTTAATTATTATATGTGTATTGCATAACGGCTGTGCCTTTATCTCGTGTCACCTCTGTATTTGCGGCTAATTTAATTATTATATGTGTATTGCATAACGGCTGTGCCTTTATCTCGTGTCACCTCTGTATTTGCGGCTAATTTAATTATTATATGTGTATTGCATAACGGCTGTGCCTTTATCTCGTGTCACCTCTGTATTTGCGGCTAATTTAATTATTATATGTGTATTGCATAACGGCTGTGCCTTTATCTCGTGTCACCTCTGTATTTGCGGCTAATTTAATTATTATATGTGTATTGCATAACGGCTGTGCCTTTATCTCGTGTCACCTCTGTATTTGCGGCTAATTTAATTATTATATGTGTATTGCATAACGGCTGTGCCTTTATCTCGTGTCACCTCTGTATTTGCGGCTAATTTAATTATTATATGTGTATTGCATAACGGCTGTGCCTTTATCTCGTGTCACCTCTGTATTTGCGGCTAATTTAATTATTATATGTGTATTGCATAACGGCTGTGCCTTTATCTCGTGTCACCTCTGTATTTGCGGCTAATTTAATTATTATATGTGTATTGCATAACGGCTGTGCCTTTATCTCGTGTCACCTCTGTATTTGCGGCTAATTTAATTATTATATGTGTATTGCATAACGGCTGTGCCTTTATCTCGTGTCACCTCTGTATTTGCGGCTAATTTAATTATTATATGTGTATTGCATAACGGCTGTGCCTTTATCTCGTGTCACCTCTGTATTTGCGGCTAATTTAATTATTATATGTGTATTGCATAACGGCTGTGCCTTTATCTCGTGTCACCTCTGTATTTGCGGCTAATTTAATTATTATATGTGTATTGCATAACGGCTGTGCCTTTATCTCGTGTCACCTCTGTATTTGCGGCTAATTTAATTATTATATGTGTATTGCATAACGGCTGTGCCTTTATCTCGTGTCACCTCTGTATTTGCGGCTAATTTAATTATTATATGTGTATTGCATAACGGCTGTGCCTTTATCTCGTGTCACCTCTGTATTTGCGGCTAATTTAATTATTATATGTGTATTGCATAACGGCTGTGCCTTTATCTCGTGTCACCTCTGTATTTGCGGCTAATTTAATTATTATATGTGTATTGCATAACGGCTGTGCCTTTATCTCGTGTCACCTCTGTATTTGCGGCTAATTTAATTATTATATGTGTATTGCATAACGGCTGTGCCTTTATCTCGTGTCACCTCTGTATTTGCGGCTAATTTAATTATTATATGTGTATTGCATAACGGCTGTGCCTTTATCTCGTGTCACCTCTGTATTTGCGGCTAATTTAATTATTATATGTGTATTGCATAACGGCTGTGCCTTTATCTCGTGTCACCTCTGTATTTGCGGCTAATTTAATTATTATATGTGTATTGCATAACGGCTGTGCCTTTATCTCGTGTCACCTCTGTATTTGCGGCTAATTTAATTATTATATGTGTATTGCATAACGGCTGTGCCTTTATCTCGTGTCACCTCTGTATTTGCGGCTAATTTAATTATTATATGTGTATTGCATAACGGCTGTGCCTTTATCTCGTGTCACCTCTGTATTTGCGGCTAATTTAATTATTATATGTGTATTGCATAACGGCTGTGCCTTTATCTCGTGTCACCTCTGTATTTGCGGCTAATTTAATTATTATATGTGTATTGCATAACGGCTGTGCCTTTATCTCGTGTCACCTCTGTATTTGCGGCTAATTTAATTATTATATGTGTATTGCATAACGGCTGTGCCTTTATCTCGTGTCACCTCTGTATTTGCGGCTAATTTAATTATTATATGTGTATTGCATAACGGCTGTGCCTTTATCTCGTGTCACCTCTGTATTTGCGGCTAATTTAATTATTATATGTGTATTGCATAACGGCTGTGCCTTTATCTCGTGTCACCTCTGTATTTGCGGCTAATTTAATTATTATATGTGTATTGCATAACGGCTGTGCCTTTATCTCGTGTCACCTCTGTATTTGCGGCTAATTTAATTATTATATGTGTATTGCATAACGGCTGTGCCTTTATCTCGTGTCACCTCTGTATTTGCGGCTAATTTAATTATTATATGTGTATTGCATAACGGCTGTGCCTTTATCTCGTGTCACCTCTGTATTTGCGGCTAATTTAATTATTATATGTGTATTGCATAACGGCTGTGCCTTTATCTCGTGTCACCTCTGTATTTGCGGCTAATTTAATTATTATATGTGTATTGCATAACGGCTGTGCCTTTATCTCGTGTCACCTCTGTATTTGCGGCTAATTTAATTATTATATGTGTATTGCATAACGGCTGTGCCTTTATCTCGTGTCACCTCTGTATTTGCGGCTAATTTAATTATTATATGTGTATTGCATAACGGCTGTGCCTTTATCTCGTGTCACCTCTGTATTTGCGGCTAATTTAATTATTATATGTGTATTGCATAACGGCTGTGCCTTTATCTCGTGTCACCTCTGTATTTGCGGCTAATTTAATTATTATATGTGTATTGCATAACGGCTGTGCCTTTATCTCGTGTCACCTCTGTATTTGCGGCTAATTTAATTATTATATGTGTATTGCATAACGGCTGTGCCTTTATCTCGTGTCACCTCTGTATTTGCGGCTAATTTAATTATTATATGTGTATTGCATAACGGCTGTGCCTTTATCTCGTGTCACCTCTGTATTTGCGGCTAATTTAATTATTATATGTGTATTGCATAACGGCTGTGCCTTTATCTCGTGTCACCTCTGTATTTGCGGCTAATTTAATTATTATATGTGTATTGCATAACGGCTGTGCCTTTATCTCGTGTCACCTCTGTATTTGCGGCTAATTTAATTATTATATGTGTATTGCATAACGGCTGTGCCTTTATCTCGTGTCACCTCTGTATTTGCGGCTAATTTAATTATTATATGTGTATTGCATAACGGCTGTGCCTTTATCTCGTGTCACCTCTGTATTTGCGGCTAATTTAATTATTATATGTGTATTGCATAACGGCTGTGCCTTTATCTCGTGTCACCTCTGTATTTGCGGCTAATTTAATTATTATATGTGTATTGCATAACGGCTGTGCCTTTATCTCGTGTCACCTCTGTATTTGCGGCTAATTTAATTATTATATGTGTATTGCATAACGGCTGTGCCTTTATCTCGTGTCACCTCTGTATTTGCGGCTAATTTAATTATTATATGTGTATTGCATAACGGCTGTGCCTTTATCTCGTGTCACCTCTGTATTTGCGGCTAATTTAATTATTATATGTGTATTGCATAACGGCTGTGCCTTTATCTCGTGTCACCTCTGTATTTGCGGCTAATTTAATTATTATATGTGTATTGCATAACGGCTGTGCCTTTATCTCGTGTCACCTCTGTATTTGCGGCTAATTTAATTATTATATGTGTATTGCATAACGGCTGTGCCTTTATCTCGTGTCACCTCTGTATTTGCGGCTAATTTATCTTTCGAATCTATAATAATAATAATAATATACAAATTGCAAAAAAGAAAACAAAATATTATCTTCTTCATACCTAATATAACTAAAAATTCTAAACAAAGTAAATTGAAATTTAATTTTCATCGAAGATAAGCGATACAAGGAGGCGTAGGAGAATTAATTTTCCAGTTAGTGATGTCTTAATGAAATTAGAAAGCAATCACGATTCACGGCAGCTAACGGGCGGGGCGCTCCGCCATCTGTACATTTTGATAGATATCGACTATGTCATGGAAGTAATCTATATAAATATAAATGAGTTTTATGAGCTCGCAAGTTATAGTGATCTCTAGTAGTATGCATAAGAACATTGAAGTAATCTAGCAAACCTCTTCAAGTAGTGTAGATGGAATTTTAAAAAAATATTTTATATCTGAAGTACTACACTGTTTCCATCAGCAATCGTAATAGGTACTATCAGAGAAGTTGATTCATAGCAGACCTACGTAATTTGATCGCGTTATGTCAAACGCGTCCGTCAACTGCCTATGAATCAATTTCTTCGATGGTACAGAAATTTAATATCTATTTCCACCGCAATACCTAATAATAATTTATAGGACATCAAAATTCCCAAAAACAAGCGAATTAAACAAGAGAATTAACAAGCTGATGAAGATGAGTCATTCATAGCGTGAGCATTTATCTGAAAACGCGCTAACTACTGGATCGATTTGAAAAATTCTTTGAAAAAGGATTATAGGCTATTTTTGTGGGCCAATTTAGTCAAAATCTTTCTTTCTTTCAATTTCGGCCCCGCGGGGGACATCGGGACAGACTGCCTGAAAGCGGGACTGTCCCGCTCAAAGCGGGACGTATGGTCACGTTAGTCATTCATAACCAGCGAGCATCTGTTCGGCGAAATCAATGCAGTGCTTGACCAATAATTATTTGAATAATGTATGCGGCCTCATTGCGGCTCCATAGCTGTCGGCCGCTATGTGCCCATTGTAATGTAAAATCTAATGCGCGCTAATACACCGAAAATAACTGTATGCGACGCAAATTATTTCGGGTTTATCAGGTCCAATTACCGCATATTAAGCGGATTAGTTCCGAATGCGCTGCACACTAATCTGAAACAAAACAAGGCGCGGATTTGTTAACTTTTTAACTGACTTCCAAAAACGAGGAGGTTCTATGCTCGGCTGTATTTTTTAATTTTCGTATAACGTACTCTATCCAACTGCACGAGGACGGTGTTGTCGCCTTTGAGCTTGAGAGGTCTCTTACGTTTGTGTGTGGTACAGGGTACATCAAAGCAGTCGGTTTTCTTTTTTTATAAGAGGTAATTTATTTATCTATCTGTGTTATAAAACATTCTAATTTCTAGGTCCATTGCCTATACTAACCAGGAACGTTTTACTTAAAACATATTTTTTTCAACAATTATAAATGAATGAAAAAAAAATCATTTTCATTTTCAATAATGAATGATTAATATATTTAAGAAAACTATGTACACTTTCAGTTGCATAATGGCAGAATAATTGCAGAATGCGGAGTATATTTTTGATCATAACTCAAAGTGTTAATGCAAATGTAGTAAAATATTCAACTTTTACTGATTGATCTAAAAATTACAAGACAACGTTCGATAAATCTGTGAAAACAAAATGGTTTTCGGGAGCGGTTCGTGGCCCGGTCAAAGCTCCGAAGCAATTAGCAGCCGGGTGTAGCACATTCGCGGTTCCACCCACCAATCTCAAGTCTCATAAAGTGCGATCAAATCAATTAACACACGTATACATCCAGCGTGTCATAACAAAAGCGCTCAAAAGTTAGGGTTAAATGATTACATTACGATCGAGTTTCGATTTTGTTTGTTGAATTGGGCCGAATGGAGCACGGAGGCTGCGTGCGCGCGCACGCGGGCCGCCGGCCGCCGCGCCAGTCGGCATGAGACGCGCGCGGAGTGTCACCGGGCCCCTGCGCCGGGCCCACCCCGCCTCGGGGGCCACCTGGAACGTCCAGGTACGACACCACATCTATTAAATCCGACCCTGAAATCACCGTTCTCGCTCAAAAATATCACTGGGAGCAATTCCGTAGCGCTAGCCCCGACTTTGTAGCATCAAAACATTAGCTGTTTGAGAAGCTTTGTGGTTCGTAAATATGATCATTGGCCACAAAAGACTCAACAGTTGGCTGAAAACTTGTTGCGCACGCATCGTATTGAAATCACAATATAATTATTGTCACATTCGGAAATGTGATCGTTCATCTTTTTGACGTGTGCAGTCCAAACTGACACCATGATAACGTATCAATGCAAAACTACAGGTGGTATTTGCGCTATTAACTACGTTACTTGCTATAAATTTACTATTTTTGAAATTGAATGTTTCATATTATAATTTATTGTAATATACTAATTTTATTTTAGAAGGTAGCCATATTTAAAGATACCTTATTTCTTTTGTAGCGTTAGAGCACGTATTAAACTATTTATTTTTACTAAGATCTGTATAAGAATGTCGATGTAATTATCCCATTACATCGACATTCATATTAAAATAATTACACGTGTAGCTTTATTTAAAAAATTGCCACGTATGTAAACAACCACAGATATCAGAAACAACATCTCTATGTAAACAACTAATAATTACATTTTACGTATTACTGTCTTCAATTCCTATAAAATATTCTTATTGATTAAATTCCTGTAAAAATAGTAATGGACAATGGTGTTAATGTTCTGAGAATGATGATAGTGAACTGAAAGCCCTACGCGTCGCATTTTGTTTGCCCGTTTTCAGCTTTTGTATCTGTTTGTTTACATTCTTGCTCAAAGAAAAAACTTCGTCTAAAGCTATTTGGACAGAGACGAATAAATAAACATGGCGACGTTTCAGACAAAAGGAGCTCTGACTTCGTAAGGGTCACATTAAAACTTAAACCGAGGCGCACATGTCTAGACTCTGAACAATAGAGGGATATACGACTAGGGATTGAAATCCCGCAAAGCGGGATCCCGCAATCCCGCGGGATCCCGCGCCAATTTTTAATCTGCTGGATCCCGCACCTACAAAACGCGGATCCGCGGATCCCGCATAACCCATTTGCATAATGCATAATTTCTCGGGGAGCCCATATGATGGATGCTTTGATAGCAGCACTTTGTGCCAAACCCGATCAAAGGCCTTCGCAATGTCCAAACTAACAGTCAATGCCTCTCCCTTCGACACAATCGCCTGAGCCCAATGATGAGTTCGGTACGCCAAGAGATCACCAGCCGAGCGTAAGGGTTTATGGAACCCTGGCCGTCCAAGTTTCGAAGGAGCTGGCTTTTGATAATTGATTCCATTATAATATTATAAATTTGTTATAGCGATTTGAATTATTGGAAGGATTTGAGAGATTTGAGATTTCGGGTACACCAAGGCTGTCTCCCAGGAAGCCGTTATAATTCCAGAAGAACAGGAGAGCCGAAAAAGACACGTTAAGATCAGAGCCAACTCTGGAGCACTCTTTTTTAACATAATAGGAGGGATTCCGTCGGGCTCACTCGACTTATGGATATCAAGGGAACGTAGGGCTATTTGCACTGAGCGCTGATTAAACCAAATATCTGACATGATGCTCGTGCATCGCAGTATGGTCAGCGGTTTCTGTCCCCTGTCATCTCGGGTCAAGTTTCACGCAAAGAGGACCCAGAAGATCGGCTTTGTCTTTAGCGTCATGGGCCAACTATCCATTTTTGACGTGTAGGGATGGTAGGGTTGGCTTGCAGAAATTCCCTTCAAAAGCTTTGGCCAGAGACCAGAATGCACGGGTTCTCGAAGGGAGGCGCTCGAGTCTCTCACCAATTATTATTCTATTGACGTGCTGTTTCTTTTGCGCGAGTGATCTCTTTCTTGAGTTCTTCACTTTATATGTGCTGGTATTTAAATCCCGAGCAGACACTGCATTGGCCCAGGATTGGTAAGCCTTCTGCTTCTGGCGAGAAGCTTTTTTATAGGATCAACCAAACCTGGGATGAAATCTGCCGCAAGTTGGCACTACAAAGGACGGAATGAAAAGCTTCATCCCTTGCATCACCACAGTTGGTAGTGTTGCCGGGATCATCCGGCAAGAAGCACAAGTGCCCTCCAAGGATAGGATGCAAAAAACGACCGCATCCTATCCCAGTCCCCTTATTTGTAGTGCCAAACACGACGGTATTTAACAGCACGCTGTCGCAATACCGTCGTAAGCGGCACAGAACTCCTAATGAGACAATGATCCGATGAACCAAGTGGTGCGGTCGTGGATGCTTGGTAGCCATTAGGTTTTGAAGTCAGCAGAAGGTCCAACAGGGAAGGATTCTGACAGCTACATCTGGGATTCGCGAAGGCGTAGCAACCAGTTGTGTTAAGTCGTTCGGAAGGGCAAAGTCGCAGACAGATCTGCCTGCATGATCAGTTTTACTGGAATTGAGCCAGTCGGCGTGGTGGGCGTTAAAGTCGCCAATTATTATGATCTCTGCGGATGGCATCTGCTGCTGCACTAAATCTGAAGCAGCTTGCAGGTGTTCAAAGAGTCAGTCTGTCGCGGTGTCACCACTATCGGACCAAAGGTACGCATAAACGCGAGGGTGGTCGTCGCAATCAATGCGGAGCCATAATCAAATCAAATCAAATTAAATCATAATGTCCATGACTTCAAATTGCTGAGGCATTAAAAGCATTTTAACTTTAGGATCTAATAAGACTAAAGTGATTACATAATAATTTCATTGTTATTTTGTTACAAAACAAATATATTTGTGGCATAATATGAGACATTTTCAATTTATTAAATTTTATAACAAAAAAAAATTTAAAACAAAAACAAAATATAATTAATAATTAAGGGGGACTCCCATACGAAAAACATAATTTTTTGCCTATTTTTGTTCTTTATCGGTACGGAACCCTTCGTGCGCGAATCCGACTCGCACTTGGCCGATTATTTTAAATTTAAAACAGCATACAAGGAGAAAAGCTGTCACAAAATATTAATTGAGATGTACCTCCTATCTTAAAAAATAAATAAGTCAAATATTATTGTCGTATATAGCAATGAATGAACATACATATTATATTAATTAATATTGTATGTTATGAAACCTAAACCCTTCCTGGCAGTCGGATAAAAATTAAAATAAAAGTTGATTTTGTAAAGGTTTGCCGTTTTTCTGTAGGAAATAACAGAAGACGGAAAAAGTAACTGCTGATTTAAATGAGAATTTACGTCGTGATACTTTAAATGTTGAGTTTATTTTTAGAAGGATACAGAATATTTGATATAGACGCTGAATGCCATAAGAAGCTGTTGACCTATAAATCTCATTTCAAGAGGGTTCCAAATCTTCTCGCACAGACACAAACGAAAGAACTAAACGATTTTACGTGATGTCACTGAGCTCCTCATTATATTATACTATGTATATTACATCACCTGGAGTCGTTCAGGTTTTATAAAACCCTTTGTTTTATCTCTCTATCGCTCTCTATCAAACAAACAAACAAACAAACAAACAAATCTTTATTTCCCTCAAGTAGTACACATTATCTTAAATAAACAAAACACTGCTCCCCACACTAGGATTCCCTGTGTCGTGGAGAGCAGTCTCTTCCATCATGCACATTATAACCACAAGATACATTTATAACAATTAATCTTAACCAGCTAATGACATAGTGTTTGTAAGTAAACAGACTATATATATTTTTTAAAGTAGATGACTAAAAATTGTACCTATACAATTACAATATACACATAATAGCATTACAAGATCATTACCAGAGCCACCGAAGCCAGCTACAGTACGTGTAAGTTAGTGATGTGGTGAGTTACTTCCACAGAGACCTGACCTTTATTGCAATTTTTATTAACTATATTTTATTATTAAAATATTAAATAATTAATATATAATATTAAAATATTATATATTAATTATTTATTACTTGTGTAAGTGTATGATGATAGTGAGTAGTGATCCTGTTTGTGGTCATGTCAGCTCGTAGCCCTACGACGGCAATATCGTATCGTATCCACGGCGGCATCGTTGAAAAAATATTATTTACTTTCGTAAAGAGTTCGGTAAGAGGGTGATCTGACTATTATAACCGCTGGTGTGTCTCATGTAGTCGTTCTAAATGAGTTAATTTCTATTAATAATAGTTTATTTGAAAACTAGACGTTCCGCGCGGCTTTACCCGCGTAAATTAGATATTTCACAGATAAATTAGTCCACAAAAAAAGCCTATGATCGTTCACGTGGTCTACTTCTTATCTGATCCAAATAACAGAAAAAATGCTCTAGTAGTTCGTGAGATAAGCCCATTCAAATAATTTCCCCCTGTTTTTTCCACATTTTCCTCTATTTCTTCGCTCCTATTAGTCTTAGCGTGATAAAATATAGCCTATAGCCTTCCTCAAGAAATGGACTATCTAACACTGAAAGAATTTTTCAAATCGGACCAATAGTTCCTGAGATTAGCGCGTTCAAACAAACTAACAAATTCTTCAGCTTTATAATATTAATAAATAACTTGTATAGATTCCTGAAGCATACTTTACTTTCAGGTGGTAAAGGGGAAAATGAGTTCACAATGTCTGTGGCACGCCTGCCGCGCGCTCTCCGCAGGGCTTCTACTTATGCTGCTAGGTGCAGCCATGGCTGTTATAGGTGAGTTTTTTTTTTTTGTATAAACCTAAGAATTTATATCACGGGAATCGGGATTTAATATAGTATGAATTACGATGTATACTTGAAAGAAAAATCATTACACACGAGGAACTTTTGCAATTTACGTCAATGTGTTCTATAGTAATATAGCCCCAAACAAACAGTACCAATGTAATTCCATTTTTTTTGTCATGCTTTTTTTTTTCGATGTTATGCCATATCTATTATTATCGTTTATGAATAAACCAATTTTCATAATTATTTTTCTTAAAACAGCCTTCGTAGAATAATAATTGTTATCATTATTGCTCCTACTCGTACTCCAAAGCTTTGTATTGTTGAAAAAAAACTTTTTAAATAGGTATATATAACAAACAAATAAATGTAACACCAGAGAAAAACTTATTACAAAATTTATTTTATATTTTTATTTTTTGAAGAATCGAACAAACGTAGCGATGATGATGTATGCTACTTTAGAAGCTAAAAAAGAACTGTCCCACTTTTCACTTTACTTTGAATCTAAGTAGGTTTCACAAGAGTGGCGGAAGAAAGCAATTGTGTGTTCCATAAATGTTATATCGTTAACGTGGCTTTATTATGTGAGCTTCACTACCGTTTTAGTTTTATGGTACAAAGCATGAAACGAGTCACAAAACTCGATATTAAATGACAATATTTGAAACCTTTATGAATTAGCTAGATAACCCGAGTACAAATGTAGCTATTATAACTATAAAATTAAAATGTATGTTAAATTATTTATAATGTTAATTTGAAAAGTTAAAATACTATCTAATTATGGTCTTGGGTGCATTGAATGGAAAAGTTTATGTTTTCCTGCTTTTTAACTATTACGCCACATCCCAATTGCGGTGAAAATGCAACTAGAAACAAGTTTAGTTCTTTCTGGTAATTACAGTTAACAGTTAACAGCTGAAAGCTTCAGTTGTTTTTACATGAAAAAGTACGTAACAAATACGCACGAACATTTGGAAATATATATTTTTTATATTTTCTGCTGTCATGTACACACATTGAAACCGGCACAATAGTATGAATACAAATTGCGTGAACATTGATAAGGGCAATTCAAAGGCCGAACCACAACCGTAGCTGTCAGTAGATAAGACGACAGCTTTGTGCGTACAAACTACCGACGCGTTGCATATGTGATAAGTGATAACATATTATTGTTTCATAAATACTGCCGATACCGACCCACATTCCCAATGGAGGAGTATTTCCAATATGTTAGTGCTTATTTACATCGTTCCACTGGCATGGCTGTATTGAAACATGATTGCATAGAGAAACTGGGCGCTATGCATATATATATTATACTAGCTGTTGCCCGCGACTTCGTCCGCGTTAACATATAATAACAAAGATGGATAGTTTTCCCCTTTTTGTGGTTCCTTATACAAAGGGTAAAAACGGGACCCTATTTAAGCAAACGTCAAACGCAAACGTCAAAAAACTTTCATGTTTCTAACTCAAGAAATGACGGACTTTCATGGAAACTTTCTACCCCAATTTCACCCCCTTGGGGGTAGAATTACCAGAAACGCTTAAATACATATCCATTTCACCCCCTTCGGGGTAAAATTTTCGAAATTCCTTCCTTAGTGGGTGTCTACTTAATAAAACAACCCTACTCACCAAATTTCGTGGCTGTAACTTTAACAGTTTTTGCTCAGCGATGATGAATCAGTCAGTCAGTCAGTCAGTCATTCAGTCAGTCAGTCAGTCAGTCAGGACATGTAATTTTATATATTTTATATTGATAAAGTTTAGTATCAGCGTCTAAATCCAGTGATACTAGTTTCTTCTATTGTAACAATGTAAGGGTTCTTACAGACGAACGGCATGTGTCGGCGGCACGTGTCGGCGGCAGTCGACGGCAGTCGGCGGCACGTGTCGGCGGCAGTCGACGGCAGACGACGGCACGTGCCGGCGGCAGTCGGCGGCGGTCGACGGCAGCCGTCGACAGTTTATAACGCTTGCAGTTGTGACGTAACGCGTAAAGGTAAGCGTCCACAGGTCGGTATAGTACGCAACGGACGTTTCACATCAAACGAATATTTTTTTACAGTACGTCTCACTGTATCGGCAGCGTACGGATAACCGACTAGCTAGTATGTTTATCTTCAAATTAGTCGAAACAAAGTTCCTAAGTCAAAATTTCTGCTTTCGACTTTTCCATCCATACCCCCCTTATGAGCATTCATTTACTAGGCTAAACGGTAATCCGTACGTTGCCGATTCAGCGGACGTACTGTGAAAAAAAAATCCGTTTGATGCGAGACGTCCGTTGCGTACGATACCGACCTGTGGACGCTTACCTTGCGGGGGTACGTCACAACTGGGGGCCTACCACCAACTCTGAAAGCAGTATTATTAGGTACTTCGAGATTTTGTACCACAACCTCTTAAAAGTAAGATTACTTTAAGAATGTTTCATTGGAGACGTTTTGTGACGTCATCCCATTTCATCGCTCTCAGCGTACCATGAGCTCCATTTTGACACAGATGAACAATATTATTAATTTAATAATTAATAATATTGCTCATCTGTGTCAAGTATAATTACTTTCACGTCAAACTAGCGATCTTAAAAATTTGATATTTCTCAGTAGATTTAACATTGTTTTGTATTTTTTCCTGTTATTTAGTAAAATTATATTAAAAAATGAAGACGGTATGACATTCGGAGTCATTCTGTCACTGATGTTTCTATTCTTGAGAGTTCCTTTAGCCAATAACAAAAAAAAATAGTCAACTAGCCTAATCTTTTACGCTGTTAGATTTATTTTATTGAAATATTTTAAGGTGTAGTATAAAACCTTTCAAATTCTCTAGTGAGTTTTTACTACATATTTTGTTTAGACAATAATTCATTTGTTAACACATTCATGCGAGAGGGACGAAGGGGAGGAGTCTTTGCTCGGCTGATATGCTTTTCCGCATGACGGTGTCTCGGCGTGATATTGAGGCTTTTAAAATTGTTGATAGCTCATCAAAAGAAGCACTTGATGACTTGACATTCGGAAATAATTAAAAAAAATGTTTCGTTTCTTCGTAAACGTGGATAAAGTGTAAAAAAATCTCCTTCTTGTTCTCGACACATTAATATTTCTTGAACCCACAACAAACGTGCCTTTTTTTGCGTTGTTGCCGACGGCGACGGCGGAGTAAAAGTAATAATAATGTTTCTTCATCGGATGCCATTTTTATGCAATTTACTTATGATAATTTACGGTATGAGTTATGACATTCAGAGTCAATTAGCTATGTCCACATTAGGCGCTTTCGCCTTCAATTTTCGTCATCTTCTTTCATTCAAATTTCGTTTTGACGCATTCAATTATTGAACGCAACGCCAACATTGTCATTTTTGAAGTTTTGGATACGGTCAGAGGGCATGCCTCGCGGGCATGCCTCACGTTCACTGTTGACTGCGCTATAACGCATGCCCTTGGGCCTTGAATCCCCATGCCCAGAAAAAGACCAATCCAAAACTTCAAAAATTACAATGTTGATGTTGCGTTCGTTCACGCATTCAATTATTGAATGAAAACATTATGAAAATTGAAGACGAAAGCGCCTAGTGTGGACATAGTCATTAGCTTTGTCCACATTGTGCCTTTTTTTGTTCATCAAGGGCATGCGTTATAGCGCAGTCAACAGCGAACGTGAGGCATACCCGTGACGCGCGTTGAAATCGTAGCGCTCGCTGTGATACTTTTCTTTCAACGCGGGTGGATTTTGACGCATTCAATTATTGAATATGCCAAACGAAAGTTGAATAAATAGAAGATGACGAAAATTGAAGATGAAATTACATAATGTGGACATAGCTATTGGCCTTGTTCGCCGGCGTAATTTTTGGCGCATGCGCCACAAAACCTTTTATTGCGCATGTCCAAAACATGCCATGTCATGACAACGCCACGAACAAAGTTGTTTATATAGTTACCTGTTAAGTTTAAACAACGTGTACAGTATGTACTCCCAAATTAATAAAACACATGAAAATCTTCGCTTATTGTCGTAATCACGAAAACACCGAATATAATATGAAACGTAAGAGTCCCGAACAATGCTTTTGCATTTTGCACCTTGTTCGAAAGAAATAGTTCGTTCTATCTCATTCCTAGACCCTAAGTATGAATAAAACAATATTATTTTCATACACTTTATGAAGCTAATGATACGAATGAAAGTCTGTAAAATTATTGTAATCTTACAACAAAGTGTTCTGGAAACATGATAGTTTTAGGAAAGGTCGTAGTAGGCCCCCTGCAAGCGTCATAAACTGTCAACGGCTGCCGTCGGCTGCCGTCGACTGCCGCCGACTGCAGCCGGCACGTGCCGTCGTCTGCCGTCGACTGCCGTCGACACGTGCCGCCGACTGCCGTCGACTGCCGCCGACACGTGCCGCCGACACGTGCCGTTCGTCTGTAAGAACCCTAAATCAGCAATAAAAGATGGTAATGAGCCACTATTCACACACTATAGTACAGTGCAAATGTTCTTTTTGTAAATTCTTACGCCGGTTCTTTTCGTCGGGTTAGTTCCCGAATCGGTGGTAGGCATCATGTAGACTTTCAGAGAATATTTGCAAAAATTTATTCTGAATAAAAAAAATGAGTTTGAGTTTAGACTTTGACAAAACTAGTATGATAAAGGACTTTTATTTGATTTTTTGTTGCCTCAAAGTTAAGGGTCTAAATAATATAAAAGTTGCGACTAACACCTTACGTTTCCGTATCCCCATTTGCATACTTTGCTTAAATATGAATAGAAGTGTTGGGTACTAATATTTCAACTACGTGGTATGTTTTATTCACAAGTAAGGTGCTCCATAATGGACAAGTGTCGCCCGACGTAATAATTTGCATTTCAACCTGTTATAATATATATAACTCCCAAATGGATTGGTATACATTACTGAAATAACTGAAAAGACGATGAGATATGCTTATCTGTAATAAATCGTTTTAAAGTCTAGCACATCGAAATATATATACGTAAATTTATTTCGAATGAAATAATTTGCGTCCTTAAATAAAATATTGCATGCTCTTTCATGAGAAGGTGCTGTGTTTTAAAATCCATATGGTACGAGCCAGAAGCACATTCTCACTGGAAAAATATGCCAACCAAGTAACAAAAACAAAAGAATTCCTAGTAGATTGCCTTTCGGAATTTAAATTTGGAATTAACACGAAAGAACAAATCTGTGCACTAAACCCAGGCAGTGTGTAAAAAAAAACAAAAAGCCTTCAGCCATGAAAGCGAGAGCATATTTCCTGCGCTCCGCTCCGGCGACGATTCCCGCCAACCGACGTCCGTGATGGAACATACCGCCATTCAAACGTTTATATGGTCGGTTTTATTTGCACGATGTGCAATTTTATTTCTTGGGTATAATTTTCTAACGCAAAACAAAGGGCTGATTTATGTAAACTTCTACTATATAGACTTGTTATTTATTAGGGGACTGAAAGAGGAAAAATTACGAAACAACGCCCCACATTCATTCAATTTTGTCATTGCGTCGCATTCATTTTTCATGGCGTATCCAGCCGGTCAGGGCAACACAAAAAGTCCAATTTTAAAATAAACTACAGTG
Source organism: Polyommatus iphigenia (assembly GCA_963422495.1). Classification (NCBI taxonomy): domain Eukaryota; kingdom Metazoa; phylum Arthropoda; class Insecta; order Lepidoptera; family Lycaenidae; genus Polyommatus; species Polyommatus iphigenia. Next base: position 39,284,471 of record OY730180.1, on the reverse strand, counting down.
AATTAGTAATATGTAGGCATAAACAGTAACACTCAAGATATTATAACTACACTATTAAAAACCAACTACATATATGTACCAAACATATATTTGAATCTCGTTCCCAAAAAAAGCATAAAGTTCCAGTATAAGGGACAATCCATACACACAATTTTTATGATTTTTAGACCCCCCCCCCCCCTCCCCCCACCTCAATATTTTAAATTTCGCTATTGAATTTATTCAATTAAATTGAATAATTAAAACTTAGGACCCCCTCCCCCTCCTTGGCACACCATGTCACATTTCTATGAAGCCCTACCCCCCTTTAGGTGTGACATACTTTATAGATGGACCCTTACAGATCATGACAGGTACTTATTAGGTAGTAATTAGAAGCCAGAACTGCGCCGTAAACGGCAATAACCGACTTTAGGTAAGCGGGTAAGTGATAATTACTAGTGCGATCAATTAGTCGGTTTGGCGCGGCGTGTCAAATGACTGCTCCAACTGCACTAAATTACGTTCTCTGAAATTTAAGCCGTAATTACATAACTACGTAGTCAGCTTTCGTTTGGGTCACTTTAGACTTTGGAGGAGCGATATTTTAGGTCACGTTTTAAATCAGCATTTAAGTTCTTGACTAGCTTTTAGCAGTCATTAGTAAAATTTAGATAAGATAATGGTGACACAAATTTATATTTTAAACAACTTAAAATGTTATTTTTACCTATTGACAGACAATATTCAATGTTATTAGAGCTACCAATTAGTGTTCAATCAATATTTTCATTTCAAGATTTCAATAAAATTGTTATACTTACCGTTTATACGAGGGCTGCTATTTATGTATCCAGAATTAAAAAAAGAAACAAACATATATCATTTAATATGGTTTTATTGCTTTTCAAAATATTCGCCGCGATGATCGACACACTTTTGCATACGCTGGAACCAATTTTCATAGCACTTTTTCCATTCTGATTGAGGTATCTCCAAAACGTGCATTTTGAACGCATCAACAGCCTCTTCGCGGCTCGAAAAACGTTGACCACGTAATTTGTTCTTCGCGTATGGAAATAAAAAGAAATCGTTAGGTGCCAAGGGCTGTACGGCGGATGACCAGTCAATTCGATCTTTTGACCCTCCAAAAACTGAGTTGTTTCAGCTGAGGTGTGACAGCTAGCATTGTCGTGATGTAATATGATTCTGCGTTGTCGGTTGTCCTTTCTTATTTCTTCAAAGACTTCTGGTAAACAAATGGTCGTATACCATTCAGAATTAACCGTTTTACGATTCTCTAATGGCACTGTAGCCACATGTCCATTAATTCCAAAAAAACAGGCGACCGTTTGCTTCAAAGTACTTTTTGCACGAGTAACTTTTGTTGGTTTCGGCTCATCTTGGAACACCCACACCGTTGACTGTTGTTTAGTTTCGGGGTCATATGCATAGATCCAAGATTCATCACCTGTGTAGATATTATAAACAGCTTTTGACGTACCACGGTTGTATTTTTTTATCATTTTTTTGCACCAATCGACACGAGCCCGTTTTTGATCGATTGTCAAGTTATGCGGAATCCAACGCGAACATATTTTTTTTACAGCCAAATGTTCGTGTAATATCTTATGTATGCTCGTCATACTTATGCCTAAGGACGCCTCTATCTCGCGATATGTAACATGACGATCACGCATTATTAGTTCCCGCACAGCATCTATATTTTGTGGGACAACAGCTGTTTTTGGGCGACCTTCTTTATTTTCATCCGTGAGCATAGAACGCCCACGATTTAACTCACTGTACCAGTGATAAACAGTGGTTTTTGATGGTGCTTCATCTCCAAAAGTTGCGGTGAGTTGAATAAAGCACTGTTGTTGATTTAGCCCACGCCGAAAATCGTAGTAAATCATTGCACGAAAATGTTCACGCGTTAAATCCATGGCAAATGAAGACACGCAATTTTCAAAATGACGCCACAATGGAAAAATAATTGACAGTCACATGAAACAAAATGTATTCTTCAACCAAAGAGTTCTATTTTCAAATGTTGTAATTACTTTTTAAATATTGTTCTTGTAAGTGGCCAGTTCCGGATACATAAATAGCAGCCCTCGTAGTGGGTTATATGGAAATGTCACCGTAAGATTGTAAATAGCGTTAGATTATAATCTATCTCGCGAGATTGTAAACTGTCGAAAGATTGTGAACCGCAACGTACTGCTTAGAATTTAACGTATTATTATTCGGTAGATTGTAATCTATCGAAGTGAAACCGTTAAATTACAATCTTAAAATTGTTAAATTGTCAACTGTCCGAAGGCTGTCCCTGATTGGTCGGCCTTACAGTAGACCGTTCTGTGACCATAGAGTTAGGAATGAAACACAGGTGTCAGTCAAATAAAATTAATGCACTTCAAGAATTGTGACATCAATATCCGACATTGTAAATGTTATCAAATGAGATCACGTCATAGGTTCACGAGCATAATATATATTAAAACACGGAAAATGTATGTAATTTAGGCTATGTTCGGTGACTAACACTAACTTATATTTATCATTCAAACTACACTTCTTTGGTTAATAACAGATTCATTTTACATTCGCAACAATTTTATATGACTAATTCTAAAGCTGAGAGCTATTTTCAACACGAAATCAATTAACAATCAACCAAAGCCCGTTTGTTTATTTACATTCGACATCAATTTATAATCATAAAAACACTATTTGTTTACATTTATCAACAAACGAATAAGGCGACACGGGGCATATACCGTTCAACCAATCAGCGCGCGAGGTGCATTCCGTTTCACAATTTGACGGTTTCACTTCGATAGATTACAATCTACCGAATAATAATACGTTAAATTGTAAGCAGTACGTTGCGGTTCACAATCTTTCGACCGTTTACAATTTCGCGAGATAGATTATAATCTAACGATACTTACAATCTTACGGTGACAGAAACAACAGTACCTACCTAATTAACAAAATATGTACCAAATTACTTAGATCCGCTATCTGCTTAGGAATCAACGTACGTACGTACGTTACGTAGTTTACATGACTCAAGTAATCAATAAGATTTTTATTCTTTTTTTTTTATTATTTATTTAGGATACTACGCGGACACGTTGTCTGTGGCGGAGGAGGTGCGAGGCAACGCGACGGTGTCTGTGAAGGACGAGGCGCGCGGCTTCCATCTGAACAACCTGTCCTACGCCGGACCTATCGTCATGGGCTTCGGAGGTAACACATTAAACCAGTGTTTTCCAACCTTTTTCAGCCACGGACCCCTAGGAAATGAGTACAGTTTCCACGGAACCACTTAATAAACAGCAAAAAAATCGGATTGCGTATGGTCATGGGATGACACCGCGGATCCCCAGACATATTATACTGCGGACCACAGGTTGGGAAACACTGCATTAAACTCCTTCTTTTTTATGCTTTTTGTTTTACTTCATATATTCTGTATTTTATTCTCTAAAAAGCTATCAAAATAATTATTGTGGTATCGTCCTCTACACATACGATAACAAGGTAACAATATTGTTGCATTTCAATCTCGGAAATTACAAATTGTAAGTACCATTCTAACGAACAATAAAATGCCTTTATGAATAGAGTCCCGAGCACTGTCTCGTGTCAACATTATTTTTAAATTCCAATGTATATACTTATTTAAATTGTATAAAGTTCCATTTAAAAAAACACAGCCGAACAAAATATAGGTAACCTCCTCCTTTTTGGAAGTCTTTTAAAAAGTAGAGAGTACTTTACGAAAATAGCTGGTTAAGCATAAAGTACTGTCATCCATCTCAATAAGTAACTTTTATGAGCTGCTCTACATTGTGCCGCAGGATCTGAAACGAGGCCACAATTAACCAACTGCAATTTGCCGGTAATGGATTTCGATTGTACGTAACTTTGTTCACAACCATTATTTCATATCGTAAAAGCCGGACGGTCCTTTGGCGAGGACGGAAAGTTACTGAATATAGTCCTTTTGTATCCCTAAAGTTAAACCAATTTAAAGAGATCAACGTAGGTACTTTTTAAAGTCCATGAATATAGTTTGAACTGTGCTTTTAAAAAAAGGAGCACATAAAATAATTGTGACTTACGAAAGTATGAAAAGTCATAAGATTCTAAAACGAATTATTCAGCTTGATAAGTGATATAAATTTTGTAACTACTAAACAACAAACGTACAACAATTTTCAGGGTTCATCGTAGTGGCGGCGTGCGTGATGACGTTCGAGGCGCGGGACAGCGCGGCAAAGGTGACGCCGGCGCGGCCCCAGGCGTTGCCCCGGCCGCTGCCCCGGCGCGGGCCCCCGTGCGCGGCCCCCGCCCGCCTCGACCAGCTCGGCATCTACCGCCTGCCGCACGTGCTACCGCTGCCCCACGCGCCGCACGCGCCCACTCACCGAGCGCGACCACACTGCCACAGGTAAGTTTTGCTCGAAAATCACTTATGGCTATAGATTTTTGCGATTCCCTCAAGCCTAATCCAGTAAAATCATACCTAAGCTACATAGCATTCGAGAATACGTCACGTTGCAATTTTATATTTAGTGGTCGCAAACCTTTCATTGCTCGATGCCAACCCATTGTCATGGACCGCGTATTCGGGCGAGTGTGGACGAACGTGTGTGTACAGAAGCGGTGAGCGGGCGAAGGACCACGCGCGGTTCGGTTCGGCGCCGGACCTCCGCAGCGGTAGCGCGCGCGCGACGCCGTCGCTTACGGCGCTGCGTCGCCCGCTGCGCCGCTACGCGCTCTCAGTAGACGAGCCACCACATTCCGCTGTCAGGTACTCCACGCATTCACTCCCTGCTTTATCTTCATATTAAATGCATAATTTGAAATTAATTTACTGCATAACAATCCAGTAAAACCCTCTAGAGTCTAGCGCATTCAATCAGACCAGCTTGAGCATTTTTATCCTAATATAGAAGTACTTTAAGGTCAAGATAAAAGTAACTTTTAAAATAATATTGTAACGATGTCGAATCTTTTAAAATACCATCACTGGGGCAACGTGTAAAAATATAAAATGGAATTAAATTCAACTATCACATATAAAATATTTAAATTACGTAATTATAAAATAAAAGATGGTCTTATTGGTTGATCAGCGCAAGCGCAGTGGAGTCGGAGTGCGGATCGCAGTCGTCGTTAGCGTTGGAGCTGCACGGCGTGGGCGGCGCGAGCTCGGGCGTGACTCTGCGCGTGCGCGACAACACGCGCGACACCACGCGACGTCGCCCACTCGCGCGGCAGCCGCGTTTGCGCGACGATTCCGCGCACCGTGAGCATACCTTTATCTATCAGCAATGTTAAGCTTTAGCTTACTATCCTAAATAGATATTTAGGATAGTAAGCTACATACGGAGATCCGTATGAGATATTAAAACGATCGATATAATCAATTAAGACTGTTAGATAGGTTTGATATAGCTACTGCTAATTTTTTTCACAATTGCATTAATTTAATACCTTTTTTACAGCGTCTGGAGAAAGTTTCAATAACATATGCAACATTCCGGAAATATCGAGGTAAATATATTCACATGAATTAACCTTCTCCCTTTGAAGTATTGCACTTCTCTAACAGTCACTACTTTAGAACTTTACTATTCTTTAACATAATAAAAAATAATAGTTACATCGCATTTCATTCATTTTCAGAAATAACGAAGAGAACTTTAACAGTAGAGAGGGTAGGAGTGAAAGTTATTTAACAGTGGAGGGCGACGAGCGGGCGAGCAGCGCCCCTCCCGCCCCCCAGCCGTCGCCGACGCCCACAGTACACATAGTGAGTGTCGACGTATCACCCTCCAAAATACAGGACACGTGTATACTCATAGAGGAGTCCCCCAGCGAAGAACACTCCCACAGCGAAGCGAAGTCCACCTGCGAAGTAATATCACCCAGCGAAGCCAAATCCCCCAGCGTAGAAGTACCCAGCGAAGCGACGTGCCCCAGCGAAGCGACGTGCCCCAGCGAAGCGACGTGCCCCAGCGAAGCGACGTGCCCCAGCGAAGCGAAGTCCCCCGACGTATAAAAATGCTCCAGTGTCTGAGTATCACTGCTCAGAGTTGATATTTGAGAACAATTTACACGGTTTATATTATTGTATATTTGTAACCCAGTTGTCTATTGTTACACATTAGTGGTTATGTGTCAGCAGTCTCCTAACAATGGCCTTAGGGACAGTTTTGGAGCTTCTTGGTGGAAATGGAGACTTACTAATGTAGCTTCAAAATGAGTATGTAGCTTCAAAAATACTACTACGTCTAATTTGACGCAAACAAATATTCGGTTTATTTTTGTGCTATTTATTACTATTTTACGCCTATAGCTTAGATAACGTTGCAGAAAGTTACAATCGGCCTAACTTTAATGCACGTCGTAACTCATAATACTATTTTAAGTTTTGAATTTGAAGATGGAAAATAGAATCTAAAGAATCTAATAAAATAAAAAGGAACCAACAATAATTTTGCCCTAGTCAATCAATAAGAAGTTGTTGAACTGAACTGTGACTCAATGAAATTAAAATTACATTTATTTCGCTTCTGATATTTAGTAGATATAGTACCTATGCACTTTTAAGTAGGTACACAGCATTTTTGAAACTACATTGAATAAGAAGCGCGAATGTGAAATTTAAGTGGCATTTCTTGTGCAGCACGCAATCTATAAATTTCTTTCAACCGTAGATGGAGAGTAGAAAATTACGACCTGTATGTGATTCTAGTTTACGTTTTTGTTCAACTTCCTTCGCTTTTTCGATTAAACGACCCCATAAGATAAAAGACTGATAAAAGCGAATTTTTGTAATAAAAAGGAAAAATCCACGTTAAATGATCACTTTTAAAAGACTTATGTAACTACGAACATACTATGTGGTAAATTTTTGAGGTAATAATAAAGTACGTATGTATTTTTTTAATATTTGTAATTGGTATATTCTTTCGTAAAAGTATTTCTTAACTTTTTTATAAATGTTATTCTATACACATCGTCTACGTGATAAAATTCATCGTGTCAACCATACGCTTCGACTACTTTCATCATTAGTTAAAAAAAAACGTGTTACTTTTAAACGTGACCAGAAAATTGCCCATGTAAATAGCATGGGCAATTTCTGATCACTTTTGCAAGAACTCAAATTATGGTTTCTTAAAAATATGAATACAAAAAGAAATGTAGTAAAATACTTATAAAAGTAGTTCTCATGGACTTTGAAGTAATTGTACTTACTTTACCAATAGTAATAGTTTAATCAAAGTTTAACAAGTTTAAAACATAGTTCATGTAAAATCATAGCTAAGAATTATATCAATTACATATTGCAAAAGAATCGTCCATAATACTTCCTTCCCGAGCCTTTATCGTCTTGTATAAGTGTGATACATAGAGTATATTTTCCTCTAACTAGCTTACTTCTAAAATAGTGATAAACTGTATTGATAGACAGACTCTTTAGGTAACAAAGACTATAACTTTCTATCTATTCTTCTGTTCTTTTGCAGATCGCAACTTTGATGTGTTTGATTGATTGATTTGATTTACAACGGTAAAAGGTATAACCCGGTTAAAATTTCTTGGTACTCGGTTCCATCATGCATGTAACGATACTATGAATGCGAGCCCAAATGGGGGACGGACCTAACACATACCAGCCGCGTCTCAAGATATTTTCCCGGGTAGTGCTTCAATAGTAATAAGCCGCGTACTGACCGAGCGAGCAGCCTCGCTGCCTCGCCCGAGCGTGCCGCGGCCCGAGCCGAGAGTTGTCGGTTTTTGTCGATGCTCGACGCCTCGGTACATTTGCCGCGCACTAACACGTACTGACCGACCGAGAAACTGCCGCGCGAGGCGGCTCGCTTGGTCAGTACGCAGCTATAGATGAATACCTGGCAACTCATATTATAATGAGAATAATTCAAATACTACGCGTACGTACAGACATGAGATTATCTTGGAACCGAATATCTTTAACATCGTAATGTTAAAGATATTCGGTTCCAAGATAATCTCATGTCTGTAAACCACGTTTACACTTTACGATAAAAGCTGAAAGTAAATATTTTATTGTAGAAGTTTTAAAAAATACTAAATTTCGATAACTCTTAAGTTAAATCCTACAAAAACAACATCATGTATTTGAGGTACAACCAAGCTACAACCTATATTATATTGTATTCTGTAATAACAATGGTAATTCTAAGAATATTTCTAAAAAGACAATATAAAAGCAATAGATATATAAAAATGAAAATAAGTGTCATGTTTTGTAATAGAAATATTGTTGTATAATATATATATATATATATATATATATATATATATATATATATATATATATATATATATATATATATATATATATATATATATATATATATATATATATATATATATATATATATATATATATATATATATATATATATATATATATATATATATATATATATATATATATATATATATATATATATATATATATATATTCGGTGTTGTAGTGAATGTATAATATTAATTAATAACTAACATGTGTTCTAATAGGGTACGATTTTTCTTTGATATTTTGACCATGTGGAAATTCGTAGTAGCACGATCTTTTATTTGTAAATTTTATATAGATTCAAACCGTTTTATACCATTGTACTACTACTCAAGTGTTAAATACAGAATTCACTTTTAGACGATCCTCCCGCACAAAACTTTTAACGTTCGATCATTCTATTGGAAATAATAATATCAGTCTAGCAATACAATTAAAATGTCAATTAGTGTGAAATATGTAAAATACTCATAATTCAGCATGCAAATTAAATTCCTCATAGCTTTAATTTCTACATAAATTTAAAAAGAAATCAAGATAATTTATTATATTATTTACTTAAGTTAATCAATGAACACTGGTCGCCCCTAGTCAGGTACTAAGGATGTTGCCGAAATACACTACGTTTTTAGAACTAATTCATACACTACTATTACTTCTTTTTAGTTTACTCCTACTATCAGCGACTAAATCAAAAATTCTAAACAGCAAAGTTTTCTTATCCTGAGCCTACACATCGAAATTTAAAAATATAAAACCGTAGACAATCGCTAGATTACTATAGTAGCTGTTTGTTGATAGACCACTTTTTCTTGTAAGTTCTACCATAGTATACGAAAATATCGCTTAACCAAATCACGAAAAAAAGAGAACTAACATGAATGTGTATTAAGAATTTCGATTGTTGTTATTATTGTTTTAATGTCCAGTATCACATTATAAACATAATATTGGTACCTCAGCCCGAATGGAAAACATAGGTAGAGTCTTACGAACAACAATGTGAGGCTAGTTTTCTATTAAAGTACGAGTCAAACTATGCTAGTGCACTTGTCGACCAATCGTACAAAACGCGAAGTAGCGTATTCTATGCATGTGTGTGCGTAAGCGGCGGTGGTGTACCTAAGGTAGTGTGCTTTTTTTTATTTGATCTAAAGCACTGTGTTTAAAATCAAAATCTTGGTGACTTCCAATATTTTAAGAATTTTCTTCCAAAATTTTTATTCTAATGGTGATACTGCGAAAATGTTTACGCATGAAGTGATTCTAAGTTGTCTGATCAACGAAAGTCTTTAGAAGTTAACGATTTTTACTGAATGTAAAGTGAGAATCCTTGTCTCACAGGTTTAAAAAAAACTGGAATTCTCAACAAAATGTTGAAAGCAAATTACATTTATATCTTGATTCATATTTAGATTTGAGATTTCAGTATTCTTTAGATCTTTGCTCATTACTGATCAATTTTAATATTTTGCACAATATTTTATTGAGAATTCGGTTCTTTAAAAAATGATAATGTATTGTACCGTAGCCGTACTTGATCCAAATGGTTGTTGTGATGTCTATTACAATTGTTGAATAATTCTTTGTTTTATTTACCTCGCACCTATTACACAGAAAATATAATAAATACTTATCAAACAAAAAATATTTATGTAAGGGCCGGCTCAAAGAATTTTAATAATAACTTCATTTTAATTTAAGGGGGCGACTAAACCAAAATAGACGATCTTATAATTCATTTTTAGGGTTCCGTACCCAAAGGGTAAAAACGGGACCCTATTACTAAGACTTCGATGTCTGTCCGTCCGTCCGTCCGTCCGTCTGTCTGTCTCCAGGCTGTAACTCAAGAACCGCTACAGCTAGACTTCTGAAATTTTCACAGATTGTATATTTCGATTGCCGCTATAACAACAAATACTAAAAACAAAATAAAATTAATATTTAAGGGTGGCTCCCATACAACAAACATGATTTTTTCTGCCTTTTTTGTCCTATATCAGTAATGGCAACAGGTAGGCACATGATATTTTCACGAAGGCCCTTATTGTATGTCTAAGTCAATAATTAAAAATAATATTAAAATAAAATAAAAATTTAAGGGGTGCTCCCATACAAAAAATACAATTTTGGCCTATTTTTGCTCTCTAACGGTACGGTACGGTACCCTTCGTGCGCGAGTCCAACTCGGACTTGGCCGATTATTATATTTGACTAACGGTTCCCTGCGGCGTTACCCGAAGTTTAGTGAAAAGTACTAATAATAGAATCATAAGATGATCATGATCATATGATTCTATTATTAGTACTTTTCACTAAAAAATTTTGGTACTTATTTATAGTCTCAACAAAGATAAATTATACAATAGCTCTTAGTGAGTAGGTAAAAAACTTACATGGCGCCCAGTCCCTAATATTTGTACTTTCCGAAATAATGTACAGTCAATGTACAAGGCCGGCGACACTTCAGTAGTTTTTATCGTCTTTGTGGTAAGATTTTTTGCGCTTAGAAAGGTAACGAATGTCCTGTCTTAGACTGTACAGTGTACACCCTAGATTTACGCTCACAGTAGTCGTTTAACCCCTCCCTCATACCGCTCACCCTTGGACGGCGGATCAGGTAACAATGCGCGGCCGATTTTCGCTCTCTCTTTCAATCAGTCAGTCGTTCGCCATTGTCTGTGTAATATGTCAATTCACAACATACCTTAACTACTAGATTTAAAACCGGCCAAGTGCGCATCGGGCCACGTGCAATATAGGGTTCCGTAGTGCCGCTAGTCTTTTGATAATTTTTGTATGGTCAATGAATGTAAATATTTTATAACGTGTTTTACACTACTAACAACATCATCTCAGTTACGTTCAAAGGAATTTGAACGAAAAGTTCCTTTATACTTCACCGAATACATTTTTGTAGTTGATCGACTATTACTCAATAACTTATGAAGTCTTCTTAGCAGTGATAGTTTTCGTTTGAAATTCAGCATATTTCCTACTGCCTTGAATTTTTTTACATTTCCAGAAACAACCGTTTAGCTGGTAGTAGAGGGGAACACTGGACTTTAACGATTTTTTCCACGTTAAAACTTAATATTTCACAAATGGATCCCTAAATCGGAAAATGATCTATGAATACTCATAATATTTAAAAAAAACATATCCAACGACACCCCACGCGGTGGGGTGGACGTGAAAAAAAAATCATCCCCGCTTGATGTGTACGGGAGTTACTATAAAAAAATATTTTTAAGGTTTTATAATATAACATTTTGTCGGCATCATTGATATGTGCATTCATGCCAAATTACAGCTTTGTAGGTCCTATAGTCTCTGAGCAAAACCGTGGATAGACATACGGACAGACACACGGACAGACCGAAACTATAAGGGTTCCTTGTTGACTACGGAACTCTAAAAATGATCATGTTATAATATTATAACGTGATGTTGTCGCATGAAATGTACAAGCGCTGATGTCACTTTTAACGTGGCTTTACTCAAAATTTGTGACTATTTCGAATTAAAAAAGTCGCCATTTTTACACGTCAAAAAGGTCAATAATTCAAGTTTGTTGTATGGGACCCCCCTTTAATGTTAATTTTATTTTGTTTATATTATTAATTGTTGTTATAGCGACAATACAAATACACAATCTATTAAAAATTCAGAAGTGTAGCTTTAGTGGTTCTTGAATCAGCCTGGAGACAGACAGACGGACAGACATCGAAGTATTAGTGATAGGTTACCGTTTTTACCCTTTAGGCATGGAACCCTAAAAACAAACATAGAACTTCATCCATTTTGAAAGTCGGTTAATTTGTAACCAGGATAAGAGCAACTCCTTAAAAAATTTTTTCGAACACGCGCCAGCCGCTTAGGCGTGAAGAAGTAAGAAACATCCCACCAAAAACATTTCACGTAAAATGTTACCTCGACGACCGCAAATTTTTCCGCAGTTCACTTAAATATTTGGGCTACGTAGTAGATAGCAATGGCTTACGAACCGATCCCGAGAAAATACAAGCTATCCTCAATTACCCGACACCTACTTGTCGTAAGGACATCAGGCTTTCTTGGGACAGTGATATGGTACCGTCGTTTTGTGCCAAACTTTAATACTATTGCTCTTCCTCTTAATAAATTGACATCTTGCAAAAAAGGTGGACCGCCATTCGTATGGTCTTCAGAAGCAGAACTAGCTTTTCAAAAACTAAAAGAGTGCTTAGTCTCTGCTCCAGTTCTTGCCTGCCCTGATTATAATAAGCCATTTGAGGTCCATACCGATGCCAGCAATTGTGGTGTTGGTGCTGTGTTAACACAAACAATTAATGGTAAGGAATACCCAATTGCTTAAATGAGCAAGTCATTGTCAGCGGCACAGAAGAACTATATCATTACCGAAAGGGAAACACTTGCTGTACTAATCGCTTTGGAACACTGGAGATGCTATTTGCAGAACGGTAAGCCTTTTACGGTTTATACTGACATAGCGGTTATGACTAAAGCGGTTTCTTTCCATAGACAACCCAACAGGTCGTTTAGCTCGCTGGGGCTAGATTATCCGCATTTAACTTTGAGCTGAAGCATTGACGCGGTGTTGATGACGTATTACGTAGTGCCGGGTGTACTAAGTAGAGCTGTTTCTTTTAACACTATAGGTACGGCAGGAATTTCGGCGACTACATCAGATTCGTGGTACTAAAACATTTATGATTCTAGTCTTTCAAAACCTCAAAATTTTCCCAATTTTCACATCAAAAATGATACATTTTTTAGATTGACGAAGGACAGACATAACTCGACCGACTTAACTTCAGAATTTGCGTGGAAGGAGGTAGTACTAAAAGAATTACGAGAGCAGGTAATTTTAGAAAATCACGCCGAGCCAACAGCTGGGCATCTCGGGGTATTCAAAACCTGTCGTCGTCTTGCGCTACGTTACTTTTTGGCCAGGAATGCACAGGTACGTTGTCAGCTTTATTGGATCTTGCATTAAATGTCTTACTTATTTTAGTCTAAATACATTCTAATCAACTTACGGGTAATTTCACACACACAATCACTTCATCAATGTGATTAATTTGTAATCTGATTAACACCTACTAAGTATTTGTAATTCTGTAATCGCTAATCTAATTACTTTTTGCCCAACTCTGCCTGATACGCACTTGGCTGGTTTCTTTTTTAACCGACTTCAAAAAAAGGAAGTTATCAATTCGACACGTATGTATGTAATATTTTTAGAACTGCCCAGTTTTGTATATGGTAAATAGTGTTGTGTATAAAAAGAGTGATTATTATTTTTAACAAAAAATTTAAACAAGGTAAAGCAATAAGAATATAAATTAAAACCTATTAAATAATTCTTACTCTTTAATAGTGCTTTTTCCAGAATTCGTCAAAATCTACGTCAAAATCCTAACTAAGTATTTCTGTACATATTGTCTTCATTACTTTAAAGTAGGTACCAGTCCCAAAAATTTCAGATATTCTGACGCTGGCTGAACTCATAATTAAATTATTATCTGGTACCGACTTCAAAAATATATTGAAGTCACAATTTTGCATGAAAAATTATCAAGTCAACATTATGTTATGTCTAAACTACTTAAATCAACACAAATATCTCAGTAAACGACGAGTTCCCCTACATCTAGGTAGGTCATGGATTTTATGAGCAAATTTTTTGTTTAACAAAAGATAGAATAGTGAATGAATAAAGGCAACTATCTCGATCTTAAAGATGAAAAGTACTAATCATTGGGTCATAATGTGACGATGCATGGGTAGGGTATCTGCTGGGTAGGGTTTCAGGGTTCTGTAATCAACAAAACTTGGTTGACTACGCGTTACCCTAAAACGGAACCCTAACTAGCTGATTTTTTGTATTTTGGTAGGTTAATAGTTATATAATTTAAGTGTAACATTGTCCTAAAAATAGAACAATCCATATTTTAGGACCATCAAATCAAAATATGAAATCTTATCTATTTCTGTTAGCTACCACTTTCAAGATATTTCGCAAGAATGTTGTTTGTCTTATCAAAATGAAGCTACTCCCAAAAAATTAGCTTGATAGTAATCAAAAAAAATGTTCTAGGGCTCCCTGACTAATAGTGATCATAATGATGGTTAATATAATTTGTGTAGTAGCATATTATGCATCATACAACGTTGAAACCCCTAAAAATGTATATCTATGTTCGGCGTTCTTTTTAGCACCTCAGAACCATGGTATATCTTGGTGCAAAATCTTACTTTTTGGTAACATAATATGCATGAAACACTTCATATAAAACTAAAATCACCTATTATGTTTCCATTTAAATTTTTAAGAGTTCTTTCGATTACTCATGGATCCCATTACCAGATCACCACTTTAATTAAATATTCTGTCTTCTGACGCTTATCCTTTATCTTCCGTCACATGTTTCTGTCCGCTGTCCCCTGCCTGTGCCCCATGTCCCCTGTCCACGCCAAGCCCCACTAAGAAAGGATTTTTTAAAAAGATCTCTGTGGTTCGAATCTCGCCGGCGACAATTTACACTTTCGGGCTTTCGATGTTTGGTTCCTGGGTCTTGATTGTTATTTTAAAAATATTTTATTTAAATAATTATATTATGTGTAAATTATACTCATAATAATAATCCTTATCCAAAACATGCGTGGTTAGATAAGAGTATTTAATTTTCTTAATCTCGATTACAATAACACACATTAACGCGGACGAAGTTGCGGGCAACAGCTAGTTAAATAATAATATTGTTCACGTTATCTTGAGATTGGTCGTCACTGTCTGTCTAATCTCATGTGCGTTGCGAGCAGCAAGCAACCCGCCCCCTCACCCCCGTCCCTACCTTAGGCGCGGCCAACTAGTTCCGCGCGGACTATAGCGACCACAACTTTATTGTTGTTGACAGGCATACGTATTAGCCGGGCGAGGAAGTGCGAGCACGTGGTCGACTCACACATCAATTAATAATTCTTGTAGCTACGCACTCCATATTAAAGTATAGAAGGTAGCAACGTTTTCGAGAAAGTATTTCAGGATAGCTGATTTTGTGATATGTTGACAACATACTTACTGTCGTAATTATTACGTTTGTGTTAAGCACTCCTTGCTCACTAAAATGATTTTAAAATCATTTAAAATCACTTAAAATCATTTAAGTATACAGTATGTATACTAAAATGATTTTAAAATCTAGGATCATAACCTGGACAAAAAGGTTGCGCACTAATGAACGCAACGACTACCGGCAGCCAGACTGCCCAGACTGTAACCAGAAGAGCAAGAATATCACATATACAACATATCACAAAATTAGCCGTCCTAAAATACTTTTTTTTCAAACGTTGCTACCTCCCATACCAATAGCAAAAATATCGGGACGGTTTTAGAGGGAAGTTTGGTGTGCCACGCTATCGTAGCGTTATGGACGTGGACGTTCACGTTAAAACATCTTCAGGCATTTTACTTCTCTGTGGATAACACAGAGAAGTAAAATGCCTGAAATGTTTTTCCGCGGATATCTACGATATTACCATCCAGGTCCAAAATTATAAAAGCAAACTGCGGCGCGTAAAATTAAAAGCGCATTTAACGTACCCAACGTTAATTTATCGTAGAAGTCGGCGTCCACGATAACATGACGTCCAGAATTATAAACTGAATCGGAATTTCTACTCGAATCTAGCAAAACAAAAAATACATTTAAGGCTTCCTATAATTATATCACATTTAATCATAGTTGCTTGCGCAGCGTATATCTACAAATCTGTGCTCTGAAAGCTGTT
Organism: Polyommatus iphigenia; assembly: GCA_963422495.1. NCBI lineage: Eukaryota > Metazoa > Arthropoda > Insecta > Lepidoptera > Lycaenidae > Polyommatus > Polyommatus iphigenia. The sequence goes on along the minus strand of OY730180.1, from coordinate 39,268,318 downwards.
ACTAATCCTATCATGTGCGGATAATCCAGGTAATCTTATTAGCGGATGGAGGACATAAAAAACGGGTGGAAGCGAGGTCTAGCAGCAGTCAGTCTGTGGTATGGGCGACCGAGAACACTGCCGAGGGCTGCTCACGGTATGATCCCCCCCATAGACATGGACAAAAACGAGACCTACCACCTCTACGGTGCGTACTTCGCGCCGTTAAGGTATGTTCCATTTTTTTATTTGTTTCACTCATTTAAATCAATGAGATTTATTGTATTTAATCATTTTATTTCCTATAGATATGAATCTATTCAAAAACTTACTTAATTAGACTTTTTTTCAAGTCAAGCCACCCGCAATGTTTTTAAAACAACTTAGAACGTTTCCTGCAAATTCTTTACAATTCCGCGCTGAATTGCATTTCGATTTTGAATTCTTTTTTTAGCGAACTACCGTACGTTTAGACACTTAGATTTATTTAATTTCACGCAAGCCGAGGGAGAAGTTCCAATTTTAAATTGTTTGTTTTTTTTTAAGCAAAGGCCACTACGTCCGATTTTTTTTAACGGCCAGGGTTAACTTTTTTTAGGTCGAGCGATGCCATAGAGATGCTGGGCGAGGGTCTGACGGGCGAAGACCTGGCGCAGGTGCCGGAACACTGGCTGTCGTACCCGGCGCCGCCCGCCAGCGCGCACATGGCCCTCGCGCTGCTATACACGTTCTTCACCGCAGCTGCGCTCATCGGGAACGGCCTTGTCATATTTATTTTTGCCACGTAAGTTTCTTTCACCGTTAAATAATATTGGAGTATATTCTACGCAAACTTTTAGGCTACGAGTTGGAAATGTTTTCAAAAACATGAAAATTGCTGCTTTTCTCAGATAAAACTTTTCGTGACAACCCTAAATTTTGACCCTTGATTTAAATCGTACTTTTCTTACAGAACAAAGAGTCTCCGAACCTCAAGCAATCTTTTAATTCTACAACTAGCGATATTAGACTTTATAATGATGGCGAAAGCACCGATCTTCATCTACAACAGTATAATGCGCGGCTTCGCGACGGGCGCCATGGGCTGCAAGATATTCGGCCTAATGGGCTCCTACAGCGGCATCGGTGCTGGTATGACCAACGCTTGCATCGCGTACGACAGGTATACGATACGAAAACTCTGGAACAAACTGTCACCAGCAGTATTTCCGGACCTATACGACCTGCAAACCTTCAAGAAAAGAGCGTATTCCCTCTTAAAAGGCCGGCAACGCACCTGCAGCTCTTCTGATGTTGCGAGTGTCCATGGGCGACGGTAGTTGCTTACCATCAGGTGACCCGTTTGCTCGTTTGCCCCCTTATTTAATAAAAAAATACGAGAATTTCATAAAGAGAAGAAGTCAGACTAGACTCTAGAGCGTCCCTCGTATTAATGATTTATTCAAAAGTTACGTAGATTACTGATTACAAGATACGAGTAGGTACAAAGTTAGGAAAAAAACAGCGTGGTGATATGCATACGAAACTCTACACGCGCATATCACCAGGCAAAACAGGCCTATAGATACATTTTGGAATTTTATCTATTAATCAGTTTCCCAATTTAAGCGAATACAACATTCTCTCGATAAACGTTTCTCGAACTTTTACAAACTTTAGATTCATAGACATTAGACACTTTTTCATTTGATTTTTTTCATGTTAATAAGCCTATATCATAGATATCATTGTAACGTTAGGCGTTCTTTTAGGCATTCCACAATAACCCGTCCTCTAGACGGGCGGCTGTCGCAGGGTAAGGCGATCCTGATGGTCGCGTTTATATGGATCTACGCGACGCCGTGGTCCTTGATGCCACTGTTCGAAGTATGGGGACGATTCGTACCAGGTATTGTGAAATTATCATTTCTTTATGTTTCTATACGGGCGGATCTTTCTCACGCTTAGGACCGCGATAAACAGAGATTATTTCAAAATTTTAATATAAATTAGTAAAAATAAACATGCGACTTTAAATAATTTAAAGGGAATTCTTTAAGGAAGTGATTTAAGCCGCGTAATCGCTTAGACCAGCTAAAGAAGCCGTATCGGTGTTAACTCTAAAGCAAATAAAAACAAGTGAAGCTACCCTACTCGCCCCTTCTATATGCAGCGAGCCCTTATAACAGCTCCATACATCGTCTTAACTTGTAAAGCAATCTATGAGCTATTTTAGATGTCTAAAGTGACAAAAATCTGATCTCAGATTGATATCAGTTTTGGGAATAAGGCTGCTGATCTTAACAATGGCATCCTCTTACGAATAGGTTCAACTTCTAGTAACGAAATCAACTTACGAGAGCTCGTAGTATCAAAGCAACCTGATCCCTAGGGTTACTAGTAACAAAGTCTTAAAGGTGCGCGTCCACCGGATCGGAATCGGAGCGTACGCAGCGGACGGAATTGTTGCTTTGTATTGATTTCTACGGTACTGCGTGCACTGAAACGGCATTTCTGCGCCTGACAAAATATAAATGACGACGCTCCGTCCGCACCCTGCGCTCCTATTTCAACCCGGTGGACGCGCAGCTTTGGTCCCATCTCAACGCGGACCTCTTTACACCCCGTCATCCAACAGAGGGCTACCTGACGTCGTGCACGTTCGACTACCTGAGCAACACGTTCGACACGAAGCTGTTCGTGGGGTGCATCTTCCTGTGCAGCTACGTATTCCCCATGAGCATGATCATATACTTCTATAGTGGCATCGTGCGACAGGTCTTCGCGCACGAGGCTGCGCTGAGGTAAGCCTATACCTTGTAGTTGTCAGAAGAAGTAATAGGTAAAAAAGGTGCTAATCTAATTTCAAGTAGTAGAAGGGACTGGTAAGAAGGAATCTACTTTAAAATTCTCTGAAGAAAGATTTCCTAGTAATCTTAAGATATTACTCGCAGCAGTTTAGTTGCGACGGAAAAAACGTACCTAGTACAATCAGGGAATAGATTTATAGGCAGATGGAGTACCTACGTTATTTAGTCGGATTATGACAAATCTAAAGTTAACCGCTATTACGTACATGCGCCATCTGCCTATATGAATCAATTTCTCTGATAATAGATAATAGAATCGGTATATTATGTTTAAGTTTTAGCAATAAACATATTATATTACATACATGTTATAGCAAATAATCATAATATTTAGTTTATTTATTCGGTAGTAACACAATTAGAAAGGCAACGGCGTAAATGTGGTAAGGCCATACTGCCAAAACGTCGCGTTTGCATGATTTTGTAATAATATAAATAAAGAGGAAGAAGGAGTTTGCCGCGGATTTTCAAATTTAAATAAAAAAATAGAATAGAAGAAGATAGGAGAATTTTTCCGAGCTCCGCGCGTTTTACTTTGTTCGCATTAGTTTTATTTAATTTTATGAGTTTAATATTAATATTTTTATTTCATTGTTTTAATTTAGTGTTTCTTTTCATGTGTTTTACTCAATATACAAAATTGACTTTACGCAAGTGTGTTTAAATTTGTCCGCCACCCGTGTACAGAATTAATTTATAATAATGTCACAACATTTCAACATTTCTGATAGAAACCCTCTTTTGCTACGACGTAGCTGGCAAAAAAAATATTTTTATGGTTTAACTACAAAGTAATAAGTAATAACACTACACACTTAAACTAATACAGGGAACAGGCTAAGAAAATGAATGTGGACTCTCTGCGCTCGAACCAGAACGCGGGCGCGGAGTCCGCCGAGATCAGGATAGCGAAGGCGGCGCTCACCGTCTGCTTCCTGTTTGTCGCCTCGTGGACACCCTACGGCGTCATGGCGCTGATAGGGGCCTTCGGAGACCAGAACCTGCTGACACCTGGGGTAAGTTGGACGATTGCAAGATATAGAAGATAACATCAGCAGGTTTCGTATCTTGCGACAGGCTAAAATATTACAATCCGAAATTAAAGAAAACGATAACAGAATGGTGGCGATAAAAATTTTCGTCTGTTCAAATATATCACAATAAAATACTTAACGTAATAAGAATAAAGAATGACAACAATAATTATTGTTTAAAAGACACAATTAACTATCAATATAAAATCACGCTAAAATAGTAAATATATACTTTGAAGTTTGAGCGAAGTTCTTTCGTAGCGTGTGTGTGCGCTCACGTAGCATCCTCGTAGCACCCACGTAGCACCCTCGTAGCACCCTCATAGCACCCACGTAGCATCCTCGTAGCACTCACGCACTCACGTAGCAACCTCGTAGCACCCACGTAGCATTCTCGTAGCACCCACGTAGCACCCTCGTAGCACCCTCGTAGCATCCTCGTAGCACCCACGTAGCACCCTCGTAGCACCCTCATAGCACCCACGTAGCATCCTCGTAGCACTCACGCACTCACGTAGCAACCTCGTAGCACCCACGTAGCATTCTCGTAGCACCCACGTAGCACCCTCGTAGCACCCTCATAGCACCCACGTAGCATCCTCGTAGCACTCACGCACTCACGTAGCAACCTCGTAGCACCCACGTAGCATTCTCGTAGCACCCACGTAGCACCCTCGTAGCACCCACGTAGCATCCTCGTAGCACTCACGCACTCACGTAGCATCCTCGTAGCACCCACGTAGCATTCTCGTAGCACCCACATAGCAGCCTCGTAGCACCCGCGTAACATCCTCGTTGCCCCCGCGTACGAGTAGCACACCCTTAGTTTCTGCGTAGCAACTAGCACCTCCGTACTCCGTAGCTCCATAAGCTCCATCTCCCTAAAAGTTATAAATTGTACGTAGCCCGTAGGAGTCTAGGAGAGTGTCGCATGTAATTATATTACATATTTAATATTTTGGATTAAGCTTATAGTATAAGTATATGTTACGTGTATATTGTAAGTTTAGTGAATATTATTATTATGTTACAGGTGACGATGATACCTGCCGTGACTTGCAAAGCCGTGGCGTGCATCGATCCGTGGGTATACGCAATCAGCCACCCTAAATATAGGTAAATAAAAGTCATTTTGAAAAATCTTTGTTGAATTGTTCATTAATTCTAATTAATTGTGCAGTACTCCTGGCTTATTTAATTTTTATTGTTTGTTCTTCATCATACAATCACTTTATTATATGAGACGCTGAATCTCCTGTAGAAACACGTATGTAGGAAAGAGTCTGCTCTAGACCTCGGGGCCCTAAATAATTATAGTTACCAGAATCTGATGGTAATAAGTGAGAAAGTAAATTGACTCTAGCAATACCGGGGTAGTTGGAATAAAACATTTTGATCTTTTATTTTCCTTTTAGCGGCTGATTCTGTGTGTGAAACATGCAAATAGGTATATAAATTTATCCAATGATCACGGATATTTTTTGAAAATCTGCTGTCAAAATTTGCCTTCAAATTCTGGTAGACCTATAGAGATAAGCTACAATAACATGACGCGCCCCTCCAAATTACTGTTTCAATGTGTGTAGTCACATCCTTATGAAAGAATTTGTATGTAGTAAGTATTCAACCAATCACAGTACACGTAATATTTCAGTTAATGACACTTATTACCAAGATTTGTTAGTCAACTATAATCATAACTAGCCTACCGCGCAAGACAACGCACTTCAAACGTTTTGACAACGCACTTCAAACGTTTTGAATTTTGGAGGGGCGCGCCATGTTATCGTAGTTGATCTCTAGTAAGTATTCAACCAATCAACGTACTCGTAATATTTCACTTAATGTCACTTAATACCAAGATTTGTTGGTCAACTAATCATAACTAGCCTACAGCGCAAGACAACGCACTTCAAACGTTTTGACAACGCACTTCAAACGTTTTGAATTTTGGAGGGGCGCGCCATGTTATCGTAGTTTATCTCTACTCGTTTATCTCTTAGTTCATATCAGTTTATCTCTACTCGGTATAAATTATAAAATTTATACAAATATAATAGGTAGCTACCTAAAATACTCAAGAAATATTTATTCACAGGCAAGAACTACAGCGCCGTATGCCGTGGCTGCAAATAAACGAGCCCAGCGACACCGCCTCCACCGGCACCACCGCTACTGCCAACTCCGCACCGCCCGCCTCCGCCTAGACTATAACGGCATCGCCTATAACGACGACAACGCTTACGCTATAACGACGACGACGCTTAGACTAAGGATGACTACAATATAACGAAGACTCTCTCAAACGACTCGGCTCGATCATGGACTTAAATTATGAACTTACGAAAATTTAGAGTAGAACTGCAAAATGACGTGAGAAAACGCGTTCGTAAAATAATAAAAAAAAATGTATTTTTTTTTTTGTGTAAACTTAAGCTCAAATGTTATTCGCATTTTGTACTTGTGTCAACACACGACTCGGCTTGATAACGGACTCGATACTGCTACACATGATGTAACGTGGAACGAAATGTTCTGAATTATGAATTATAATAATGAAACAATAAAGAAGCATACTATGAAATGGGATTTTATTTAAGACCAAAAACAAAACTTGAACAAAACCTTACGATATTTTTTGACCGACTTCCAAAAAGGAGGAGGTAATACGTTCGGCTGTATGTATCTTTTTTTTTTTTTTTTGTATGTTCATCGATTACTCAGCCGTTTGTGGTCCGATTATCAAAATTATTTTTGTGTTCTATAGGGTTTAACTCGAATTTGGTACCATATTCACAAAAGTGGTGATCTGACGATGGAATCCTTGAGGAATCGAAGGGACTCCTTGAAATTTGTATGGAAACATATAGAGATTTTGATTTTTTCTGGAGCATTCAAGGTAGATGCTACCAAAAAGTAAGACTTTGCACCAGGTTGTACCCTGGATCCGAAGGTACCGTACAGAACTTTTGAATGCTTATAGGTACAGGTTCGGGGATTTTGGCGTTGTTTAAACAACTGAAAGCATAAGCCAGCACATCAATTTGACTGATCATCATCATCACAACTAAAATTATACCATGGGTCATCACACTATGACCCAATTATTGGTACTTTTCGTGATATTTTGCATCTAAGCAGATGTTTTTGATGATGATTTCGCTGTTTGTGGACCGATTTTCAAAATTCTCGTGTTACTGTATAGGATATAATCTTAATTTTGTATAACAATTACGACAGTGGTGAGCTGGTGATGGGATCTATGAGCAATCGAGGGAAATCCATGAAATTTATTAAAACACTCATAGTGGTTAAGATGTTGTTTCTAGTAAGTTAAACATATGTTACGAATAAGAGAAATTTCATACGAAGGTGTCTCTTGGTCCAAAGGCACTGAACAGAACTCCTGAACCTTTAAAGATAAAAGTTTGGAAACTGCAGCATCGCTTAGATAACTGCAAGCATTTACCACAATTTCGCTTACAGTAATGTGAATAGTTAACATATTTCGTATTGATTATTTATGCATAAAGCCTTATTTTGCCGATAACTAAAAAGAGTGAAATTATTATTTTTAACAAAAAAATTAAAACCGACTTCCAAGGTAAAAACAATAGTAATATGAACTTAAAAGAATTAAATAACTCTTAGTCTTTAATAGTGCCTTTTTCAGGATTCGTCGAAATCTCAACTATTTCTGTACATACTACGGTCTTCATTACTTTGAAGTCGGTACCAGTCCTAAAAGATTCAGATATTCTGACATTACTGAACTCACGCTTAAATTAGCTGGTACCGACTTCAAAGTAATGAAGACCGTAGTATGTAGGTACAGAAATAGTTGAGATTTCGACGAATTCTGAAAAAGGCACTATTAAAGACTAAGAGTTATTTAATTCTTTTTAGTTCATATTACTATTGTTTTTACCTTGGAAGTCGGTTTTAATTTTTTTGTTAAAAATAATAATTACTTGTTAATTATTAGGCTATTGCATAGCTTTTATCGCAGGCTTTGTTTTAGTGCGGTGATCGAGTCTAGAAATTCCGTAACGAAAAGAACCCTTACGGGCACTCCGACCGTTGCCGTGCATAGTCTAACGTCGTTTCAGTTCGGCACGGTGTTTGTGTGCGTGCGACTAGACGTATGCGAATTATAATTGCATAAGTTGATAAAAAATGATATGCAATAGCTTTACCGCGGCAGTCCCCGAGTACCACGCGTATTTTTTACCATTTAATTCAGGCAACATGGCCTATATTATAACGCTTTATAGACTCACATACAAATTATTAAAATAATATACGGAGTCTCCCCTGGAACCTTCGGATCACACCGACAAGTCGGTCAAAATTCCTCCACCTCCACCAGATGCATCGGTACTCTCATCATCATCATTAATGAACTAAAGTTAACCTCGTGGTGAGACTGCCGACGCCCGAAAGTAAAAGCTCTAGTGGAGTGACGTCTTCTTACTGATGTAGTCCACGTCCCTCGTCCGTCGTCCTCTACATCCATGGACCAGTACGGTAATGAGTTAATGACTAATGTGGCAAGTATCAGGTTTGCGGTATTATTAATTATATACCTACCTAACTTAACTTTACCAATAGTGTCGGTTTATTCCTTCAAGGCATAAGCGGCAAACCTGTGCCAATAGCTATTTATACAAAGTTGCCGCGCAACTTCCCGCTAAAATAGCTTGTCACAGGAAACCGTATTTTAACTATTTTCCGGGATAGTCGATCCGATAGAACGGCTATAATCTACAATCTACATAATAGAATTCAGAGCCCAAACAAAGGTCTACATTTAAAAAATTAATGTCAAAATGGTTGTTTTTCCGTCACTGTCTTATACTGTCAATCGTATAGACAAAGTCACAAACAATTTATATTTTGTGTTGATAAATCATACAATTATAAACTTATTAAAACTAGTGGCTTCACAAGAATCTCGAATAATTAATATAAAATACCAGTTTAGTCCAATCAGAGAAGTATTATAACATCGCTAGTCGAACAATTATGGAATAGTAACATCTACAAAATCTTGGTTTTATCAACAATAAAAATGGATAAACTTACCTTGATATCCGGAACACTCTTTATGACTGCAGATGTTTTTGCTATCGTCAGCCTTGCAATGCCCGATTGGATTATTACTGATGTTGGAGGTAAGAAATCTACAGAACTGGCTCATAACTTCTCTCGGTATTTTTCCTCTTGTTTCCATGAGTTTTATGGCCTTGAAATTATGCATGCAATTTTATATTTTTTTCTTTTATTGTTTCTCTTACCTAATACTTATATTGTTATCACTTATCAACAGGTGACACTAGGCTAGGTTTGATGTGGTCATGTATAACTCTCTACAACAGGCCTCAAGTGTGTTTCACACCAGACCTCCAACCTGAATGGCTCCTAGCCCTGATATGTATCTTCATGGGATGTATCTGCATTACAACAACTGTCATTCTCTTAGCATCCAGCCATTTTGATAGAAATGTTATCCCATATGCTAGATGGGTAGGATTTGCTGCAAGTAAGTTTATTATCATTTTCCTATCTATCAATAAACATGAAAATTGTAAGACTATATCATAAATAATGTTATTTAGAGTCAGCCTTCTCTAAAAGAATCTCCTCCAGTTTTTCATTCTTAAAAAAACTTATTAAAAAGTTACAAATTTGAATAATTGTTTCAGTGGTTGTTTTCTGCCTGGCTGCTGTAATATTTCCAATGGGTTTCCATGTGGATGAGATCGGTGGCCAGCCCTACCAGCTACCCAACAGCCACCAAGTCGGAATCTCTTATATATTATTTGTTCTCTCGCTCTGGATAACTGTGATATCTGAGCTATTTGCTGGAAAAGTGTGCTTACCACACTTTTGAGTAATTTATTCCATCAAGCCCCAAGCGGACGAATCGATAACAATAGATTTCCAAGAATCCGCAATCGAGGGATTAATCATTAATGATAGCTTTGGGTACTAACGTTTATATGTATTATCTAAGTTCTAGTATCATGGCCTGTTATTATATTTATAAAAGATGATCATTTTATAGATTTATTTAACAGTAAGATGTATTTATAAGTTTATTGAATACTTTCCTCTTTGCTTTATATGTTTAATTCATGAAGCCCCAAGCGGCCACATCCGGCCGTGATAACAATGAAAAAGCTATTGTGTCTCGTTTTGCCACGACTGATGGGTTAAGAAAGAGGGGCATTTCGTACCCGCTTATGTAGCACTAAGCATTTGTTATACATTCCTTAGATCTGAAATTTAAATGTGTAAGCTGGCCAAATGGTGTAAGGTAGGTAGGTAGGGTGTAAGTAAAACATAATTTTGTTTTTAATTTTGGAAGATTTTTAAAAAATCATAATATTATTTTATACTATGTTGTGTACAAGGCTGGAAACTTTCTGTATATGTCCGATAATTATTATATAGTAAGTACAAGAATCAGAATTTATGATATTATTAATTATGCACAAAAATTGATTAGGTATGCAGTTATTTCAAAAGACTATGATATCATGATGTGTTAGGGGGGTATTACATTATCATTTATATTTGATCATTTATAGGATCCTATATTATATGATCCTATAAATGATCAAATATAAATGATAATGTAATACCCCCCTTAGGGGAAGCTAAGGCAATATGGCAGGTTTTGCCTGTTATGACTACAGTAAAGTAGCAACTTATTATTAGGCAAACAAATCGTTTATAATATGTAATAAATATGTGTGAACATAATGCTTTCGTTACTAATAATTTTAATCTATAACTACCTCAAACTTTATGGCCTGTGTTGCATTATTACTTATCGCTATACTTACGATATTTGTATGTTAAAGTTCCAGCACGTTGGCTCGACACGACGAATGGTTTACAGTTTACACAAACGCCGCAGCGGTGTCGCTGACTCGCTGCAATATTCGTCGTTGTATTTCTATGGGATAATGGGCCCTAGGCTGCGTTTCCACTGAAGCGGAGCGGAGCTTAGTGGTGCCGAATTTACCAATCACCATGCTCGAAATCTTCGCTCCGCTTCGCTGTCATTCCGCTGGAATAGCACGATTGGTCAATTCGGGCACCGCTAAGCTCCGCTCCGCTTCAGTGGAAACGCAGCCTTACACACGGCGCCGCAGCGGCAGCAGCACGGTATCGCCGCCGCCGCGATGACGCCCTGTGTAAGGGCAAATAGAAATACAAGGATGAGTAATGGAGAGGCCGCGGCACCGCCACGGTGGCGGGGGGCGTGTGTAAACAGCCTGTAGTAATGCCTCTGTCATCAGTTCATCACCCCCACATAGTACAAAAATTCGAAAAACTAGAGAAATACCAATTTTTTGTACCAGATGTTGCCCGCAACTTCATTTGCCTTCTAGAAACTTTACCGCCTCTGTCTTCAACACGTGAAGAAACAGACAGACCCACATTCGCTATTATAACTCTGGTATGGATGATGATATCACTTTGAAGTAAAGATTGTTATACCTTATGTTTTATGTAGCCATGGGGCAAAGTGAAATATCGAAAAAGTTGGTATTATTCTTGTCCCAAGTTAAGATATTTTGCTCTACAGCAGCCTTTTTCAAAATGGATAACGCCACCTTGTGGGCAAGGGCGTCGCCAGCCGATGGCGCAGGGGGGCAAGTTAACTTTACCTACTACAGTTCATACTTTTCTCATTCTCTATGAATTAGTGGAATTGGTGAATTCATTCGAGTTTCGACGTACGGGAATGATTGTTCAAGGCTTGAACTTCAAGCAAATCAACTCAAAGACTTTGGTTACATTATATTTGGCAACTTTTTTAGAATCTCTAGGGGGGGGGGCAGCTGCCCCCCTTGGCGACACCCTTGCTTGTAGGCGCTGAAGGCTTAAAGGGCGTCGCGCGTTAAGAGATTTTCTTCTCACACCTGATTGACTTTGGGCCCTCACCCGCACTGCGACATTTAGTAGCAATGCAGTCGCGCGTTTATGAAGCGCACGACTCACTGACCTATTATAGAGGTCAGTGGCACGACTGCATCACTACTAACGCGCGTTAGTCGCATTTGCAACGCCATACAGAGGCCCGAGTGTGAGTTTTTGTTTCACATTCGATCGTGAACGCGTTTGGCGTTTACTAACATTTTGTATGGGATTTGTACAGCGCCACCTAGCGATGCTCACGGGAGTGAGCCCAGCAGCTCCTATACAAAATCTTATGCTCGATTTACACGGGTGACTAACGGGTCAATTTTAGTCGCGCGGCAAGTCACCAGTCGAATCGCCTGTCCAGCCCGAATCGCCACCCCATTTACACATTCTACAAAAATCGCCTGTGACTAGTGCCGACAAACTATGTATTTGCAACAAGCGGTCGCTTGCGACTGAACGTTTACACCAGTGGTCCCCAACCTTTTTTTCATGCGGGCCACAAACATGTTTTGGTCTTGGTGTCGCGGGCCGCAACAAAATTTTTTTAGGATTAAAAAATAACATTCTTCAAAATTAACGATTTATAAGTGGAAAAAATTTAACGACTATCACGTAGACTTTACGTTATTTTGCCGGTGGACGTGAATTTCAAAATTGTTTAACATCACGCGGGCCACAAATAAAGTCCCGGCGGGCCACATGCGGGCCGTGGGTTGGGGATAGCGGGTTTACACGGTCGATTTTAGTCACCAGCCGCATGCGGCGTAGTCGAACTGCCATTTAAATCGTGCGGCTTTAGTCACCCGTGTAAATCCAGCATTAGTAAACGCCAAACGCGTTCACGATCGAATGTCAAACAAAAAACTCACACTCGGCACACAGGACACACTGTCACACAGCTAGCGACTGTATCGATGCAAATATGCGACAGTATCGCGACTGCATCGCTACAAAAAGTCGCAATGGGCGCGCGGCCTTTGTCGATAGTACATTTAAAACATGTACTAAATTAAAGTATCAAGTTTATGGGATTTCAACACTGACCTCCATTACTGTATAATGGAGGTCAGTGGATTTTATTAATTCATGAAGCCCCAAGCGGCCACATCCGGCCGCGATAACAATGAAAAAGCTATTGTGTCTCGTTTTGCCACGACTGATGGGTTAATTAAAAAAAATAAAAATGCAATTCCTTTTAAATATCTAAAAACATTTATTTAACATGAACAGTGTATCTACATGCAAGAACAATAATTCGTAGATTTAAAACAAATTATGTTAAAACCGAAATATTTACAAAATTAATCTAAAACGTTTACTGTCCAATTATACAATAACATGGTGTCTTCTGAAAGTCTTTAGCACTGAATAAATTGTCATTGCACTGAACCTCCCAATTCCTCTTTTTAGCTTCACAGTTGAGTCTCTTCATTGAACGGGTTTTCTTCAAGCTGCACCAAACATCCTCTGTCGAATAACTCAAGGCGATGTATGTAAAATTCTGCCACCACTTCAGCCTAGCAAAATCAATGTTGACAACGAAACTTCTGTACTGTTGGACCCTGCGACTGTGGTGATTACATGACCACGCAACAACACGCTACTATAACAGGATTGCTATCAAACAGAAAATGTTATATACTCGCAATGGCTGGGAGGCTGGCCTTGCAATCTATTACACTTTGATCGCAGCCAGTGTATGAAAGAGGAAACTGATTTAAAAATTCAAAAGCCTTAGAATGTGATTCAAACGCCAACTCCCGAACGATGAAGTCCACCGGCACAGTTTGTCTGTAGCTGCACACATAAGAAAATATTAATTCACAGACCAACCTACTAGGGTTGGCTAAAATGTATCTTTAGCTATAGACTATGAAATGTGCAATAAATACACATAAAATGTATTCACAACATTCAATGGTATAACAATATTAACATAGGTACAAGCACACACAAAATATTCCTGAAAATCAAAAGGGCTTGAATTTCATTTCCTATAATGTAATAAAGGTGGAGAATTTATAAGTCGGATATAGAAGCCTATTATATTTTTGGAAGAATCTAATATAAAGTATTACTTAGTATTTATATCATCTATATATGTATATAAAACTTAAAGGTGAGTGACTGACATGGTCATCTATCAACGCACAGCCCAAACCACTGGACAGATCGGGCTGAAATTTGGCATGCAGGTAGATGTTATGATGTAGGCATCTGCTAAGAATTTTGTTTAATTCCAACCCCAAAGGGTTAAAAAAGGGGACAAAAGTTTGTGTATAATAATACTTCATAACGCGAGCGAAGCCACGGGCAAAAGTTCATAAAAAATATAGCAAATGTGTCAATATACAGTAAGATTAACCCTTAACCACTGATGTACGTCTGTGAGACGTAGGCGCGCGACAAAAACAAAAATATCTTTTGAAATCTTTGTCGGATAAACTTATGCTTTCCAGTACCTTCCTAGGTACCGGTAATGTGCCCGAAGCAGTAGTGACCAGAAATGTGGTAAAACTCAAATAGGTAAATAAAATCTTCGTGACGTCTGTGAGACGTATTGGTCAGTGGTAATGTAAGTTTTTATTTTTTGAATTAAAATTTGTTTCTGATTCAAAATAGTTTGTTATAAACTTTTTTAACGCTGAAGTTGCGACTTCTATTGGATTAGAGTATAATTAATATAAACGAACAAAATTTTGAGTATTTTGTTGAGGAAAAATTTACTTTTTCAGAGACTGACGATTTTTGTGTCAATGAAAATAAAATCCTGTCACCAGAGACTGAAGAGGTCAGATATTTTGAAATCCCTCATTCTCATTTCATCAGACAGTGATTACAACGTTCCCTTAGCACAATTATAGAGGGAAGCACAAAAATATACAATTTTTGAATCTCATGCTGAAGAAACTATGACAAAGTCGCAAAAAGTGTCAAGCCAATAAAAATGTGCATTTTATTCCTTTTTATATTAAAGAATATTTCACAAATAATAAGATAAAATTAGTTCTGTAATAATTTTAGACTGAAAAGTTAAGTTTTTGAGCTTATAGAAAAGAGACATTTTTGATTCCGGTGATTCTTATTAGCTTTTGTTTGTATTGAGAAATATAAATAAATATTAAACATAAGAAAATACTTCTTTTATTTATTAGTACAATATATACTAAAGTGACGATATATAATAAAATAACCATATTTTCTTATATAATTATTGACTTAGAGCTGTTTAAATCAAGGGTACATCTGTGAGACGTATGTCAGTGTTAATGCAAGTAAATACACGTCAGTGGTTAAGGGTTAAAAAATAAGCTATATTGTTCAACCTATGTTGTTCAAGTTTTTATAAACTTTTGAAATGTATAGTAATTCTGTGAATGAATAAGTTAAAAGCCACACCTACACCAAACCCCCAAACCCATATAATTTAAAAGGAATTATGTATTAAATGCATGTTATTAATGCCTGGCAGGCATGCATAAGACTGGTATGGATACATTTTTTCAAAATTTGAATTGAATTATTTGCAAATATAGGACACAACCTGTATGTAGTTTTCTACAATGTAATAGCTCATTATAAAGAGGTACATAATATATAATTTATTTAGGAGTCATGCAAGATGTTTGTGGAATGACTCAATGAGTGATAATGAAAAATGTGATAAGTTAATTATATTATGTTTTCCATAGGGAGACTCATTCTCTCATGCAGTTGCAGAAGAATAAATTTTAGGAGCATTTGCATTACTAAAAAAGTAAATGTGACATACGACTTAATGATGTATTTCAGGTACTGCTTCCGCTCTCTCTCCACAAACCAATCCATGAGATATCCTGCCATTAGTGGAGCCGTTTTATATAGCAGGAAAAACTTGTGCAGATTCCCAGTAGCCCAGGCACACCTTGTACTCAGGGCATGCTTGATGCATTCATTTTCTCTATCCTCTTTTGATAAAAATTTAAATATTGTTGTGAGATCTGTAAGAAAATACAAAAATTAGAAGCAAATTCTTTTGTTATCATGACTTTCTATCAATACATCAGGAGACAATTTTTTATAAATACAATAATGATATACCTAAAGTATTTTTTGTGAATATGTAGTACAATATCCTGTAAGCAGTAAACTCAGGTGCATTATTCCGACCCTGTGGTAACTCAGCATACAACATTTTAAGTTGTGTTTGACACTGATTAAATTCTTCGTGATCTCCCTTTTCGAGAGCTATCCTGGCGTGAGTTTCATATACCTCTATTGTGAAACAATCTCTAACTCCTTGTACCTGTCACATAAAAAAACATTAGTATGCAAATTGAATAGGTATTTTTGTTAAAGTGCCAATACCTCCTAACTAACACTTTTTAAGAAACCAACTTCAAGTTCATCTCTTCATTGACAGTTTTTCAAGAATAATTGATATTATTTAAATTGGAATCATTAGAAATCATAACAATAACATTTCATTAGAAATTATAGGAAAATTCTGTAAATAAAACCTAAAAAGTTAATCTTTTTTCTTCTCCTGTAAAATAAGCACCTACAGTTACGAGATATTGGTACTTCAATGACAATATGCAATAAGATGTTCAATTAAAGAAAACAAATATAAAATAAACTTAATTACCGTTAAATCTTGTCTAATGGACTTGAGTTGGTCACACGCATATCTGTAATCTTGTTTTTCAATCCATCTATCTTTTACATTTCTTAAAGAACTCCTCAGCACGTGGGTGGGCCGAACTTCGCAGGCCTCTGGGGCTCTTGTCAAACGTAAAAATGATTTCTCAATTTCGTTGCATGTGCCCACTATATGCATATTGTTGATCTCATAATCGCCTTCGGTATCTTGAATTATAGGTCTCTTGAGAGTTGGTTCCGGCTTCTTGCTGTTGGCTTGTAAGGAGCTCGCTATGGTGGGTACAGCTGTATTGCCAAATCTTTCTGCCCTTTTGAGTAGCTTCTCAGCATTTGCAGGCAATTCTTCAGAGTTGAATTGATTGAAAGGTTTCTTTTTAGCATTTTTCTGGAATTTATCTGGCCTTTTTTGATCCAAGGACAGTCTGTCTTTAACTTTCTGCCTACTTTTGTTTTTAAATGCCTTTTTATCCTCAATGTCATCACTTGAACATGATGATGTGCTGAAAAAAATATAAACAAGAAGAATTATTGTCAATAGTGAAACATTTTGAATATTACAAGCCCAGAATAAAAAAAACATGTCAGTCTTACAAAAATATGTATTTACCTATGTCTTTTCCTAGATGGGCTCCTAGATCTTGATCGACTTCTTGATGGTACCCGTCTCCGTCTCTGTGGGGAGTTCTTGTGGCTGTTAAATATTCTTGCTCCCAATGTTGGCTTGACCTTATTTGATTCTGGAACATTCTCAGGCTTTTGATACAATGATAATGTTCCCCGGACAGGCTTCACAGACAAATTGTTTCTTTCGCTGTGAACACTCGGAATAGGCTCCTCGTCCCAATTTCTACTCCAAATCTCATCTTTATTAGCTGCTGCAGTAATACGACCCTTTAAGCATATATCAATTTGGTCACGATCAAACGCAGTTTTGCATTTTTCGTAACACCTCTTTATGTACCTTTCTAAGCTGTCGGGCCAACTGCCCGCTGACGTTGGCATAGAAGAGGATTTCAAAAAATTTGATGAATCATTGTCATCTTGCTCGTCATCTACTCCTTTGCCGTACGGACTGGCGCTCTTTGGTTCGTCAGAAGGTTCGGGAATATCCTCTGTGGCCAACGGCGGCGGCAGAGGAACGTCGAGTGGAGGAGGTGGAGGCGGCTTGGGAAGGTCGGGAGGTGGGCACGGCGGCAACGGCGGAGGATGATCGGGTAATGGCGGGTTCGCTATCTCGATTTCATCACCTGATAAGTTTGCCTTCTTACGTTTTTTCTGACCACCATTATTTAAAAGAGGATTTTCTGTTGGGGGAATAGGTGCCGATTTCCTGTTACCGTTGAGATTAAATCTAATGGGCGACTGATTAAAGAATGGGCGACTCGTGTCCAGTGGGGACATTCCTAGTAAAGGAGGTGGTGGTTTCGAAAACTGCAAGTGGCCAAACTCCGGGCTTTTAGGATCTTTGTTTTGTTGAAATTGATTATTAACATCACTATGGTATCCTCCAGCCATTCCCATTTGGTTAAAATATTGGTGATTATAAAACGGGGGAAACATGCCACCGTGATACCCATTGTATTGCTGATAAACTCCATACATCCAAGAGTTGTGATTTGGTGGCATGCCACTCATAGTTTGCAATGGAGGTTCTTTCGAAGTATTTTCAGACATTCTTTTAAACTTTTGTTAATGGTAGAGCCTTACAGAATTTTATAACAATAAAAATGTTGCCTAAAAATAGCACAACAAAATGGCGACTGATGCGAGTTGTGCACTACTAAACTACACTTAAATTACCTTAATAATCACACCTTTAAGTACTTATGAACACAAGTAACATATTTTGAACTAACTAACAGAATTAAAGTCAATAATAACACTAATATATAATATTAAAATACAACACAGTTAAAATTTCAAGTAAAATGGATGTACACGTCCTTCGCGGTGAACGATTCCTTTCCTTTTTTACACAGATAAGCAGTTTAATATTGTAGACTTTTTTAAAAATTAGTGATGGTCCGCCGTTTTCTGTTTGGTTTTGCCGTCGACTCGAGTAACTATTATCTCGAGTTAACTCGAGTTGGGCCTCGAGCACAGATAAGTAGTATATTATTGTAGACAGATAAGCGTCTTAGAAGAGTTTGACGGCTCACGAATTGACATTTGATGCGACAGCTAGCGCCATCTGAAATTGGTTCGATTAAAACTCCATAGGTGTGTATGTGTGCGTTTATGTTTGTATGTGTGTATTAGGATATTATGGGGATAGGATATCCGTGTCAGATTTTTATGTTTCAATAAACTTGAATTTGTAAAAACTGAGTTTGTTAAGTTTAGTTCACATAACAATACACAATTTTCACAAAAACAAAGTCTTTGAAACATAAAAATCCGACACTATAAAACAAATAAAAACAAAATTTTGACGAATATGATTATTTATTTTTCTTGGTCACTATAAAGTCCCTGCCACATAACACTATTTAATCTCAAAAGTGTTTTACTTTTAAATATTGTTGTCTCTAGGTTGAGAAGGTCCAGGTTGGCCAAAACACAGGCAACTTATGCTGAGACTGGAAGAGAAAAATTAAATACTATTATAAAACATATGAATGGCGCATACACTATAATTGACCAATACTTATTTTCAATGGATAAGTTGACAAGCAAAGGACACGACACACAAATTTTAAAGAAAAAAAACATGATTGGCTGAAGACTAATTTAATTGCTATTGCAAGGGGCGATAGCCTGTTACCGCTTGGGGGTTAATTGAAATATACAATACATTAAATAATCATTGACTTTCAATTTACTGTGTAAGTATTTGTAATTAAAAAATAAATTGTATCAAGACGTGACACTACACTTTACATAATGGTGCCAAAGTGCCAAAAGCCACCACATACCAAAAATCTTTGTCTCAAATTAAGTATAAAACAGACACAATCAAATATATCACTTACATCACATGGGATAGCTGCTGTCCTTGATAAGGCTCTTTGTTACCATCAGTGAAGTCTGTCTCTTTGAAAATATGTCTCTCACATAGCATCCTATGCTAATGTACACAGAGTACAGTTTTTTCGGACTTCCAATGTATAGTTTCCAACTTCAGAAACATATCTTGTCCATGACCCACAACTGAAAATAAAAGATGAATACATAAATAATAATTATATAACAAATAAAACAATAATTATTGTTATGTTATGCTAAATATGTACCTATATTTAGGTATTATATATTTTTTTATTAATTTATAAGCGGAGGACCCCCGTACCACTCCCAACCTCAGGAGACCCCTCCTGAGGTTGGGAGTGGTACGGAGGGGTTTTCCCCATCCAACCTATCCCTCCTCAACCCATCTTAACACCAAAATCGTGAGGCATGATTCTAAACTTTAGCCATTCTTTTTATATCTAAGCCCTAAGGACAAATTTTTTTATTACTTCTAAAGTTAAAAAAGTTTATTACAGCTCTAAATTAACATGAGAAAGAGGAGTAAGTGTTTCAAATGTGAGGGTTATTATAAATATCATTAGATTCATATTTACGTACCAAAACAGGTTTTTTATTTCAGGACTAGGAAAACGAAACAATTTAACGCCGTCTTCAGCAGCTGAAGAGCAGCATTCAAAGCACCTTCTTCTGTTTTCTTTGTAAGATGTTTTCACAAAGAAACACCGAGTCAGGAGTCTATATCAGCTATTATCTCACTTTACAACAACAGCGAGTCAATTTCTCTTACACACACAGTTTTGCAATTGATCCAGGAATAATACAACAAAGAGAAATTGAAGCTCAATTAAACGTTTTAATCACCGAATACATCAATAGCACTTTATTCGTAAATCTCAAAACAAAACGAACGCCATTTTGTTGAGGCCGGAGGGCGGAGACCAGGGTTGCCATTATAAAATGGCAATATACATTAGTAACATTACTCCCAATTGCTAAACAAATATTGTTTAGCAAGTGTTAATGGTGGAAATTATTTTAAAATCATAATATTTTAATACGAACAATACAAAATCTCACTATTTATATTTTTATTTCGCTTTATGGATATATAAACGAAAAAACAAAATAAATTTTTATTCTGTGGCTTTTCTTACTATGACCACACTATGACATATTCTGTGCTAGTAGAGTGCCTTGAGAGTGCCAAGAGTGTCTGACCTCATTGGGGGGATACGCTATTGGTGGAACCTCATAATACACGATCTGTCCCCCCCCCCCTGACCTCGAGTTGAATTCTCTCTGACTCGAGTTTGAAAAGCGAATGAAGCCGATGGAAGATTGGAAGCACGTCTTCACAATTCACATGGCTATTTGTATTTGCTATTGGCTATTTGGCAAAATTATGAACATAATATTATGAACGGCCAGTTCAAGGCCGGTCTAAAAAGCATAATAATCCAATAATAATTACAGTTGTACCTTTTCTTTTTTAACCGACTTCAAAAAAAGGAGGTTATCAATTCGACGCGTATGTATGTAATATTTCCAGAACTGCCCAATTTTCGTATATGTTAGTCTATATTATCAGCGTCTGAATTAATGTGCCAAATTTCAAAAGTGTATGTATGTATGTTTTTATGTTTGTGTTCGCATATCTCTGAAAGTACTATTCCAATTTCAGTAATTCTTTTTTGTTGTACTAGGTATTGTTCAACTTAGGGAATAGTGTAAGTTACATCAAAATCGGCTCAGTAGTTTTAGAGATAGAGAGTTTTAATTCTCAATTACATACAATTTAGAAGTCGGTTTTCTCTTTTTAAAATACAATTATTATAGAAGACGTGAGTGGAAGAATCGAACAAGTAACATTTCGTAAGATTCAGACAGTAACTAATTTTTTCCCTAATAAACTTGTAACTTATCTACTTCATAACCTAGCTAATGTATCTGGCTACACATATAATCCATAGTTTTTCTATTTCAAATATTTTTCCGGCCCTAAACCCTCCATTTAAGCAAAAAAACGGGACGTTTTTTCATGTTACTTACCTTATTCTTCCACGTCTTGTATTCTAAGTTTGACTCACAAGTCACAGTACAAGAAACCAATAACCTTCACTTCGGAGTGGTAAAAAGTAAACGCAAATATTTTCTTGTTTTATAGCTATTTAACACAAAAATTACCACACTTTTACTTATTTCTAAATCTCCTCGCTCTGTAATATTTAATCTGCTATTAATATAATATTGTCTGCCTATATTCATAGGAGAAGTCAAATGAAGTCAAATCGGGTCACCTAATTTTTATAGACCCCCGTTAACGACTCGTGGACCCCCATTTTTTTTCCACGCAAGTGTAGACCCCTATCGGGCTCCCGTGGACCCCATGGGGTCCACCTGGACCACTTTGGGAATCAATGATTTAAAGCCTTGTCGAGCTGTACTATACGTAGTATCTATTATTAGTCTGTGGCTGTATTTGACTCTTTTGATGTGCGTCAAAAACCGACAAAGGTACGGATACGTGTATTTGGTATTGGTCATATTTGTCAAATAGGCAAATAAGGCCAAAACTTGTCAAACATACCTACACATGGTGATTGTTTGGCGAATACATCAAATACGTAAATACAAATCGCTGGCCCCGGGCAATAAAGTGGTAAACGCCGGTTACGCCCTTTTTAATGTTATTCGATTTTGGCTTCTCTGAGTATCGGTCTATCCCCCCAATTTTTTTCATATTTTTAAATTAATATTTAGTTATAATAAATGACAATGACAGCTTTATTGAACGGAAAATTCTCTGAAAACTAAAAATGTATTCATACATTACTCTATGAAACATAACACAAAAAACCGGCGAACATCTTATCACTACACATCTTAGCAAAGAATAAGAGTATTGAATTTAACCACGTTTTAGGTAACAAACGTATTACAACATACTACGCCGCACTAGCTATTACGCCTTTCTTCACGGATTTTTTTTTTGTAATCCCGGCGCCGTACTGTCATGTTACGCTGAACGCCTGCATCACTTTGACTCCTACGCATGCTTTCTAGTATCGTTTACGTAAACTTATTAGCACGGGAAATTCAAACTTTCGACCTAGGAATGTTTCTCATAGATCTGAAAATTTGTGGTGATGTTCAGTATACCATTAAAAATAAAACCTCAAAAGTCCCCGGCGATCCCCCTGTTCTAAAAAAATATTTAATGTCAAATGTACGAAAATTTACGAGGTTTTATTCCGTTTTTTTTCAAAAGGTAAATCGTATAAAAAATAATGTACGACAAGATTGTAGATCATTAAAAACTCTATAAAAAATTATATCAGTTCTATTTATACGACTTACCATTCATTATAAATAGTGGGTTTAAAGTTTGGGAAAATCATATAAATCATCTTGTTATAGTTAGTAGAAGAATTTGTTTGTTTTTTGTTCTAAAAATCAAAAAAAATATTTCTGCGTTGTATAGTATCTTTATTGAGGAAGGCTTGAAGCTATATAAAATCACGCTGCGACCTATAAGAGCGAGGAATCGGAGGAAAATGTGGAAAAAATTGGGAAAAATATTTGAAAGTGCTTATCTCACGAACTACTGGATGATTTTTCATGATGTTTGGCACAGCTATAGAGTAGACCACGATGAGGGACATAGGAATTTTTTTTGCAGGAAAATGTACGATTCCCGTTAATTCCTAATTTACGTGGGCGGAACCAATTCACACAGCCCTCGTATATACGAGGGCTGTTTAAACAGTTCTCCCTGACATACTTCTGCGTGACTTATAAGCGTGTAACTTATACCACATAATATGGAACCATTCCTAACTATCTTAAAACCCACGGTTTTTGTAGATTGCTTGCTTTGTTAGGAAAAAAAAAATTGAATACCCATCTACGCCGAGTCAGATGAAATCTGAAGGCGCGCGTATTCAAGCGTTATGGCGAAATCAGTATAAAATTGGATTTTAACACGAAATCTGTCATTCTAAAAGTCTTGTTTATCTTTGTAGATGTGTAAATTATTTTAAAAAGCGATTTAACAGTGTAAACGGCAAAGGTAGGTCATTAAAAATAAGCCTAACCCAGTAGCTAAAAATCGGTAATTTGTGAAGAAAACACTTAAAATTTCAAAAAATTGTTACAATTTCGGAATGAATAAAATGATAACAGTGAGTAGGATAAACTTGCTGCTTTAAAGTTATATAACATTTGTTTATAACAATATTATAAAATATAAAGATACAAAAAAGGTAATTTGCGAAACCGGTGCCGTGTTTGCTGACAAAAATCAAAGTGCCAATATTTTGTACTAAAGAGATTCAAATTATATTTATCTTAAATAGTTGAGTTATTTATTAGTATAATTTTATAATCGTTAAGCCAAATAATATTATCCTACTATTTTAATGACAATTGAAAATTGGGCCATAGAGAAATCTTCTTGATAAAGTGGGGGTGTTACAGATTAAGATTAAGGCCATTCTTTTTGTTAAGGAGTAAATGCTACTAAATTCTTCTTATTTTCTATACCTTCATTAAATTTAAAAATGATAATAGTAATAATATCTTAGGTTACTTCCATACAAATTTTGTGCAGTAGAGCACTATTCGTTGTTGGCAATGCAGATGCTGGGCGCGCCTTTACAAGGCTAAGGTAAAAATAAATTAATGTGTAAAATAAATTTCATTTTTAGTTTAGACTTGGTAGCAGTAATATTATATTTTCTTTAAATGTCAATCACATAATATTATTATAAGGAACAGAAATATTCACATTACTACGAGATAAGACGTAGTCGAACTCAGTGATTGTGTGGTTTCCCAAATTTTAATATTTAATAAAAAGTTTGTCATTTCATAGGTTTTTTTGGGTGATTATCATATAAAATTTAATTTAACAAAAAATTGGTAAAAACACATAAAGATACGTATTAATTTCATAGACTTTCGTCCAAAATCGTTAAATATCAAATTATAATCTCAGTCCATTACAATGATTACATAAAAATATGATTCATTGATAGGATTCTAAAATAGTGATTAGAAGATGATACAGCTAAGCTTTGGCTGTAAGATTTCCCAGAAGAAGGTGGTAATCGGCTGGTACGCTCGAAATCTAAAGTGAAAAATACGTCGTATTATATTCTTACAGTCGTGAAACTTGGAGGTTTGGTGTGTCAATAAAATCATGAACAATGTTGCAATTGAAATAATGTCGATTATTATTTCTATTATACATTTTTTCAATTGTTTCAATGAATACTTACACTATTACAATTATTTTTATATAGTTAGATTGATAAAAAAATTAGCTTCCTTATGACACTTCAAACGCTTATTTTGGACCACTGTACGCTGCACTATAAACAAATTAGCTTATTTTGTCTCTCCTGAACAAAACGATTTTTGATATTACGCCT
The DNA here is from genome assembly GCA_963422495.1 of Polyommatus iphigenia. Lineage (NCBI taxonomy): Eukaryota > Metazoa > Arthropoda > Insecta > Lepidoptera > Lycaenidae > Polyommatus > Polyommatus iphigenia. The sequence goes on along the minus strand of OY730180.1, from coordinate 39,243,472 downwards.
TTATTGCCCGGGGCCAGCGAAATAGCCATGTGAAGTGCCTCCATGAAAACCAAATGAAGCCGACATGGAGTGAGGTTTGCCGACATTTGAGACTACAGCTCGACAAGGCTTTAAAATTTAAACGAACGTGGCGAGAAAAGGAACTAACGCTATTTTCATACAAAAACGTCATTTTTGACAGTTCTCCTTTATCAGCAGCGCCCATTGACATACCTATTCATTTATTCATTTACGTAAATAATTATTTATGTTTTAACTTGGGTTAAATCGAGTTTTGTATTTTCCGAGTTGGCACATCACTATTACAAATTTCATCTATTGTCTCTGATGGTACCCATTATTGTCTTTGGATTTTCTCTTTTGTTCTTGATGGTTCTTTCTTTCTTTTTCTTCTTTTTTGGCAACTTGACACAAAGGATGTGTATGTTGTGCCACAGACAAGGTAAAAAGGTAAGGAATATGGCGGGAAAACCATATTCCTCCTATTATAATTTTCATCATCGTTTTCATGTATCGTCAGGTCTAAAGTCTAGTCAAAGTCTAAGTAAAAGTCAATACAGTCACAGGAGTCAAGTCGGTCAATTCAGTAAAGTGGTAGACGCTTTACTGAAACTTTCGATGGAGTTTTGGAGGGAACACAAAATACCACGTTTCTGGATATTACATCACTTTCCTACACTTGTGCATGAACACGAATATCTAATGGTTAATATTCTACCAATATTACACATTAAAAACCCAGCTAACACCATTTTAGGAAAATAATACAAAAACACAACTGCACTCTTTCACATGCCCGCCAAAACTCTATTGATGGTTCTTGTTCTCTACACAGATTAATAGTAGGAACAGACGCTCCGATTTGGTCGGTGCCGACCAAATCGGAGCTGACATACCAACCATTCTGACATTGCTATAGTGCGTTTCATCGAATAGTTCCTTTGCCGTCATGTTGGCATTCACAAACTATATAGAATGCTAAATTATTGACAGACAGGAATGCCAAATGCGTTAACGCATTTGGCATTCCTGTCTGTCAATAATGTAAACAAGGTTGACATGCTCTGCGAGTTTTCATAATAGTGCAGTCGCCAGAGGTTTTAACCTCCGAAAATTGTAATAGTGAATGAATTTTTGTTTTTGAGGTGTCATTTTCTTTTTTACACTATAATATTAAACACACTATAATATTAAACACACTAAGGGCCTGTTTCACCACTTCCTGATAAAGTGCCTGATAGGCTATCCACAACTTTTTTGACAGATTCTCCATACTTTGTCAGGTGTCTAGTTAAGTTGTGGATAAAATATCCGGCACTTATCAGGAAGTGGTGAAATAGGCCCTTAACATAATAAAATAAAATAAAAAACATAGCAATAAGATCGAAATATTATTTTCATTTGTAATTTTTTTTGTTAAATTTCGACAGCAACTGCTCATCAACCTCTAGAATCTAGATTATAGCATGTTTTGTGGTTTTGCTTCAATTAGTTACTTTTTATGCAAAAGACCTTCAATGGTGTCTGTATTTAGCTTGTTGCGTTGTTGAATTTTTACAAAATTAATCAAAATAATCATATTTACAAAATTCCGTAATTCTGTATAAATATCTGTATCCAGTATTAATTATCGGTATTACTCGCCAAAAATCTGTATAAATACGGAGAAATCTGTATATATGGCAACACTGGTCTAGAAAAAACTGAAAAAAGTCGGGTTGCTGTCGCTCTCGTGCGCGCACCCTGGCGACATGGCGATTATTTTTTCGAAAGAGACAAATAAATCGCCGAGCAACTAAGTTGCCCGTGCGCGCATACACTAAGTCCCACAATCAGAGAAAGTCTTTATAAAGTTCTAATATCTTTATTATTATTTCACGTTCTGTGACCGTCACTCCCTTTGTGTTCATAATGACGTCTAACAATTACGGTGGCGTTACGAATGCGACTGAGCTGATTTGGTCGGAACAAAGCTTCCAGACGTTACAATTTGGTCGGACGGTCGGTTTGTAGGATGCGCCGACTACGTCCGACCAATATTAATAGGTAATAATAATTATTACCGTAAAACAGTATGTCGGGCCGACCGCTCTCCTCACTTTCCGATTTGGTCGTGGTCGGATGGTCGGCACCGACCAAATCGGAGCGTCTATTTGTGCTATTAGGCACTCCACTCTATCATTGTCATCATTGTGACTTGTGTTGTTTTGACTTTTGACTTTTGTTATTATGTCGGGCCGACCGCTCTCCTCACTTTCCGATTTGGTCGTGGTCGGATGGTCGGCACCGACCAAATCGGAGCGTCTAAATAGACGCTATTAGGCACTTCACTCTGTCATTGTCATCAGTCATCATTGTGAGTTGTGACTTATGTTGTTTTGACTTTTGACTTTTGTTTACATATTATTTACATTTAGGTGACATTTACGGTTTACCCTTTTCGAAAAAAATTAAATTTTAAATTAATTACAGAAAATATAAAATTACAAACAAATTTCTTACTTTTTGCTAAGTTTCATTATCTCGTATTAAGTTTTTCATAAGATTTAATGGTGTGGTTTCATGATGTTTTATCAAATGCCTAATATTTTTTGTTAGGTATCAAGGTCCAAGTTCATAATATGTGGTGAGATAATTCAAAGGATCTTAATTCTATATTGTCATACTGTTGCTGTATTTTATTAACTTCAAAACAAGATTTGATAATCAACAATAGTCATGTCTTCACTATTTAGTTACGAGACTCTCGTTCATGCCTTAGCTGGGGCAACGGTAAGTTTACTTTAATTTTTGTTTAACATGAAAAAAATATTATAATTACAATATATTAATAAGTAAGAACTGAGGTCTAAATTAATTGATTTATTAATTTTTAGGGAAGCGTGATTGGTATGGCTGCATTCTATCCTTTAGACACGCTGCGTTCAAGGCAGCAAGGTACTAAATATAACCTACTTTAACCCGGCGAGAGTGTGGCAGGGTATGTCATACCCACCATGTTACTAATTTGCGTGCATTTTTAATTTGTGACCTTGAAACATGTTGCTTTGAGTAGCTGGAGGTAAAGGAGTGTGGGATGGGATAGAGGCATGATCGTAGTGTCGCGGCACCCTGCTCTTGAGTTATACACCTGTAAACTGCGTTCGGACACGTCATACCCTGCCACATAGTTGGTGTACATATTTCGTGACAGAAACTTACATTGCTTTTTCTGCTATTTTAATTTACTTTCTTTGTTTCATTGTCGATTTAAATTAAAAATGGACGTTGACAGTTCAGAAAACCGACTTCAGTCAATTCTGGAAGAAGTAGGTACTAAAAATATTTTTTGTGAAAATCAGGACAAAACCTCTAAGGAAACCGATTTCAACCGTAACTTAGGCTTGACTTTAACTAACGAACATCTGAAGTTGCGGAAAGACCGAAAAAATATTTCGTCATATTATATACTTACGTCAGAAAATCTCTTCCCAGGTCAACGTACCATTTTCTTCCACTCAAAATCTTCCTGGTCGTAATGTTAGTTGCGGCAACGATGAAGGTTATAATTCTATGAGTTGCGGAGATTGGCCATACAAAAAGGATTGGAAGAAAAAATATGCATGTGCAAGAAGTACAAAGGCGATATTATGTATGGAGCATGCAACTTTTTCTTGCAAAAAACTGTGCTGAATTGAGCTCTAGTTCCTAAGATGTTCCGAAATATTTTTGTTATTTTTTTTGGTTTATATAGTTACTTATTTCATGTTGCAAAACAGCCTAATTATTTTTTTCATAAAAAAAACGTTTTTTTTTAGTTCTTTTGAAGTTTATTTCAGAGTGGAAATTTTTTTGTTGAAAATACATAGTGACTTGCTTAGTGTTTTATTTTCCAATATGTTAAAATATAGTCTTATTATAATTACTAAATAATGAATTTAGCGCTCTTTCTTAAAAATCCGGTTTCACAGCAAATATTGTAAGCGGGTTCATCATACCCTGCCACATACTCCTTGTTACATTTTTTCACCACACTCTCGCCGGGTTAAATATGTTACAATTTTGTTTATAATGTACATATTTAATAAAACTTTGAATATTATTGCAGTTCAAGATGATACAAAATTGCAAGGCAGTACATGGGAGACATTAGTGAAATTATTCAAAGAGGAGGGTGTGGAATCTCTATATTGTGGTTTGCTGCCTGTATTACAGTCTTTATCTGTGTCGAATTTTGTATACTTTTACACGTTCCACTCTCTGAGAAGATCTTTTATGAAAAGCAATAATTCAGCTTTAGCAGATTTGATGTTTGGTGTGTTGGCTGGCAGTGTGAATGTGCTCATCACGTCTCCATTGTGGGTTGTGAACATGAGAATGAAGTTGGAAAAAAATGTGTATCCAAGCCTATACCGAGGCCTCTATGAAATCTCTAAGAGAGAAGGAGCCAAGGGCCTCTGGTCGGGCACTCTGCCTTCCTTGCTCCTGGTTTCCAATCCAGCAATACAATTTATGGTTTACGAGTTCTTAAAGAGACGTCTAGTATCAAAGAGAACATTCAATACCTTAACGGCCTTCCTCATTGGAGCCATTGCAAAAGGCATTGCGACTACTATGACATACCCTCTGCAATTAGTACAATCTAGACTGAGGGCTGGAGCAAGTATGAAACCATTAATTAAAGATGTCAAAAGAGATCCTGCGAATCTCTTTCGGGGCTTAGAGGCTAAGTTGCTACAGACTATTATGACTGCAGCATTAATGTTTCTAATTTATGAGAAGATTGTGCGTTTTACATTAACAATTATGAGAGTTAAAATAGCTAAATAAATTAGCCATATTTTTTTCATTCCTTAGTATTATAAATAGCTTGTAGAAGGTACATTGATTTTTTGTCTTAGGGATCTGGTTGTGGTGGTTTAGACTTACAAAGCAGGAAAACTAACACATGTTATTTGTATAATACTTTTGTTAACATAACGAGAAAATTATTTTCTGTGAAACACAAAACAAGTGTTGTTTTATAAAGGTGTTAATTAACTGATCCAGCTGACCTGTTTGTGTCTAAAATGCAGCTCTGGATTTATAAATAGGCCGTAGAGGCGGCGGCGTCCTAGGGGGTGAATTTTGTACTTGGGGTGGCGGAAATAAAGTGGCCTCTACTTATAAAAATATAAATCTCGACATGCTAAAATGGCTCTCTGAGAGAAGGAAGTATTTAATTAATATTTATGACTTATAACTTATGAGTGTAATGTGTATTTTTATTTGTTAAACAAGATAGTGAAATATCAGCTTCTAATCTCACCTTAATTATTTAATGTGTTGTGCATTTAATTTATATTTAATTTAATTTAAGTTTACTTAAACACAACCTGTGTCACATAATAACAACACGAAAGTGTATAAATGTAATTATTAATTAAATTAACATGCTTTTTCGAAATAAGATTTCATTATAGTGTCATTAAGTTAATGCTAGAAACAATTTCACTATTCAGATATGAATTTATTTAGTTTACTTTATATTATATTGAATAATGTGAGTATAAGCCAGACCACAGACATTAATAATATAGTAAGTGTGGCAAAGCACCTTATTTTTTATATTTTTATATTAGCAAAGCACCTAAGCAAATTAGAAATCTCCAATCAGCAGTATGTATTTGTAAGTAACAATAGCATAATATTATGATCTGAATTTGAGGCACATAAAAATGTCTGTGGCAAGACATATACAGGGTGTAACAAAAATAAGTAATAATACTTTAGGGTGTGTATGTGTTCCTTGTAGAGAGTTCACTGTGAAAGTAGCAGCGCTGAAAGACCTCGAAGGGAAAACTCGTGACGCTGGGGCGCTTGCCCATACAAAAGGGAAAAAAAAATTAGTCTTTCAGCGCTGCTACTTTCACAGTGAACTCTCTACAAGGAACACATACACACCCTAAAGTATTATCACTTATTTTTGTTACACCCTGTATAAGTATATTATGCTACTACTTTAAATACCAAATGTTTAAACCAAAAACATTGTTTTTATTGCTCAAAAAGTTACCAATTAAGTTACAACTGTATTATTATTATAATATAATTTTTATTTAAAATCAAGTTAGAGCCTGTTCACACCGGAATGACAGCAGCGAGCATTTTCAGTGTTATATGATTTTAAATGTTATCTTCATTTGTCAATACATAGTATCGCTTGAGAAACTTGGAAAGTCTCGCGGCCGCTGGCGTCCACGATTTCTCAAGCGATACTATGTATTAAATAATGAAGATAAAGTTTAGAAGACATTGAAAATGCTCGCCGCTGCGCTGCCATTCCGGTGTGATTCGACCCTTATGTTGTATTTGTTTCGAAACATGAAACGTGATAAATTTTAGCCAAGGTTTGTTGCCAAATAATTTTAACCAATAATGATTATAGCAAAGATTTTTGGGGGAAATAAAAGTATCATGTTAAAAAGAAATTGTTTTATTTAAAAATTAATTAACCACGCCACAATCCATTTGCGCAAGCTTCATATCTTCAGAGGTTCTTATAACTATTTTTGTGTACTCTTCGACAAGTGATTTTAATTCTTCATACGCCTGAAAAAAATATTAAAAGACAAATGTAAAAATTTTCTTACAATTAGTAGAATTATGCAGTTAAAATTAACATACTAGATCAGTGGTCACCAATTTAGTTTCGGGCGGGGTCCATTTTAAGAAATGAAATGACCATTGCGGTCCACATATTTTGAGAGATTTTTGAAATATCGGTGCAAGCTATTGACATTAAATTCTGGAGATGTTCATCAGTAAGTCGAGACAAAGATTTATTTTTAACGAAGTTCATCTTCGAAAATGCTTGGTCCGTACAAAATGGGTCGGCGCGGCGGTCTTGATGCGGACCGCGGTCCGCAATTTGGTGAGCCCCGTACTAGATATTACTTCTGCTAGACTACTAGATGCTACTTCAACTTCAAAGTTCTATTGGGAACCGTGCCCGTCCTTTCCCAGGACTTAATCCTTCGATCGCCGATTCTTGGAAATCTTTTGTTATCGCGGCCCACTTGGGGCTTACGGGGATTGATAGGTTAGAGGAATTTTCATAACAAATTTCATCTAAATCAATTTAGCGGTTTATGCGTGAAGAGGTAACAAACTGTAAAACCGCTGAAAAATGCATAAGGCATACCAAATCTAATTTAGCATGGATAACATCGAGCGCTCGTTTGGTTTGCAGTCCTGATATGACGTAATTGGTAGACTAACGTTTTAGCTATCACACTATAATTTGTAAGGTACACAAAACAAGCGACAAGGTTTCGTAAAGTGACATCCGTATAAGGTGTCAACAAACACTCTTTTAGCTGTTTAATATGGATTAATTTGTACACAAGGCTAAATCACACATTGTACCTACTTGTAATGTTTCGACGTTAATTTACTTGCATTAATCTAACAAAAATATGTTCACAGCATATATCTTCGGGTGCAGATTAGGTTTATAAAATCGTAACGACGTTTAAACATCGTGTTTCGAAACAACAAACAATACAAAATAACAATATAATTTTGAAACGCTCCTTTATATTTTACCGTGCTGTCCTTACTCCTTGTCTGTGAAGTGTCACTAAGGGCCTGTTTCACCACTTTCTGATAAGGTGGCGAATAGGCTATTCACAACTTTTTTGACAGATGCTCCATACTTCATTTGTCAAGTTAAGTGGCGGATAGCATATTCGACACTTATCAGGAAGTGGTGAAACAGGCCCTTAACGTATCTGATAAAGCCAGCATCATACCTCGCTGAGCGGTGGGCGCTGCGGCTGTTCTCTCATCTCGAGCAGCAGGCGGTCTGCGAGCGCGAGCGGCGCGGCGGCGGGCGCGGGGTGGGGCGGGGGGAGTCGCGCGGCGCTCGCCCGCAGCGCGCCGCTACACGCGTACGCCGCCTCCACGACACGCCCGCCAGACGTCAGCGCGCGCACGCACCACGCGGAGTCCACCTCCTGCAAATACATGAGTATGAATAATTTTACTCTTTCAGCACTACTACTTTTACAGCATTTTTCTATGATATAGGTTACCCATACACACATTAAAGTATTATCAATTAGTTTTGTTACACGGTATACCCTGTATAGCTTTTATATTTAACGTCATCCATACAAGCACTTTTAGGGGTCTTATCATACTGGCGATTAGCGAGCGATTTGTTGCGCGACGCCGTTGCGTTGTCGCGGCGTGCATGTCGCGCAATCGCGGCGTGCGCGCTGCGCAATCGCGTCGCTTTCAAACCGCTCGCTAATCGCCAGTGTGATAAGGATCTTATGTGCAAGTTCCCTTGAACTATTTACATAATATCCTTACAATTTTATGGTAATTATTATTATTAATGTCAGAAACCTAAGTTCGTGGGTAATCAATCTCACGTTTTCCTACTTTAAAATTTAAATATGCAGACACTTAAAAATATATTCTTGATATTAATTATTTTAATTTATCAGTTTAATATAATGTTTTACTACTTACCATGAATTTCTGCAAGAACCAGTGCGGTAAGAACTGGCCATTGTTGATCGCTTTTTGGGTGATTGCTAGTAACGTCTGACAATCTGCTTCCTTGAGACTATTGTATAGGCTGTCGAAATCTATTTTTTCTGTCCCTAAAACATTATAAAATAAGTTAAGTAAGTGTATGATATTATATAAAGTTACTCCCTCACCGCAAGCATTCACTTGTAATGTAACATTATAGATTCGTTTTTGAGCATGACATTACACGTATAATGTAACATTAAAGGTTAGACTTTGAGCATTACAATACTACCTCCCTGACTGACGAGCATTGGCGTGTAATGTAACATTCGATTTTGAGCATTCCGTAGCTAGTTGATGTTACAAGTTGTATCATCAGGATAATGATAATGAGATAGTACTTTTTGCTGATGACACTTCACTTATTTTTAAAGTGAAGCGACAACAGTCAAATTACGACGAGGTAAATAGTGCTCTCTCAAAAATAGTACATTGGTTTAACGTTAATAACTTACTTCTAAATTCTAAGAAAACTAAATGTTTAAAATTTACTTTGCCCAATGTCAGGCAAGTTAAAACCAATATACTATTAAATGATGAGAAGATGGATTTGGTGGACACCACTGTATTCTTAGGCATTACACTAGATAGTAAACTACAGTGGGGTCCTCATATTGCTAATCTTGCAGATAGGCTCAGTTCTGCAGCATACGCAGTCAGAAAAATACGGGAAATTGCTGACGAAGACACAGCAAGACTAGTTTATTTCAGTTATTTTCATAGTAGAATGTCGTATGGCATCCTCTTATGGGGAAACGCTGCCGACATTAATACGATTTTTGTGCTGCAGAAGCGAGCTATACATTCAATTTATAAAATGTCAGCTTTTGAATCTCTGAGAGAAAAGTTTAAAGAAATTGGTATTCTAACTGTTGCTTCTCTATACATTTTGGATAATGTTTTATATGTTAGAAAGAATCTTAGTATATTTACAACCAAAAGTGACAGTCACGGAAGAAACACTAGAAATAAGTACAAACTAGAAATACCGGTGATCAGACTTAGTAAAGTTAGTAAATCTTTTAAAGGTCAATGTGTACGCCTTTACAATAAAATCCCAGAAAAAGTTCAAAATCTTTCCATTAATAAATTTAAAAAAGTAGTCAAAGAACGTTTGTGTGCCAAAGCCTATTATAAGGTCAATGATTTCATAAACGACGGCACATCTTGGGAGTAGGATGGCTGCTTGCAAGGCTACTTCTACATTATTTTATGACTTACAATTATGTATGTATGTTGACATTGTATAATTTTAAGTTACAGCATTGTAAACTTTATTTTAAAAGATTAATTTTTTTCTCACTTTTTTTGGTAAATAAAGTGGGCCCCCTGCGAGTTTCTTACGCCGGTTCTTCTCGCCGGGTTAGTTCCCGAACCGGTGGTAGGCATCATGTAGACTTTCAGAAAATATTTGCAAAAATTTATTCTGAATAAAAAAAAATTTGAGTTTGAGTTTATCAAGATTCAAGATATTACACACTGTATCATTACAAGGTGCGTTGTAATGCTCGGTTTTGTATCATTACAAGGTGCGCATTGTAATACTCGACTTTGTAATGTTTCATTACAAGCAAATGCTCCAAGTGACACATTTAAAATCTTGTGTACTAAAAATGAATACTTACTGAGTAAAGCCTGCTGAACTGGGTCCAGCATATCTGGATCTTCAGCGCGTAATTCTGCAGCAAGCTCCTCTGGTCCGATGACCTGTCATCAAAAACAGTATGAATAACCATCCCATATACAAAAATTATATTAAAATAATAAAGTCGTACAGTACTCCCAAATTAATAATGCGCATGCAAATCTTCGCAAATTGTCGTAATCACGGAAACACCCGAATCTATGAAACGTAAGAGCCCCAAATAATGCTTTTGCATTTTGCACCTTGTGCGAACGATATAGAACTAAATATCATATTTAATTGTCTCTATTTTTGGCTCATGCGCCACAAAACCTAATTTTATTGCGCATGTCCAAATTATGTCATGCCATGGAAACGCCACCAACAACAGTTGGCGTTGCCATGGCATGACATGATTTGGACATGCGCAATAAAAGGTTTTCTTTCGACGCTCGGGATAAACGATCTTTGCCGAACAATGACGAAAATTTCTATGCGCATTATCACTTTGGGAGCACTGTACCACCTTATAGTCCGCGCGGACTTTAGTAATAAACGTAGTACTTATCGTCCCACGCGAAAAATATACCATCCTCATCACCTTGATGAGTGGCAGTCTTCCACGGTGCGTTTCTCGCGTAACTTTCTGCCGCGCACTGTAAAACTCTGGAACGAACTGTCACCAGCAGTTTTTCCGGACCTATACGACGTGCAAACCTTCAAAAAGAGAGCGTATTCCCACTTAAAAGGCCGGCAACGCACCTGCAGCTCTTCTGATGTTGCGAGTGTCCACGGGCGACGGTAGTTGCTTTCCATCAGGTGACCCGTTTGCTCGTTTAATCCCTTATTTTATATAAAAAAAACTTAAAAAGAGAATAACTACCTATATTATGAGGTCCGCCTGTCTTCGCTGCCACTTTATAATAAGTTACGTAGCAGAAAAAGACAGCTGACCTTTAACTGTTATATACCTGTTAATTGTTATATGTAATGTATGTGGTCATAAAAACTTGGGAGGTGTCAAGGGACGCCTGGATGAAACGAAGTTATTTCTTATGTACAAAAAACTTGTATACACTCAAAAAAAAAAAGAGAGACAGACAGAGAAACACGCTCTACCGCACGGCTTACAACTATAGCATTTTTGCTCTAGTTGTAATATACCGACATACAGTATTCCCAAATTAATAATGCGCATTGCAGATCTCCGCTAGTGGTCGTATTCCCGGAAACACCCGAATCATTGAATCGTAAGAGCCCTAAACGACGCACTTGCATTTTCCACTTTGTTCGAAAGGAATAGGAGTCAATATCATGTGTATACAATCGAAAACAATTCGAGCGGTCGGCGGCGGTCGCCGGTCAGTTATAGGTCCGTCAGTCGTCTTTATATATTGGTGGTGACTGCACGTGTTCTTTCTGTGTGGAATTATATAGAGCTGCTACAACACACCCTTCTTGGTTTTGTTTTTAAAGGTAAACTTAATTTTAACTTTAATTATTTTATTCAAATTAATAATAATAAACAAAAAAATAAACACATGCATAAATAAACAAATAGATATAGGAATAAATAATATTATAAAGTATATTAGTACATAATGCAATAATAGAACAGATAAATAAAAATTATATTTTCTTAACATATAATATTTTCTTTCAGGCGAATTCTTCCAGAATGGATAAATTTAAACGTGGAAAGCCGCTTAAGTCACAAGCCCGACAAATGGTATTTAATGTATACCTTTATTTCTTAAATGAAGCTAATGTTTTCAAAAGAGACCATGATGATTATTTTAAAAAAGTTCAGGACCGTGTTACAAAAGCTACAGGAATTTCACGACGAACTTTAAGTAATATCTTAAAAGAAAAAAACCAGAATCAATCAATGAAATTTTCCACACCGAAAAAAGGAAAACCTAAAAGTAGATCTCGGCTAGGGCTTGATGATTTCGACTACTGTGTGATTCGTAATATGATATACAATTTTCAGTTGACGCTCAAAGAACTTCCAACTATAAATAATTTGAGAAAAAAGTTGATCGAAGCAATTAATTTCAAAGGCTGTGCAGAGTCTTTAAGGCTGATCTTGAAAGATATGGGGTTTAGGTTTCTGAAAACTGAAAATAACAGACGGTTACTTATGGAAAAGCATGATATACGTTTAAAAAGGATCAAATATCTCAGAGAAATACAACAGATGAGGAATTCTGGTAGAAACATAGTGTTTATGGACGAGTCATACGTGCATACATCACATACTAAGGGTAAAACTTGGCAAGATAGCAGCAAAAAAGGTATCAAACAACCCATTTCCAAAGGAGAGCGAATAATTATTGTACACGCAGGCAATGAAAAAGACTTCGTCCCAGGGGCTCTAATGTTACATAAATGTGTCGACACAGAAGGTGACTATCATAAAGAAATAAACGCAGAGCGTTATCAAACTTGGCTACGCAATCAATTGATTCCCAACTTGCCTCCTAATAGTGTGCTGGTAATTGACAACGCCCCATATCATAATAAGCTGTCTGTGAAACCACCAAACTCAAACACAACTAAACCACAAATGATAGCTTGGTTACAACAACACAACATTCCGCATGACCCAAAGAAACTGAAACCCGATCTGTATGAAATTATAAAAAGACATAAAGAAAAATACACAGAATTTGCCATTGACCGTATAATGGAGGAACATGGGCATAAAATTGTACGATTGCCACCATATCATCCCGATTTTAACCCCATTGAAAATATTTGGTCCCAAATAAAGCAACACGTAGCCAAAAAAAATATTGCAATGACTGTCACGTCAGTTAAAGATGGTATATTAGAAAAAATCAATAATATAGGACCAGAAGAATGGAAAAAAGTTTGTGATCATGCTGTTAAATGCGAAGATGAATATAGAAAATTTGAGCCAAGAATCGATGGTTTTTCCGATGAAATGATTATTTACACAGGTGATAGCAGTGGGGAAAGTGTAAATGAACAAGAGAATAGTGAAAGTTCTGATGAATCTACGATGTCAGGAATAGAGATCCTCCCTGATTCTGATTATTTTTTTTCTAATTGTAATATTATTCTAGAATGATCAGTGCTGTAAATACTTTTGAATTGAGACTTTAATGATTAGATTTCTAAGATTTTAATGTAAACCTTCTTTTCTTCCATCACTACACTAGCTTCGGTAAGACACTTCAAAAGTACTATAACATCTTTGAAGTGAATCAATCCAACAAATATTGTAGCTTAATCGCAATCGTGTGGTTTTCCTCACTATTTACTTACATGGAATTATCGAATCAAATTTCGTTACTGATAAATCAATATTTATCTCTTTTAGAACAAAACACATAATTCTACTAAATTATGCATGAATGCACTTAACCACTCTATATATATATCGTCTTCCGACGCTCGGGACATACGACCGTTGCCGAACAGTGACGAAGATTTCTATGCGCATTATTACTTTGGGAGTACTGTACACTTTTGTTTCAGGTCGTTACAACTTTTTCCATCTAGCCCCCTTTCGCAACGCGCGCTAAGGAACTTCGTTCCAATAAATTAATCTGCCCGAGATCTCGGCTTTTCAATGACGCGGACGTAACAATACATCATGTCATCTGTCATCTAAACGTAAACATTGTTTGAAAAGAGCTCCTATCTAAAATTTAAAAATAAGTGATTACGAGTGATAAATTGCTGTCTTACATGGTGTTGAATTGTGGGTTTATCCTAAAACTGCATTTTGAGTGGAGAAGTTTTGCTGCACAGTTACACATTCACAAACTTTTTTCCACATAAAGGTACGAACAATATAAAGCTATAAATATATGTAACTACATTTAAACCATGAAAACAAACCAATAAAAATAAAATTACAACAACGGTTTGCTTATCCTGCAAGCCATTGGCGGAACAGCTGATTCTGACAGTCAACATTGAATTGTGACATTGATTGTGACAGCTGTCATTGAGTGAGAGCATAGACAACCATTTTACTTTTTTATGATAAGTTATTAAGACAAAAAGTACACGATATTCAACTCATAAATATGGATAATAAATCTAAGATATGCGCTGGGTGTAAAACTAAGATAACGCAGCCAGATTTTATGCAATGCCGGAAATGTAATAAAATTTATGATTTGGAATGTGCCAATATATCATTCAAGAATTTTCGTGCAAAGTCTAAAGATTACACTAACTGGATGTGTTTTGAATGTATGAGTAAGCAACCTAAAGCTGGGAATACAAATACACCGATACGGAATATTAAGGATTCATCGCCATCTATACCTGAAGAAAACTTTACTCAGGTGTCTGATGAGAACAACGTTACTTTTCGTAAGGGTAACAAACCCACTAAAATTGATAGTATTGAAACATCACCTTCCTATGATAACCTTGCTAAAACTATCCGCGATGAAGTACTCAAAGCGTTAAAACTTGAATTACCAGCGATGTTAGAACAGATAATTAAAAGGGAAATATCTGCTTTTAAACAAGAGCTACAAGACCTGCGCAGTTCCGTAGACTTTCTAAGTTCTATGCATGACGATTTAAAGAAGAATACCGAAAAGTTATTGGATGAAAACAAAACCCTTAGGAATGAATATATTACACATAAGAATTCGGTTAATGAACTTTCGAACCGTGTTAATAATATGGAGCAACATCTACGCGAAAATAATTTGGAAATACATGGCGTACCGGAACACCGCAATGAAATCTTTTCTAATTTGGTTCAACAATGCTCTAATGTTATTGGTCACAAAATGAATGAGGGTGATTTGGTTTATTGCACTAGAGTTGCCAAACAAAATAAAGAGAGCAAGCAACCAAGGAGTATAGTTGTTAAATTCAGAAATGTTAGATGTCGTGATGATTTCTATTCAGCAGTTCACAGATATAACAAAGCAAACTCAAAGAATAAACTTAATACTGCTCTGCTAGGACTTGCTGGTGACCAAAAACCGGTATACATATCGGAACATCTTTCTCCCGCTAATAAATCGCTGCATGCAATGGCGCGTCGCAAGGTCAAAGAGTGTGCCTACCAATTTATATGGGTTCGAAATGGAAGAATTTATGTAAGAAAGAACCATGACTCGCCGACGATATTAATGAAAAACTTGAACAACCTTCAACTCATACATTAATTTATTCTATATTTTAATTTATAATTAGATTTTAGTTTTATTTTAGTAGTAATTATTATGGCATTAACGATTTATTATCAAAAAGTGAGAGGCTTAAAGACAAAAGTGGATAAAGTTTATAATGAAGTTTTAATTAATAGCTATGATATTATCTGTCTTAGAAAAAACATGGCTAGATGATTCTGTCTATTCCTCTGAACTGTTTGATGATAGGTACAATGTGATACGAAGGGATCGGAGTAAATTTTTTCTCAATCACTATAATAAACACCATGGTGGAAGTGTGCTGATTGCTGTGTCTAAGGATCTTAATTATGTTGTTCGAGATGATTGGCAGTGTAGTCTGATGGAGGATCTATGGTTACAAATTAGAATCAACAGATCTACAACACTTAACTTATGCCTAGTATATGTACCCGACTATATTCCATTTAGCGTATTAACAAAATTTGTAGATACTTGTAGTGAGGTTTTGAACTCATCGAAAACTAACAGTGTGACATGTATTTTGGGTGATTTTAATTTGCCTGATATTACGTGGTGTTGGGATACTGGGTGTCCCTTGAATTGTACTAGTGACAAGTCCAAAGCCATTTATGATCTAATACATAGTACGGCGACACGTCAAATCAATTCGATACTTAACTCTAATAATCGGCTTTTGGATTTGGTCATCACAGACAGTGACTCATTTAAAATTATATCTGCTACACCGATTAGTTGGCCAGATTCACATCACCCTCCCTTTGAACTTACTTTAAATTTAGCTTCATTCAAACCCCTGACATTTAATTCTTCATTTGAAAAATATTGTTTCCACAGAACGGACTTCAGTCAATGTAATAATGACCTTCGTAAAATTGATTGGAAGAGTCAAGCCTTATCTCTTGGTTGTGATGAATTTGTACATCTTTTTTATGACACTCTATATTCGGTAATAGAAAAACATACCCCCAAAACTAAGGCACGAAGTTTTAAATACCCAGTTTGGTTTACACAAGGTCTTAAAAAACTCATTAAAACTAAGGATAAGTATCATCGCAGATTTAAACAATTTGGAAATCCCAGAGAACTATGATACATATTCAATGTTAAGGTCTAGAGTTAAGAGATGTGATGCATGATTGTTTTAAATCATACATTGAACGAGTTGAATGTGATTTATCAATAAATATTAAATCGTTTTGGCGTTACACTAAAATAAAAATTAAAACTCAGGATATTCCTAATAGAATGCACTATCAAGATAGAACAGCCAACAACGGTGAAGAAATTGCTAATTTATTCGCTGACTATTTCTCGTCGGTATATGAAAATAGCACAGTAGCCAATTATATACCAAATTTTGACTCTTCCCATTTAACAATACCTAATGTTAGTATAAAACTAGATGATGTTTTGCAGAAATTAAAAGTTATTGATTTATCAAAGGGTGCTGGTCCTGATGGAATACCGCCTATATTTATACGTTTCTGTGCTTCAACGTTAGCATTACCTTTGACCTTGATCTTCAATAAGTCATTAAATGAAGGTTGTTTTCCATCTCTATGGAAAATAGCTAGAATCACGCCTATCTACAAGGATGGTAGCAGAGAGTCAGTTTCTAATTATCGTCTTATAAGCATACTTAGCTGGTTTGCAAGAATTTTAGAAAGTTTTGTTCATAATGAAATTTACAATAATTTCAAACACATTTTAAGCCCAAAACAACATGGATTTGTGTCCAACAGGTCTACCAAGACTAATTTATTGACCTACAGTACATACATTTGTAATGACTTTAATGACAGAGTGCAGACAGATGCAGTTTACACAGATTTTACAAAGGCATTTGATCGCGTAAACCATGACATTTTACTTGCAAAAGCCCAACACCTGGGCATACATGGCAATTTATTTCGCTGGTTGACCTCTTACCTTAAAAATCGAACACAATTGGTTGCATTAAGAGGATATGACTCGGTCCCTTTTGTGGTTACATCTGGAGTACCCCAAGGTTCAAATCTGGGTCCTCTTCTGTTTCTTATATTTATTAATGATTTGCTGTGGGAGATAATGAGTGAATGTCTGGCATATGCTGATGATCTTAAAATATTCCGTCGTATTCGTAATATCGAAGATTGTTTAGCTCTTCAGAAAGATATGAATACCTTGGTAGCTTGGTGTTCATTAAATCACATGTCGCTCAATATAAAAAAATGTCAGGTGATATCTTTTACACGAAACAAAAAAGCAATTTCATTTAGATATACAATTGGTAATGATGCATTGGCTCAAGTAAACATAGTTCGGGATTTAGGTGTTATCTTTGACTCATCGTTATCATTTAGACATCACTATGACTATATATGTAGTAAAGCTAATAAAATGCTCTCATTTATTCACCGCACAGCTAAACCTTTCAAGAACCCTAAGACACTGATCATATTGTATGTTTCCCTGGTCAGATCTATCCTTGAGTATTGCTCAACGATATGGTATCCCTTGTATCATATCCACAATGACAGGATAGAATCTATCCAGCGTAGATATGTAAGACTTCTTTGCATAAAGTGTGGAATTAGAAAGAAAGTACCTTTGTAAGAGAGACTTAAAAGATTCAGTCTTATGAGTCTGGAGGGACGTAGGCAAATCTCTGATTTATGAAAATTGCATGGAATAGTAAATGATACGCTAGACACGCAAATGTTAAAAAATATCTCTATAAAGATACCTACTCGATCCGTGCGTATACCACAACTCTTTGACATCCCACTATGTAAAAATAATGTATCAAAAAATAACCCTTTGGTTCGAATGTTACAATAATATTTGTTCCGACTATGACATATTTTTTGGTAGCTTACCATCTTTTAAAAATAAATAAATTAAAAATATAAAAATTGTAAATAAGTAATTTTTAATATTAGATTACTATTTAAGTCCAACTTTATTTAAATCTATATAGCTAATTAGTTAATTGACATATCTACTTCAAATTCTTATTTTATTTGTTACCTACTATGAATTATTGTTAAATTAATTTATTAACTTGTATATTTTTCTTATTGTTACTATTATTTTAATTTATTGACATCATTTACAAATAACTTTATTTTTATATGAATTTTTATTTAATTTAATATAATCCTCTAATCTGACACATTTTTAGGGAATGTATGAGTTTCGCTTTGTTTTATTTAATTTTTATTTTTTTTCTCTGTATTGCAATATATTTTTATTTAGGCTTCTTGCTCACAATGAATTTATTATTATTATTATTATTCTTTGTTTTTGTAGTTATTGATATTAAGTATTTACCTATGTATTAAAAACATGTGTGACTGTGACAATCATAATTCTAATAATTATTGTTGAATAACTTATTTAAATATTTTAGTGTAATTGAGTACTTGACATTTGATATTATTATTATTATTGATTTTTTTAATGTTGTGTATAGTTTTTATTGGATTGCATGGTAAAATGTTACTTCTTTTCGTATATTTTTGTTAGCTATATTACTTACTTTGCTGTCTGTTACTATACCGAATAAATAAATAAATAAATAAATAAATACCCCTGTTAAATTAAATACCTGTATTGGTACATATACCCTATATGTATAAACTAGTACCTGTGGCGCGGCATTGGGCGTGGCGGCGGGGGCGGGGCGCGCGAGGAAGGCGTGGTCAGACGGCTGCAGGCGCAGGCACGTCAGCGCCGCGGCCAACCACCGCCGACGCAGCGCCGGCGGCCCGCGCTCCGCCAGGCACCGCGCCGCTCGCTCGTACATCACTGCCGCCGCTGTGCACAATTATTGAAAATAATGTATCTGTCGCCGACGAATTGTATAATCTGCTGTATTACATTACGGCTAGCTGTTTTAAAAAAAACAGAGCCATTGTGTAAGTTCGTTCTTCAATTTCACCTGAAAATTGTTCTGAAATTTACTGTTTTCTTTGTTTAATTCTCTCAAAACTTCGCAATTTAGCAACACACTTTCGGTATCCAACGCAATTATTGTTGTTAGGTCACAGGTAGCGCCACGAGTGTCAAGAATCAGAACTAAAAACTGTCAAAGAGGCGACTTATCTTTCGATTTATTACATTATGATTTATGGCAAGCCGTTTTGTATAACGTGTGCCAACAAACAAAAAGCAGGGCCGTTTTGTAATGCGGCGATTTATCGATTAGCCAGATTGAATGCGGCTGAAATCGCCAGAATGTATTCGGTATACATAAATGAATAAATAAAGAAATTAATTAATTAATTAAATTAAACTAGAATAAATTACTTATTAAGGGTAGGGTAGAGTCACGAAGCACGAGGAGACTCCTTCATAGAACAGTTGAAGGTATTGTTATTATTCCACACTCGAATGTAGGTATTGTTGTCTCGTTTCCACATATGTTATATTTTTGTCTTCGCGTGACCAAACAAGGGCCAATTTGTACTTGAGTAGAGTACACAAAAAACATAGATAAATTTAAAAAAATTACCTTTTCGATAATGGTGTCGCGAAATATGCAGAGCGTATAGGAAGTCATAGTAGCAGTTGTCGGGCACGTCGTGCAATCGCGCGCGCGTCTCTGCGGCACGCTCCGCCTCGCCCGCTAACGCGCCGCAGCGCACTAAAGCGCCAAGCTGCCGACGTTCACCTACAACACAAAAATTTGCTATATTTTGTCATGTTTCTGATGTGTTATTTTGTTAGTATAAGCCTGTTGATTCTTTAATAATTTCGAAATTATTAAAGAATCAACAGGAAAACCTACACCTGCTTTTGTTTGCGTGCCAATGAATATTAGTCCTTCGATTGTGGAAAACGAGACACAATAGCCTTTCTATTGTTATCGCGGTCGCATGAAACCGCTTGGGGCTCGAAGGATTAAGGCGTTTTTCTTGTCATGGGTATTATCACTCGCGCGCGGATCTGTAGGCCTACTACGAAACAGTTTTGAGACTCAAACAATCGAATGAGAATGCCGCGTCCTACTCTAACAAAACGCCATTTCACGTTTGTTAGAGTAGGACGCATTCTCGTACGATTGAGCCTTAAAACGGTTTCGTAGTACGGCCCTTGGTCCGCGTGCATGTTGCCCGAAGGTCGAATCCTATCATTTCATAGATTTTATTTTCTTCTGAGTCCTGACACGCGGGCAACACGCGCGTTTCAGTAGCGTGTTGTCACCCGTGTGTGAACCAGATCCGGCGCGGGCGATAAAACGAATGACAGGAAAAGGGCCCGTAACCTTAGACGTAGGTTAAACGATCAGTTTTTCATCAATCTGATCCATCAGTATGGTCTGATCGTCTAACCCAGGGGTTGGCAGACCGCGGTCTTTCCATAGAATTAATATGGCTCTTCTTACACTCACTGCTAGGGGTCGCAAACCGGGATCCCGAATTTCGAAAATACCGGGATACCGGGCCAAATTTGGGTCTTCTCAATACCGGTATTAATTTTACGAAAACCGGGATATTCGGTATTTTCGGTTTTAGTCAAATAAATGAAAAACAAATACAAATAGAAAAAGTTACGCCCTTTTTAGTGATAGGTAACCATAATTATTAATCATGTACCCACTTAATACTTAAGTACGTTTCAAAAATATTCACATTAAGTGGATCTTTTATCAGCCACAGCTTTATACTACTTCAAACACCATATTTTACGTCCCCAAATGCCGAAATTTTCTCGTGTCTATCTCGAAAGGCTCAAGAGTTATGTTCATAACTTTGGATTCATTAACAACTCTTGAACTCATAAAATTCAAATGCTTGCAATTATCTTATATCTTTAAACGAGAAATTCTTGTATATATAATTGGAATCTCGGAATCGGCTCCAATGATTTTCATGAAATTTAGTATATAGGGGGTTTCGGGGGCGATAAATCGATCTAGCTAGGAATAATTTTTAGAAAATGTCATTTTATTCGTGTTTTATCGAATACCGAGCAGAGCTCGGTCAAATAGCTATACTGCTATATAAAAAATTAGCAAATATATATATGCTAATACATAATATAAGGAGCGCCAAAAATTTAATAACGCTTATCTTATAAGATTACATTTTTTCAAAACGCCTATCGAAAAAGCTGTGATATTCTACCAAAAACATAAATGATCCCAGTTCCTGAAAACTGATCATGCTGGGAGATCTGTCTGCGACTTTGCCCTTGCGAACGACTTAACACAACTGGTTGCTACGCCTACGCGAATCTCAGATATAGACGGTCAGAATCCTTCCCTATTGGACCTTCTGCTGACTTCGAATCCTGATGGCTACTAAGTATCCGTGACAGCACCACTTGGCTCGGATCATTGCCTTATTAGGAGTTCTATGCCAATTACGGCGGTATTGCGACAGCGTACTGTTAATTACCGTCGTGTGTGCAAGTTAGCAGACTGGGATGGGATGCGGTCATTTATTT